>CM024542.1:3253190-3972897 GCA_014182365.1 Eucalyptus tenuipes
GATATTATTTTAAAATCTAAAGAAGTCGTCGTCACAAATTTATCATAATGTGAATTTGAAAAACTTGCATATAACAATAGAATCACTGCATTGGAAGATTTTATAAAAGAATCTTATCTAATTATTACATTTTGTTGCTACTCGGCACAATCTAATGAGAAATTGAAAGAGTAGCATATATTTACTCGTGCGACTGTGATGTAGCATGATGTGAACAAAAAGATTGGGCGTCGAGCTTAGGTTCTACTCGAGGACAGTATCAAGAGTAAGTCCAATTCCATGGCTTTATATCTCGTGAACATTATTGGGCTACAAATGCAGGGCCCAAAAATTAGTGGCCCATATTTAGAGAGCTAGCCTCTGGCACTCACTCTCACTAAGAGTTCAGGGTAACAAGCCTTAGCTCTGAGTGTGTGAACAAGTGATTTTGGGAATGGGAATTTTCGGTGAAGTACATGAATGGGTGTGTTAAGTGATAATAGAATGGCGTATAAAGGACAAAGGATGTGGAAGGTTCACCACTGAAACATAAATGCACAAGTCACCATTCAAGAATAAAGAATCTGGATAGATGGCAACTTACCACCAATGCATAAAAAATTGCTCCATCGGTTAAGGATAAAGAACTATTTGATTCACCACTAATGACATTGGATAACGAATTAGATAAATATTCACTCATGTAGAGGAATCTCATATAATCACCAAATCTGCATTACAATGGAGAACTCTCCTCCATTTATAAAGGTGCTACGACATAGAAAATAGACGAATATTATAGAGACAAAGAAAACCATGAAGCATTCAAAGACCTAATAACTAGAAAATGTATTTAAAACACATAAGAACTATGAAATGTACTAAAGATATAGAGACTCGAAATCCTGACTCTTCAGCCTTACAATTTATCTTCCAAAGTTCATCCATCAATCTTGACAAGAAAATTATTATCTCCGAGCTTCAACAAATAACCAAAAAAAAATAGCTTAAAATAGCCTCCCATCAATATGTTGTTGATTAGTGGTGAATTGGTAACTTCGAAAAGCAATGGAAGAATTGACAACTTTTCAATGGTAAGTCTTCTCACCGACAACTTCATTCTTGATCCACTAAAACAAGTTATGATTGAAATTTGCCTTGACTTGAATGAACATCGATTAGGCTGAGTTTGTCAATAAAGTTAAGTTGAATATTCTCGCATCACTTTAGCTAATTTTGATTTTCCTCTCATTACACGCACCTATCTAATATAATTATCGATGGATCGTCCCGATAGAAAATTCATAGAAGTTTGTTCTCTTCGTGGTGCGCAAGCCCATCTTGCTCGAACGCCTTCATTCTACAAAGACCAGCCGGACGAAATCAGATGTCATGATTAATAAAAGTCATATTTTGGGCTTATAATTATCAATCGACTTGTTACATAATTAATGATGAACAAAATAGGTATGAAATAAGGGTTCGTTCGTTTCGCGGAAAATGACTTGAGAAAATATTTTTTCGGATTTTAGATGTTCGTTTCACGGAAAATGAACTAGTCGAGGAAAATGTTTTAAATCATTGGAAAAAACAACCTTTAAAGTGAGGAAAACGTTTTCCACTTTTGAAAAGTGGAAAACGTTTTCCATGACTTCTTCCCCTCTTACTTTTTTATTAATACATTTTCATTTTATTTTTATGCTTTCTTTTTTTTCTTTTTTTAAATCGAGTTTTTAATTTCTTTTCTTTTCTTTTTTTTTTTCTTTTCTTTCTTTCCTATTCATCTTCTTCTTTGGCCCGACCAGGCCATGGCGCATCCGGCGACCCGCGCAAGCTAGGCTGCCGCCGACCTCGCCGACCTCGCCCCGGGCCGGCGATCGGGCCCTCGCGGTCCCGGCGAGGCGGAGCTCGCCACCGGCGGGCGGGCTCGCGGCTCGCCGGATCCCGGTTTGTGCGGGCTCGGGCCTCGCCCAGAGCTCGCCGGATTCGGCGGCGGAACTCGGGCTCCGATCCGGGCGAGCCCAAGCTCCGCGCTAGATCCGGCGAGCTCGCGGCTCGCGAGCTCGGCGAAGCTCACGGTGAGCTCGGCGAGATCGATCGAGCCTTGAGCTCACCGGATCGGCCAGGTCTTGGTCGGCGGCAGGCGGCACCGCCATCGTCGAGCAGAAGGAGGCGGCAACGGCGAAGGAGGAGGAAGAAGGAGGAGGAAGGAGGCGGCGGCGGAGGAAGGAGGAGGAAGAAGGGAGAGGGAGGAGGAAGGAGGAAGGAAAAGAAAAGAAAATTTTCGATTTTTTAAAAATATAAATAATTAAAAATTCATTTTTAAAAAAATATAAAAATAAAATTAATTTTTGGTCAATTAAAAATATTAAAATTCAATTTTTGATAATTTTTCCCAAACAATTAAATGAGTTAACTAACGGTGAAAAATATTTTCCACTCAAATTTTAGGTTTTGATCGAAACGGGAAAATAGTCATTTTTCCGGAAAAACACTTCCAAGAAAATGTTTTTTAAAACACGTGATATTTTTCGCGAAACGAACAGACCTAAAAGTTCAAATGTAACCTCGCAACAAGCGTGGGCAATCTCATTTAGACGACCCCAGTCAAACGAAGTCACCAAAGCAAAATGAGGTTCTCCAATCCGAGGCACGTGGAATTGGCAGGGTATAGACGACAACAGCGGATGAAATCGAAAGATGCCAGCTCGAACCTGCTTGAGCCCGTCGCTCTCGGCACGAAAAACAGAGTGGGGCAGATGCGTCCAGAGCATCGGCCTTCTTTCGAATATCATATTTGCGATTGAGAGAGCCGTAGAATGTTTGCGTCCGTTCCGACAGCTGCCCGAGATGTCTCCTTTACATCCGTCAGGACCTCTAAAATCTAAAGCGATTTTTACTACGTGCGTCGCCCGTCGATTGGCTGGATGGAGGTAGAAGCCGGGACACGTATGCGTCGGAGGAGGAGCGATCGATGTTGTCGAACCTTCGTTATCCATCCACCCAATCACCGGCCTCCACGAAGGCGTCGAATCTTGGCAGAGCACCAAGTTACTAGGTTCTCTAATTACGTTTACGTGGCACTGTCACGAGTATTCTCCTCTTTTCTAGCCAGTTCTTGGTTGGATTTTGCCGAGGATTTCTCATTGGACCGGGCGAGAAGTGGAGAGGAGACACATCGTACCCTCAGTACGCACAAAAACAATCCGGCCCATATTAAGATGATCGCTCCTTGTACAAGTGGCAAAAGACTCAGTTCTTCTAGAAGTTCTTTTTTTTTGAAAAAAAAATTTGGGTACGAAAAATTCTTGAATATATTTAAATATGTCTGTTTACCATTTAAAATTCTTCGAAACTTACCTGCTGAATATGTAGTCAATTTTTAATTTTTGCATGAAAATTTTCGATAGATTTATGCACTTTCACATAAATTCTGTGCTTGATCTTCTCTATAAATTTAAAGAAGTGCATGTTAGACATCAACATTTTTGTTCCCCCATATTTACAAGGTATATAAAAATGTTCTTTCGATAGGAGTTCAGGTAGCCCTGCATGCCTCCCTTAGTCCATGGCTCTAGTTGATCACTTACCTCCAATGCAACGCTCGAATGTTATGATTTTGAGGCCGCATGTGAAAGTAGAACTTTTTACATAAAAATGTGTGCCCGAAGTCCTTATTGTCATGCCCTTTTAATCTTCGAACCCATAGAAAATATGGAGGACGAGTGTGTAATGTGCTCATGAACTCAAGGATGGTTAACTTCGTTTTATGATGACAGAGCATCAGTTAAAATGATTGGACATGTTTGTCCAGTGAACTTAGTTTTGTGGATCTGACCTGAAAAAGAAAAGAAGGTCTATCAGCAAGCAAGACCTCACATTTCTCTGTTATTTTGGAGGTAAGCAAAAGGCCGCATTGGGTACTTTGTTTTCTTCATTGACAAATCTGTCAACTAATTGTTTTCGCTCTTTCCTTCGGTCTCCAGATTTTTGAGGTTGCGCCAACATATTCATGGTTGATATTCAGAAAGCAGCTGGAGATGCCAATGAGTACCTTAAGGTACTGTTCATGTTATTTTCAAGTGTTCATCTCTGTACCATTCCTCATTCTAATCTTTTGTTCCACCGCTTAAAAGCTTCTTCATAAATAGACCTCATCAGGGCTTGCCCATACCGACGTGCTGACCAATTGTATGGGCAGGCTAGACGTAGAACTGTCGGTTGATTGGGGTATGGTGAGACCATGTAGTTGTGGAAAATGAAGTGCCACAAGCCAGAGCTACTAGCTCTTGATTGCAGTTCTGTGCCCAGAAAGAGAGAGGGGGGTCATGTGGGGACAAGAATTAAGAGTCCATTATTTATTGCGGATCTTCGGCCCATAACTTTTGTCACTCATCTGCATTGCAGTTCTACCAGAGTTTCTGTAGCAATCTTGACGACATCATCTAATCAACCAAATCAAGGATCACGAAGAGCAAAAGCAAGAAGCGTTGATCTTACATTAGAAGACATCCGGTGTCTCCCTGTAATAGGAGTATGTTCTCGTTTAACCCAACTGGGCTTGGGATGACCAAGCCCTTGACATTTTCGAGGATGTAGCGGCTAGTGTGATTTGAGTTGTTCTTAAATCTGCAAGAAACGAAAATCTCTCTTTTTATGTATAGTTAAATTTTTGTGGAATGTATATTTATATGGGTGTATTGACTCGAGCACGGCTTTGTTTAGGACCATAATATTATCTGGAAGTTAGTCTATTTTGGAGAAAAAGAAGCTTGGAATGAGAAATGGTTTTCCCGATCTGACAGCTTTCTTCGGCCTATTGACCTTCCTTCTGTTGGGGTTTCATGAATCATGTATAGGTAAAATTTAACAAAAGAATGCAGCGGAAACAAGAAGATATATTTTTACATGATTCTCTAAAGGCGTTATTCGTGCGTTTTAATAAAAAAATCTGAATGTAAAAAGACAGTTTAAACGAATTACATCTCGAATCGCGCTTTAAACGGTGGTTGGATGTTCTTCGGTTCGAGTCCCACAAACGTCGGACCTCTAGTTTAGACACACCAATAATGGACGTCGAACGGAAGAGAGAACCTTCGAATATTCACCACTATGATCATGCTAGCAATCTCATAGAGACAATCCGCCGTATCCTTGATGTTTTAGTCACGGCCCGAACTAGAGAGAATTACTTTTCTTTTTTTTTTTCACGTCTCAAAGACACAAAACACACGCACACTTTCCTCTGTTTTTCAACACTCTTGAAGCGTCACTAAAACAAACTTTTTTAAATAAAAATATAAACTAATCAGCAACGGTTGCTGATCGATGGACGATCAAGCAACCGTTGCCGATCGTCCCCGCTCATGCACGAACGATCGTGCATGATGGTCGAATCGCTGACCGTTCATGCACAATTTCATGGATGATGATCGGTGGTTGCCGACCATCCAAGTTTCATGCATGTGCTTCGTGCACATGCATGAAGCTTTATATATTATTATTTTTTATTAGTTATTAAAAGGCATTCGTGCACATGCATGAAGCTTTATATATTATTATTTTTTATTAGTTATTAAAAGGCATTAATTAATTAATTAAACGAATAAATAAATAATTAATCAATCCCTTTTAAAAATAAAAAGAACATAATCTTTATATGTACATTTGGGAATACATTAACACATCATATGCAAATAGGCTTGTGACTATAATATAAATTAAATTAAATCTCATTTAATTTAATTTCAAATCGACACAATTCGATTGCAGGTAATTGCAAACACATTTGCAACATTATTTCTCTCTTGTTCTACGTTATCCTAATTGTTTATGGTGTATGAAATTTCTAGGTTCATCACTAAGCTGGTCGTAAGACTTGTACTAACATATTAGTACTCCCAAAAGAATTAATTGTCCCGATTAATCTTTTAGATCCTAAAAGCCATGATTGACATCTAGCAATATGTCATGGCTACCCAGATAGTGTGAATATTTTAAGAACATAATGAATCTGCCTTTGGTTATAGTGTAATTCAATCCCTCTACCTTACTATGTTCCGATCAAATAAAGACCACGGAATATTTGTCAAGTCATTAATTCGATCATATGCACAAATCTAATTGACATGCATTTTATTTGAGACATAAACAATTTATTCTCGGTTACAACCTCGGCCGAGGATTTCAATGCAGTGTCATAATTAGATCGCATAGGACATCATTATTATACCTTGCATTTAACAAGGAGACAGATTCCATATTGCACACACGTGTAACTTCGTATATGAACAAACTATGACCATCAGGTATAAAGACGGATCAATGACCCGGCATTATGTGCACCAGGAACCATAGTTGTTCGACACACAAGTTAACACTGTGCCTCAGTCTAAGGATTATTTACACAATACTAAAGCATGAACAATTAGACATTGACCACGCTAAAAGCTTCCATGTCGCTAATCGTTCCATATGCACGTTCGGTGAACTTGTCTAATACAAACACACGTGTTCTTAACTCGGGCATCACAATACCCAATGACTTATGACTCATCATTCCCTTAAGTATCCAATACTTAATGGTGAAGTTATGAACACACTGTCTCAACGGATTATTAATATCCACTCAATAATCCATCGACCTAGGGAACGATTTTAAAGATTCAGTCTCAACTATGAACCCGTCACATATATTCTTGACGCCTTAAGAATAGGTCTAGTTGTAACCTGATCTTATGGAATCATTCATAAATATAAAATAATTGGACATATGAATGAATACATCATTGCCATTAATTAAATAATAATAATGATAGTACAACTGAAATCCCTAATATGTAACTATTACATAGTAGCTTTAGGGTATATATCCAACAATCTCCCACTTGCACTATAGCCAACTTGCGGTACCTCAAACCCATTTTGTCAATATGTCTTTCAAAAGAAGACCGAGGTAAGGCCTTAGTGAAGGGATCTGCCACGTTTTCTGCTGAGGCAATTTTCTGCAAGGCGATATCACCTCTTCCAACAATTTCTCTGATGAGATGAAAGCGTCTCTCAATGTGGGTGGACTTTTGGTGAGACCTTGGTTCCTTAGCTTGAGCTATCGCCCCATTGTTGTCACAAAATAATGTAATCGGTTGCTCAATTGAAGGAACGACTCCAAGTTCAGAAATAAACTTCTTTATCCAAGCGGCTTCCTTTGTCGCCGGAAAGCGGCTACATACTCGCCTTAGTGGTAGAATCGGCGGTTATGCTTTGTTTGGAACTTTTCCAACTAATTACACCACCATTGAATGTAAAGACAAACCCAAACGTAGACTTATAATCATTAGGATCCGATTGAAAATTGGAATCAATATAAGCTACAAATTTAAATTCTCCTTCTCCATATATTATAAATCTTTAGTTCTTCGCAAGTACTTAAGAATATTCTTGAGTGCTATCCAGTGCTCTTCTCCTAGATCAGACTGATATCTACTAGTAATACTTACAACATGCGCAATATCAGATCTAGTACATTGCATAGCATACATTATGCTTCCAATAGCGGATGCATATGGTATTTTTGCCATCCGCTCTCTTTCTTCAGGAGTGTTGGGACACATCTCCTTAGAAAGACGGATCCCTTGCCTAAAAGGCAATAATCCTCTCTTGGAACATTGCATGTTAAATCGTGTTAAAACTTTGTCTATGTATGAGATTGTGAGAGGCCAATCAATCGTCTTGATCTATCTCTATAGATCTTGATACCTAAAATGTAGGTTGCCTCTCCTAAATCTTTCATGGAGAATTTACGTGACAAGAATAGTTTTATCGATGATATCATTGGTACATCATTTCCAATCAAAAGTATATCATCGACATACAAAACTAGAAATGCAATTGCACTCCACGATCTTCTTGTATACATAAGGTTCATCCGGATTTTTTATGAAGCCAAACGATTTGACTACCTCATCAAAACGGATGTTCCAACTTCTGGAGGCTTGTTTGAGTCCATAAATGGATCTCTTAAGCTTACACACCTTCCGTTTATCACTATTGGATTCAAAACCCCGTGGCTGTTCCATATAGATGTCCTCATCGAGAAAATCATTTAGAAAAGCCATTTTGACATCCATTTGGAATATCTCATAATCAAGGTGTGTAGCTATAGTTAATATAATCCGAATGGATTTTAGCATGGCCACAAGTGAGAAAGTTTCGTCATAATCAATTCCTTCTTTCGACGATATCCTTTTGCCACTTGACCATGCTTTGTAAGTTCAATTTGACCTTCAACATTCATCTTCCTCTTGAAGATCCATTTAGAGCCAATTGGTATAATACCATCAGGCGGGTCACTTAAGGTCCAAACTTCATTGGAATACATAGAATCCATTTCGAATTTCATAGCTTCTAGCCATTTACCAGAATTGATATCCGACATCGCCTCCTCATAGGTTTTAGGATCACCAGGTTGATCATTATCATTTATAATGAATAATGGTTCAATATGATCAACTGAGTGTCTATAACGAGCAAGTGGGCGAGACGTTCTCGCACTTCTCTTAAGAGGTTGTGTATCGAAGCTCCCCCGAATCGAGATTGGTATCTCGAACTCGGTTGTTTGGTACTTCATTATTTTCTTCTTGTAAGACTATTTTCCGCTTGACACCACCTTCTTGGACGAATTGATTCTCGTTAAAAGAAGCGTGCTTGCTCACCAAAATTCTTTGGTCTGAATGAAAATAGAAATAATATCCAAGAATTTCCTTTGGATATCCAATGAAGTGACCTTGTTCGGATCTTGCCTCCAATTTTTCCATTTTCAACTTTTCAAGAAAGCTAGACAACCCCAAATCTTAATATGATTAAGACTAGGTTTCCTACTATGCCATATCTCATAGGGCGTAGTTGGAACAGATTTGGACAGCACTCATTCAGTATATACAGCTGTCTCAAGGGCGTATCCCCAAAGGGATATTGGCAAATCGGTGTAACTCATCATAGATCGCACCATATCTAATAAAGTACGATTTCTTCGTTCAGATACACCATTATGTTCTGGAGTTCCAAGAGGTGTCCATTGTGATAAAATGTCATTCTCTTTAAGATAGTCTAGGAATTCAGTACTAAGGTATTCACCTCCTCGATCCGATCAAAGAGCCTTAAAACATTTTCCTGTTTGTTTCTCAACTTCAGCCTTGAATTCCTTGAATTTTTCAAAGGATTCAGATTTATGCTTCATGAGGTATAAATAACCATACCGTGACTGATCATCGGTGAAGGTAATGAAGTAATTATAACCATCTCTAGCGGTTTCATTAATTGGTCCACATACATCTGTATGTATTAATCTTAATATGTCGGCTCGCACACTTTTTCCCACAAAAGGCGCTTTGGTTATTTTTCCTAGAAGACATGCCTCACAAGTCGAGTATGACTCAAAATTTGATGGATCAACGTACCCATCATTACTCAACTTGTTAATTCTGTTTTCTCCAATATGACCCTAATCGGAGATGCCAAACATATTTTTTATTTGGACCGTCTCTAGGGCGTTTATTAGTTATGGCATTTATATCAATTCTATTTTGCTTATTGACATTGATAATCGCATTAGGACATTGTAATGGTATAAAGATTATTGGTTAATAAGCTAGAACCAACACATGTTCTATTATGATAAATAGAACATACATCATCACAATAGAAAATTCATAATTCTCTTTACCCAGGACGAGGTATAGAGATGATGTTCCTAACGGCATTCTTATAATGCAAACAGTTCTTTAAAACCAATACATGTCCGAAGGCAAACATAAACGAAAGTTCCTATAGCTAACGCAGCAACTCTTGCTCCATTGACAAATGTCAGGACAATTTCATTTCTCTTAGCATCCTACTTGTTTCCAGATTCTGCAAAGACATACAAATATGTGAAGTTGCAACAAAATCTAGAACCCATGAGTTGGATTCAACACTAACCATAAGATTGATTTCAATAAGCAAAGACACCATACCTTCGTAAGGTTGGTCCTTGGGCTTGACCTTCAAGCTCGCGAGGTACTTCCTACAATTCCTCCTCCAGTGCCCTTTGACACCATAGTAATGACATTTCCCTTTATCAATCTTGGGTGGTTGCACTGGTTTGACAGGCCTCTTTCCTTTCTTTTTCTTTAAAACGGTCTTACCCCTTCAAGAAGAAGCCTTAGTCATAGCCACTACATTTGGTCTCGTGTTGTGTATTTCCTTCTCATAAACTACCAGCATGCTATGTAACTCAACGAGAGTTTTCTCCATCTTATGCATGTGAAAGTTTTGGACAAAACCAGAGAAGGAATCGGGTAAATATTGGAGGATCAAATCCACAGCTAACTCGTTATCCATAACGAGATTCAGCCTAGCCAATTCTTCAATGTGCCGATCATTTTCAAAGCATGATCATTAACGATGATCCTTCAGCCATTCTCATACGGTACAATGCCTTAGATATCTCATATCTAGAGGTTCGACCATTTTCATCAAAGTATTCCTTTAAATGCAAAATGATCGACCTAGCATCTTCCATAGATTCATACTTCTTTTGTAATTCATTATTCATCGAAGCAAGCATATATGACCTAACTTTTAAGTCATCGTCACACCACTTATCATAAGTGACACGTTCCTCTTGGGTCCCACCCTCAGGAAAGGAGGTTGGCATCATTTCATCAAGCACGAATTGAGAACAATTCTCAAATTCCCCACCTAGTTAGTGAAATTGGGTCCGATCAAACAATTCTTGTTTAGTATAGAAGCGAGTGGGTTTGTGGTCACCATTTGCAAAGTAATAATATATCTGTTGCAGAAAATAAATTGTGAGCCGTTGTATCTTTTCAAAATAACTATTTCATTTTGGCATTTAAATGAAATAGATCATCCACTAAATTTATATTCGAATCCCATACTCCTTAAGATGGGAAGCGGTAATCTTTGTCGGGTAAAGATTACTAGCGGGGATTGAGTCCCACTAGCCCAAAGCCCACCTCACCTAGCTTGAGTTATTGGTGTTCTATGAACTTAATGAGTGAACCAACTTGTTCAACGCATCATATGCGAGTCCCAATCATAACTTCGGCCTCTAGACCATGAAAGCCTCACCTAACCGTTATTGGCATCATGATCATAGTTAAGTCTCACCCATCGTCTCATACAAGTATTGAAGGCACAAACGATTCCCTCACCTAACAGTTATTAGAAATCATTTGGCTCCAACCCAACAAAGCATCACGTGCATAATGGAGTGGTCCAATATTATGAATGGTAATTAACCCCTATGTATCCATAACCGGTCAGTTAACCACTATAATATTAGATCAAACCACGACAATGGAAGGCCACAAGTTCGAAACCCGTTTCAACTTAATATTATTAATAAGGAGATTTGGGTCGTTATTTGGCCTCACTTTGCACATTAACTGGTTTAACATGCACGATAACATAAACACAATAAATAAATAGATATCACATAAACATCTATCCTACGTAGTGATCATGGAATTATGGTTCAATGGGTCTTGAGCCAAAGAGACCCATTTAGCCATTTTAACATTTTAATAATATGGACATGCTCTTATAGAGTTCGTAATCAAGGTTTGCAAGCCTATACTGACCTTCAACCATGAGGGCACATTACTTTTACCCTGTTGAGAGGATACCTAATCAAGGTTTGCGAGCCTGTACTGACCTTCAACCACGATGGAACGTTACTTTTACCTTGTTGGGAGGATATGTAATCAAGGTTTGCGAGCCTATACTGACCTTCAACCACGAGGGCACGTTACTTTTCTGCGTCGGGAGGATAATAGCATCGAAGATCTAAGAAGATCCTCAAACGTAGATTGGGGGGAGGGCGATGCTCACTTTGCACGTGGGTTCCGCGCACTTGCCCAAAGGGTAGGTACATGCGAAAAGCACAAATTAGATTGCATAATCAGATTTGGTTGTCAAATCAACTAAGATAATTCATCTTCGTATTGAATGATCTCGGACGAATCCTTCGCGACACAGGCAAGATACACCCCACCGATAAAAGGCCGAGACAAAGTCTAATGGCCATTTCTTTATTTTGCATATGTTTGTTGAAGTTCAGCTATGCATAATCGATTTGGTTTCCAATTCAAGGCGAGACAATTCCTCTTGTATTGAATGATCTCGATTGAATCCTCTCGTGACATGCAAGATACACCCCACCAATAAGGGCTTGCATGGTAACGTTTCTACTTCTCCCGATTTCTGTTCTTTTGTTCTCCGGAACAAAAAAAAAAATAGAAATTTGTTTGGTAACGCAACTTATTTTTCTATTCCCCGAAATAGAAAAGTGATTGGGGAATAGCTGAGCATAGCAAGAAATTAAAAAAAAAAATGTAACTTCTTGTTCCCGAGAACAATTTCTAGAAATAAGTTCTTTTTTTCTTTTGTTCTTCTTCCTTGTTGTGGCCACCGCCGACCGCTTGCCAACTGTCGGCCACCTCCGGCCGCCTGTGGCCACTGTTGGTAGCCGCGGTGATGGTTGCCATTGCCCATAGCCCATCGGCCACCGCCCATAGCCCACCGGCTAACAACCGCCATCGTTCGCCGGCAGCTTGCCGCCGCCAACCGCCGCACGACCGTTGCCTATCCGCGGGACGACCGCTAACCGTTGCCGCCAACCGCGCGCACGACCGCCACCCACAGCCCACCAGCCGCCGCCTCCCGTGGCTGGTGGGCAATGGGCGGCGATCCTGCGATGGTGGTCGGCGGCGACGGTTGACGGTTGTGCGGCGGTCGTGCGGCGATGGGCGGCAGCCGACGGTCCGTGAGTAAGAAAAAAAAACAAATAAATACAAAAATTTATAAATTTTTACCAAACGCATTTCTATTCTTTTTCTATTCTAAGAATAGAAATTTTGTATAGTTACCAAACACCTTATTTTACTCGAAACTGTTCCCGAAGTAGAAATAGAAAAAACTATTTCTTTAGAAACGTTGCTGCTTATGTAAGACCCTAAAAGGCCAGGACGAAGACTAATGGCGTTTCTTTATTTTGCATATGTTTGTCAAAGTTCGGCTATTCATCCCAATTATTCTGCTCCGAAACGAAAACGTTTCTGACAACACCCAACATGGTCTTTATTACTTTATTACAACGTAGTGCCCAGAATGAAAGATAAGTCGGTCGCTTTCATAGTACCGGCTAGCCTGACTTGTTTGTTTGCTAAAAATGTGGTTACAGTCATTAAGGAAAAATTATTATAAAAGCCATAAATTTATTACATTTATACTAAATCATTGCACTTATACTAATCCAATCCTAAACCCTTCAATGGTATAAATTGAATTTTAAATTTTTTACGACTCATCCAATTAATTTTAGTCGGAAATTGTTGACGTGAATATGGACTTTATATATATGTTAAATTTCTTTATTGTTATTTTTTTACCTTTCTTTTTTATTTTTTTTTCTTTTTCCTTCCAAGCCCGACAAAGGTCGCTGGCCAACCCTCATCGGTCACAGGCAAGGGCTCGCGAGCTGCGAGTGAGGGTTGTAGCCCTTGCTTAGTGGCCATCTAGGCGACGGCTGGGACCCAATGCTGAGATCAGTGAGGACTTCACGGCTCTCGCCCAATGGTTGGCGATGGTTGCCAAACTCACCTGTGACGGGTGAGGATTAGTAGACGATCGTCGCCGAACTTAGTAGAAAAAAAAAAAAAGGAAAGGAAAAGAGAAAGATTTAAGAAAAAAATTGTTGATGTCGGCGCCGACCATCTTACGTGATACTATCGATGTCCATGTTAGCAATTTCAACCTAAAATTAATCGGATAAACTCAATTAACAAAACACAAAAAGATTTATGATTCAATTGAGACAATTGAAGGGTTTATAACTTAATTGGCAAATAGGTTTATGAGTTTTTTAGGTAATTTTCCCCTATTAAGTTTTTTAATGATGAAGAAATGGAAAATATATATATATATAAAAAGTTCTCAAATTATTCCCACCGTGATACAAATATCCCAAGCTTTTGTTTTTGTGTCACTAAAAACCCTTAAAAAAAAAAAAAAAATACTCTTAACTTTTTTTTTTTTTTTATATGTCACGAAAAGCTCAATCTTATACATGCGTGACATATATATTCTTCATTTCAGTTCCATTCAAAATATATTTGTCACACTGATATATATTCGGGATTTTTTATGACATAAAAGTAAGTTTGCGATATTTATGTTATAATGGACATAGTTTAGGATTTTATCTTGTATTTATCCTTAAAAAACTGGTTTTAAGAGAATTTTTTTCCTTTTATTTTCTTTGCTAACAAGGCTTTATAAAGCCAATTCAGTTGCTCTACTACTCCACCAACGACCCTTTGTCCGAGTAATTATGGGCAGAAATCTTTTGTTTTCCTTCCTTTTTTCCCCCTTTTGTATAAGAACTAGCATGGTCGATTTGCTTCTCCTTTCCATCGAGACTTTCATTTCTTGTAAGCGAATCCACTTAAAGCAGCAGCAATTCAAGTAACTTCTCTCGAACGAGAAACTCACAGCCCTCAAACTTCTTACTACTAAGAGCCTAACTACGAACAGTGCTATGGATGTCCAAGGGCGGCCCAATCTGCCACCGGAGGATCCACCCATCGATGAGTCGGAGCTCTCCGGTGGAGGAGGTTCGGTTGACAGTGCCCAACACCGACGACCCGAACCTGCCGGTATGGACATTCCGGATGTGGACGCTCGGCCTCATCTCCTATGCCCTCCTCTCCCTTCTCAACCAGTTCTTCTCCTACTGAAGGGAGCCCCTCATCATAACCCGGATCACCGTCCGGTGGCAACCCTCCCGCTCAGGTGGCTCATGGCCTCCGTCCCCGCGACCGCCAAGTTCCACCTCCCGGGCTTGACGGCGGGGAGTTCTCACTCAACCCGGGGCCATTCAATGTGAAGGAACACGAGCTGATCTCGATCTTTGCAAATGCTGGCAGTGCCTTCGGTGATGGCCCGGCCAATGCAGTTGGGATCGTCAACATCATCAAGGCATTCTACGGGTAGGACATCTCCTTAGGCGTCTCCTCGGATTCTTATCATAACTACTCAGGTTCTGGTTCCTTAATTCTCTCTTCGTTATTAATAACGTGAAAATCAATTATAATATACATAAATACTTTTTATGATATAAAATCGTCCGTCTCGTCAAAATTTTGAAATTTAATTGTGAATCTCAGTTATTGATAGTTATTAGGGAAAAAGCCACCAAAAACCCCAAACTTTGCCTCGAGTGACAGTGGGAGATTTACCCCAAACTTTGTTTTGTGACGTGAAAAACCCCGAACTTTGCAAACTGTGACACATTTACCCCATTAAGGATATTTTCGTCTTATTTTTATTCTTTTTCTTTTTCTTTTTTCTTTTTTTATTTTTTTCTTCTTCTCTCTTCCCTCCGCCGGCCATGGCAAAGGGAAGCCGGCGTCCGGCAAGGGCTGCCCTCGCCAGCATCGGGTGAGGGTTGCCCTCACTTGGCAGTTAAGGCCGCCCTCGCGGCGTCGGGCGAGGCGGCCTACGGGTCGAGCGAGGGCCTCCCTCGCCCGCCGGCGAGGGTGCTCGACGCCGGCGAGGGCTCAGCGAGGGTGCCCTCGCCGGTGTCAGGCGAGGGTACCCTCACCAGATCTGGCGAGGGAGGCCCTCGTCCGACGCCAACGAGGCGGCCCTCGTTGGCGTTGGACGAGGGCCCGGCGAGGGGTGCCATCGCCGACGTCGGCGAGGGTGCCCTCGCCGGATCGGCGAGGGCCTGCCCGCGTTAGGCGGGCGGCCCTCGCCGGACGCCGGGCGAGGCTTCCCTCCGTCGGCCATGGCGGAGGGAAGAAAGAAGAAGAAGAAGAAGAAAAAGAAAAAAGTTTTTAAAAGTAAAAGACCAAAATGCCCCTATGATTTAGGTAAATGTGTCACACAAATGAAAGTTCAAGGTTTTTTGTGTCACAAATAAAAGTTTGGGGTAAATGTGTCACAGTTAGCAAATTTCGGGGTTTTTTACGTCACAAAACAAAGTTTGGGGTAAATCTGTCACTCGAGGCAAAGTTGGGGGTTTTTGGTGCCTTTTTCCCTAGTTATTATTATCTTAGTAAGTTAGATATACAATAGGTTTGTTAGATATCCAGTAGATGATTTGAAAGACTCATTGTTTTTGTCAAATTATAAATCAAGCCTATTGTGTTTATAATGACTTCTACATTTTTGAATCTTTCGACTACCACAATTTGATTTTTATGGATATCAAAGGCCGGAAAGATTCCAAAGCATACAAACACCATAACGTATAGATCCATTAGTAATTTTAAAAAAAATGAAACATTTTTTTTTTCGATTTTTCGAATGGAAGTAAAAAGCGGGACAAGGTATTTTCTTTGTGTTACTATAATTTTCATGTGTACGTAGACATATTTACTAGACTCGACGCGCTATCTAATTTCCTATTTTGGAAGGTTTCGGGGTACAATTGGGCTGGACTTTTGAGGAAGTACGTGGTGGAGCCGGCACATATATGGTGGCCCGATACCCTCGTTCAAATCTCCCTCTTCAGGTAAAGAGCGTCAACAATGAGCGTTACATCGTATGCTTCGGAGGATTTTATCTTTCATTCTTTTTTCTTTTTTTTTTTGTCAGATTATCTTTCATTCTTGCTTTATCGAAATTTGCAGAATGTTACACGAGAAGGAAACAGAGCAAGATAGGGCGGATACTGAGTCTCAAGGGCCAAGTTCTTTGTCATCGCAATGGTGTGTAGCTTCTTGTGGTACTTGGTTCCGGGTTCCCGTTCCACCCCTCGGCGAGCATCTCATGGGTTTGTTGGGCCTTCCCTAACTCCGTCACGGCCCAACAGATCGGGTTGGGCCTTAACGAGCTCGGCGTCAGAGCCCTCACTTTGGATTGATCAACGGCAGTTTCCTTCTTGTCCAATCCATTGATTTGCCCCTTCTTTGCCATAGTGAACATCTTTGTTGGCTTTGCATTGATCATGTATGTTGTCATGCGATCTCCTATTGGGGGCTGAACGCGTACAACACCAAGACATTCCAGATATTCTCTTGATTTATTCACTACGCAAGGCCAAGAGTATAATATTATGCTGATCGTTAATGAGAAATTTGAGTTAGACAAGGCGAAGTATGTGCGGCTAGGAAGATTCGTATAAGCATGTTCTTTGCGCTCACGTTTGGCTTCGAATTCGCCACTATTGCTTCGACCCTCACTCATGTGGCCCTGTTCTATGGGAGGTAAAAATCCTCTTCCTCTTTCGTAGATAATGTGTTGTACTCACTTGACATAGATGTTTTCCTTTTCATATGTGATATGAATTGCTTGTATCGCAAATCTTATTTATAACATGATATATGACTAATAAAAATTTTTCATTTAGAGAGATATATGATCGATATCGAGCATCTTCGGAAGGAAAAGAGGATATTCACACAAAACCGATGAGAAACTACAAAGACATTCCACAATGGTGGTTCTACATACTACTCACAAAGTGACAATTATCGTCTCTCGATATTCTGTACCGTCCTTAAAAAGGATGTCCAAATGCCATGGTGGGGTCTGTTCTTTGCAGCAGCTCTCGCCATCATTTTCACTCTTCCAATCAGCATTATAACAGCCACCAGGAATTAGGTGAAAAGCTCATTCTAGTTCTCCATGATTTAATTGATTTAGCAGATTGGGTTGCTCTCTGTTCAAAGAGTCCCTAATGCTGATTCCATTGCTTTTGCAGACTCCGGGGATCAATACCATCACGGAGTACATAATGGGAGGACATCCGATCGCCAATGTCTGCTTCAAGACCTATGGTTACACGAGCATGACTCAGGCAATATCCTTCCTCAGTGACTTCAAGTTGGGCCACTACATGAAAATCCCTCCAAGGTCAATGTTTTTGGTTCAGGTATGTCGTCCATCCCTTGTACCAACCGAGCATGAGTAGTCAGCTTCCATGGAGACAGCCTTTCCAGTAAATTAGTTGACTACAATCTTTCCAGTAAATTAGTTGAGTGATTCAAATAATCACGTATTTTCTTTTTCGCATGTTTTAGTTCATTGGAACGATTGTTGCCGGCACGGTCAACCTTGGCGTAGCGTGGTGGCTCTTGGACTCCATCACCAACATTTGCCACAAGAACGTCCTGTAAGAGTTTTCCTTATGTGGGCTACATTAATTTATATTGTAATTACCGTTTTATGGGGTTGGTCTAATAAGGTAAGGCATAAGGTTTTCTTAATGGGCCGAATATGGGCTGGCATTGTGTGGGCCGAGTTGGGCCCGGCCCGTGATGAGAGGGCCCGTCCAAAACTCTATAAATAAGCGCTAAGGTCCCTCCTCTAGCCCTCTAACTCTTCCATTAAGTCTCTCTCACCTCACATAAGGCAAGTCGTGAGTGGTGGTCTCATCGAGCCAGAACCGAGGGTAATAGAGGAGAAGATCTTCGGCGTTAAAGACCGGATTGCTGTTGGATCATCGTCATTCCGCATAAAGAACGATGGATTCCTAATAAGGTACACAAACCTTTATATTCTCCTGCTACATGTTCGGTCTTCTAGCTACGTCGATCCGGGGAAACCGCCTCGGCGGCCAACATTTGGTATCGAGCCTCGTAGCCTAGAACCCGAACTGTTGCCTCGGCCCGTTTTTAGAAACTTTCATCCGTTGAAACTTGATTTTGAAAACATATTTGAATTCTTCTCGTTGAGCCGAGCGTTATGGTGGGTGGTACGCCGGCGGAGGCCAATTGCCCCGGTAACGAGAACTTCGGATTTCACCTACCCTTGGACTGTTTCGCCTGTCTTCGTGAATTTTGGTCCGGTAAAAGTGCATTTTGATCACATATATAGATTCTACGAATGAATACGAGCATTTTGATGGCTCGTACGCGTCGAGAAGAGGCCGGAAACGGCCGCACGCGCTCCACGCGCCGAGACGGAGCTCGGAGGCGGTGCCACGCGCCGCCGTGCCGAGTCACGCGCGCGCACGAGCGCCGGCGCGTAGCTCACGCGCCCGCACGCGCGCCGCCTCGGACGAGGGTGACGTCATCCGACGTCATCCCGCCGACAGCCGGGGACAGCTGTTCGGCGATGACGTCATCCGTGACGTCATTCGCCGACAAAGGCCCGAAGATGACGTCATGATGACGCCACGTAAGCCGCCTTACGTGCGGCCGCCCACGTGGCATGTGACGTCATCGATGACGTCACCAACGGCCCGACCCGGTCGGGCGGTGACCGGTCGGACCGTTGACCGGTCGGACCGTTGACCGGTTCAGACCGTTGACCTGGGTCGGACCGGGTTTGGTCCGAACAGAGAGCCGGGCGCGTGGGTCTCACGCGCCGCACGTTCCAGCGGCGCGTGAGGGCGCGTACAGAGTCCGATTGGAGCGTGGTTTGGACCGTTGTGCTCGTTTGGATGTTCTCTACACTATTATGTATTTATTTAGTAATTTTGATGACTTTATGAATGTGAAAATGCATGTGAAAGCCTAAGGTACATGATTTTAGAGGTATTTTTTGCGTATTTTTCAAGGATTCCTCTATAACCTTGGAAGTACATTGCAAATTCACATGTATATCATCACATAAGGAATGTGTAGAGGATCGATTCATCGATTACATGTATAAGATTTAGCATGTATTATTGAATGGAGCAATGTGATTGGCATTATATGTGATTTTAGTGACAAATTGCCCTGTCATCCGGTCTAAAAATCACATGTATGGAATAAATGTGAGATATAAAGTTTATATCCCTGATATGAGAGAGTTTCTATGATTCAATTAGGTTGTGACCGCCAAAGTGGCACACTTGATTGGATTTGAGAAACGTCAGTCTTGTATTCTGATGGGATGTCTCCTGTTCTAATATGTGGTCATACTCCCAAAGGAGGTGATTGTGTATTACTTCATGGAGGGATGCATGTGCAGCATATGGTTGAGGAATGATTGACCTAGTGGTTCATACATCCAAAGGTGGTGAATTCGTGAAAGGTCGGAATACATTCTCATGACCATTGTCATGTGGAGAGTATGCAATTGCATGTCATATATTCTGCCCAAAGGTGTTTATATGATGATGCGTGTAACTCTCGAGGATGTGTACTTATAAGGTTTTTAAGTTACACAAATACTCACATGGTGCCAATTACATATGCTGTTTGTTATTAAATTACATTATTTGTAATGGCAATTCCATTGTGATTGAGGTTGAGTATGCAATTGCATGTCATATATTCTGCCCAAAGGTGTTTATATGATAGTGCGTGTAACTCTCAAGATGTGTACTTATAAAGTTTTTTAAGTTACACAATACTCACATGGTGCCAATTACATATGCTGCTTGTCATTAAGTTACTTTATCAGTTGTGGCAACTCCATTGTGATTAAGGTTCCTATTGGTCAAATTTTAAGTAGCAAAGAGGATTTTCTGTTAAGGATGGATGCTGGTAAATGTTCATATTATTCTTGTTTTGAATAAGCTGAGAATCTCACTATTAGTTATATGGAATTAGAATATATTCCTTGCTGCTTGGGAAAGAGCAATTGAATTTGTCCATCATATTTGAGATGTTTCATTCTCGAGAACACTTGAAAATAGTTTACCGCCTGATTGCACACGGCTAAAAGGATTATAGAAGCCTTAGTGACTTGAAAGTGTGTCTTGTCTATTACCGAGATTGGTATAAGTGCAAGGACTCTTCAGCATAAGGTGTGATGGTTCTAATGAGGTTAAGTATTACGTTCTAAGGATGGTAGATTTCAAGTCTAAAAATCATACTCATTAAGGAATTCATGAAACCATCGGTCATTCGACAATCGGTCTCGGGTTATCACCCTTAAGAGAAATTGTGTCATTTACTGTTTTTGTGGGAAGAAATGACATATAAAGATATTGTAATAAAGCTTGCTTGTCCAAGCATAAGTCTAGAGTTAATGATTCATTGGCATTTATTTATGAATTCAATCCCTATCAAAAGCCTCATACAGTTCTTGGTGGCTAGATAGCGGTACAACAAATTATATTGTTTACCATAAAAGGGATTCATAAATCTAAGGAAGCCAAATCGAAATGAATCATAACTCATCACGGGAAACAACATTTAATGTCGTTTTAGTGGGAGATGTTATTTTAACCATTGATATTGGTGACCATATATGGTAAAGTTATATTGACGACTGTTTCTTTTGATTAAAGAAAAATCTGAATCTTTTGGTTTTATTCAAATTCTTTCGTATTAAGATCAAGGAACAGTTGGGATGAGTCTTAAAGATTGTCGATATGACCGTGGTGATGAGTGATTTGACTATGGCAATGCTGGATAGCTTAAAGGGCCATTTGTCAAATACTTAGAAAGATTCTCGGGATGATAACTTAGTTTACTATATCCGAAAATCTTGGAATAAATTGGTGTGGCCGAAAGGCGTAATTCCACCATGATGAACATGACAATGAGTATGATTACTAGGACTAATTTATCAGGTTTTCTACGAGGCGAAACAACCCAATATGTATTAAACCGTGTTACTACCAAAGATGCTCCATTAGCTCCCTTTTTTGAGTTGTGGATCGAACGTAAACTTGACTCGAATCATCTTAAAGTTTGGAGTGTCCTGCAGAAGTTTGGATATATAATCCAACATTAAATAAGTTGGAATCCAGTACCACTCGGTATCTTACCCAGATCATTTGAAGGGATACTAGGTTTTATTATCCCAATAGAGGCATAAGAAATGTGGAATCACGACAGTAAAGTCTCTAGTGTTCGACAAAAAACAGAGGATACTTGCTCTTAGACTATTAAAGATAATGATATGGTGGGGACTTTTGTGTCTTTGTCTTTCCCTATATAGAAAATTATGGAGTCTTTTATAGCACAAATTAAGCTTGTGAGGTTCAGGATATTGTCATTGATATGATTCCTGATGAAGTTTTTCAAGCCTCTCAAGTGTAAGATAAAATTATAGTAGCTCCACTCAAGAGATCTGTTATGGAAAGATGTTCGGTTGTACCACTTGTACCATATAGTCTATTTGTAAGAACATGATTACGATATCCGCTACGTGGTCGATCTAGTGACTTGTATATGTAAATGCTGTTTCTTGTCCTCGTTTGATCTGTGATTAGACATAATGAAAAGATGAGATGCAATTTATAAAATGTGATAATGTTTAAGAGCCTATTAAATTGGTTGAGGGTCACAAGCTCATCCGTTACAAATGGGTGAATGAGACTAAGAGAAATTTCAAGAGAAACATTGAGAAGTTTAAATCCAAATTAGTAATAAAATGTTTCACTCGAGAGAAGTTTAGTCTTTTCTAAAGACTATTTTAGAGTGAATATGATATTACTGGCTCATTTTTTTTTTATTTATATTAGATAAATGATTCTAATTGTGTTTCTCAATGAATACCTTGATAAAGAAGTCTATATGGTATAACCTAAAGGTTTTGCAGCGGATGATTCAGGTAAGCTTGTGTGTAAACCGAAAACCCTTATTTATGGCCTTAAGAAAGTCTCGTAGATCGACGATGCTTGAAGTTTTATAGCATTATCACTTCATTCAGTTTTGCTAAGAATAAAGTAGATCAATGTATATACTGCAAGGTCAGTGGGAGAAAATTTAGTTTTCTCAGATTCCATGTAAGTGATAACTTACTTGTGATAGCAATATTGGATTACTGCATAAGATAATATAAATATTGTTGATGAATTTTGACTTAAAAGACCCCGGTCAAGTACCTTTTGTCCTTGGCATTGAGACCTATAAAGATCGTTCTTGACATATGTTATATTTATCTTAGATTGCATGTGTTAATTATATTTTGAAAATATTCAATAAGCCAAGAGTTGTTGTTGTTGTTAAGGGTAATAGATTGAATATCTCGGCATTGTCCTTGTTCAAATTTTGGGAAAATCCAAATAAAGGATACACTTTATGCTAGTGCATTTACAAGTGTCATACATGCTTAAGTCTCGCACTAGTTTACATATTGTTTTGTGGTAAGATTTTTTTGCGAGATATCGGTCAAGTCTAGGACATGAACACCGGATTGCTGCCAATGAGGTTTTGAGACATTGAAAAGGATAAGAAAACTACATGCTGATAAACATGTTCAAGATCTAAAGCTAGTAGAGTATTCGGATGCAGATTTTACTAGCGAGAGGGTGTGGTATTATGAAAAAGTGTTGAACAGAAATTTATGTTATCCTCTACCTTGTATAAATGGAGTTTATAACATGCCTTTTAGCTTCTACTCAAGATATTTGACTTGAACCTCATTAAGGAGTTGATTATATTTGATATTTTGAATAGACCCATACAGTTTGTATCGAGACAATAACTCTTCAGTGTTGTTTGTCAACAACAATAAGGGTCTCGAGGGGTCTAGATATATGACGGTCGGGTTTTTTGACCATAAAGAAACAATACAGAATGGTGACACTACAATAGAGCATATTTCCACAGATGATGTGGTTGTAGACCCACTAATTAAAGATTTTTGTCCTTGTGTACTTGAACGACATATCGTAAACAAGGGCTAAGGAACATCATTGGATGTTGTTGTTTAGTGGGAGCTGTTTTGATTTTGCTCTAATAAAGCTTATATAAGTTACACATTCAATAAAGTGTTCATGAATGTGTGGTCACCATACTGAATTGATTATATGTAATGAAAATCTCAAGGTATTGTGTAAGCCTTGAGTGAAGGCTGGAGACATCTCGGTTATCGGCCTTGAACATATGTCTTGATTACACATAAAGAAAGGTTAACCATAAAGATAAGACATATGTGGGTTCATTAGAACCATAAGGATATTCTCTAGTGGCACATCCGGTTTTCGTGACACTTAAGGTAAGAGAATAGTGACCGACAAGGGAGATAACACATAAAGTATTACTCTTTATGAGGTGTTATTCGTTTGCCACACAACCATATTGAATCCATATCAATAAAGTTGACAGCATTCGTGACCATGGAAGGCTCGTATGAATACATGCAGTTACGCCATGATTCGGTATTGGAGACTTTATAGGATAGGATTGACTATTAAGAATTGCCACTAGACCAACATAAAGGTGCGCACATGAAGTACAATCTCAATTAATATAGCCCAAGTAGGAGAATGTAAGAGTTTTCCTTATGTGGGCTACATTAATTTATATTGTAATTACCGTTTTATGGGGTTGGTCTAATAAGGTAAGGCATAAGGTTTTCTTAATGGGCCGAATATGGGCCGGCATTGTGTGGGCCGAGTTGGGCCCGGCCCGTGATGAGAGGGCCCGTCCAAAACTCTATAAATAAGCGCTAAGGTCCCTCCTCTAGCCCTCTAACTCTTCCATTAAGTCTCTCTCACCTCACATAAGGCAAGTCGTGAGTGGTGGTCTCATCGAGCCGAACCGAGGGTAATAGAGGAGAAGATCTTCGGCGTTAAAGACCCGGATTCTTTGTTGGATCATCGTCATTCCGCATAAAGAACGATGGATTCCTAATAAGGTACACAAACCTTTATATTCTCCTGCTACATGTTCGGTCTTCTAGCTACGTCGATCCTGGGAAACCGCCTCGGCGGCCAACACGTCCTCCCACCCAACAGCCCTTGGACATGCCCCAACGACCGTGTCTTCTTCGACGCATCTGTGATGTGGGGCTTAGTAGGCCCGAAGAGGATCTTTGGCTCCGAAGGAGTCTATAAGGCCCTTAATTGGTTCTTCCTTGGCGGCTAGCTGTGTCCGGTTGCAGTGTGGTTACTGCACAAGTCGTTCCGCAAGCAGTCGTGGATTCCCCTCATCAATCTCCCTGTCCTTCTACCGCTGCTATGCCTCCCGCAAGGCTCTGAACTACAACTCGTGGATTGTCGTGGGGACAATCTTCAACTTCTTCATTTTCAGGTACCGGAAGAGGTGGTGGCAGACGTACAATTACATCCTCTCGGCTGCCCTAGATGCTGGTGTTGCGTCCATGGCTGTTGTCATTTACTTTGCCTTTGGGGTGAAGGACCGGAACCTGCACTGGTGGGGCTCCAACCCAGATGTTGATCCCGAGGACTGCAGGCTTGCAACCTGCCCGACAGTACAGGGTATATCCGTAGATGGTCGCCCTGTCTTTTGATTGAATAGAACTATGAATGACCTTTCGAACAGCTGCAACATCCATCTCAATGCACGAATTGTTTCTCCCTTGCTAGCTGAACAGGATGCCAACCAGCAAGACCGCCTTTCTTTTTACTCAATGTGGACTCCTTCACTGTTTTCTGCACTTACTCTTATCACCGGCACAGGATTAGGGTCTTTTCTTTGTGGATATAGCTGCGCTTCTAGCTTTCCATGTGAACTAGGCAGTATATAAGCATTCATTCTCTCAACAAAGCTTGTTTTTCTGATTTTGACTACTGCGAATCTTCACTGGTTGGCCTGAAGCCTGGCTGCGTACATAAATTTGCTTTGAAGTCCTTCATTTTTTTTTTTTTGTTGGCTATGAGAGAAAACAAGGAATCGTTGGCAAATAATAAATGCGAAAGCGATGATAATTTCTCTTATGCTTTATGCCTTTAAGGACCCCGATTCTACTGCATTACTCAACGTATGAGACGAACCACCAGTACTGAAAATGAAAATGTTAAAAAGATCTTATTTGCCTAATTACTCTAGTAGGACTGTAGGATTAAGCTGTGTGCTCTCTTTTCATAAATCGAGAGCTCCTAAGAAACTGAGCTAACCCGAAGCATGATCCATCCGGTCCATTTTTTATTGACGCCCATTGTTGACAAGACCCGTTCCAAAAGGTAAAAATAAAGGAAATATGGATGGTCTTATCTTGCCATTATTGCTGAACAGAGCTGTGAATTTCCAAACTCATTTAACAGTACTTATGAGACCATTTCACCGGAAAGACGGATATGACGACGGCATGATTCCAGGTGAAAATATAACAATATGTTGATACTTGCTCTATGTTATAGTTCACATTTGGTAACTTTGTGGCAACTAGCTTGTGATCACGGATCGGTATCATCACTAAATGAACCTGCTCATTCTTCATGTCATCTGCAACTGCAAATCCAGTAGCATTTTGAGGTAGAAAGACTTTCATATTCATTTACAATCTTAATCTTAATTCAGTTGCTCGTAAGATGATTTTCGTCAAATGGCATGGCAGCAAACCGCAGTTTTTTTTCTTTCTGATAAACTCATGAAGCCTAACAGATGAAATCATTATTCTTCATAACCGAGATCATCTTTTCTCAAAAGACTGCGCTCTTAATTCATGTATCATAATTTACGCAGACAACAAATTCGACGATTTCATCTGTTTCGGAATGTATGGCGACAAAATGTGCCGTGTTGAAGAAAAACCAATCATTGCAAGACCTATACAACACACCTGTACCATAGAGCAGTAGTACTGTTCTACTTTAGTTCACCAAGAATCTGCCATCATCTCCTGTTCTGATTCTATCATACTATGAGCAGATAGAGAGGTTCGAGTTTGGCTTCCACGGATCAGCCTTCAGATTATCGGGCACGTGCAGAATCGAAAAAAAAATAGAAAAGACTTCTAATCTTCTAGTAATATACAAAATAAAAATTATATGATCCAGGAAACGGATGAATATATCCCATGTTTTTGTTTAAGTAAAGCCAAAAAAATTGACGATATTATTTTAAAATATAAAAAAGTCGTCATCACAAATTTATCATAATGTGAATTTGAAAAACTTGCATATAACAATAGAATCACTGCATTGGAAGATTTTATAAAAGAATCTTATGAATTATTTCATTTTGTTGCCACTCGGCACAATCTAATGAGAAAATGAAAGAGTAGTATATGTTTACTCGTGCGGCTGTGATGTAGCATGGTGTGAACAAAGATTGGGTGTCGAGCTTAGGTTCTACTCGAGGACAGTATCAAGAGTAAGTCCAATTCCCATGGCTTTATATCTTGTGAACATTATTGGGCTACAAATGCAGGGCCCAAAAATTAGTGGCCCATATTTAGAGAGCTAGCCTCTGGCACTCACTCACACTAAGGGTACAAAGTAACAAGCCTTAGCCATGAGTGCGTGAACAAGTGATTTCAGGAATGGGGAATTTTCGGTTAAGTATATGAATGAGTGTGTTAGGTGATAATAGAATGGCATATAAAGGATAATGGTTATGGAAGGTTCACCACTGAAACATAAATGCACAAGTCACCATCCAAGAATAAAGAATCTGGATGGATGGCAACTTACCACCAAAGCATAAAAAATTGCTCCATTGATTAAGGATAAAGAACTATTTGATTCACCACTGATGACATTGGATAACGAATCAGATAAATATTCACTCACGTAGAGAAATCATTCTATAATCACCAAATCTGCATTACAATGGAGAGCTCTCCTCCATTTATAAAGGTGTTACGACATAGAAAATAGACGAATACTATAGAGACATGGAAACCATGAAGCATTCAAAGACCTAATAACTAGAAAATGTATTTAAAACACATAAGAACTATGAAATGTAATAAAGATATAGAGACTCGAAATCCCGACTCTTTAACCTTACGGTTTATCTTCCAAAATTCATCCATCAATCTTGACCAGAAAATTATTATCTCTGAGTTGTACAAAATTATTCACATAAATAACTAATCAATCAAGAAGAAACTGATCCATATATGACTGTAAAACACCGATATCAATAAACACAGCGGAATTAAAGCGTACCTGTTTGAGCTATTGCTTCACTTGAAGAAAAATAGATCAATCTGATAATTAGTATTCTATCGGAATGCCAGATCTTCCTCTCTATGACCTATTTCAGTATAGCAGCTTTCAATGGGATTAAAGAAGCGATAGGTATAACCTACCCTTTTATAGGCTAGAGAGGGGACCTAGCAAACCCTAATCAACAGTGTGTCAATTGAGCCATTGCCATTACGGGCTTCAGTTAAACACAATTGCCTACACTTTGCTGCTCAACTAGACCCGTTATTAATAGATGCCAATACCCAATTCAATAAGATCACTGTAGGGTTTATCAAATATTGAAATATCCATTAATCCGATTATTTAAAATAGAAAATCAATTAATTAATGTAAGCTCATATTATAGGAAATTTCCAACATTCTCCCACTTGGGTTACATTAATTAACTTATTTTATTTTGAAAAAGATTTTATATTGAAAACGACACTATCGGGTTAATAACTGAAAATTTTGTTTTATGTGGCCACAGCTTAAAAAAAAATAATATTCCAATAACGGCATTTCAAAACCAATCCAATCCTATATAACCTTATTATAGGACTATGGAGATCAATGTGTTAAGAAAATACCACAACACAAGACCTTCCATAATCACATATAATAAGCATTATATTTTCATGGATCATGGGCCTACTAGTGTAGTAAGAAATAGTGTCAACATGTGATAAAAATATACACTATTTTTTATCGGTCCTCAATGCAATTTCTTAACGACATGAAACTACATTAACGCAATTTCTAAACAACATGAAATTGCACGACTATGTCACAATCCAATATGAGATCTCATAATCAGTGACATCCAGTCATCTTTAAACTAAAATTTGTTTAAAGATACTGTTTTATACTTTCATTTCTCAGTCAACAGGACAAATGATAACAATATAATCAACAATAATAATCATTGAAAATAAATGCTTTAATAAACATCATAAAAGCATTATCAGTCTGCATATAATTATAATATCCAGAAATACAAATTATATAACTCCCACTAACAAAAGAAATCAAAAGAATCTAAAACACCCATATTCTTTACATGTTCTTTAAACAAAATAGTTATGATATTTTCAATCACAATGTCTCCCTTTTTTACTAAGTCCTTAACAGTATAATATTTGATCTCCATGTGTTTGGACGCATTGCTAATCTTGTCATGCTTGGAATAAAACATAGCTACAGTGTTGTCACAGTAGATCACCATAGGTCTAGCAATAGAGTCCACAACTCGCAATTCTGAGATCAAATTTCTAAGCCAAACTGCTTGAATTGACACGCCGTAGCATGCTACAAACTCAACATGCATTGTAGAGTTCGTAATCAAAGTTTGATTTATGCTCTTCCAAGAAATAGCACCTCTAGCCATCATAAAAATATATCCGAAGTTGATTTTCTATCATCCGAACAACTAGCAAAATCAGCATCTAAATATCCAATCACCTTTAGGTCCTCAACTCTGCTATACATGAGCATGAAGTCCTTTGTTCGTTGTAGATATCTCATCACCTTCTTAGCTGCAACCCAATGTTCTTGACCTGGATTCGACAGATATCTTCCAAGACTATTCACAGCAAAAGTAATATCAGGTCTGGTACATACTTGTGTATACATAAAACTGCCAACTACACTAGCATATGGAACATTTTTCATGACTTCTTTTTCAACATCATTCTTGGGGCATTGTTCTATACTCAATTTATCTCCTTTCACAACAAGAGCATCACCTGACTTGCAGGTCTACATATCGAATCTTTTCAAAACACGATCTATATAATTTTTTTTTTGAGATAACCCTAGAACCTTCTTAGATCCGTCACGATGAATCTCAATGCCTAGAACAAAAGAAGCTTCCCCAAGATCTTTCATATCAAACTTTGTAGATAGAAAGCTTTTTGTGTCATTCAATAGATCAACATCACTGCTAGCAAGTAAAATGTCATCTATATAAAGTACTAAGAAAATATATTTACTCCCACTTACTTTCATGTAGATGCATTGATCATTCTTGTTTTCTTCAAAGCCAAACGATCTCACAACTTTGTGAAATTTTAAGTACCACTGACGTGATGCTTGTTTGAGACCATAAATGGACCTTTGAAGTTTGCACACCATATGCTCCTTTCCGGCTTCTTTAAACCCTTTAGGTTGCTGCATATATACTTCTTCATCCAGATCTTCATTTAGAAAAGCTATCTTGACATCCATTTGGTGAAACTCTAAGTCAAAATGAGCCACCAATGCCATGATTATCCGAAAAGCGTCTTTAGTAGATACTGGAGAAAAGACTTCAGTATAATCAATTCCTTCTCTCTGTGTGTATCCTTTTGCGACTAACCTTGCCTTGAATCTCTCTATGTTGCCTTTATTGTCTTTCTTGATTTTGAATACCCATTTGTAGCCAATCGGTTTATGCCCATCTGGTAAATCAACAAGTTTCCATACTTGATTAGTTGACATGGAAATTATCTCGTCCTTCATCGCTCCTAACCATTCATCTCGCTCGATCACTATTAAGAGCTTCTTTGAAGGTCGTCGGATCAACTATACTTTCAATGTCAAAATCAGCTTCTCCAAGATAGACGTGATAATCATTTAGAGTCATAGGTCTTCTTTGTAACTGTGATCTTCGAACAGGCATTTGTGGAGCCACATCATTCATCTGGGGAATTTCATTTGTAATGGGAGGATCTACTGTCATATCTTCAGTATTTGCTTCTTACTGAATTTCCACTCTGCAAGGCTCTCGCATAGAATCATCATTCAAGATGGGCAATGGAATAGAGACCGTTTTATTTGGTTCTTCCCTTTCGAAAGATTGAGAAGAACTCTTCTCAGCAACATCTAATTCCAAGAATTTGACGTTTGAGATTCAACGATTCTAGTGCCACGAGTAGAATAATAGAACCCATATCCTTTAGAATGGTAAGGGTATCCAATAAAGTAACATCTAGTAGTCCCGGATCCGGTCTTCTTTCGAGAAGGATCATAAATTTTCACATCGCAAGACAACCCCAAACTCAAAAATGATTCAAGCTTGGTTTCCTCCTTGTCCACAATTCAAAAGGTGTTTTCGGCACCGATTTACTAGGTACACGATTCAATATATAAGTTGTTGTCTTAATTGCATCACCCCATAAGTATTCAGGCAAGTTAGAACTGCCCATCATACTTCGTTTCATCTCCATGAGTGTGCGATTGCGCCATTTAGCAACACCATTTTGTTCAGGACTCCCGGGCATTGTATATTGAGCGACAATACCACAGTCCTGCAAATATTTTGCAAACGGCCCCTTTTTTGTCCTGCCTCGTATATCACCCATAATACTCACCACCACGATCAAACTCCGACAATCTTGATAATTTTTCCAGTTGTTTCTCAACTTCGACGAAACACTTTGAACATTTCAAGAGCATCAGTCTTCTCCTTAATTAGATAAACATAACAATATCGGGAGAAATCATCAATGAACGTGATGAAGTACTTATTTCCACACAAAGTGGTTGAGTATGGCCCACTAATATCGTATGAATAATCTCCAATAGTTTTTGACTGCAAGTAGCGCCTTTCTTCTTGGTTTTAGTTAATTTTCCCCTCACACAATCAATACAAGTCTCAGTATCATCTGAGTCGAGAGGAGGAAGAATATCAACCTTGATAAGTCGCTTTACCCTTTCTTTGGAGATATGCCCCAATCGCTTATGCCATAGCAATGAAGATCTTTCTTTGATTAAAGATCTCTTAGCAACATTATTCTCGACATTGAAAAAGCAATATGGTCTATCAGGAGATAAGGACAATCGATATAATCCATAAGACAAGACACAATTCCCAATAATTCTGGAATCATAACTCAAATCCACACTTTTATTCGCAAAATGAAGACAATATCCAGCTTTGTCAAGCGAAGAAAGAGATACTAAGTTTCTCCTAAAACTAGGAACATAAAAGACATTGTTCAAGATAAGCTGAAAACTAGAATCTAAATTCAAAACAATTGTCCCTATGCACTCCACATCAACTCCAGTATTGTTTCCAACTTTAAGCTTTGACTCCTTAGACTTGGATTCCTTAGATTTGTGAGACCCTTGGTGACTTTCTTTTCTTGTTTTTAGCCAAGCTTGGAACTTGTAGCAATTGGCTCTCTTGTGACCCTGTTTCTTGCAGTGAAAACACTTGAAATCCTTATCTCCATTTCTCCCATAATTCCCATTTTTCTTGAAGTCTTGCCCTTTCTTTGGACCATGAGCATTTGACCCTTTAGGCTTCCACTTGCCTCTAGATGAACTCAACTTGGCATTGGTAGTTAAGTGGGCGGACTCATACTTTTCCTTCTTTAACTTCTCTTCCTCAGTCACACACTTAGTAATCAAGGCATTAACGCTCCATGTCTCATTCTGAGCACTATAGGCAGTCTTAATCTGGCTAAATTCAGCTGGCAGAACATTTAAGGCGTGATGCACAATATAATTTTCAGAAAGGACAATTTCATGGGCCTTAAGTTTGGAGTGAATGTGGACCATTTTCAATATAAATTCTCTAACACCCATAGCAAAGATCATACCTCATGTTCGTTAACTCACTCAAGAAGTTCCCGGTTTCGGCCTTATCGAGACTCTATATCTTTCTCCCATTGCTTCAAGGAACCGTCCAGGCATTCGTATCTTCCAGTAAACCACTAATGAGATGCTCAGCAATGGACCTCTTCATAGCAATGAGGCTCAATTGGTTAGATTTTTCCCATCTAGCATAATGGGCCTTTTGATCTGCAGTACTTTGATCATTGGGCCTGGCAGATTCATCCTCACATAGAGCCAAGTCCATATCAACGATGCCCAAAGCAAACTCTATATCTTGCTCCCATCTCTTAAAGTTTGATCCAGTTAACATTATAACTGTGGCATTATTGTTATTTACAGCAAAGGTAACTATTTGTCACACATAATGCAATAAGATCAATTATGAGCAATAAGTAATTCATCAAAAATAATTAATACATCATACACTCCCCTTTGGGCAAAGTGTATAATGCACCATTATTTTTCCCAGCATGAAATTTATAAAGCAACGACAAGGAGAATTACATATAATTGTCAAGGATCCATCCCCTTTGAGCAGACAAATCCTTTAAATTATACATCTTTATAATATCAATATAGAGGGGAATTACATATAATTTTCACAACATTTATCCCCTTTGGGCGGATAAATATTTTTCAATTATACATCCCCATATTTTAAATATGGGAATTAAACTTCATGCTATTTTCCAAATTAATATACATAATAACCCCCTTTGAGCAAGTAATTGTATATACTAATTTTTATCAATAGGGAACTCCAAAATTTATGCCCAAAATTCATCAAACAATATGAAACACTTTACAACATGTGCTTCCAAAAATCATATTGCATTTTTTCAAACAACAATTTTTGCCACATTTTTTTTAAATTTTTTTAATTATTATTTTAATATTTTTTAATATTAATTTAATATTTCGGACTCCCGCAGGCCCAGGACCCGCGAGCAGCCCTAATCGAACCGTGGGCCAGACCCGCGAGTCCTAAACCCTTGCGCGGCCCACTCTTTTAAATTGAAAAAGGCCCATGAAATGGGCTGTTTAAATAGCCCACGAAATTAAAAAATATGGGCGAAAGCCCATATTTAGGCCCAGGCCCGGCTGGAAGTCTTCTTCAACCTCCAGCTGGGTCACGAATTTGCAGCAAAACCGGGTCGCACGACCCGGTTTCGACCCGAAGCTCCAAAGACACAAATTAACATGATTTTTGATGAAATTTCTTCATGGATTTTGCATATAACATCAATATGATTGACTATAATGAATTAAAGGAAGAAAAATCCAGTAAATCTACCCCATACAAGCTTCAAAGTTTCGAATCTTAACCTCCCATGGCCGAATTTCGAATTTCTTCAATTCAAGGCCTAAAAAACTTACTTTGATACAACAAAAAGATGCTAAATCATATATATATAAATACCCATGCCCCGATTTACAACGAACATCAATCAATTGCAAGTAATTTGAAAATTCTAAAACTTTTTCATGTATAAACCTAGAATTTCAAATTTAAAATTCTCTCACAATTCTCAATTAAATTATGCAAATTATATATGGTTGGAAAGATCTCAACATGTGGAACAAAAAAGCCCTGTGCTTTCAGGATCAATCAAGCAAAAATTTACACGAAAAATTAATGCCCATATTCGGCTAAAAAAAAAATCGAATTTTTCCATAAAAAAAAAGTTTGGATTGTACAATCATATATGACTAGCTCTGATATCACATGTAGAAAATTATTCACATAAACAACTAATCAATCAAGAAGAAACGGATCCATATATGACTGTAAAACACCGATATCAATAAACACAGCGGAGATATCAATAAACACAGCGGAATTAAAGCGTACATGTTTGAGCTATTGCTTCACTTGAAGAAAAATATATCAATATGATAATCAGTGATCTATCGGAATGTCAGATCTTCCTCTCTATGACCTATTTCAATATAACAAACTTTCAATGGGATTAAAAACGATTGATAGGTATAATCTACACTTTTATAAAGTGAGAGAGGGACCAAGCAAACCCCGTTAGCGGGCTTCCCATTACGGGCTTGAGTTAAACACAATCGCTTGACTTTGTTCTTCAACTGCCCATTATTAATAGATACGCCAATACCCAATTCAATAAGATCACTGTAGGGTTTATCAAATATTGAAATATCCATTAATCCGATTATTTAAAATAAAAAATCAATTAATTAATGTAAGCCCATATTATAGGAAATTTCCAACATGAGCTTCAACAATTAATCAAGAAAATAGGTCAAGATAGCCTCCCATCAATATGTTGTTTTTGAAAAGCAAGGGAAGAATCGACAACTTTTTTTATGCTAAGTCTTCTCACAAACAACTTCATTCTTTATCCACTAAAACAAGTTACGACTGAAATCTACCTTGACTTGAATGAACATCGATTAGGCTGAGGTTGTCAATAAAGTTAAGTCAAATATTCTTGCATCACTATAGCTAATTTTGCTTTTCCTCTCTTTACACGCACTTATTTAATTTAATCATCGATGGATCGTCCTGACGTAAAATTCAGAGGAGCTTGTTCCCTTCGTGGTGCGCAAGCCCATCTTGCTCGAACACCTTCATTCCCCAAAGACCGGCCCGGAGGAAATCAGATGCCATGATTAATAAAAATCCTATTTTGGGCTTATAATTATCAATCGACTTGTTACATCATTAATGATGGACAAAATAGGTGTGAAATAAGTTCAAATGTCAGCTCGCAACAAGCGGGGCAATCTCATTTAGACGACCCCAGTCAAACGAAGTCACCAAAGCAAAAATGAGGTTCTCTATTCCGAGGCACGTGGAATTGGGAGGCGGTAAAGACGACGACAGCGGATGAAATCGAAAGATACCAGCTCGAACCTGCTCGAACCCGTCGCTCTCGGCACGAAAAACAGAGGGGGCCAGATGTGTACAGTGCATCGGCCTTCTTTCGAATATCATATTTCCGATTGAGAGAGTCGAAGAATGTTTGCTTCACTTCCGACAGCTGCCCGAGATGTCTCCTTTACATCCGTCAGGACCTCTAAAATCTAAAGCGATTTTACTTCGTGTGTCGCCCGTCGATTGGCTGGATGGAGGTAGAAGCCGGGACACGTATGCGTCGGAGGAGGAGCGATCGATGATGTCGAACTTTCGTATCCTTCCACCCAATCACCGGCCTCCACGAAGGCGTCGAATCTTGGCAGAGCACCAAGTTACTAGGTTCTTTAATTACGTTTACGTGGCACTTTCATGAGTATTCTCTTTTCTAGCCAGTTCTTGGTTGGATTTCGTTGACATTTTCATTGAGATTGCTGAGGATTTCTCCTTGGACCGGGCGAGAAGTGGAGAGGAGACACATCGTACCCTCAGTACGCACAAAAGCAATCCGGCCCATATTAAGATATTATTCCCATGCCGCGTTCAGAAAAAGTGCGGATCGCTCCTTGTACAAGTGGCAAAAGACTGTTCTTCTAGAAGTTCTTTTTTTAATTTTTTTAAAGTTTTGGGTACGAAAACTTCTTGAATATTTTTGAATCTCTGTTTATCATAAAAAATTCTTTCGAGGCAAAACTTATCTACTGAATATGTAGTCAATTTTAATTTTTTGTGTGAAAATTTTCGACATATTTACGCACTTTCACATAAATTCTATGCTTGATCTTCTCTATAAATTTAAAGAAGTGCATATTACCCCCATATTTACAAGGTATATAAAAATGTTCTTTCGATAGGAGGTCAGGTAGCCCTGCTTGCCTCCCTCAGTCCGTGGCTCTAGTTGATTAGTTACCTCCGATGCAACGCACGCATGTTATGATTTTGAGGCCGTGTGTGAAAATAGAACTTTTCACATAAAAATGTATGCCCGAAGTCCTTATTGTCATGCTCTTTTAATCTTCAAACCCATTGAAAATATGGAGAACGAGTGTGTAATGTGCTCATGAACTCAAGGATGGTGAACTTTGTTTTATGATGTCAAACCATCGGTCAAAATGATTGGACATGTTTGTCTAGTGAACTTGAGATGCGGATGGGGTGATATTTAACGATTTACTTGACCGGTCAGGTCCACTTTATCGTGAATAATATAAAATAGATTTATAAAACTAATTAAAGTAAATGTGTCACTACATCTTTCTTTTGTTTTGTCAAGTACGTGTCACTATTTCAATAGATCCTTTATCAAGTGAGATCAAGGTTTACACTAGAATGCAATGTACTCTATAAATGCCTCAATGAGCTCTTCCCCTGCATTATGCTGTTACTGTAAAACTAAAGTGAAACAATAAAACTTTAGTTAAAAAGCATCTCATTGTAATGCCACCTCGAAAGGACGAGACAATATATGACATGTGCTCCAATAAATTCATTAGCGAATTGAAAAATCATAAAAGTAAAATCCCGTACAACTATAGTTTCGTGATCGGATTTTTATCCCCTTAAACCTTCCTAATCTTTTCACTGTTCATCGACAGGTGGCTTTATGCCCTTTTACTTGATTGGTGAGGCTCTCAACCCCACTTTGGCTGGACTTTTTTTCACGTGGTGCAGGTACAAAACGCAATTATTTCAACTATATTATAGGAATCCAGGTAAACCCTCTAGCTATTATTTTAATATTTCCGTGTCCACCTCGACCAGAAAATATCTCGGCTCAGCTTGTCCAATCATCCCCCGAAAATATCTTCGTACTTGGTACGACTTTTCTAACCTGCGAATCATTGAAACCCCTGACCACAGTCTGGCAGGAGGACACGTGGCCCCGACAGGTGAGATCGTCCCTTTTTTTTTTTTTTTTCCTTCTCTTGCCCTTTGCGTTTTATTTAATACGTCGGCATCGGGGTCTCCTTAGGTGGGGATGCCTCCAAAAGCGAATAGATTTGCGAGCCCAAACGGGGATTTTTCTAATGACTAGATGCAAGGCAAGGGCGGAGACTACGTGTTCGATTCCCATTCGCCGCCATGGCCAACGATGGGAGACCTACTTATGGTATGGTCGTAGCCGGATTCGCGTGGCCGACAGTGGGGGCGACACGTGTGAGGAGTGGTTTGGCCACGACCTTTCTTCTCCCTAAAACCACGTTTTTTTATGGGGGAGAGAGTGAAGAGGATTTTGTTCGAGCTGCAAAGCCAGCTGCGCTATTGGTCCCCCACGCTGTTCAATTAACGGCGCACGAAACATCGGCCGCCCGAGCTGAGCGGCTCGGCCGATTTCACCGACGCCGCTTTCTAGAGTACGCGGAGAGTACGCGGAGCGTGCCGTTTCTCCTTTACTTTTTCCGCCAATAATTTTTTTAATATATTTTATTCACTTGAGAAGGTATTTTTGCGACTATAATATTGTGCATCGAAATTAATCACCTCTTTTAAAACTTTCGTGTTAATAGCAATTTGACTTTTGTATTTTGGATTTTGAAGGTCCAAATGTTTGGCCATCTTGCTATTTTGTATTATCATTTCATGGAATTGACATATATCCACAAGTCCATTTTCAAACCGTTTTAATATGAAAATATTCTTATCTCATGTGAAAACATAGGTTCATATTGATAACCGATTAGACCTTCGCACCAAAAAAAATAAAATATTACAGTGATGGTGATATGTGTTGATGTGATTTGTTATTTCTTTTATGAAAAATGAATGTAGTTGAAGAAAAATTCGGCATGGGTATATATATTTGATTGGTCATTGATTAGAAAAATGAATTTGATAGGATAATAAATAGATATAAAGAGATGTTAACTATGCAAGTTTTGAACTAATTCAAGGGAATCAAATAAATTGGGTCGAGGCCTTTAGCTGAGAAATTAACTTGTTTCAAATGAATTGATATAGTAGTATTGCGATTCACGTCTATAATTATATGCTTTGCCTAAAAAGAAGGACGTAATAGTGAAATGAGATGAAATAGTTATTAAGATGGGTAGATCAGATCGAAATAGTGAAAAAAACTAAAAGCATCTATTATTGAATCGATGTCCAATCAATTTTTGTCTTTCCTTTCATAAAGGAAGCAGGTGCAAATTGAACTCAAAATAATGGTCATCGTCGATCTCCAGAAAACTTGTACTAGTTCTCACCCTTCTCTGGGTTCAAATTGTTTCAACCCGTTTTTTTTTTTGGGGTTCAAACTAATTTTTTAACTTTTGTTTCTTTTCAACGACGATTAATCGTGTCATGCATTAATTAATTCAATAATAATTTTGGCTCGATGAAGTGGGGCCACCTTCCCCAACAATATCATCGCCATCTATAAATCCCCTCTTCCTCCGCTGCAGCTTCTCTCTCTCTCTCTCTCTCTCTCTCGTTCGGTCTCCTCCTTCACGAGCTTTCTTCTCGCAGCAGCTTTTCCCGTCGCTCCTCGCCGCAGCGAAGCTCCATTTCGCTTCCTCCGTTCATCCTCTCTCGCCTCGCATCCTCCCGATCGTCCCTTCCCCCCGCCGTATCTGCAATATCGCCTCGAGCCTCGACCCTCGCGCCTGCGAAACCTAGCGGCCTCCGCTTGCCGCTCCGAGCTCGCAATGACGACCGGACGAAGGTACGGTTCCTCTCCCTTCTGCGCATGAGATCGATTTCTCGCCGCCGAGCGATGGAAACCGATCACACGCCGTCGTGAATCAATCAATCTTCACGAGGAGCGACGGAAGTAGATCGAACCTGCAATTCACGATCCATCGGGGAACATAAGGAGAGAACCGAGAGTTTTGATCATTTTGCAATGCGATGATCGAGCACGTTTTTCGATGCGTGCTTGATTCTGGCGTCGTACGTACAGAATCGGTACGAATCGTGACCGGTGGAGTGTTTGTCTCACCGCGAGTTTCTTTGTTTTTCGGACTTACGATGCAGACGCCATTGCTGTTCGGAGGGAGCTTGCTTTTGAAGCTATCGGCTCGATTTCGATCTCCGGTGAGTCCTCACTTTTCCGCTTTTCGCTATCTTTTATGGTCCTGAAGCTTAATTTACTTTCGTCTATGGAATGATGGATTTTGTTTGCTTTTGGAACTTTTCTACGTATGAGAGATAGGCAATTGATTTGCTCCTTTAGTTCAGAACCTCCTTTGTTTGAAATTTCCAGTCGAATAGTTTAGCAGCATATGTCTATTATAAGCGGATTTTATGCCTAGAAATATTAGAAAAAGGCAGTGTGTGAGCTCTTTCTCTCCTTATTGGCTGATATGAAGGAAAATATTATTTTTCTTACAGAAAGAAAACCCTATAGAGGATAAGTGGGGAATGAATAGGATTCATTGATCAGAGAAAGCATCATGTGCAGCTATTATACCATGTATAACACTAAGATTCTATAACCGGATCAACGGCATTTCTTAATGATTTTTACATAATAATAATAATAGTAATACAGTTGGTTTTGCGGTAGCGTTTCGGCTTAAACTTGATGCTTGATAGGCCATGACATAAGCTCTGACATATGCCAAGAAGGCTATTTTCAAGTAATATAACAATGCCCTTATATCTTGTAAAAATACCAGGCTATACCGATAATCAGTCACGTGTTCATGAATATCAAGATGTTGAAGTGTTGTGACATGTATTGATATTATTTATGGAAAATGAATGCAGTTAAAGAAAATTTCAAGAGAAAGGTATTTGGTTAGGCATTATTTTAATGGAAAATGAATTTAGTTAGAAAAGGAAGTAGATAGAGAGGGATTGTGAATTTGCAAGTTGCAAAACCAATTCGTGTTTACGAAATGAGTCAGGTCGAAGTTAGAAATTAACTCAAATTTGAATGAATCTATTGAACATTATTAATTTCAAATACACTTGGGTCATGGGTTAGTATTTGAGATAACTAACGTCTTTGAATGACTCATTCACCGAGAGAGGAGTATTTGAGAGAATGCTTTATTGCTTATTGGATTGTTGGATGATATAGGGGAAACCTATATATTCTCGAGCTCTTCTAGTTATAATTATAGGTACCTCCTTAATTTAATGGTGGAAATCTAATCTCCTAATCACAATCTAGCCCATATATTACAAGATTCCTTTGAAGTCCACACAAACTTCAAGGGATATTCTACAATATTAACGATTAGAAGTTTCAAGTCTTGCCCAATCATCTTGGTTGTCGCCCTAACCTGCCGGACCTTGAAAAGCTTTGGTGTGACAATTTCTCCCACCTAATTGAGTGCCTCACTCGTCTCTCTTGACTTGGAGTTCTTGCTTGCCTGATTGCCTCCTTCCCTTAGATCATTAGCTCCTTTGATGGTTGGCAATTCTTCCGTGTACGCCGTTTAGTCTTTCGCTTCTTGACTTCAAGGTCACATGGTTTTTGAACCATAACTTGCTCCACAAGGGATTCTCCCTCAACTTGGCAACTCTAATTTGCCTAGCAAGTTCCCCACTTCCGGAAAAATCATATGGATAGATATTTCTCCTAAGGTTGGCTTGAACCACTCAAAGTCCACCTTAACCTCTCCAAAGTTGTGGCCTCGCCCTCTCTTTGCCCTTAACTTGGCCACGGCTCCTTAACTCTCGGTCCTCCCTTCACGTGTCATATCAAAGATGCGTCTATTGTCGTCAATCTGTGAACTATTGGCAACATAGATTGGAATGTCGCATCATGAGAATAAGCTACTCGGTCTTTATGTTAATGAGGACATCCTAGAGAAGAATCTATAAGAAAAGATCTTAATCATCAAGTGGAATTACCTTAGTAGTGAACTTCCCCTTCCATTCTCTGACACTTATATCCACATCAAACAATGCTAATCACTAGTACATCTTTTGAATTGACGGCCTTCATTCGATATTTGGTTGGCTCCACTTGAAGATGGAAACTCTTTGCTACTTAATTAGACATTACAAGTTCGTTGCGTCTGTGTCAATTAAGGCATGGAGTTTTGTATTGCCAACTTGTCTTCTAAAAATGACAAACTTGATCATAAAGGCTTATAATTGAATCCTTAAGAAATTGAATAGCTTCAACGCCCCAAGCAGCACTTCCCGATTCTCTTGTCTTGGCTCCTGAAGAATATTGTAAAAGCCTGTTCTTCTTTGAGCAATCTCAACAAAGATGTGGGCCATTGCAAAAGAAACATTTGATTGGCTTCCTCTCTTAATCCTTGTTTGCCACTTGGAGGTTTCTCCCATTCAATCATAAGTAATGAGAAAATGCCCCTAGAAGTGTCATAATTATTGAACAACGCTCACTTTGGTGCCAAATTTTTCGTTAGATCACTTAAGTGCTAAATTGGAGAAAAATGACCACTTAAGTGTTTCCGACAACAATTTCGGCAGTTCATCCCATGTGACTTTTTATTTTTATATGAAATTTTAATGTCTGTGACTTCCTTATAAAAAAGGAAGTCTATTGTGGACGATGGCCTAACCTTAAAAGTCATTCTCTTTTCTTTTTTCTTTCTTCTCTCTATAATCCCATAACATAGATTACTTGACGCTCAAGCTTTCAGGAAGTCATGATTCAGCTTCAATAGTGACCAACCCACTCCATATCTTCTCCAAAAGCAGTTTCTACAGCTCCAGCTCCTCCTTTTGTAGCAAGTGCGATCCATTCCCCTCCCCTAACCACTTCCTCGACATCATGACTTCCGTCTCCTCTTGTTTCCCACAGTGGCTTCACTGCCTTCATTGACACCTCCGGCCTCTACGTCCCTCTCCGCGTGCTCTGGCGTTTTATTGACTCCCTCGCCTCCCGCCTCTCCACCATGGGCATTTGCAACGGCAATGTTGTCCTCCCCCTCTCCCCCAACTCCATCTCCTTTCCCATCTTCTACCTTGCCGTCATGTTCCTTGGTTCCGTCATCACTAGCACTAATTAGTTGTCTTCCATTCTCTTAATCTGAACATATCCATGCTATATGCCTTTTTCCCATCGTTTGAATTTTTATCATGGTTTTTTTGTGACCATCCATCCTTAAAACTCCCGTACCAACATCAGTTAGATAGATGGTAGCAGTTCATACGTTAGTTTCATTGTCCCCGATTCCCACGGTTTTGAAGAATTGTTCCATTGAGTTCCATGCCCCATATTGTGTTGTTAAGCTCCTCGGCAAAGTTCCATGCCCTATATGGAGCTGTCCACCTCCTTGGCACATTGGTCTCCCTCGAACTTCTCCCACTTCGTCCATCCTCAAAATCGGCATCATGGTGACTACACTCTGCTCGCCACAGCCGTCTTGCAAGTTTTCAGTTATTTATTTATTTATTTTCTTACCATCTCTAGCCTCTCGATGGTCTTCCACAATGGACTTGAGAGAATCATTCCTCTCGTGCAATGGGTTGACGAGTTGATTCAAGGCTCTTGAGAACTCGCCATGAAGCGTCTCTTTGACCTTGTTGTCGCTCTTTTAAGTCATCGAACCCATTCTTTAAGTTGCCCACGGTCATCAGTACTTTGGTGAGCCTTTCTTCAAAGGTGCACATGAAACCTTTGAAGTAGTTCTCTTAGCTTTCCCACGATTTTCCTTCTTGAGCCTTATCTCTAATGGTAGGTAGAGCAGTAACATTGGGTTCCACATTCCCTGGATCACTTGTTGTGCACTTCCAACTCTCACCACACTCTTTTACAACTTACTTTGATATCACTTATCACGGTCTGACAATTCAGATCACGTTCATATGGCACTTAGGCTCTAGATGACTCGTTCACCCCTTAATAGAGTTGCCTAAGCTTGACTTTCCCTTAGTAAAGTCGCCTAAATCAGCCTTTCCTTCGATGCATTGCTCCCTCACTTGCTCATCCTGGATAGTAGAATGTTTGTGAGAAATGCTTTATATATACTTAAGCCCCTTTAATTATAACAATAGATCCCTCCCTAACCTAACCATGGAGATCCAATCTTCCTGACCATCATATACCCTATTATAACAAGATTCATCCAGAATTCATTCCTTTATTTACCCTATCAGTATTTAGAAATATCCATGAAAACTCTAGATCCCTAGAAACTTAAAGGCTTGGTCATCTTAGCCATCTCTTGGCCTGTTGGACCTTGACAACCTGTAACACTAGCATGTAATGCACATAGAAAAACCAAAGTGAGATGAGATGTTGCATTGAGATAGGAAGATCGAATCAGAATAGTGGGAGAATGTGGTAATTGTGGAATCAACTTTTAATTATTTTTTTCTTAAAAAAGTAAGCAGATGCAAATTTGAACCTAATTGCCATAATTTATAAGTAGTAATCGGTTATTTAATTAGCAGGCAACAAGGGTCGTTTGTACAGTAACTCGTTATGTTCACTCCTAGTGCAAAGGAAGCCAAGGCAAAGAAGCTATCTAAGGGATGGGGTAAATAATGCGTGCGCCCAAGTTTTATCCCCAAATTCAATCACTTTGTTGGGGAGAAGTAAATTACAAAATGACATAACTTTAATACGGCGCTCATATGCCATAACTTAAAAAAAAAAAAAAAAATACTAAATGTCATGACTTTTAGTAGGCTCTCTCATTTGAGTGCCATAATTTTTTTTTCCCAATCATTTGAATGCCATGACGTTTTAAAAACGTTCCCTACAAGTGTCATGTCATGTTAGATTTCTGATACTTGGGTGGACCTTTTTTTAAATTTATAGTACTAAGTAATCAACTCAAAGTTATGACACTCAAGTAAAGGGCTTTTTTTTTTTTTTTTTTTAAGAGATTATGATACTATGTGATTGAAAGAAAGTTATGATGTTCAAGTGACCGTCATATAAAAGTCACATGATATGTCCTTATCTCAACTTCGTTGAAGATTATTGTAGAATTCGAAACCCTTGAAAAATAATTAGAGAAAGAAAACAAAGGATGCAAAACTTCAGGCCAACTAATACTTCATTAATAATCTTCTATTTCTAATTCTTTTAAATTATTAACTAAACACGTTCGATAATCTTCTTTAAGCGTTTCAAGTTTCAAAGTGTTTGTGTACTCAGGAAAGATATCGTGGGAAAAAATCATTTATTTGTTTATTTGTTCGGTTAACAAACAAGAGTTAGGGAGGTTGGCTTGTAAGATTCTTTATTTATTTTTTCCAGATTATTACTAAATCACCATCACTATGACAAAATTTACACATTTTACCATTGGATGAATAACATATATATTTGAGTTGATTTCGTAAGTAAATTCTTTTACGTGCCAATAATCGGTAAGGATGTAAATTATTATTTTTTTTTATCATTGACCTGTTGAATTTTCTTTTTCAAAGTAATGATATGTAGAATATATATTAGGATGTGAACAAATTGTCTATGCAAACTTAGGGAAGAGAGTCATATACGTTTTTTTATATATGATTTCAACTTGAATTTAGTTTTTTAGAGGGACTTGTTAATTGATTAATCGGAGAGTCATACACATTTTTATATATGATTTCAACTTGAATTTTTTAAGGAATGTTCTAGAGGGACTCCTTAATTGATTAATCAAGAAAAAATTTGCTATTCTTCATATTACTTATTTTAATTCAACTTTTTTTTTTGGAGTCCAAACTTATTTAACTTTTTTTATAAGAAATAATCATATTTAAACCGTACATTAAATAATACTTTTGGCCATCTATAAAAGCCCTAATCCTCCCTCCCTCGTTCTCCTTCACGAGATTTTCTCGTCTTACGAACCGTTTCCCATTTCTCTTCGCATGAAGAAGCATCGTTTCACCTTCGTCCTCCGTCTTCTCTCGCCTCGCATCCTTCCAATCGTCCTCCCCTCCCCCTGCGATCTCGCCTTGAGCCCCAACCCTCTGTTCCCGCGAAATCTACGCCCCCCCGCTGCCGTTTCGAGCTCGTATTGACGATCGAGCAAGCGACGGTACGGTGCGGTGCGGTTACGCTTCCTTCTATGCATGAGCTCGATTTCTCGCCGCCGAGCGACGGCAATCGACACGTGCCGTCGGAAATCAATCTTCACGAGGAGCGACGAAGTGAATCGGCCGGCGATTCGCGATTCGTTGGAGAGATATAAGAAGGGAACGAGAATTTAGATCATTCGCATGGTGATTATCAGGCATCTTTTGTTTATGCGTGCTTGGTCTTAGCATTATAAATACAGAATCAATGCGGATTCTGACCAATAGTGTCTCACAACGAGTTTCCTTTTTTTTTTTCTTTTTCTTTTTAACTTTTGATGCAGATGAAATAACTGTTCGAGGAGAGCTTGCTATTTGGAGCCATCGGCTTGATTTGGATCTCTGGTGAGCACTGGATTTCTTTGGTTTTCGTTTTCTCTTTTCTTATCTCCGCTACCTTTTTATAGTCTTCGTAAACTAAATTTATCTGGTAAGTTTTTTCCTTTTGTTTTGTTAATGGAAATTTTTGGCTAGACTACTCATTGTTCCTATGTTCTTGATGTTAATTTGGGACTTCTGTCTGTGGAATGATGATTTTATATGCCTTTGGAACCTTTGTATGTATGAGATATTGGAAACTCCTTGTTTAGATTCTCCTCTAGCTTGTAACCTCCTTGTTTGAGATTTCTCAAGTAGCGTTGCATCATATATCTAATACAAATGAGTCTCATGCCTGAAAAACACAGTGTGTGGATTGAAAGTCTCTACATGATCAAGTTACAGTTCATTTCGTCGCGAAGATATAAAAGGGATACATGAAATAATAACGTGAATATCAACTGATTATTCATTGTTCTGGTGTGTTAGTGTATAAGGTACTTGAAATTATGGTGAATGCTTGCAGCTTGACATCTCTTGTATCTGTACATATGTAGGTGTTAATATAAATGTGTATGTGTAATATTTTATGTACCTCATTGGTTGTTATGGTTTACAATGAAAGGAAATAATGAGATGAGATTAGTTTTTGCATCTTAAGACTGTTAACCTGAAGAAAATGATCACACCTGATTTCAATGATTGTCAAGACAATATGAAATTTCCATCCTTTTCAAGCCAAAAGAGTGAAAACGAAGATAAAAAAAATTACTTACATAAATAAAATAATAATAACTAGTGGAGGGTCATAATTAATAAATAAAGATGATTGAAGATTATAAATAGGAGGATGGTCATGCATAAGACTACTGGGATAAAAAGATCAATTGTTAGAAGAAGAGAAGGGAAAAAAAAAAAGCATCCCTCTTCCATTGCCATATAAAACCATTGTCATTCTCTGCCTCTAACATTAGTTTTCCAACATGCCAAATATTTCCAACAAATTGGTGTCAAAACCTCGGTAAATCAGTCGTGAGTAGCTGGGAGTATCAAAAAGAGTAAGAAAACAGATTTGCCAAAAAGCTAGCAGAAAGAAGAACAGCACTAGGGCCTTGCTACAAACATCTTTTGGTTGATTGCCCCAAAGTCTGAGAAGTGAGCAGTAATCCTTTCCAACTACAAGAGTTGGAGTGTTCAGACCCACATTATCGAGTTTTGGTACTAAGGAACCAATTACTATACCCAACTAGAGGAAGAAAAATGGTTGGCAAAGGTTCTAGAGAATATGCAAAGGGGCTCCCACCTTGAGATATAGAATGAACAAGGATTGGTAATCTCTCCACAAGTCTGAGTGATACTTGAGTCTATCTCTTGAAATTATAAATTTGTTATCTTTGGTCATAGTATATTGGATGAATAATCTGAAAGATAAGTTTCTTTAGAGACTGTTGTTGATGTCCAAATGGCATACTAAGAGATGAGGTGGGTGAGAAATTGGAGAAGGAGGAAGTTGTTGAGCTCCAGTACACTAATGATAAAGAGGTCTTTCAAAGTAAAAAGGGTAGTGCATCCCAAGGGGGCGGAACTTTTTCTCAATATTCAATATGGTCCTCCCTTTTTTTGTGGAATTGAGTATCTAGACTTTCCAAAATTAGCATGTGAAACTTTATTAAGTTAGGCGTCATATGACATGGATCATGGATGACTATGCCATTATGTTTGCCTAGCTTAGCTGAGAAAAGCAGTTTTTTGCTTGTATCTTTTCTTCTTCTTACTTGCTTCGCTTATGACTAGTGACCACCACCATTGTCATTGCTATGCCGAACCACTGCACCTTTTCGCCATTACCACTGACGTCATCTCTCTCTCTCTCTACATAATGCCGATGTGCCCTCTATCTTTGTGCGTATATCTATCCCGGACCGACCTTAACTTATGGTAGCTACCCCAGATCTGAGGTCGTGGCCTTTTCAAACCTGTGAAAGCCAATGATGGTGGTCATAGCTGAGTTTTGGTGGTGATGTTTGTGCTGTTGCCAGTGGTAGCAGTGGTAGTAGAGTTCTATGCAGCTGTTTGTTCAAGTGGTATCCGCCGCCATGGCTATGACTTTGTCTAAATACTGTAGTGGTGCTTGTGCTAGTGGTGGTGGCAGCAGTTTTGAGTGGTGTTTACAAGTAGCACTGGTGTTGTTTATGTTACTGGAACGTGTGTGCGTGAGAGAGAGAGAGAGAGAGAGAGAGACCTCAATGACACATGGATGCCAACTATCCAACTTAATGGCATTAAATTCCACGTCAGTTAAAGCTGTTAGGAGGACTGAATCATGAAATTGGCCAATTTTAGAAAGTTCGAGTTTTACTTGATTAAATAAACAATAAAGTTCAGGTAACACATTGAATTTCTAAAGCTGTTAGGAGGACTGAAAAAACAATAAAGTTGAGGTAGCACATTGAAATTTGGGCGAGCCCTTGTGGGTACCCATAACTGGAATATAAAAGTTGGAATGGCAATGCTATATTCAAATCCTACTCACTTGCAATATCCTATTAGCACTTATAAGTTTTAAACCAATTAGGTAGCAAATCTTCATCGAAGGTCATCACTGTACTGACTCTCTCCTGCTTTGTTACAGAAATAGAAAGAATAGAGGCGAAGCATGCTCAAGGTTGAATAATTAAGAACCTATCTTATTCATGCAATTCTGAACAATATTCGGCATTTTGCTGAGACGCCATTCCATGATATTTCTGTATTAAATGAATTTGGCATGGAGATTGTTGCAATTGAAAGAGATGAAACATTGTATCTGAAAAATGTGGAAAAAAATTTAGTTTATGGGGGAGAGTTGAAAAAATTATTAAACTAGATTTTAATGATTGTCATATATAAATGGAACTTCCCATTGAAGTTTGAGAAGTTAAAATTATTATTTAGTATATCTAACTACATGATTATATAAGTTAGAGCTCTAATAAATCGACATAGATGATTGCATTCTATAAATAGGGGTATTGTATTGGATGCTGTTCAAAGGAATAAATAGCAAGTTTGAGAAACAAAGCTCTCATTAGAGTTTGACACTACCATCTTTTCCTCTCTTCCTCTTATTTATAGTTGCCCATCAACCCAAATAATCCCAGAGTTAATTTTGCGAAGCTTCTTTTTATGCAGGACTGAATTGTATTGTGTTGTTTGCATGTTGTAGTTTATCAAATTTTTTATCACATTATTGCCCTTCTGATAAGTAATGCTTTCTTCACTTACGATTTTCTTAAAAAAATGTCTTTTGCCACTGTGATTGTATGGTTAGTTGAAAAATATTGTTGCTTGTGCATCACATCTTATATCCTAGTCATAGTGAGAGAGAGCCATTTTTTTTTTCCGAGCCTTGAGATTTCTCTCTTCTCCTTTTCTCTTTTCAACAAAAGATAGTGTTTGAGATTCTGTGTACCCAGCGTCTGTTACTTTCTACCTCATTATAATCAACTTACATACTTTTCTGCTCTCTCAAAATGTCATTTCATCTAAGAGGTTTGATCATTTAAATATCATATCACGTCTTGTCTCCCAGCTTAAGCTTTTAAAATTTGTTTGTGAGTCCCACAAAATTATACTACCCCTATTTAAGTGTGAAAATTCAGGAATTAAGCCCCCTCGCTTCTCCATCTATGGTTTCTAATGAGTAAAGAACAGGATTACTGCAGTTTGCATTGTCCACTTATTGGAAATTACTCAATGTGTTACCCGTAATGGAGTTATCTAGATTGCTTTCCCAGGGATTGCTCATTAAACGGCGAGTTTCGCAAGTATATGTACTCTCTCCTTAAATATGGTTGCTTGCCTTCTAGAGAATTTGTATACTAGAAAGAGTGTAGCTACTGGGCCAATACCCTCAGAGATTAGTGGGAAAACATCTGGGCCTGTTGGTTTGTTGACCTTCAACTTGTAAATGGGCAGTCCTAATAAATGCCTTAATTGTTGATCTGAAATCTTTGAGATAGGGATACCTTTATAATTAGTGTACTCAGAAATTGATTTAAGAAACTGGTCTTGCCTCATTCAGGAGCTTTGACTTCCACTCCATGTCATTGTTACTCATCTTGACTCTCACATAGCATGTGTTAGAAATAAAAGCAATCCTCTTCCACTAGAGTTTGATACCACCATCATTTCCTCTTTTCCTATCTTTATCTGCCCATCCATCCAAGTAATCCCAGAGTTAATGTTGCTTAGCTTCTTTTTATGCGGGACCGAATTTTAATGCATATTGTAGTTTTTTGACTTTTTGATCTCATTTTTCCCCTTTCTGATAAGTAATGCTTTTCTCGCCTATGATTTTCTAAGAAATGTTCTACTGTGATTTTATTGCTAATTGAAAAGTATTAGTTTTTTCATTGCATCTTATATCCTATTTATACTAAGAGAGAGCGCCTGTGGCCGAGCATTCAGATTTCTATACTCTTTTTCTCTGTTCTACAAAAGATTGCGTTTGAGATCGTGTGTTTTTATGCCCTTTACCTTCTACCTCATTTATAATTAGCTTTCATACTCTTTTTGCTCTCTCAAAATATCGTCTCATGTTAAAGAGAGTCATGATGTCATGTCTTTGTCTACCAGTTTAAGTTTTTAAAAATTGGTCCTAATTAAGTGTGAAAACTCATGAAATAAACACCTTCCTCTCTCCAACTATAGTTTGTATTTAGAGATGTAAAGAAGGGGATTACTGCAATTTGCATTGTACCCTTAGTGGAAATTACCTAATATGTTACCTATAATGGAGTAGAGTGCTTACCTAGGCATCATCCATTAAATGACGAGTGTTGCAAGTGTATGTATGCTCTCCTCGAATATGGTTGCTTGCCTTCCAGAGGATTTGTGTGTCAGAAAGAGTGTAGCCACTGGGCCAATAAGCTCTGAGATCAGAGGGGAAACATCTGGGCTTGTCAGTTTGTTGACTTCAACTTGTAAATGGGCAATCCCTGCCTCTAGATACCTTACTTGCTGACGTGAAATTTTTTAGATGATGATACCTTGACAATTAATGTACTGAGAAATTGATTTAAGTCACTTGTCTTACCTCATTCAGGAGCTTTGACTTCCACCCCATCTCATGGTTACTCATTTTGACTTTTAAAACTGGGTTCTTAATTTTTAAGATGGAACTGAGCTCTTGTGGCTTCTGGCCCTGGAAACTCACTGGCAAGTTTTGATTGCTCATATTTTTCTGTTTCTTACATTATAATGCGAAACTGAACAGTCATAAGACCAATGTGCTCATACAAATGAGAGCATTGTTGCATTGGTAATTGCAAATCGATTCATTTTGGGTTTTTCATGTCTGTCAATTTGTTACTGGCATTGCGCTTTGTTTTTTTAGTTTGTAGAGATGATACATTGTACGGAGAGATTTCCTTGCTTTAGTACTGCCTAGGTATCATTGGTGGACAGCTAAGTTTTTGAGCTTTTGTTCGATGGTGTGAAGGGCTTTGCTCTCTCTAGATGCCTTAATTGTTGATCTGAAATCTTCGAGATAATGATATCTTTATAACTAGTGTACTCAGAAATTGATTCAAGTGTTTGGTCTTGCCTCACTCAGGAGCTTTTACTTCCACTCCAGCTCATGGTTACCCATTTTGACTTCTAAAACTGGGCACATATTCTTTAAGTTGGAACGGAGGTCTTGTGGCTTCCGGCCCTGGTAAGTAGTAATTGCTCATATTTATTGTTTCTTTCATTATGATGCAAACTCAATTATCATAATACCAATGTGGTCATACGAGTGAAAGCATTGTCACATATGTAACTGCATATCAATTCATTTTTTGTTTTTCCATGTCTGTGGAGTTGTTACTGGCATCATGCTTTGTGCTTGTAGTTTGTAGAGATGTTATATTGTACGGAAAGATCTCTTTGCTGAAGTACCACTTAGGTATCTACGATGGACAGCTGAGTTGCTGAGCTTTTTTTGAATGATGTGAGGGGCTTTGCTCTCTATAAATTGACAGCTCCACGTTGTTAAGCTTTTGTTTGTTGATGATATGGAGATAGCTTGCAAGTTAATCTCTTTGGGATGTGGGAACATTCAAATTACCATTCATCACTAAGCCTATGGAGATCTCTTCTGGCTTCCTTGATTTTTTGCATCATGTCTTCCTCTTGACATTTTTTGCCCATTTGCGCCACTCTTTGCTAGGGTTTCCTCTCTCTGTTTATTTGATAGAATGGCTTTCTGATGAGGATTTATATTTATGGATTTTATCCTATTGTCTACCTGACTGGCAATTTTTTACTTAATTTAGGCATACTCTTACTCTATTAGATGATCAGGAAATTAACAGGAAACGGACCTTATGGATTCCCTTCAGTATGCTATGAAGGTTTGACTTACATTGAAGCCCGTGCATTGTTGTCTTCCTGAAGTTGTTATTTGAAATACTTATATATGCTAATCTTTTGGTCATATATTAGTTGCATATGAACATTCAAAATGTTAGCTTTTCATTGACATAATGTTTCATTGCAATTGGAGATCTTCAAAACTAGATTCACAAGAGAGGGTCCACCTTTTTTCTTATTGCAGTTGATTTTACCTTTACATAAGTCCCTGGTCATGATCCACAATGCTACATTTTATTCCATTGATCATTTCAAACTAGAGCCCGTTTGCTTAATAACGTGTGATATACCACATCTCAGTTATGGAAGCTTAACTTTGGTAAGCCCGCCTGGTGTTGAATATAACTGAGTGACATCCATTGCAGTTGATGCTTCCTTGCTAGTGCAGCTGTAGTCTGCTGCATATATGAAGAGGGATTTTCTTGTAGTAAGACATGGGCGAAGTAAGAAGTCTTCTTTGCCAAAATTGATGTGTTTTAGGAGGATTACGTACCCCAAGTTTGTGGCTCGTGCTGTAGTTTCGTAGTTTTGTTGCTGTGGTTGGCTAAGTTGGAGATGGACAGGTACATGAGAGTCCTCTCCAATTCCTAATCCATTTGTCAGAAGATTTCTGTTTGTTCCGTTCACATCTCTCGTTCCATAAACCTGGAATGAAAAGTTTTCTATCTAAGGCTAAATATAAGGCTCTGACAACGTGATACTATTGATTGGTTCTAGATTCTGAGTATCCAAATCAATACCTTCTTATACAATTCCATGTTTTCTTGACGAATGAGGTTTACCTTCTTGTACAACTCCACATTTTCCTGATGAATGAGGCTTCCCTGAACACAGAGTGATATTTAGATAATTGAACAAATATGGAAGTGACCACAAATAGAAATGATTCAGCGTTAACCTTTCTGTTGAGTTCTTGTATTTCATCCATTAGTATCTGATCCTGCAATCGGCAGACCTCATATTTATAATCTTTTGCACTGGAAAATCCAAGAACAAGCATTTAATTGGGGATAGGACTTCAAACCTTTTTCATGCGGACACCACGGAGACTCATTTCCAGTTGGTTCTCCAAATTCTGAAGATCTTTGACAGTTAATCCCGAGAGCTCTTCTCCCATCATCTGCCTGTTTTGTGTTGGTTGTTTTAAAATTTGTGTACAAGGTTCAAGAAATCTGCTAGAAAAACACAAATGCAAGAGAGAATTTTCCTTCTAGGTTGCCTTTCTTTTTACTAAAAAAATCTACCTTTTCTACAGTGCAGAGAACCATTAAAAAACACTCCTTTATTAACTGTTATGTTGGATAATTTGTTAGTCAGTTATGTTACCAGGAAAAGCCACAGCACAGATTGTTAAGCGTATGGTTGACGCTCTAACAGGGCAAGGATTCAAACCCTACCTGCAGTTAACCGAGTTGGATTTTTCATGGTCAAATCTGTTTCAAAGTGAAACTGAGTCACTATTTTGACATTTCTTGATCCTGGTCAAACCCAGTTTTTCACCAGTTCTAATTTCTCACGTTACAATGGCACGAACCAGACTTCCGACTGGTGCTCAGTCTTGCTGGTTTAATTAGCCACAAGTCTGGTTTAAACATTGGTATGTAGAGAATACAAAGAGGCCTTGAACAAGACAAATGGTTGGGTATTAGCTGACTTGCTTGATAGGCTAACACTACTCCAACAGGATGCAATCCCCTTTTTTCAAAGGTGACTGACCTATCATGTCCTATTTCAAGTAGGAATGAAGTTCCTAGCTTTTGGTTACTGTTAAGATTACGATGAAGGCAAGCCTAGACATGGGGTGGTTGTTTTTTATCGTATTTCTATTGCTTTAATTGTCAAATTCTAATTGAAAATTTCCTTGGTAAATAAACTTAGTAGGTAAGAATTGTACCTGTGATTTTCTTGCAAGCTTTGCAGTTGTTGCCTCAATGCTGCTGCTTCCTTTTGCCAATACTTGAGGATGGATGCATCATACATGTTAGTTACATAGCAAAATATGCGTGACAAACATGCCTAAGCTTATATAGTTCACATTACTGCTTTAATAGCTGTAAAATTAAAATGGCAGTGGCTTCATAAAATCACAATGGCATTACAGGATAATGTTGGTGATGTTTCAAAGAATGTGCTGGTCAAATATGAAGGAAATACTTGGTGAAGATATCTTTCGCTATGGCAGCATATATGTGTTGCGTAGGATATGAATACTTCGATGCGTCAAGTTTGTCAATTTTTTGCAAGATTTCCGATAATTCGATGTTGAAATTTTATGGAACGTACTAACACAAAGGCCGTTGATTCTGACTGGTATATACATAGTGCAACCCTTCTGTCATGGCATGAGTTGTCTCGTGTAGCATTCTGTTCATCTAGTTGGTATAGAAATGCATAAAATTCCATGGGTTTTTGATGGATGATGATGCTACAAGTATATAATGCAACTGCCCAAAGTTACTGTCGGCAATAAACCCCTAAGCTGACTGTGGCAAACTATAAGGAAAAGACGAGCAGAAAGTGATACATGACGCTACAAATGCAAGAAACCCTTGTCATCGTGCTTGTTCATTTAGTTGCTTAGGAAATGACAAATACAGAGTAGGAACACGTTAAAGATGACACTAAGGGACTACTATCAAAATTTGATAATAACTATCAATGCCAGGAGTTTTTATGTACTTCAGGTCATGTTTGAAATAGATATTGGCATCCGCACCAATCTTAAGTTACAACTAAATAGCATTATATATCAATGTGATGAACCTTTATAAATTGCCATGGACCATTGTGAACTTTGGCAATTGAAGTTTCCCTGGCTTTTCAAAATTTTATTCCTCAATGTGTAATCATCCCCTCTGCTCCACTATTCATGTACTGGGCTCTACTTTTGAAGTTACAGAGGAGTTGTGGGCTTGAAGTGGATTGGACTAGATAGTCGACAGAAAGTGGATTTTCATGATGATACCCCAGTCCATTTGTTAATTAAATTAAGGGGTAATATCGAAGAGACTATTATTGTATGATTTGGGAATTCATTCTGTAAAGTATATTTCATTAAGCTCAATTAACTAGTAAAGGATTTGTGTTATGGCTCAATTATGATATGTCGCTTCAGACTTGACAATACCTTTGTTATGTGCACCGTTTCCGCTGGTACGCAATAAATGTGGTTGATGTTATAATCACTTTCAACTGTCGAATTTTCATGCTGCGAATACATTTATCCTAGATGTCTAGTTGTCAGTTTTAGATAACTTTCTAGCAATAGATTCCTATAAAATATATTTGGAACATCTGTGCATCTTGTATTCATTCTATAAATGCATCCAAGCAACTGCATGATCATTAGTACATGAACAGGTCCTAAAACTGGATAAAGGCAGGGGGCAGCAATAGGGGTCTTATGTTGAGATACCTTTAAGTAAGTCAACAGCCTGCGTGGTTTAGGTACATTTACTGATTTTTTAAGGCTCTAACAGCTGGTAATTTATGGTGAAGATCTTTTTCTAGCTGATATGGGTGAGATCCTAGATAGCAGACAGGAAGAGAATGCCGTCGATGAAAATTCTATGCTTATCTACAGATCAGTTGTCCTTTGACATAATTGTTCTGGATAGATCATGCTACACAAGATCCTCTCAAGTATTAGTAAGATTACAAAGGTAATGCAGTTACATTTTTCCGTATACGACTCAATTCAGATAATAAAGGTAATTATTGGTTAAGTTATTCTATATGGAGATCAATAACTGAGTATAGTGTGACTTCTATGTTTATATCTCTCAATGTTATAACCCTGTGAGGCTTGTCTACGGATTCGGTCTACTTAGTGCCTCCTGTTCTTCTTCCTTCCACTCTTTGCTGTGCTTGACTCTTTTCCTTAGATATTGTCTGAGTTACTACTTGGTTTCATACAGCTTTAATGATTCCTTTATACATCCATCCGACTATATATGGGGATTGATAGTTGTAACTACAGTTTCCTTATTTTATACTCTGTTGGCCCTTCCTAACTCAGCTGTCGCTAATTGTGTAAAGATCCAGCTCTTCAAATGCAGCAGAGTTGTGCTACACAATACCTGACCGTGCTACAGAAAAGAACAAAAATGTGTCGTGCTGTGATACTGTATTGTTTAAAACTACAATTAATGGGGTGGAAAGATACCTTAACTTCAGAGTGTGGATTTCCCAGCTGATGGTGATCCCCTTTTGATTTGTTGTATCTCTCAATCATTGATTTCATGCTGGAGCAGCAGATACAATCATGTCAGAAATGCAATTTTGCTGGAAACAGCATAGCAAAAATTAAGTGGAGATGATGAATGTGATGTGCTAATGAGGAACTGTTGCTCAATTTGGTTAAATGCACATTAAGTGCCCGATAACAGGTTCTATTTTCCAATTGCTTTTTGGTGCTTAGGTACATCCAATCAACGGGTCGTCAGGGTCAATTTGACGCAGGAGGCTGTTAACGTCCGTTAATTATAGTTTGATAATGATGTATGGAGGAGAAGTTGAAGATAAGTACATTCTTTTGTCTTTACATATGGTATCTGAACTCAGTCTTGTGGATTTTCCGTATGCTCTTGTATTCTTGCCTATTCTCAGAGAATGTGACATGAAAGAAAAAGATTCAAAATAAAGTTTCTGAGTTCATTCCCTTTGAATTTTTGCTCATAATTCCTCAGAACACTGCATTCAAAGACATGCATTCGTAGTTTAATAGGTGTGGTTGATTTCTTACTATTGCAAATCAGCTGTGAAGAGGACTAAATACCAGTGTTTTCGGAACTGGACCTATATTGCCCATGTGCTTGGTTCAACTGGTGGAACTGCTAGTTAAATCTTTCTATATATTAAAAAAGTTGCCAACGTGTCATATGCGGAAGATTATCTCTGTGGTTAAAGGCACTTCAAATTAGTATGTTTGATCCTTTCTTGGGACACTGCAAACTCTTTTAATGCTTTGGGTTATCAGTAATCCATAAGTATTCTTGTTTAACCTTAAGAAAGTAAGAGTGATCTGTGCCCTACTGGCAATGACCGGCATACGTGCTTGAGGTTACTGTTTCAAACCTGAAGCATGCTGCCTTTTGCTTTTTTAACAAAAAACCAGTTCTGACCCAGTCCTCACCCAGTTCAATTGAAGTGGGTTGACATTGGTTTAGTCCAGTCCAGTCCGTTACTGGACCATTAGCTGTTTTTCTAGCTTGAACGATGAGAGACAATGAAACAGTTCCTCCCTGCTCTAACCAGTTGAACAGGCCAGACCGGCCTGGTTTTAAAACACTGCTGGAAAGAGTTTATATGCATGTTTGCATTTGCTAATGGGTGAGGGTTAATGATTTCTGAATGGAATAATCAGTTACGTCATTTGAAATTGGGAGAACTATGCCTAAAATTGTGCTGTAGTGAGGATGGCAGGAACCATTTGCCATTTGTAGAATGGATAGCTAATTGAAACTGTGCCTAAATTTGTGCTGTACTTGCTAATTGAAACCATAGAGAATCTTTGGGAATAAAATTTTTGGTCTTGTTGTGGACTTGGATGAATATTAAAGGACTGGATGATCATTAAACTCTGGGTGTCGGCTGGTGCCTGATGTCAAGATATTTGGTTTACAGATTGCATATAGAAACCAGAATCAGTGGATTGCAATGTTTTGGTGCTTTGAAGAGTAAATGCTCTCAAGAGAGATAACACAACACCGTAATGACCTCTATACAGAGTGGAGTGAATGTCCTTGGAATGACATAAGTTGGTGGCACTTTTTGCATTTCTGGACTCTTCCAATCCAAGCAACCATCCCTTTACTTCCCAAATTATGAAAAAGTTAATCTATGTGGTAATATAACAAACAAATCAATTATCAAATGCTGAATGGATTTCTGAATTCATGCACCTTCATGAGAGGTAGTTAAGGCTAGCTCTCTCCTCACTTCTCATCTTATGAAAAGATCCACCCGGCTTTGGGTACTTTTAGTGTACAACCTTGGAGGGTGTGATTACGAGAGAGAGCATATGTGCAGCAGGGATTAAGAGAGGATGAATTCATTCTTTTCTTTCCTTTGTAAAGAGTTAAGAGGTTATCTTCCAGATGGTTTCACATCTGTGCCTTGGAGATAGACAGCAAATAATTGTCTGTCATCAAGTTCATAATGGCAACAATTGATCTATGGGAAGAGTTCAACAGTATTAGGAATAGTCACTATTAAAGAGAGCTTATATTTATGGTGCAGCATTAGAGCAAAACTTAATTAGGTGTGCCATGTCCAATGCAAATTCCAGCACTCCCAGTCACCACCGACAAAACTAAGAACAAAGGAAGAGTATACATAACGGGCAACATGTGCATTGGGCACATTTTACTAGGATGTATTAACCTCTTTGGACTGTATTGAAGGGAATATGGTTCCACATAGCGACTCCTGTTAAGCCTTTAGCAGCTCCATTATTGCACTTCGGGGATGCAATCTGTAGATGGGAGTCAAAGTCTCCTAACATCTTGTTTGCCTAATGCTGACAATGGAGTCATGGCTGGCTAAATCTACTTTTACTTGCCTTTTTTTCTGAGTAATCTTCACCTTACACGTGTTTAGTTCATGCCTACTTTTGCTCATCGACAAACAACTTTTCAAGAAAACCACATAAATTTAACCAATCTGAAATGAGATAACTGTTGCAATGTGACAAACATCTTATCTTGAACTGCCAATAATGATTATCTCTTTTTCATATGCTTTTCTGCAATGTAATGTATGCCTCCATCTATGCTATCCTTAACTAAAATATGAGGGCTAACCTGAGCTGCAATTGATGATTATGTGTTTAAATGTTCTTCCCATGCTGTATCTTTCGATAGACTACATGATGGACCTAGTCATTAGATCATCAACATCGATGACTTAAGCATCTGTTGGAAATCTAATATCTTGGGTGGGAAGTCTAAAGAGCCACGGATTTGGATACCAGTTTTCTCAAAGTCTGTTAATGGTTTCTAGTGGAAATATAACAGCTCAAAGTAGAGTCAATGCCAAGCCTTATCGTTCTGACCGCGTTTAGGTAGAAATCATAACTTTTTTATGTTTTTACTAAGATTCTACAAGCTGTAGGCAAAGGAAGGAGGTGGAATACCAAGTTGATGGAAGTCCTCTTTCCACAGCCTGTGGGCAACTGCCAATTTCTTAGAATGTGAACTCTTTACTTGTGACCATCATGCAGAGCAAGATATGTGACTTTAAATATCTTTAAAGCTTAGATCGATGTATGGAAAGCAAGGGGGATGAAGGCAATTCATATTCACTTTGGTTACTTTATTATGGTCTGGTCATGGCTTGGGACGAGGGCTATTTTAGTGTTATCCAATGGTAGCCGCAGACTCTGTACTAAGCTATGTTCAGAGGGCAACGCAGCCAACTTGTGTTGGGATAGAGTCAAAAGAAACTCAGGCTGTTTATTTGTGTTACATTCTTAAGGCAACCAATGTGCAGGTGTTGAGTTATTATGGTGTTGCATCTGGTCATGATAGTTGAAATGTCCAGACTCTGGCAGCTGGTTTACGTTCTCCTTCTATTGGGAGACAGGTGCATCTTTCTTGGGTTTTGTGGCATTCTGGCATATAGCAAGTTCTATAAAAAAAAAAAAAAAAAAAAAAAAAAAGAACACATCATTAAATTCTTTTACAGTGCTGATGGTAACAATTTTGGTCATTTTGTTTGAAAACCCAGGTGCTCATGGTGGAGGTGTCTTTTGCTTGCTTTTAGAAGAGATCGCTCTTTGATGATGTTCTATATATGTTTTCATTCCTGTTATGTGACAATTCCATCCATTAAAATTTCACCTTTACAAAAGCAGTGGGAAGTTGTTTGAATCATGCACTGGAAAGAAATGTCAAGGCACAGCTACCTTCTAGTTAGAGTAAATTTCTGACATCTACTCCTCTTTTCAGTTTCTTCTTTGTGGTAGTAATTGGTTCAACCTTTATGTACGGGGTAATATTTTCCAAATTCTTTCTCATTACTAATTCCAAGGTGGGCTTGACATGTTCTATAAGTCCAATTGACCGGTGATTTTAATGTCATTGGAGTAGGTCTGTCCTGATGTTAATGATTTTATCGAGTAGGGTACTATTTTGGGGAATTAGTCTTACGAGACATCTTGGTGTTTTAGTTACGTGGGTTTAGTGTTGGTATATAAATGTTACTATGTGGGTAAGTAGTTATTATGCTCACAAGGACTTCCATCTATATGGGAACTTGATAGTTGGTTGTTGATAATGCATTACGACACTGCATCTATCTTGCTACTAAATGTAGTGATATAATGTGAAAAGCAACAAGTCTGGAAACATGAGCTCTGACAGATGGGCTTGTGCACTTCAATGCAGACGACGTTTGAGTGGCCTTTGAACCAGAAGAAGCTTTTGGCTTGTTCAAGGAAGGAGGGGAGGGTGGAAAATGAAATGGGGTGTAAATTATGGGGAAAATTTGAATTTGTTGGGAAGCAACTATGAGATTGGTAAGTTAGGGAAAACTTTGCAAAGTGGTTTGCATTTGCGTTTTAAGTGAAGCAGATGAGTAGCTGCAATTAGTTTTGGGTTTGGGCCGCGAAAAGGGAGGCCAAGGGCTGGAGGAGGTCAAAATAACTTATACCAAATTCAAACTTTTTGTCAAAGGGCTTTGAGAGTAAGTTATTATCTAAAGTCTTTTAACTCTCCCTAAGCTCCTCAGACCCTAAATCCGAATGCTTTTGTGATGCTATTTGTTGACTCTGTCAAAGTTAGACATGATAAAGGCGTCGTTGGTAAAGACCAGTCTAGCTGTAGTTGTGCTTGAGCCTTACCAGCTCTTCGCCAGTTGAACAAGAAGGGAAGAAGGGTAGGAACAGGAAGGAATAAATTTGACTTTTGAATGCCCACTAGTGTCATGTTGACGCTGGACACCACACTTACCATTCGAGGTTCAAGAAGTGTAAGACCATAAGTATCCTCATTAGAGTTGGGACGTGCCTAGGTTCCACCTATGTAGGGTGCATTTAGTAAAACAATGCAAATAGGATCCTCACAGTTCATACAATCTCTTCAATCATTTACTCTGTTCCTTTTCCTTAATTGGTATCTCTTGCTTGAAAGGCAAGTTGAATTAGTAAGTTGTTCCGTCAATTCATACAAAAGAACTTCTACCTGGCCATTTCATCCCATTGAAGCTATCGATCCCAATCCAATCTAGATGCCTCAACTTATGGTTGTCTCTATTTTGCTCTCTTTGATCATTCTACTAATGCATTTGATTCTCTGTTATACTCGATATAGGGGAAAATCCAAGAATAAAATTTAGGACCTAAACTCCAATTAGAGGCACAAAGAAGACCAGTGCAATAGTACGAAAGTATCCATCACACATAATACAGTGTCAAGCATTTGATAACGAAGATGTAGAAGCAATTTACACCTTAGAAAGAGGCTTTTAGGCCACCTTCTTCGCTTAGTGTAATTATTAGTCTGGGAGAAGGGATACTCTGTTTTTAGTAGGCTGTCTATTTAAACAACATGAAAAGTTAGAGAACTAATTTTGGCAGGAATAGTTCTGAGGCGACAGCAACTCAATTTGTATGAGTTAGAAGTTGAATTACTCATTCATTTGCAGGTATTATGATTGTGTCAAAAATATGGATCTATGTAAAGTGGTTTGTTGAGCAAGACATGTTCTGTTTGAAGTGGCACGTCATTCCCCCGAGGGTTGAGGATCGGCTGTATTCTAGTTCTGGCCATGAAACAGTCAATTCTACATAGGAATTGAACAGATTGCGTTTAATAGACGTAGAGCTAGCTACTGTCTACATTTAAGTATAAAGTTTAAACAAAAAAATCACCAACTCTGATGAGAAGTTCTCATTAAACACTTAACGCATGAACACCAGCAGTGGTTGCTTTGTAAAAACGGCTACTAAAGAGTCTGGCGAAATAAGTAAAAATCTATCCAGATAAGTTTGTGGTGAAATTCAAGCACCTTGGATTTGATTGATGTCTTCCAAGTTATTTGCAAGACATTGATCAAAATGAGAATTCTCTTCACCTCAAGAAAGGGTGAGAAAATTGTGATAATGAGATCATGGGAACAAACAACAGGTCATCAACATACAGTTGGTTCGAGTTCGAAGGGCAGTTGTATGATATGTAAATGATATGTATTTACCTTATCTTGAAATGGAGATTCTAATTCTCTTCTCTCAATGGATTTCCCCTACTGTACACATGTAAGAGTTTAGAAAGGCGAAGTGAAATTTTGTATCGGGCTATATTTTCTTCCATCGCTACTTGGATGAATTTCCTTTTATTAGTTAAAAATCTCTATGGTTCTTTGAGAAGGACAGAACATTCTAAGTAAACTAGCGTTTGTGGAAGATATTGCTCTACTAAATGCGAACAAGCTAGCGGACGTGAGCTATGACTGGATGGACCTTGCAATTTGTGAATTAGTTATTAGGCAAGGAATATGTTGATGTTCGGAAGGATCTTTGTGAATGGTGAACAAACTAGAGGTGTGATCGCCAAAAGGAGTTTGGATTGAGCAACAGAAGGTGAATGAACTAGAGGACAAGAAGACATAAGTAAACTTAGATAAACCTTGCTAATAGATGGACCTTGCCAATGGTGAACAAACTAGAGGGCATGTGATCATGTAAGAGTTTAAATGGAGGAGAACAAGATTGGAAATAAAAGCTTGGATGGATCTCAGTGCAGACGGAGCTCTTGCTATAGACGGAGTTATGGTTCTACCATAAGCCTTTATAATCCTGGAGGGAAGATCCGGACTTTAAATCAATTTGATTTGAATTTAAATGGTATTTCACAGCTAACTTTGGATTCCCCAAAAAGTGGATTTTAAAAGATTAGAACAATTGACCATATCTGGGCAGGCAACCTAGAAGGATAGAATGTTGGCAAAGCAGAACCGACTATTTTGAGAAACTGTTGCTACGGAGCTATAGAGTGACATTTTGTGACTGCAGATAGTAGAATTAATGGTTACTCATGGGATTTATATTTCAAGCGGTCAGTTGAGATTTCATGGCTATAAATTTAACCCAAGAAAAGTAACACAATTGGGGGAATGAACAAATCTAGTTTACACTCGAGCGCTCATTCTCTCGTTGTCCTTGTGTGTAAAAGTAGTGTAAATATGATTGTATTCCTTTGGAGAAGTCTGAGCCTCTGTAATAGAATAAGAGAAGTGTTCAGTGTAGGATTGCTTGTGTATGTAGAAGGAGATCTATAACTAGAAGTAAGTATCTTCAAATGTTGTGACATCTCAAGGATATAGTGAATTCCAGCCTCCATTTGCTGTTTAGAACTAGGAGAATGGAGTTGATCAAGTGAATAGGCTGGACCCTATAAATTTGATACGCACGTCTACTATTACCTTTATAATATATTTTTAGAAGATATCTGTATACGCGATTGTTTTTAGAGCACCAATACACGATCTATACACAGTCCAACACTTACTGGCGAAAAAGTTTTGAATTTCCTCATCTAACCAATTTAACCCCCCTCTTAGTTGTTTATGCCTAATTTATTTATCCTCCTCCAACATGTCTCTGATTAGTGGGTTATAAATCATGGACGTTACTCATATGCAAACTTTACTAAATAGAACTGTGTGTAATGTCCTATCTCATAATTTTCCAACCAAAAGATTGATTGGAGGAAAATGTGGCCATTTTGCGCTAGCTTTTTATTCCGAGTGATCATGGAAAAGAAAGAAACAAGAAAGATTCGTGGGAGCTAGTTACTATGGGAAAGAGGCAGATAGAGAATTATTATGCTTCCATCCTGCCTTTTGGTCTGTCATTATTTTTTTTCCCTAATAATTAAGAGCATGGGCATGGAGGCCCTTATCCAAAACAGATTATATACAGTTAGTAGGATTTAAATGGGTTATATCTAATTCCTGAACCGAAAATCCGCTGGGACTCCAATTAACTGCGCCAACCCTGAGGGGTTGTTCTTTTTCATTATCCTCATCTTTAAATTGATTTTCTGATGAAAATAAATCAATTAATATTGGGTTAGTGATATTATTGACATTGATCTATTGGGTTGTCTGATAGGTCCTTTCTCTCTTCCTTGATATAAATGTGCTCTTTTATCTAGTTAGCCAAGTCAAATAGATACGTATAGTGCCACATTGGATATGGACTTATTTTTAAGCATATGCCTTGCCTATGCATTGTAAAGGTGATGAGGTACTCAAACATTACCTCTTCCTGAATGGAAGAAAAAAAAAGTATATATAAAATCGAAAAATGGCTAGATTTTGGAGAAAGTGAGTGAATGGCAGAAAAAAAGCGGAAAGTATACCACTGAAGTTGAGTGGCCACCATTGAAATTTCTCCGAGGAGATGCACAATATCTATTGATGTAACTTACAAGGAATAAATTAGGCATTTTCAATTAAAAAATTCCATTTTTTCAAATCCTTGTGTACGATTGATCTAAATCTCGTTCTTTTCCTTAAACGATCATATTAAACTCTGATACATATATTAAAACATGTTTTATTTGCACCAACTCAGAAAAAGAAAAGGCAAAGAAGAGATACAAGGACAAGCCACATACTTGCAACCTTCGTCTTTTTTTTCCCACCCATGGAATTATATGTGATCTATTACATCCTTCTCAGTCCCTCCAATTTGAGTGACGAATCTACAATTTTTGGCGAAGTCTGCACATAAGCGTTCTTTGATCCATCCCTTCCCTCCTTGTTAGGCAAGGATTATTTAAATTGATCAATACTTAGATGGTAAATGTGTTTATGATGTATTTTGTCAATCAACATTCAAAGAGCCGATGGCTTGCATGTATGATGAATGTCATATGCATTGAGAACTAAGCAAAGACCAAAGGTTTCGATGATTCCTATCTGTTGGTGAGGAGGAGAAAACAGTGGCTGAATTACTGAAGAACTTTTAATTGTTGAGTTCTTGAGAAAAATATATGCTTATACGATTAATGTTACAACGACTAAAGTACATTTATGACGAAGTTCTTTATATGTATAGCAATGTTGAAATGTTATACTAATAAAATCTATAGAAAAGTACGTGGTTGAGTTGAGATCGCTGATATGATTTGCAGATGTTTTTGAAGGGATATCAAAATAAATGAGCGCAAAAGAGAGAGTGTTGTTGGACTTCAATCAAAGACAAGATGATAGAATGATGCGGATGCTATTGAAGCAGTGATTTTCATGAGTTACATGTGATTAATGACTTTTTTGCTTTATCCAGTGTTCTTAAAAAAGGCAAGAAGCATCTGCCGAAAGCAATTTTTATGAAACAATAGCGGAAGAAGCAGTGCAGCATCAAGCTAATTAAAAGGGTAAAGAAACGAGTAGAAATTCTCAATTGAAAAGATGACATTTCAACGAAAGTACTTTTCATCATGTAGAAGACGCAATTTGGAAATGACTCCTCTCTAATTGATCGAACATTAGAACCCCCTAACTCAATTCATGGGGACTATCATCACGGCTTATGGAGTCAATTTTTTTCAGTATGAAACTTATTATTAGCCAATTCCAAAAACCTAAATTTTGGCAAAAGAATTCTATGTTCAGAATAATTTTTCCTCGAATTAGATAATGAAAGCCAGGGAAGATTGGGTGGAGGATATTTTGTCAAAAGCCCTTTTTTCATCCTAACTCCAGGGGCTTCCTCTCTAAGTTTTGTGCTTTATGCGCACGCTAGTTTAAGTCATTGGTGAATTGAGTTGCACTTATTTATTCAACTTCTGGGACATCTTTGAGTAGAGATGGCATTGGTGAAGATCATAATAATTCAAAGGTCTAGGCTCTCTTAACGATAATTTTCAAGCTTCTGGACAAACTATGGAGTGAGGGCTAGATGCAACGACTGACTACTTGGCTCGACACTTCTATGTCAAATAGAAACAAAAATCGGCAATGAGAAGGGAACATGCATGCGAACATTAGTACAGTGTGTTTTGTCAATTTTACAATAGGCAGGCTTTATGTCCGGACCTCTTGCAACAGTTCAGTATCTTTGGCTATTTAATTATTGAAGAATTTACTACGTATGTCAATTAAATTTTCTATGGCATGTGTACACCTGAAAATCTCAAGGAAAATGAGTTATTTTTCAACTAAATATGCTTTCAATGGGATAGCTTGAAAGAGACTATCACAAAGTCAATGACAAAAATTATTGAACGCAAGATTTTTGTGAATTAATCATGATCATCATTCATTTTTCTGGTATGAAAAGTCTGAACTGTGAGAAGAAGCATCATTTGAGGGCAATGAAACCCTAGGACCATGTTTTCATTGTCACAGATAAATTTGATCACCACAGCGAAAAGGAAATTGAAGAAGAGGGTTTTGATTCAAAAGAAGAATCTTTCAATAAAAACAACTTTCATGATGGGCAAGATGTTAAGATGTACATGAGAGTGAGTTGTATTAGAGAAATGTCACATTGGATAATTGATGTGGTGTAAAGCAGTTAATATATATTCTAATTAGCCATAACTTATTATCTTAAACTTTTGAGTAAATATGGGTTTAACATAATATATTGATGGACTCGTATTTGGGCTCTCTCTTGGCGATCTCTTCAAAAAAAGATATCGGACTTTTGATGCGCACTACTATCGAATGATTTTAGAGCCTATGGTTGTAGTTTCCGGACAGATGAGCATTGTGGTGTAGCAACACGGGCTCGTAGAAAGTTGATGCAGAATGATGCCTAAATTAAGGGATAGCAAATCTAACACTAAGCTCACGTGATGGGGAGATTGTTAAGATGTATGTATGAGTGAGTTGAGTTAGAGAAATCCCACATCGAAGAATTGATGTGGTATAGAGTAGTTAATATATCATAATTGGTTCTTAACTCATTGATTTAAGTTTTTTAGTAAAGGTGGGTTTAACTAGATATATTAACAGACTCGTATTTGGGCTTTCTTTTGGTAATGTCCTTGGAAAAAGGTATTTGGCTTTTGCCGCGTGTTCTTAATAGAAGAGATCATTTTCAAAACAATCTTCTAAAGTTGATCCCAAGTTAGAAAATAGTTTGTTTTGAGTAGATAATTGCCAAAAGCTAAGTCATATCTTGCCCCGAAGTTTTGTTATTTTTGAGAAAGAGGTCTATATGGTTGGTTTGATTATCCCTAATAGGCTTGGGAAGTCAATTGTGAATATCAATCTTTTAATAAAGAAAAATTTTCTTAAATCATCTTGAAGTTGTGTCATCAAAATTCAAGATGTTTCTAAGGAGTTTGCTAAGTAGGGTGATTCGATATTTCAAACTTGAGATTGAATTTAATGATAACTGTATGAATCTTTGAAATTAGATTTTAATTAGGATTGCAATTATGATTTCCTCATCTCTATGATTTAGACTTAATCATATTTTCTGGATAATTACACTTTTATTTCAATAATTTGGTTATTTGGGTTAGACTTAATCAATTAGGGTTTTATGACTATAATTGATAGTTTGAGAATCAATCCAATTGATTTCAAGGGTTCCTCTATGACCATTGCATTTCATGTATGCGAATGCAAGCTCTATTCGTGTGGGAATTGTATTTCATGAATTTATCTGCTATGCCACCGCTCTCACTAGGATTCAAGGGATCTTATGCTGGATTAAAGTTTTATCTCTCCCTTTCTCACCTTTATCAACAATCGGTATCTTGTCCTCATTGAAATGAAAAGGGTCACGTTTGACACATTTTGAGTATTTTGCATTCAACTAATCATAAAATTGTCGCAAACAAATTTTGTACAAAGTGTAATGGCTTTAAGCCATCCTGTTGAAATGTAAGTTGTGTTGTAGTAAGTTATCTCAAATTGGCACGAGAATAATTAAAACCCAGGTTTTCCTCTTCTTGGTGGATTGACTGTAATTCCTTAAGATTTGAGATCTTTGCCATCCATCACATAAGTACATGTACGATGACACACTGGAAGCTTTCAAGGCATAATAAGTCGACAAGATGGTCAAGGTGACTGAACAAGCCTAGAAACTTCTAGGGTTTTAGGATTTCATGAGTAATCTAAAATGTTCTTAAGAATATTACGGGCAATGTATAATTGTATTCTAGTGAAATCTTATAATTGATAGGAGTAGATAGTTGATGGCAAGATTGGATCTTCATTGTTAGATAAATGAAAGATATGCGGTTGCGAAAAAGGTAGCTTATGTATAGAGAGGGGTCTCCTCCCCTCATATATTATTTCACATTCATCACAATGAGAAGACATAGAGCATAATATCCTAATATACTCCTCTATCTAAAGCTTCTCTCTATAGTCCATGGTGTGCCAAGCGAGGGAGTGAGAGATCAATTAAAGGGAGGCTGAGCTTAGGAGGCTATGGTAAGAGGATAAACAAGTCAAAAGAAGCCTTTGTGTGCAAGTCATGATCTCAAGGATTGGTCCATGACACCTGGTACTAGAGCTAATAGTGGAGAGACCGATTGAGCGAGTTGGTGATACATACCAAGTGATCAAAAACGTTGGAATCAGATGCTACCACCATCAGTACTATTGGAGACAAGGCTCAAGAGAAGGCTTCTCATGGCCATAGGACTCGATCAACGGATATCATGTCTTTGTAGAAGGAGAATCTTGCTAAGGTGTTGTTGACTGTGGGTATATTGAAGGATGTATATGGGGACTTGAAGGAGTGGATTGACAAGGTTGAGTCAATGCTTCATGATGAGTAATCAACTCGCCAGCTCATTGCATGAGAGGAATGTGTTAGATAGTCTTGGACCTCTCTTATCTCGAAAACTAGGTTAAAGGGTGAGATTTTCTCTCACCCTTATAAATTGACCACTAATCCCCTCCACAACCGATGTGGGAAAATTCACAATCTTTTCTTCACACATCAAGCCTTGGGTCAGAGCAACAACAACTTGTATTTCCCGTGTAACTATTGGGTCTAAGACTTGTTGGTAACCTATCTAGTACCATTGTTGGATGATTTTTGGCCTCTCTCGCCCAAAAGTCAACTCAAATGGCAAGACTTTCCCTTACATTTATAAGCTGATCAACTTTTTCCACAATTGATATGAGATAATCCCAATAGAATGATTTTCGAGTTTATGGTAGAAGACCTTCAAGAGGAGCTGGGGATGGCCAAAGAGGAACTCAAGGCTTGCAAGATGGCCAAAGTGAGTGGGGTAATCACTAATATCCCAAGTCCAAAGGTGGACGTTTTGAAGCCAAAGGAGCTCGAGGGAGACTGGTTTGCCAAGGAGGTGGACAACTTCTTATGGGGTATGAAACAATATTTCAATGCCATGGATGTCAAGGATAAGGAGACTACGATATGATCTGCTGCCATGTATTAACTAATATTGCTATGCTTTTGTGGCGATGTTGATGTGGCAATCAGAGGCGGGTTGCCAAGTCGATCAAGTGTTGGGCCGCCTTCGTCAATGTCTTTAGGGTACAGTTTTTCCTTGAGTTTGCCAGGATGAAGTTGCAAAGTAAGCTACGACATCTCCCTTGAATGGTCGAAATTCGTGAGTATGTGCGGGAGTTTACCTAGCTCTTGTTGGAGATTCCGAACATGACCGAATCCGAGGCTCTAATATTAACGGATGTGCTCAAGGTTTGAGCGAGGTTGGAATTGGAAAAACAAGGAGAGCAAGAGGTTTTGATAGCTCTAGCTGTGGCCAAGTCCTTGATTGATCTCCATTGGATCGACTGTTCTAATTCTAAGGGAAAAGGTGGGGGAGTAGATCACCACCACGATGAAGGAGAGGAAGATGAATATATCCATGATGAGAGGGACAAATGGGGAAAACCTCTGAGTGGCTAGTGGAAGACTCCACAAGAAAAAGTGTCCAGGGATCGGGAGAGCAAGCTGATCGAGTGCGTTCTTTACGATAGTTCACACCACAATCAAGATTGCGAATAATAATAAACTTTCGGCAGTGTGCTCCATGGAAGAAGAGGTGTTGAGGCAAGAGAAGCGGGAAGTGCGGATTGTGGTGTTGAAGCTACATAACTCCTTAAAGACTCAAGCACTACCCAAAGAAGCTTTTAAGATCGAGTTTGCCGTTTGTGGAGCCAAGCCAACATCGTTTCAAGGCGGTCCACTTATACAATGTACCGGCCGTTGGCTTTGCTTAAAACATGGATATGAGCATCGATGATTGGGAGTGGAATTTTTGTCAAGGTGGATGCCATAATCGACATGAGGATCGATTACAAAGAGTTGCTATCCGTAATGCTGACGGTTCCAAGGTTGACGTCAACCAAGACCATCTCCATGATATGACTCGTGGAGACAAAATCGAGAGTTGAGAAGCTCGTGGGCAAGTCGAGGACAAGACCACAAACTTTGAAGAGGCCAAAGATGGAGTTGGATTGGTCCAAGCCAACTCAAGAAGGGATGCCTATTCATGTGCTCTTTTCCTCAAGTGAGGGACTTGGCGAGCAACAGCAAGTTGGCCAAATTGGGGTTCAAGAATCGTGCAATTATGAAGTCGAGAAAAGAAAAGACTAAATGATGCAGGAAATGGAAGAACTACCAACCTCTGAGGGAGCAAATAATCCAAGAAAAGCTTTTGATCAGGCAAGCCAAAGGACTTTGAGTCAACAGCGTCGAGGGCATTGCTCAATTGGGTAGGAGTGAATGTCATGGATCGGAGGTTTTCAAGGCACAACAGGCTGATTGAAGTGGCCAAGATGACCAAGCAAGTCTTAAAATTTCTCAGGGTCTAGGGTTTCATGAGTATTTTAAAGTGTTCTTGAGAGTATTGTCAGTTTTGTATACTTGATTTCTAGAGATTTCTTGTAATTAATGCGGCAAATAGGAGATGATCAATGTTTGTAATTATAAGGGCCTCTGTAGAAATAGGAGTTACTTCCTCCTTAAATGCATAATCCCACATCTAACACAATTAGAAGCAAGAGAGCATTCTCTTTCAAGACATTTCTCTCTCTAAAATTACTATCACCGATCCAGGGTAGGTGAAGTGAGCAAGTGAAGGATAGTTCGAGGGGAAGATAAGGCGGCTCTAGTAATGGGTGATCGAGTCAAAGGAAGCCTTGCTAGCGTACAATTGCGATCTCAGGTGTTGGCAAGTGACACATAGTCCATGCTAAAAGTGCCAAGTCACCAGCATAGCAACATTAAAATGTACTAATATAATTAGGGTTTTGTTGATGATTGCCCCATGACATTTATTTTGCATACTTTTTCAATCTATTTCAATTTTCAAGACATAAGTTATGAAATACATAAGGACAATCACTGCACTCAAAACTGTAAAATCTTCTTAATTGATTTTTTAATGATTGCCCTTCAACGAGTGCCCTTTTAAGTGTAGAGTATATAACTGATTTATACAACAACGCATAAGTATGATAAGATACTCAAGAAAAGAATATCATGAAAAACAGCAGTTAAATCCTTGTAAGGTGTCTCAGAAAGAAAACTAGGGATGGCATGAGGACAGATTTTCGGAGGAAATTTTCTATGTACAGAAATTGGCGAAAGCTATGAACCCTATGTACTCCCAAGTTCCCAACCCATCCCCTCCCATGACACACCAGTGGTCCTCTCAGTCATAGTACAGACATTTTTTACTTCTTAAAAATTATTTCAGGTAATTGGTCGGCTGACACCAACCTTGATTGGATGGTAAACCCATTTTTGGCGTAAATTATGAAATTCTTAATAAACAAATGATATGCATGAACATAGCCTCCTTGAAACGTCAATTCTAGAACCTACACAATTAGGTTGAGGAGTTTGAGGTCTTAGGAATTTGAGGAAGCAAGGAAAAGCCACTGTCTAGGGTGTTAAAAACTTAAATACTTTCTCTAAGTGATAAGAATGACCAAGCACTAAGTATCCTCTTTACTACTATCCTATCAAAACTTACTTTAAAAGAAAAACTATAGTCACAAATTGTGAAAGTAATTGGAAAAATACACTAAATTGACCATTTCTAATACATCTCCAATCATACTGCATATATCTAAATTACTGTTGTTCCATGTAATTCAAGATTACGGAGAGTCTGAGTCTAGCATCTCTAACTCATGCTAACACGTCTAGCCATTCAAGAGCAAAGATCAGTTATGCGTTGTAGCTTTAATTTTATGAAATTGGTTTCGACCATAATGAATGAACTCATGAGGATGCAGAGGTGATTACATAAAAAATAGAGGTAACTATCTTCATGGTTGATCATTGAAGAACTTTCGAATGAGTGGATCCAGCTATTGATCAAGCTCATGCTCGTATTTTTACGTTTTAATCTTTTCAATGGCTCTAGATTAGAGAATGTGTTTGATTTTTCCGGAAAACCAATAAAACCCAATGACCCAGGATTAGGAAGGAAAAAATTGGGGGAAAGAAAAGATTGAAGTAGGCGGCCACATCCGGAATGCATTTCAAATTTTTCCTACTTAATATCTTCTAATAAAAGGAAAAGACCCAATTTTTTTTCTCTTAGAAGATGATCAATTAGGGGAAAAGTCACGTACAATACACATGCGCCCACCTAACGATATTAAAGGCAATGTTCATAACTAGCCGTTGGCGAGAATTATAATGCATTATTGGACACCTTCAATGATGTTATATTTTCAATATTTGAAACGAAGGGGACAAAAAGGACGGAAGGAAAAACATAATCAGAGAAAAGGAAGCCACTTTAATTCGAATCTTTTGATGCGATACTAACCGTGCTCTTTCTTTCCTAAAGAAAGTTTTCGTTGGGACGACGAGAAGTTAAGCCCTTGTCCTTTTCCTTCCCCTTGTTTCACCTCATATTCGTTCCTCCACACCCTTTGCAATGCTTAGGATATTTCGAGGACTTCAAGTTAGAGATTCTATCGTCATTGTTAATGTTGGTCAAACTATGATTTGTGATGACTTCGACTTTAACATTTTCACCCATTTGGACATCCGTGTATGACTTCGATGTTTTCTGCATGTTATTATCATTATAGTGCATTTTTTTTTTTTTTTTTTGGTTTTTGGTCATCGCATTCTGGTAGCCGGACTGGTGCAAAGTATACAAATTCCGTCCTTTTTCCCTCTTACTTCGATAGTCCTTGGTCTTGGCATGTCCACTAGAGGACATTACCCGCATTAACTTAGCAACTATATCCACCTGACCAACACACATCTAATCACCCTCGACTTGTGATTAGTTTAAATCACGGTTGAGTAATTATTCACATTATAGTCTCTGGTAAGAACACACTGCTAAAATTGAAAGTTCCATTATAGTCTTCTTCAAAAGATTTAAGCTGTTATTAGGGAACACCATGGGTCACATCTTTCCCTAGATACAGCTACAATTTACAATTAGATCTTTCGACATATTCTAACCTTTTCATGCACTTGACGATACTAGAAACGAATCACTCATCACCTAAAACCATATATAACTACAGTAACAAGGTTTATTTTTGTGTCCCCTAGCGATGTTTTTCTTTAACTGGCAAATCATTGATAGGTGCGGGTTCGGGATCGTTAAGAATGGACCACCACTAGGCCAAGTCCCGTGTTCCTGGCTATTTACGAGGATGTGAATGTCGATAGGCCAGTGACCAGAAAGTTTTTCTTTTTTTTTTTTGCGAATCATGAGAGTAAAGGTACGAGATTTTCTTTCATCATGACTGCGCAAGGAGCATTTCTCTCCATCCTAATCCTGCTAACCTACACAATTTAATCGTTACCGAAGGACTCTTCCTTTTCAGGACTGATCATGAATCCTATACGCTAATAACTTGGCTTTTAGCTAGTGTAGCTATGAACTACTCCATAAAAGGCTTGCCTTGCCACGACAAATAATGTTCGTCGTACCAAATGTTCCGTGCAGTTCAAGTGCATACTGTAACTTTCAAAACCTACATAGATTGCCTTAAATTAGACAATCTAAGCTTAGCATATTTGGTGCATCGTCTAAGCAGAACTAGAAATTTAGTAATATCTATTTACATAAGAATGAACCGGCAAAGGCTAAAGAAAGAAAAATCATTGTTGGTGAGAATTTCAACTTGTTTTTACTGGTTTTTACTAGGTCTAGAGGAGAGAGGGGACAAGGTACTAGCATTGGATGGTTCATCATTGCTGCTTTCACCTGAACTGGGATCTGGATTTGTCTTAAAGTTGATGGAATTTTGTGAATGATCTTTTACCGGTCAACGGCAGTAACTTTTTATTTTGAGAACCTAGTTACTTTTTCTTAGTCAACTCGGTACTTTTTTCCTTATTAGGACTCAATGACTAGATTTACAAAGATGAACAAATGACCTCTTAGAGTAATTTCCTTCCAACTCAAGAAGTCCTAAGTCAAATACAGCTAGATAGTGTTTGATGAAGCCAAAATCCGATAGGACTCGACTCCATCATGCTTTGTGTAAGCATATATTCAGAATTCGAGTAACTTGGTATCACCTCATTGGATGACATCTAAGTCTAGCATTCGACTCCAGAAACTGAAATTCTTGAACCTAGCACAAGTCCAAACATCTAACAAACTAACGATGCACTGTTAATTTCCCCAAATATTGCCTACATTGTTCCAAAGTACCCAAGCTTCTTCTCAGATAACTTCCACAGAGATTAACCAATTCAGATGAAGTATTTACTCTTTCTCTCCCCTAATTACACCAATCCGTGTTCTGTGATCTTACACCTATGCATCAACCACAGATTGAAGTTCTTTGACCACATTTACTCCTAATAAAAACCAGCGACAAATTCATATACACTGTCTCCGCGCACATGTGCTCGAACAGCACCCTTACTCTACAACATTCAATGGCACTACAACCGTAGAAACTCAAGCTACTTGAATTGGGAGGAACATAACGGTTGGTGTATATTTGTCTGTCATCTTTTAGTTAGATAATAAAGATTGAGTAATGCATGAAACACATTGAGGTGCGAGCCTAGTTTATGAAAGCTCTACACTGCAGACTTAGAGACCTCCATACAATCATATTTCCAGCTGCCGCAGTGAAATCTAGAGTAATTTTGGATTTTAAGTGGACAGTTTTCTTAATCTCAAGTGAGTAAAGCCGAATTGAATGCATTCGAAACACAAATCAAGAAGAGAAAAAGCGATATTCACTCCATGAGACGCCAAAATCCAGATGGCACATGTTTGAAAAAGCAAGGAAGCAATGCCATTGCAATATATGGGCATAAGAGAGGATTTATCGTCAGGTTTAATAGCATTATTATCACAGCAATGAAACGATAATCCAAATGAGAACAAACAAAAGAATTGGAGGAGAGATCTTGAATAGGACCTGGTGCTGGCAAAATCATAGAGCTTGCCAGTGCTGGAGAAGATGATGACCCCGACCTCGGCGTCGCACAGGATCGCGAGCTCCTTCGCCTTCTTCAGCAGCCCGTTCCTCCGCTTCGAGAAAGTCACCTGCCTGCTCGTCGAGTTGTCGATCCTCCTTATCACAATCTTCCCTCTCCCCATGCCTCTACATAAATCACCACACCACAACACAGGAGCCCAAATCAAAAACCCATCTCGACAAATCCATCAACTTCACCGCCCGCATCGACTCATTCGAAAAAAGAAAAAAAGAAAAAAAAAGAACCGCCCCCAAGCCTCAGAATTAAGTTAAAAGGCGAAACAAAAACGACCGACCCCGCCCGTACCCACTATCAGAAAAGCCGACTCAGAAAAATTCCCAGCAACAAACCCCGTCACCGTCAGCTCGCATTCCCGAGAGATCAAGATGTCGAGAGAGAAAGAACGAAAAAAAAAAAACACGAAGAACCAAAAAGCTCCAGACTTCGCGAGAGCCAAGAAACTAAAAAAAAAAGAAAAAGAAGAAAAAGAGAGAAGACAAGAAGGGAAAAAGAAGGCAAGTTTATAGGAGACTCACTTTGGGTTAATGGAGACAAACGAGGTTTCGCAAGATCACCAGCCTCGGCTTTGGACCGTACAGAGGGGAGAGGGAAGCAGCGAGCGAAAGGATCCCAGCAAGCAGCGAGCGCAAAAAAAAGGTTTCCTTGTGCTTTAGATGCTATATGAGGAAAGCTCCATTTGGGGGAGTTGATTCCGCTTCGGACAATACCACCACTAGCGGTTTTCGCTTTCCCCCAGGTTACGTGGACCAATCGGGGGCCTCCCCACGCGTTCTTTATTCGAGGGGTTTCCGGTAATGGGGGCTCCCGCGTATAGATCGCCGACGCGTGGCATACGAATCCGTATGGGCAAGTTTTCTATTTTGGGAATTTTCCTTTTTAAGAAGCGGGGCAGCAGGCAGGCGGGGGAGCATGGTTGCCCTTAGCATTCCTCGTTTGGCCAGAAGCGGCGGTAGGGGCGGGGGGGTAGATAACAGCGTCAACGGGCGGGTTAAAGGAGCCGAGAGGCCTATGGAGGAGATCGAATCGGGGAGCTAGAGGACATCACCGTCTGCAAAACGATAGCCGTGTGATTGGACCGTGGGCCGACCCGAGAAAGGGGGTGATCGATTGATCTAGATTCGCTCTGCTCAATCGAGTCACTGTTACGAGACCAAGGCATTCACGCTCGGTCAATACTGAAACGTCGTCGTATGTTAATGATTCTCTGTATTTTGACTGATTTGCCAATCCACTCATTCCCAAAATGAGTCTACGGCGCTACGCAGCATTTTCTCCATCTACTGGAAAAAAGAGGGTTATGCGATTCGTGAATCAGTCTTTTGGAAGACTACTTTTAAATGCTTTTCAATATTGATCTTTTAGACAAGTGCGATCCCTGTTATTATGGCAAGAAAAAGGTTGTCATATTCTTACAGACTTGTGCGAACAACTTGATTCATACGTTGGAGCTCAGACGTGATCATTATGTGATCGTGTAGTCACGGAGCACTTCGTTAATTTCTAATTTTTGCTCCGAACATTGAAATGACTAGATGAAATCTTTGTTGAAATGACTACACGGTCACGTGACCGTGTAACCACGAATCCTACGAAGAAGCCCGTCTTAAATTGGTAAATTTGATTTTATCATATTGTAACAACTATTGGCTGGATAGTCATATAGTTTTTGTGGTGACCCTTTATGCTTTAGAAGAGGATGTAATCCCAAAGGTCTAAAATCCTCTCAATTTATCCATTTTGAGATCATTAATGACATTTTCGAATCATTTTGAGAGGACCTAAGTTTCCATGTAAAAAAAAAAAAAGTTCTATTAGCGTTTCATGTGCCGAACAAATATGAATTATATTGCATAATGTTCCCTATTGGAATACAACTTAAACGATTTTTAATATGAAAAAAAATGGATAACTAATTTTCTTTTGAATGGTTGCCTACCTAATCATTTCTAAAGCATAGATTAAGTCTAAACAATATTTAAACCGATTTTGAAAATATTTATCTCGATAATAGTTTGGCGTGTTCTGTCGATAGGGCCAGATGTATGAAGAGAGATAGTTGAACGGTCGCCGCCTGACTATATTTAAGAAATGAATTACCTTATCAATAGGTTTTCTTTCCTGACATACATAAAAGGAAATATATAATAAAATATGTCCCCATTCAAAAATCTGCTCACCAAAAGCCGGACACTTGTCATTCATCGATCGACAAGAAATCTATCCCAATTCATCGCCGAGCTAATTGCGACCTTTTACTTAATAAAAGTTATCTTTCTCTTGCTTTCTCTCTCCCCCTCATAGCACATCATTGTTTTTCCCGCTAACTAATCGTACTAGTATTAGTGCTTTTTCCCCATTGAAAATTTCTAAATAAGAGCTGCTATAAAAATTTTAAATTCGGTGTACAAACATACCATAAATAGCTAAGAGGGGTATACCTGTCATTTCATCGGAGACAAGCTGACGTGGGTCGTAGGTTTCCCCGAGACCGGGGACCGCCAATCCCAGTGCTTCGTCAAAGTCTATGTGGAGTGTTCCCCCACGTGTCAGCACGAGATGCAATAAATGGAAAGTGGACCGAAACAGAGGTTTCCTCTTTTAGTTTTTTTTTTTTTCCCTCTGGTATTTTAAGGTTATATTAATAGGGTTAAAAAAAAAATTGGAGGGCGTGCCTCAAAAAAGGAAGGGGAAAAAAGAAAAAAGAAAAAAGAAATTCCAAAACCTGAGGTCATGTCAAAAGGGAGTACTACGTTCTCTATTTCGGGTAAGAACGAAGGAGGACTTGTCATTGTTTGTTCCTTTGTCTCTCCCCCGAACAAAGCAAGTTCCCAGGTTTGGCGCTGTCAACGATTTATTCTATATAAGTCCCGACCATGAATATGATAATGTCAAGTTGGTGCTTGATTTATCCTCAAGAGATTGATCATGGAGGTGTGCCAAGCATGCTCAGACAAAGCGAAACCCTAGATCGCTTCGTGTGTACGTTTTCCTAATTGAAATGGAAAAGGCGGTGGAATTTTGTGTAATGCGCAAATGAGTTCAAAAGCCGTTTGCGAAGTTTCAGGTTTTTGACATCACTGCTCGATTTTTAAAAGGTTCGAATGCAGCTGATTCACGAATAGACGTACTCGGGATCTCTTCGTGAATAGACATACTTAGGATCTCTTCATATCCTCATAACAACTATTTAGTGTAGGAGAGCTCGAAATTAGCTTCCACTATTGTATCAAATAATAGTGAATTCACAATCTTGGCTCTCACGAGCTTTGTTTGTAACTCTCGTAGAAATAAGGAAATCTTAGTTCTACACCGACTTAAACATCTTCAAGGTGCATGAATGGAATGTATGGAGTGACCCGAATGGAAATTATAATAGAGGCTGGTCATTTTTATTTAGCATTTGTTACCCTCTTTTTTTTTTTTTTCAAGCATAACGTTGACTTAAAAAATTCTCCTTCTTTGAATTGTCGACTAAGAACGCATTCATTTTCGGTGAAACAAACTAAAATTGGCTTCCGTAGAGTAGGAGGAAACATGCTTACATAAGATTAGAAAACGACTACCAGGAACAAACTAATCCAATCAACAATCCCTGACGTACGCCGTAGTCCTCGTATTGATTGGCTGACCACTACGCTTAGAAAGCTACAAGAACTTGGTGCATTCTCCCTTGGGCTGAAAACGATGTAAGCTTCAGTCGTCATCTCGCCTTGCCTCATTTTTATGTTCGATCAAACGCTCAGAGACATCTTGTTATATCTTAGATAGACTTTGACTACTCAACTGGTTAAGTTTAGGGTGCTAACAAATACGTCTGAAATAAAAAGATTACATGTCCTTTCCTTGATGCGTTTTTTGACAATTGATTTTCAAACTTTGTTCTGTCAAAGATAGACTAAACTAGCGCGGCGCTTGGTTTTCACCCTTAGTCCCGTCTACTTTATGGATTCAAGACACATTACATGTTAAGTATCGAAATACCCTTTTGGATGAGGAAGAGTTTAACTAAAAAAAGGAAGAAAAAACAAATGCAAAGAGGGGAAAACAATTACACTTGCCTTTCTTCTTGCATCTTCTTCGTGATTAAGATAGATGTTATGATGTAATGCATAGTTAATACTAATTTCACTGGTTCATCCAGTTCATAAATCACAATGCGTAATGCTTTCTATACTCGGAGAAATGTTATCATCTCAATCTTTCCTATTTTAGTTGAACCCGCGAGTCTATAAATTTTCAAATTATGTTTCTTACCATCATGCCAATGGCATTCGAGAACGGAACTAGCCAAATGAATAATAAAACCTAACCAGTCAAGAGAACTCTCCCATTACGCATATCTCGTGGTGGCTATCCCAACCTCAGTTAGAACGAATCATTTTTTCATGAATAAAAAAACAGTGGCTCGATAAGTTGGTACGACTTTGGTTTCCAAATATGCTTTTTGTCTAAGTGGTCTCTCCTATTTCGTGCTTTGCTTTTCAAATTGCTTTTGTTGGCTCAACTAACTTCGTAACATCTCTAGAGATTGAACCACTTTTGATGAGTTCTAGGTCCAGCTCTTTTGTGGTTTCATCCAATACACCTCGGGCTTATAAGTACCAAAAAAAAAAACGAAAAAAAAAAAAAAAGAAGAAAAAAATGAAATAGTGAGTATCCAAGCAGAGAGGTCCATACATCATATTGCCCCATGACCCGATACCCAATATATTAAAGAGAGTGAAATTAAGCATTGGATTAATAGCAACTCAGTGATAATAAATTTCATTTGCTTGATAAAGAAAGATGCAATTAGCTTTGGATTTGCCTTCTTCCCATGCCATGACAAGAGACTGAAACAAACGCATTACATTGGAAATATCTTTAACATAAAGCCATGTTATACTGTAGCAAAAAGTGTTCGGCAAGACAAATTTTTTGAAATTGCATCACCTTAAAATTATATAGACCAACTTTCTAAAGATGGTTAAGAGGTTCTACAACTTTAAATGTGCACGAATGCTAATCTAACATGCTAGGAAAATTGGAGTATCCCCTTTTTATCACGGGTATTATGGGTATTGCCAAGAAGCTAATTTAATGAACGATAAACACCCCCTTAGCTATATGCTAAGGGATTGAACGAAATTCTTTGATTACATATTGAAGAAAATATTAGAGCCATATTGCAATAAAGTGTAAACTTACACTCTCTTTTTTTTTTGGCAATATCCAACTTGTTGTGCATTCCTGATATTATACTACACGAGCACTCGCACTCAAATTGTAAAAATTGTTCTTTGCTATTGCACGTCAGTTCTCAACAAATGCAAAAAAAGAAGGAAAAAAAAAAAGATGAAGAAAAGTTCAAACCTACTCATGGGAACCTCCAAACTCATGTCAGTCGTTTTTCTTGAATTTGGGGCAAAGGACGGGATTTTCGTCCTGACTGGCATTATAATTTCCACTTACTACTTTCGAAAAGCTTACCATTTTATAACCACACGCATTGATTATTCTTTTCCAATTCCAAAGCAACGAGACTCGCTAAGAATCTTATCCACCTCGCTGGTGTAGGTTTTTGGGGTTTTGTATTGTCGTACGAACCGCACTATCAATTTCCAAAGAATTTTTCCAGCTCGCAGACTGGCGACCGATTTCTGCTCCTGATTGGCCGAGGCCACGTGATGGCGATTTACGATCTGAACAATCAGATTCGATTGTGATCACCTGATGGGTCCATTTTCGCATCAGGCTGGCCAGAAATCAAGGTCTGAGATATAGATCTTGATAGATTTGACAAAATTAAAAAGATTTTGTGACCATGGAAAAGTGTCAATCATCAGTCAAATCATGCGGTAATGTTCCGTGTTCATGACTCTTGTGGGGTTTAGGTCATGCCTTTTTCTTTTGCCATTATGAGAAAATGGGCAAATTTTACGAAGGATCTATACCGCCAAAAAAAACATTCAACCTATATCTATTATAACATAAATTCATAAATAACCGAAGAAAGTTTATGATATAAAAAACCCAAATTTTATATCAATGTGACAAATATATGATGTAATTGAAATATATGGTATGTCAAGCTTTTTAGTGACAAAAAACATTTAGGGCAATTACATTACAATAGGCAAGTTTAGAATTTTTGATGATACAAAAAAAAAATTTAGGTATTTGCGCCATAGTAGACATAATTTGAGGTTTTTTGTGATGCTTGCCATTTTACAAAATGGGAAGCCAACATATTTGTAGCAACTAATCGTTGAAGCTTAATTTGTTTGACCAAGGGAGCTTGATCTAGAAAATGTGATGTTATGTATGCTAGTGCTATTCCTCAATCGATGAGTAATTCCACAATATGACGTTGTTTTCTCATATTTCTCTTGTGAGAAATCTTTTCAAGAAATAATCAATCGCATTGAAAAGAGTAACTTTACATATTACCCTTTTGAGATATTTTGATAGTGAAATCCCCGTGGTTGTACATGTAGGGTGGGTTTAGAAATCACTTTTAGGGAAAGTTTTTAGGAAAATGCAAACATCTTTGAGTTAAAGGTGTTTTCTAAAATGCAACTGTGTTTGGTAAATTGTACTTTGAAAGCCCTTTGTGAAGTGCTTTTGAGCAAAATGGTGTTTGGGAGAATTACATTTACAAACAACTTTAGTGATTAATAAAAAAAAATTATCAAGAAAAATAAGAAAGTTCACCGGTGAAGCAAGCGGCCGCCGGCGGCTTCAGGGTCGGCCGACCTCGGGCAAGGGTCGCCCGACCCAGATCTAGGTCCGCCAGAGGTCGCAGGACCTCGCAACGACCAGATCTGGTCGCCCGACCTCCCACAACCGCGATCTAGTCGCGTGGAGGTCCTAGCGACGCGGCTCGCCGAGTCCCGCGACTCGCGGGTGATGGCCACGACTCGCCGGGGTTGTGCGGCGGCGGTGATGGTCGCCGCGACCTTGCCGACCTTAGCCGCAATCACGCCGGCCTCTCTTGCCCGTCGCCGACCACCACAACACCTCGCCAGCCTCCCTGACGAAGAAGATGAACAGTGCCCGGCCATTCTGCCTTGGGCTTTCAGCTTTGGAATGCCAGCATTTCTTCAAGGCAAGTTTCATTGGGTGTTCCCAAACACCCAAATATTAGGTTTACCAAATGTTATCTCGCACTTGCTAAAGGGCTTGCTCTCACAGGTGTACTTATCTCTACCAACGATGCTTTGATGACACATATTGGTTCTTGGATTCTGGTTTCTTTTGCAGCTCTATGGGTTGGCTTTGTTGTGACGGTTTTTCAGATTTCTTATAAATTCTTTCATGAATTATTATGATAATAATCGAAATTTCTTTTGACCAAAATAAAAATAACAATAAAAGATGATGCAGATTACTATATATCGTCGAGATACGACAACATGTGAACTAGCAATCTAATGGGACGGACAAAATCTTGGACAGATGTAAAGTTAATTTGGCACGTGCCACACGAAGCAAGACAATTGCTAAATACAATATGCAATGTCATAGATGCATTGGGATCACCTGCTCCACTATTTTCGTCGTGATGCCGAAAATGGGCTCCATTGTATTCTTGCTTGACAATATCATTGTTGATCATGCGTAGAGATACTATCAGTCCTCAAATCCAATGTGGAATGGTGTTCCTGAATTTAATTTCAATTACTTTGATGAGGCCCTGAAATTTTTCTAAATGTTCAACACTGTTCTTGCATTAAACAGAAGTTTTCAAATCACAAAAAACTGGCTCAAACAATAAGAACAATGCCATCTTCTTCCTCAAATTGAGTTCGATCAATATAACGTAAAGAAATAATAAAGGGATAAAACAAAATCCCCCAAAACTGTTGCAATTATTAGCAGAAATTTGAGTGTTGCTTTTCTTAATCTCCTAGTCTTTAACGAACTTCTGTGGGATGAGGTAAATTTTAAAATTGCTGTTGAAGAGGTTTAAGCGGATGAGAACATCTAAAATAACTCAGGCTCCGTTATTTCTCAGATATATAAATAATTTGAAAAGTATTTTCGAAAAAATGGTTTTGTTATATAACTTGAGATAATTAATCAATAAAAGATGTTTTCATTATCGATAACAATTCATATTTAAATATTTTTGTGGACAATGAAATATTTTTCGTTCATTCATTTTTTTAAAGTAATTCAAGCGGACTTTTTTAAAAAAAATATTCTCCAAGTCATTTATTATGATAAACAAACTCACACAAAATGAAAAAAAGAAATTGTGTGAACTACATAAGATACACGCTGAAAAAAACTCTTTGTTATTGTATGTAGTTTCTAGCGAATATCTACATTTATGAAACTTACATGTGACAATTTCTCCATCTACATTAGATTTATTAGATTGGTGTTCATACCAGCATATTTTATTCACGCTAACTAATGGAAGGATAAGACTAAACATTCAAAATAGTTTAGAAACCTTATTGAACCAAGTACAAGATAAGGGATGATATTGCACCTTTGATAAAAGTTTAGGTACCTACCTACATGAATTGAAAGTTCAAGAGATAATCTTGAGGTTGAGCAAAAATCGAGAAGTCATTAGTGTCATTATCTCTATTACAAGAGTTGCACATTAATCGATTGATCATGTGACATGTCACAATTATGGAATCATTACCACCATATACAGTAAGTTGCATGTTGCATATGGCACTGGCAATGAAAATACTTTTTTCTTCCCAATATGAGGTCTTTAGGACCACATTGCACGTGATTAAGGTTCAATTGCCAAATAAAATCAATTATAAACGCCCTCAATTAGGCAAATTCAGATATTGGCAAACTTGAAGTCCTCCTAATAATGCTCCCATTAGAGGAAAAGAGAGCGTGCTATTGGTTAAAACTTAATTAAATATTTAAGTAGTGGAAGCCACTGACTAATTACACATTCTTGTCACGCCCTTTGAAGAGGCAACTTGCACCCATCTTTTACAGCAATCATCATGATTAATGATCCTTTGGCATTTCCAGGAAAGCAAGTTGGCATACTTCTTTATTCTGGTGTAGGCCATGATCCAATCTATAATGAAAATATGTTAAAAATGGGGCATGCTATGCTTCTTCAAACTGAAAGCAAAAAAGAAAAATGGTCTGCAAAAATTTTCCTTTAAAAGTAGATGGAGAGTAAGTGGGGGAAAAAGGAGATGATGAACGCATTCCTCTTCATCTTGCATAGGTCCTAAGTGGTATTCGATATAATAACCTGTAAAGTTTGGGTCTTGGTATGCGTCTCAGTCTGCAAAATTGGGTTGTAAAGTGTAGTGTTAGGTCCTCTACCTTGGGCCAGAGGAAAAAAGAACAAAAAGGTGCTGTACAATAAGTCTACATGACTATGTATTATATGCGCTTCAAGCACATACCAAGCAAGGATATTGTGTGGAAACATAGTTTGCATGGCATGCTTCATGCTTTCTTTTATTGGTGCACCCAACTTCCACTCAGCCTTTCCTTTATTTTACTCACAACACTATTATTACTCATGCACCGAGGGCTGGAAAAAGAATATGCATTCTAATATTGTAGGCTTTCTTAATAGAATTTGCACTTTTTGAGTTAATGGATGCATTATTATAAAGTACACTGGCAATGCGAAATAATATTACAAATCCAGTCATGAAATAGGCACTCACATCCACTAACGGAATGAAGTATACATGTTAGCATTTGAACTTATTTGTGTAATGGATATATATATACACACACATTATAATAGATAAGTTCAACTGTCAGAGCAATCACTCAATTTGCATACGGACAAAGGGAAATTTTCTTTATTATGGTAAGACTGAAAATTTACATGTTCACTAGATAAGATGAAGAATATGTTGCAAGCGTATCTAATGCGTAAATCTAAACTATACGGCGATAGTATTAGAAAGGTCAATCCAAAAACTTAAATTGTTAGGTGGAGGAAAACTACACACATATGTATCAAGCAACATGGAGTTACACTTGACACTCGCTCTCACGTGAAAATTGCACATGTACACGCGCTCGACTCGGCTCAGCTTTTATGAACGATATCATTATAGAAAGCCAAACCCAACAACTAAAATCATTAAGTGAAACGAGACTACGTTTATATGAGGCATATTAATAATTAAGTGTTCAAACGATGTGGCATTATACTTAATAGATAGAGAAGGTTTATGTCTACTATATAGAAAAACCAAATAAAACAATTATTGTCAAACTTTTTTTAAAAAAAAATTCCACAATAGTCCACATGTTTTTATTAAGATAAATTACAATACATAATAACAAAATGGACGAAATTATCATAAAAAAAATTAAGATTATCGTCAAATAATAACCCAATAAGAATTCCAATTTCTCTCATCTTACACTATCAAGCTTTATTTCCTAAACTAGTACAGATTACTTGAATATTTTTCTCTATCCACACATTATTATTTTTTTCTTTTTTTGTTATGCACATGTTTTTGGCTTGTTAATAAGAATGATATCTGATTGATGAAAATAAAACTGCCTAAAAATTGGAAGACTTATTATTGTTCATCTACAAAAGCACCTCGACCACATTTTTCAAGGTAATTATGTGAAACTACTCCTTTCCCCTGCAACAAGGCAATGAACCAATGGAACTTGTATAATTCATTTATTGTGATGACGATTTCTAAGATCTAATCTACTTTAAATTGCCTTTAGCGTTCACCCTACGAAAGTTAGGTTGGAGTACGGACGCATAATCCTTACGCAAATTGTTCAATCATGGAAATAATAACTCGCTATATTTTATACAGAGGTCCCATATCCCCTAATTATGACTAACCCGATTGTAAAAAAATCGGATTAAAGGTAACTTAAATGAGTAAAAATCTAATTAGCGATCATAGAAATCGACTCATCTGTTTGATACATTATCACCTCATTATCGTGATTATAAGAATACCACAAAAAGAATGACCCAAATTTTTTCCTTATTTTTCTTATTTTTCCAAGGGTGAGTTTTCTATTTATGTGTTACATTGAAAAGAAAAGAAGAAAAGCAGAAAAAGAAAAGAAGGGAAATTAACCTCCTCGAAAGATTCGAAGGGCAAGTGGTCATTTTGGGTAAGATTCCGAGGAACTTAATATGGTAATTCCCACGATACAAGGAATCATGGGCCGTGCCCAGGAAACGGCGAATCTCCCTCACTATCGCTGAGAACAAGAAGAGGTGATTATCCACGTGTCGACGTTACCTGTCGAGAACAGAAAGATTGCCCCCTTTTGACCTTTTAAGGTTTCCAAATAAGGCAATAAAAATGCAAGTTGGAAAGAGGGCGCTTTGTTCTCCTGTCTCCGCCCTCACAAGACAAGCTATTCAAGCTCTTTGGTGGTGGCGCAACCCAAGAATTATTCTTCTCCCACCCTAAAGTTTCTTGCTATGTTGTTAGTAATATTTTCCTTCTTTTGTTTTCCGTAAGTTTTTTGTATATGCAGCTTTGGGTTTCATGTATATCTATGCTTCATGAGATGACATTGTGCATCACATGATAATAATGTCGAATTGGCCCGTGATAAGGGAACCATAGCTTCCCATCAAAAGGGGTCATCGAGGCAGTGTTCTTAGTAAGCCGTGCGTCATGAATCTCGAAATGGCAAGTTATTTATCCTTTTTCTCCGGCTTTTTCCATTCTAGTCGAGTCACGCTTTTTGAGGAAATAACATGGCTCTGATTGGTACAAAATGATATTATCATTTAATGGGCTACCGGTGAGCTGCGTCTAGCTGGACCATACATATAAAGATGAAATGCCGATAACCTATTACAGCTATCCTATTATTTTATGGACTTTTAAACAAAATTATATTGTCAAATCCAAAGAAAAAACATAAAATACTAAATATGTACTATGACTACCCACTCACACGTCGTTTTAAACTCCAATGAAAGAAACGAGAATAATTTATCAAATCACGTTAGGCATCATTGATGGCTCTTTCTTTCTTCTCTTGTTGAAGTTTCTCTTTCAAATTGAGAACAACCTGGGCCAACATCCGCGGACAATAGGGTAGGCTCTCAATAAAGTATGTCTAATGAAACCGGTAATGCATATCATCTCTTCCATTACCTTCAATGGTTCCTTGATTTCTACAACAGATGATTTGGCTAAAAGCAAATTTAAATCAGTTCCAATCGTTCTCTCAGCAGAGATGAAGTTCTTCAATCTTGAGTACTGAATCTTTGAAGAAGATCTAGAATATATGTAGGACATCGGCTAAGTTGAGCTCTACGATGATTAGGTTTAAAGAGAAGGGATCAGCTTGGCTAAGATTACTATGCAACGAAATCTCACCTAACTGAGTGATCTATAGAGCTTGTATTTTACTTTGATTCTTAGATACAGGGGTCCTCCTTGGACCGGTTATGAATCGCCAGAAAGAAATTTCATTTATGGGGCTATTCGAAACATGATTATCATTGAGAAGTGGAATAATCGTACGAAAGAAGGAAGAGTCGCCGACAAAAACTCAAATCGATAGGTGTACAAGCAGGATCAATGGGATTATTGATAACTGTGGTTATTATTTAGAGTCAACAAGAAAAACTTAAATTTGACAGCTGTACAAGCATAATTAACAAGATTATCTAGTTATTATTTAGAAGTGAAATGACCGTTCGAAATAAGAAAGAGTCATAAAAAAAAAAAAAAAAAATTGACAGCTATACTAGCATGATCAATGGGATTATCTATAATATACACTTATTATTTAGAAGTGAAATGACCACTTGAAATAAGAAAGAGTCCCCAACGGAAACTCAAACTTCAGCAATGATGTGATGAAGTGCAAATTATTGACATGGACACGATGACACTTAATGTGTGTTTAGTTCAGCATTGCCAAAGCCCTTAGTCTCTTAGGCAAATGCAAATGGCATGTGGTAAATTTTTTTAGAGAGCTTTTTGGGAAATGCAAGGTGCAACATTTTTGAATTGCAAATAAACTTTTTTTTTCTTTTCAATTTTATCCTATTTGTACTTTCATAATTACAAAAATATCCTCAAAAACCCTAATTTTGCCAATGAAGGGGTAGCCACCGACAGTTCGCCGGTGGATGAGTTTCATCATAAAGGTTTGGAATTTGTTTTCAGAATAAAAAAAAAAAAAAAAAAAAGGACTAGCAAAAGGTTTACAAAGTGTAATTTTTTCCAAATAGAATTTAAGTTAAAGTTGTTTCTTAAATTGTTTTTAAATTACATTTCATCAAACACTATTTACATTTTGGAATACCCCGTAGATTAAAAGCCTTTGCTATCCTCGAAAACTTTCTACAAAATAGAATCAAGTGCACACTCAGTACCACTTTGAATCAATGACAAGATGAAGTAAGTCCATAGTAGGTCGACTACAACCAACCGACCAACCGATAGGATTTATTGGTGAAGATTTGATGACATATTGCTCTCGATTTTTTTTCCTTAGAGATTTTTTTGCCCAGAGAGAAAAAAGAACAGTGCAAAATCTCTTGTAAAAAGAAGATCTTTGATTTGCCTTTTTTTAATATAAAAAGCCAATAATCTCTGCATCAAACACCACAAAATGGGTCGATGCTCTCAAAAGAGGGCGTGACTTGACGATCACAGAGAAATTTATTTATTTTAAAGCCTAAAAGCGAGGGAAGCGGTGGTTAGTGGTGGATAATCGGGTCCTCCTTTTAGGTGCACGAGCCAATATCATTTGGCTGATGATTGACACTTGTCCATTGCTTGAGTTCGAGGAATGCGATCGTTTCATGTGGCGAATAAAGAAAGACCGAGCCATGCTTTCAGATTGTCGATGTCAAGAACCCAGAAAAGGCTTGCTTTCCATGTAAATCGCATCTTACTGGTCCACCCAGGTGTCTTCACGTGGGCACAGCCAATCAGGAGCCTAGGAGATCAAGAAGTGTCTCCAAAAACCCTAAGTTCTGTATCGGGTTTTGGCAGACGGCACCTGAATCGAAGTCCCGCAACTCCACGGGGATTGATTGTACGGTTGGCCAGAAAATCTAAACCGCTTGTCGATATTGCATCTAGGTTTTTGTTTTTTTTTTAGTGTCTTGTCCACTAAGCACAACTTGGATCTTAGCCCATTTTGTGGTCATTACTGTTATGATGTGGTGTCGACTGTATTGAAACAAATTCGGAAATAGAATTTTTTATGAGTGATTCATGCGAGTAAAGTAAGTGATTTATAACCTTTCACACTTTTGACAAATCTAGTGATCTTAGTATCTTTCACGATCAAAACTATATCAGACATAGAAAATTTCAAAATTTCTATGAGATGAAGGAAATATAAATACATTTGAATATACCATTCGAAACAAAAAGTCTTTCTTAGCGTTTTCTATGCATTAGACAAAAAAATATGAACAAGATAAGTATAGCCAGACATGCTTTTTATGTAATTTTAACTCTATGTATTACTCGAATCTCAAACTTAATATATACAGATCGTTCTACATGTTGTAATTAAACCTAGAGCTAATCATGGGCTCGAACTCATGTAGGCTCGGGCCTAGAGTGCCGATGCGCGAGTGTGAGCAATATATTTCTTTCTTAGTACAGAAACCCTCTAGTTGGCCCATGCTGGAGACCAATCATATTTATAAGAAACTCAATATCTTTCAAATCATAAATCGGTCGGAGAAAGCTTTGAGCCTAGATACCCAACTTAACCTAACCTCTTATCAAGTATATAGTAATTCTTTGTATAGACCTATATGTGATTGCGATGTTTATTGGAGGCTTACAAAAGTTGTCCTTAAGACTACGTGTTGAATGGGAAAGTCATGTCTCGACCACGAAGGAAGAGGCACAGGGGAAATGAAACTCTATTTTTCTTTTCACCTATCTCATACAGGCATGTACGGATAGTCCCACTTTAGGAGAGTGATAAATTTTCCCAATTCGTATATCTTTTGAAATCATAACACATTTTGTATATCCTTGAAATCATAACACATTATTCGAAAGAAATGAATGGTAGGGACCCAAGTCGTACAGTTTGCTTTTGACCCTTTACGTCCTCTTGTGTCTAATGTATGGACCACGATGTTTAGTACTTTCAATTGAAAAACAAACCTTGTTCTCTCCTCCTGCTCTTCTCCCTTGAGTGTGTGAACGTGGGCTAAATCTGAGAGTTCAATTATTTAAACGAAAACTGTTTCTAAGAAAGTGTTTTTAGACTTTTTCTGATATTTGAATGAGGGAAAATTAATTGATATATGGAAAATGTATTCCACACATCAGCTAGTTTCTTTTTCTTTTCTTTTTTTGGTAACCGAGGACTCCGTCACTTACCCCCGTGCCCGAACGGGTCCTGAGAGTTGGGCCCCTATACCTTTTGGGAAGACTAGAACAACAACCCACTGCCATGGCCCTACTTAAATCGCTAGCAACATAGGGTTTCAAACTCTCAACCAACTGCGCTACCCACGGATGGTTCATCAGTTAGTTTTTTGTCATCCAAAAACTGAAAAGTTGGAAAATAATTTTCTAGATTCAGTTTTTCTTCAATTAGACAGACCCTAAGTGTGCATAAAGTCATAGAACGCATATGGGAATATGCTTAAAAGAGTAGGCACAGGTCACCATCTTTGCACCCATTAAGAGTAAAGTACGATACCTGACCAACCATTAGCAAGAGGGTCGAGGCCACAATGTATAATTTAAGCATCAACGTGCTGCCAATCGATATAAAAAAAATTGGTGGGGAGGTGGACTTAAAAAGGGAAACTCGTCAACTTTGCCGAGGCGTGGGGATTAAATTAGCGCAAATCATCCCAGGAATGGCTCGCTTAGTTTGATTCCCATGATTGTATGCAGACAAAGGAGTGGACAAGAACGAACTAGGCCACGCGTGTGCTTGTCGAAGGCGCTTGCGGTGATAGACATGATGGCATGTTAGAGCATGCATGCAAAAGTTGACATAAAGATGTATGATTTATGCGGAGAATCTGGTGTAAAGGAAGTGTTTTGCCATACTAGGGTTTGAAATGTCCCTAAGATTGGAACGCGTGATGAAGAAAAGGGGATGAAAATTATTGGCTACAGCCTGGTCAACAGCTATTGGTTGCTGTGGGGACTATAATTGGTGGAAATATGAGAAAAAAACACGTGTAAAATTCATATAATTGAGGGACATTTAGGTTTAGCATAATCAAATAAGATAGACCCTTCTATAATTAGGATAGGTCGCTTCGAAACTTCATTCAAAATAACTGAAGTGTTCAGTATTTAACCCATGGGCATAGTATGTGCATGCTAAATATGACTCAAGGATGTGTAGTTTTTTTTTTTTTGGTCGATTCAATTCTACTCTTACTTTAACTCTCAGCCTCAGACTTTTGTCTTATCTTCTTGCAGAGCGTCGGAGTCGAAACCCGCACCTATAGTTAAATCGTCCCCACCCAACCCTCCCCGAGAAGGTGGTGATTTTGTTGTTTGTAACTAATTTCGATCAAGGACAACTTGATCCTCCTAAAAGGCACATTGTCAATCCATTTGCCATTGTTTTAACTCGTGAACCGGCTGGAACTAGCTCGGTCCATTTGAATCTGGGAACCTCGAACTTGTCCTAGACCATAACCACTGGCTCTACGAGGAACCGGTTTTGAAGTGCACTCATTAAGATTTGAACCATGTTCTTCAATATGGACAAACAACAAAATCACCACTTGATTAAAACAATTTTTGTAGGAAAAAAGATATAACTTCTTTCTTCTATAATAAAATTATGGATGGATAACCAAGTAGCCAAAACCAAATGACGCGAATCCTAATTCCAAAAGAATGAGAGTCACAGGGTAGGATCCTAATTTAGATTGGGAACCGACTCCCTTGAAACCGATCACTACTAGTTTAACTTGCACATCAAACAAATGACACAATAAATAGAGAAATCCTACCAGTTTTTTGTATGTCAACCCATAATAAGAACATTGAAAGTACATACATTCTGTGGCTGTGGGGCAAAGGGAGGAAGATTGGGGTTTCATCGTAGTGCACAGGCCCAACTTAGTTGGGCCTACAGCTCAATCTGTCGTGTGATAAATAAATGAGTGAGTGAGGTCGATTTTGATTTTCAGGTAACGCACCACGGCACGAGTCACTTTGATTTATGAATGTGGGGGTACCAGGATCACTTCAAACTGCCAAATTGTCTATGTTCGGATAAACGTTGAGATCGGGTCGGATCGCTGCTAGCTTTGCATTTCCCTTTCGCTTTTACAGGTTTTTTCAAGTCTATTATTACAAGATCCAATTCAATCCGGTGGCTTGGTCTTTTACCCAAGTCACGTTAACAATTGCCCTCAAATATGTTTCTAAGCATTTTTTTTATCATATATAATTCAATTTTTAAAGCATTTGTTATGCATACCATAAGGGTAATTAATACTTTAAAGATTGAAAATTATTCACAATTGACTATTGAGTAAAAATCATAAAAAAAAAAAAACATAAATTATATGCATTGTCATACGTTTATTCCAAACTTTTTTTTTTTTTTTTTTTTTACATTTGTAGTTTCGCTGTTTTGCGAGTTGTTCTTCATCAAGTCAAAACTACTACCGCAACTAGACTGATTGAGAGTGCCCTAAGCTGAGCCCTTCATCCGGAGCACACCACTTCGGCTGAGTACCACCGTAAACGCCGCACCGCCGGTCACCCTTCGCCGTGTGATCCAGTCCACCGCATGATCTGTTATCCGTCAAGTTCAAATTCAGAAACATTATTAGTGAAATAGATGAAATCTTATCTAAAATTTGATTTTCGGATTATTGCCTAATTTGTATGATTGATATTAAATTCAAATCTCTTAAGTGATAGATACAATCCTAATCGAGATGTCTTTCCTAATCCGCGCACATGATCTTTAGTTTAAATTTAAAAGCCTTTAGATAAAATTATTGATTGCGCGTGATGAAAATTGATAACTTAATCTTTAAGCTTTAAGATTAGAATATATTTTTTATTGGCGACAAATATCAAGTAAACTTATGAATGTTGCCTTCTCTTGGTGGATCATATCTTGTTTTATTTGAATGCTTATCTTTTATTTGCTTTCCTTATTTTAAAAAAGAAAAAAGTATTCTCCCGTACTTATTTGAGTTTCTAATTAACAAAAAAAAAAAATAGTGGTGACTTCTAAATAGCAATGATTTGTATGTTAAAAAAACTCACATCAAATTGCGAATTGCTATGGGTTTGGAAAAAGCCCGATTTATTTGTAATATTAGTAATTCATTGGCCAATGATTCACCTGAGGTAGGTCGGGACACACAAAATACCTCAAACTATTACTCGTATGATATTTTTATCTCAAATTTTTTTATGACACAAACAACTCTAGACTTGTATCCATATAATACATTTATCCTAAACTTATTTTTTATGATATAGAAAAAATCAAACTTAAACCTAAGCCACAAATTGACCTCTCATTAATTTTTTTTTTTACCTATTTTTATTACTTCTTCCTCCTTCATCTTTGCCACCGTCCTCGTCGCTGCTGCCTCCCTTATTGTTGCCATTACTAACATCCTCATTGTTGCCAAACCGAGGTAGAAAATGAATGAGGAAATTAAAAACAGGAGAACAAGAAAAGAAAAATGTACTATGAGTCAACATACTTTTATTATGAGAGTGCCACGTTACTACCATTGGTTTTTCATCGTCCATGTAGGCAACACGTAAGATTTCTAGTAGTGTTCATTAATAGAATTTTCGGAGATGGTAAATGTGTAACATAAGTATAAGTTTGAGTTAATGAGTCATATGAGTACAAGTTTTTTATTTTTGGTGTCACAGATAAAAGTTTGAGGTAAAAATTTGTCATATGTGTATAAATTTGGAGGTTTATGATGTCAAAAAAATTTTAGGATATAATTTGAGCTCTTTTTTTTTTTTTTTTTTACCTTTTTTTCTTGATTTTTTTAAAAAATGTACATAAAACATTCATTAACAAAATACTTTTTTGATTAAGTTGTATTATCCATATTTCACCCGATAGCAATTTGAACTGTGAAGTCGGGTTGGGCTATCAATGATTATTAATTATCTCTTCTAAATTTGACATGCTTAGAGTATAAAACATTAAATGAGTTGAAATTAGATATTGAAAACATAATAGGGTTTGAAGTTTCATCTAAACACGCTTGAATGAGTACTCCAGTCTTTTTTGACAATACTATTTTTCACTGGCAAACACCATTCATGATAAATTAAGCAATGAAATTAATTAATTAATAAATAACTTGTTTCCTACTACTTTTGAAGAGCCCAAGTAATTTAGAAACATTTTATACATTTTGAAAATAAAATATTTTAGCTTTAAAATGCGCATCCTTACTTTAGTTGCCACTGAAAAATAATAATCTATTCATGATTACAAATAAAAAACGAGCAAAATTGAACAATTCAGAGTTTTTATAACATTTCAAGGTTGTTTCTTAAAGAAATATAATGAACTAAGAAAAAGAAAAATCAATATGTGTTTGCCTTCTCCTAGGATCATGTCAATATCAATTGGTTTTCTGAGCAATTTCAATTTCGAACATACAAGTTGAACGAATCGAATTTATAAATAATTCGATTTCCTTGGATTTGGTTTTTATGATATACCGGTCGAGTCTATTACAAATTTCTAACGTTTTAAGTCAAGTCGGCATATCGAATTAGTTTTCTAAGCATCCCAGGCAAGCCATATTTTTCTATTAGATCAAATTAGTTTCTTAAGCATGTTGGGCGGGCTCTATATTCTAACGAAGTCGATTTTACGTGTCTTTTGAAATCAAAATTTTAACTTCTTGATTATATAAAATTACTTTTAAATTTGTAAAAAAAATAAAAATATATTGAAAAACAAGATTGACACGTTTAACATTTTTTAGATTAGGATATCACTATGCGAAGGTCATGTATATGCTCATCAGTAGTTGAGTTCTGACGGAGGGAGGAGAGCGTGGCGCGTCTCCCAGGAAGGCGCGTGGAGTCAGCATCCAGCTCTCGTTTGGTGAACAAAAGGGTGATCATCATCAAATTCTCTCTCTTCTCTCTCCCTCCCTCTTTCTCTCTCTTCGCAGAAATTAAGATACGGCATCTCCCGGAACCAAACTTGTTCTCCGAAGATCGAAGGTTGCCTGTCGTCCCCCTTGTCGTTTCGGGTCGAATTCCTTTGTCGGGTCGCGCTGGATTGATCGGGCGATCGTTCGATCGTGCGATCTTCCCGAATTTTCTGTTTTTCGGCTGCATTTCGTGATTTCTCGATTAAAGTTTCGTTTTTTACGAGTCCCTTTTTCTATGTGCATCAGCGGGCGGATTGGTCGGATTCTCCCGTGTCGCCATGGCAGTCGTAGCTGATGACACCACCAGGATATGCAGCCACTGGTATCATTTTCTCTGTCTACGGCTCAGTTGTCTGTTTAATCTGGAATGTTGACCGGTGGATTTCGATTCATGGGTCGGGTGGATGGCGTTATTTGGGTCGAATTTGGTTTTGCTCAGCGTTTTTAAGTGGTTCTGTGATCTTTCGTCAGCTTTGTGATGGTGTAATTTGACTGGGTGAGCTAAATTTAGATGTTTGTGGTGACAATTAGAAATTTGCTGACGGTTTTGGTGTTTTTTCTCGCTGTCGGTGATGTATGGGATGATGGTATTAGCTCTGAATTGCTGAACTAGTTCTCGTATTGTGATTATGTCTCAATTGAGTAGCCGCAAATTAATCCTAGACTATGCAGTGGTGTTTATTTTTCTGTGCTCCAGTGTGCTCATGTTTGACGCGTCGACTTTAGAAAATGGTGGTGGTAGGATAGGCAAAAATGCATGTTGTGTATTTATATGAAATATCGTTCCATGATGTCCAGTGCTAAGCTGTTTCCAAGTATAAGGCCTTGTTGTTGCTAAACAGCATGTGTGTGTTTCAAAATTTGATGCTTAGGGGAGGGTAAAGTCTAATTTGAACACATAGAATAAATTCTGGAAATTACTCAAGATCATTCCCTCTAGCACTGCCCTGATTCGCCCTGATCCTCTGTCAAAATTTTCAGAACTGTGGTAGTTACCTAGTTTAAGGTGTGTTATTTAAGTCACGTGGTTTTGCATTGTTGGAATATGTGCAGGTTATGTTATCAAATGCCTAGCACATTAGGGCTGGGCCTAGTTGGAAAGCCAACTGAAATATGAAGAATTTTTCAATTATGTTAGTGGATCAGCTCTCAATTGATGAAGTGATGATATAGTTTTCATCACCATTTTTATAATTGAAACTAAATGAGCACCACATAACAGCTAGTGTTTTACTGAACATGTATGCTGCAAATGTTGTTATCTTCTTGAACTGGGGCCATTTTCTATATGTTTTCTGGTGGAGGCTTGCTTTGGTTTTACAGGGCTTGAGGCCTTGCCATTTTTTTTTTTGCCTACCTGTCTACAATGGCTAATGGTTCGTTTCCCATAGAATTCACTCATGCTCTGTGATTCTTATGGCTTAACCCAGCATGACAGGCTCTATTTTTCTGGTTTAACACTTGAGGTTAGCTGACCTGTGCGCCACTTTCCATGCAGCGAAAGATCTATCCCATCCTCGAACATCGATTTACACTATGCCCATTGCTCTCGGAATCTTGAAAAATGTAAAGTTTGTGGGGACATGGTCCCTAAGAGACACGCTGAGGAACATTTCTTGAACACCCATGCTCCGGTATGTAAGTTCTTGATTGGAACACTTCCATTCGGCATGCCCTTTTTCATTCATCCATACTGTAAATGGATAAGTTTGAAGTTCCATCTTTGTGCACCTTCAGAGCATGGTTGGTCTCTATTGTGCTGGATATCAATCCATCATTAGACTATTTCTTTTCTTTATTTGTGCTTTTTTGTGTGGGGGATGTTGCTGAATTGGAATTTTCAAGGTTTTAGGGATGCAGTGTCAGGATGTAGTTTGAGCATTGCTGACTTCCACCTGTTATTCTGATGTTTGCTGACAGAGCATGATGCTATTGTGATATGCTTATAAACTGACTTGAGGGAAATGGCCTTTGTAACTTGGATAATTAATAATAGCTTGACTTGAGCCGTGACTACTAGCTGATGTACCTTGCTTACAATGGTCAGACTGGGCCACGATGTTAGCCATGACTTTCTCTTTCCTGAACGATATGTGTCAGATACGTATGACAGGTTTACAATCAAGTCAACTTTTTTTGTGGTCATGCTAAGCATTCCTTGATCTGGAAGTCCTCTCGCCTTTTCTTCTTTTTGGGACAAGTCTATTTTTCTGCTACTCTGAGAAGAAGAAAGGGGAGGGACCACTCTGGTAATTGTTAAGTTGTTATGTATATGTTGCACTCCTGACCTGATTGCTCAAACCTTTTATATCCTAACAGTAACAGACCCCTGTTACTACGAATGATATCTATTCTAATCCTTGAAGGGGCTTTAACTTTCTAGACCAAAAATAATTATTTACTGGGTTCACTGCTTGATAATTCCTTGTTTGATTGTAATGTTTGTCAATAAAAGTGAACCAGGATTTTGCCAGCAACTTTGTAGATGCCATTTTAACACTTCTTCTGTACCTTCAACTAATTTGATGATCTAAATTGATTCTATGGGTTTAGATGGTAGAATAACTTACTGCATCAATATCTTTTTGAGGTTACATTTGGCAGTTTGGTGTACTATTAATCCTCAGTAAAACAGAAAATATTCTTTACAAATAGATTGAAAAAGCTGACCAATTTTTATGCTTGAGGTTTCTGAGCTTAGCTCTGATGTTTCCTGAACTTTTTCATGGTCATGTGCTGGAGCAGGTTTCTTGTTCGCTGTGCAGTGAGATGATGGAACGCGATATTTTAGCTGTTCATACAGGAGAAAACTGCCCTCAAAGGATCGTCACTTGTGAATTCTGCGAGTTTCCGTTGCCTGCAATTGATTTGGCTGAGCATCAGGTAGTTTTTCTGTGTTTCTGAAGAAATAATACTGAGGGCTGCTATCAAACAATCCTGTATGTCATGTCCATGTTACTTCATGATTGTAGGAAGTATGTGGAAGCAGAACAGAACTTTGTCATCTTTGCAACAGATACATTAGATTGCGAGAAAGATACAACCACGAAGGTCGCTGTGAGGGTGTTCCAGATCATAATGCAGGACCTTCCAGGTGAAAAACTTTATCTTATCTCTGGATACTTAGCAAGCAGAATCTTAGTCCCCTCTTCTCTGCTAAAGCTTTGAATTTCAAATTTGTCCACAATTATAGTAATCTCTGTTGCTTATTTTGTTTCACTTCTCTATGGCTCTTGGAAAGGTTTGTGAATTCAATTTAATAGGCTGATTAGCTGTACCTTCTTCTCCTTGTTGTCTGTTTTTAGATGTCAGGGTTTTGTTATTACGCTTGCTTTCAATGTTTCCCCGGACCCAGCCCCATTAGTTTCTCCTTGCGCCTTTGCTCGACTCATTAAGCAAGGGCATGGAAGAAGTTCATATAGATTTGCTTTCAGATACTTTACTTTCTTGACATTATTAGTGAAGACTTAAGCAGACCTTCTGTTCTCCTTTTGGCTGGCATGGTTGTATTCCTGCTAGTTTACTCTGATGCACTGATTACATATTTTATCATTCGTAGAATTTCACTATTTGTCACTGTATTTTAGTGGATTTTGCGATCAGGTCACTGATTATTATATCAATCTAGTTTCATCATTTTGGGCGATTGATGCACTTTAATTAGTACCAATTAATCTTTTGGCGAGACACTGATGTGGCAGCTACATGGCAATAAAATGGCGTCCAGAATATTGGCTACAAGTCTACTGCTCTAGCATTTTGCGAGAAAATTGATGTGATTCTGGTTAAGATGCATTAGTTGCAAAGAAATGAAATTCAAGGCCTCATTTGGTTCACTTTGGCATTGGATTATTCAAGGAATGTAAATCCTATTATCCATATTTTTCATGTTTTAAGATTCATTTTGTAGATAAAGCATCCACACTGGACAGTTTTAGTAATAGGATTCACAAATCACATGCCTTGGGTGATCAAATACCAAAGTGAACCAAAAGGATGCCTATCTATTTGAGCTGGAAAATATAGTTCAGAAACCATGAATCAGCTGCAGTTGATGTGGAATAACAGCGGGTGGAACTACACTTGATCATTTGTTATGATTTTTAAGATTCTTCTACTTTGATAAAATTCTCCACTACAGTGATGGTGATTGAACCCAGCGCTTGGTGTGTGGATAAATGGTCTCTGTGTCATTTTGTGCCTTAAATTCATGCAACTTTCCAGACCTTAGGATAAATGCTATAAAAAATTTCATGTCTGACAAATATGACAAATTTTGTGTATGTTTTTCAGTAACATCAGACCACCTCAAGGAGAGCGTCCTCCACGGGGGCGATCCAATGAGTTCTCTCCAAGGCGCATCTTATTCACCATCGCCATCACGGGTATTGCTGTCCTATTGGGTTCGCTATTCTACCAGAAAAAGATGGAGAACAATCAGGTGCATTGAGTTGGACCGTGCCTGACATGCATTCGATCGATGTAAAACGGCTATCAAGCTCTTCATTTATAGAGGCTGGGGATCGTCTGAAAAACCATACTATTGTAACGATAATTAGGTACATATGGATTGTCGCAATAGATTTGCCTGTGACGAGACGCTCAATAGATGCGGCTTTTTCTTAGTTTTCTCACAAACTTACCTTGATCAACGTGGATGTGAACTTTTTGCCCTGTACTCATGTTGTATTCTTAGCAGTGGTTTAGCCAGACTTACATTAAATGTATGCCGAGCTTCATTCAGAAACTCTAATTCATGTTCACGGATTACAGCTCTACCTTAATTTTGGATTACAAGGTGGATTTTTACTCCATCTATTATCCAAACTTTTGATAAAAGAAGGTTATATATTTCATCAGTCAAAAGAAAAGCAACAAATCGCCATGACATCAGTAGTAAACCTGATTTCTTGATAATTTTGTTGTGGTTTTATCAACAAATTTTCTTTTTACAACAGTAAATCTTCTTTTCTTTTGCATTAAGCATGATAATAAAAACTATTAGTTTGCTGTTGTCCTATATTGTAATATTCGTTTTTATAAGTGGACTTGAGTTTAACGTAGTATACTTGGCGCGTTAAAGGCTTTGTGAATTGTTAATGGTAAAATTTTCTAACATAAAAAGGAAAAAGAAAAAGAAACTGTATAATGCTATAATATTGAATCGAAGGAAATGAAACCGTGGACACGTCATTACACACGTTATCACTTTACCTTATTTACTATATTAATCATATTCTTCAAGTATGATGAGCTATTTTATTCTTTTCATGGCTATTTGTGATTTTGCATTGGTATAAAAATGAAGTTAAAAAGGCTAGCAAAACTAACATTAGAAAGTGAGCAAAGTGTGAGATCGAGAGAAATAAATAAAAGATTTCTCAAACTTCCACCCATTTTGACACTCAGAAATAAAAAGAAAAGAAAGAATACATTGCTTTTAAAAAGTACAAAAGTAAAAGAAAAACAGTTACACTGTGTAATACATAAAACAATTTAATCACCTTGCACTTTTTCTACAAAAGATGAAAAAGCAAGCAAAATTCACTCAAAGAACTACTTCGCCCCCTTTTTTTTTGACACTCGAATTACTTAGATATAGATAGAACTAGTGTCAGGCACACGTGTAGTTGGGTGAATGTGTGACGGGAAGAAAATGGGTAATTATATAAGGAAATGGTTGAAGTGAGAAGTTACTCAGGAAATTTTAACTATGTTCTTTTTTGTCTTTGGATTATTTAATGCAAGGTAATTCTGATAAATGATATGAGAACAAAATTAATTACTTTAATTGGATGGCCGATGAAATACTAGATCTTGTTTTTTTATCACTATAAGAACTCTTTCTAGGAAGCAAATATTTAAATGAACATTTTTCTATTCTGAAAGTGATAATTTATTCAAAATTCAGCAAAAGAAAATGAGAGAAGATGGAGTTGGTTGTTGCACCGTAGCCAAGTGCCCTTTTAGGTGAAATATCGATAGATGACTTCTTTCTTGTATTGCCATATTAGCAAATCTGAATTTAAAAATGAGATATGTGCTTTGGCTTATATATATGGACTGCATTGAGGCATGCGCAATACGCCTGCATGATTATTAATTGGTCATGCACGAAGAGAAAGAAATAATCTTTTCAAAAAGAAACTGAATAATTATTTAGCTGATTGAATATATAGAGAAGTTATTAATCATGTGTGAATTGGGTGTTCACCTTATAAGAAGTAAATACTGTCTAGTTTTAATTTTTGGTTCGATATATTTTGATTTAGCAATTATAAAAAGTGGGATAAACAGTACTTTGGACTTAAATAATCGATTGATTTAAAAAGAATAAATTATGGAAATACATATTAATTTTAAGTTTTAGGAGAAATTTGAGTATTATGAATATTCCTAAATTAAGTTTCTTAAATAGACTTTGTGAGAGCGTTAAATGAGTACAAATTTCAACATGCTGTAATAATTTGAGAATTGGATATTTTGACATTAATTATAATTAATTACTGCCCTAATTTTTTTTAGTCAATTTTATTTTCATTCTTAACTCACTTTTAAACTTTTACTCTTATCTTTTTGTAAGGTGTGAAAGTCAAAATTCATACGTGAAACTAATTATCCTCATCCTAATTCTCCTAAGAATGTGGGATTCGAACCTCCTCATCTCCTTGGGAAGAGTGGCTCCTAATTAACATGTTGTTTGTTAAAATATAATTGCAACATAGAGAGAGACAGAGTCATGAACTTTAAGCCCGACCGAATAAGAATGGAAACCAAACCTACAAATTTTGTTTCGCATCTCGTTTTAACACCACCACCACCAACCCCACCCAAAGGATGAATTCGCCAACAGCTACTTGCTTGACAATTTATCATGTGATGATCAGTGATGGGAACTCAAGACAAAGTCTGACTCGCCGCTTGATTCGTTCCTCTACCCCGATCGAGACTGATGGGTCTGTGCAGTTCCACGAGGTTGAAGGATCAAGTCTCTGATCCTCAACGGCTCCAAGGTGAATTCCTCTCTCTTAACTGCCCCCCACGTGGGACGTTGTCCTCCTCCTCCTCTTTGCAAATTACCGTGATCTGGGAGCCTGAGGAAATGATCTAGCTGTTCTGTCCAAGTTCGTGGGAATCTTATGGTCCGATATTGAACTGGGTCGTTTGTTAATTTCGTTCTGTGTTTGAAGATGTTGATGACGAGCGAGGACATGGGCAGTTTTTGCATGCTCTGCACTTTCACAAGAGAGATTGCTACGTCTCTAAACGGGTCACAGGCTCGGTTTCTAGTGTAACGGCTACCAGTTACGTGCAAATTACAGCATCAGTCACGCTTTCTCAATGATTCCGTTTGTCTACATGGAAAAAGATCAGTCTCGTGCTTATATACGTTTAAAAATTCGATCTTTATTGCTGACAATCTACGGAAGTTCACGATGATATGCACGTTTTTCAGATTTTTTTTTTAATCTTTGAGTTGGCTAATGATGCCTATATAGACCCTGTACTTGGACTTAAGAGGGGATATAAAAGGACTTGAGAATTAGCGTAAGGATTTCGTGGACTAACTAGGCTTGCCCAGCATATTGTTCTAATCGGTAAGACAGGAAATTCAGTGCACAGTGTTGTTACATTTTCAGGAGTTCCGGGACATAATCGAGAATCTCATGCCGGTCAACATATTCAGGGAAATTTCGCAGGACAAGAAGCCATGTCTACTCCGGGAGTTCATCTGCACATCCGACATAATCAAGTATGAATTTTCAAGAGAGTGTCAGCTTTCCTCTTTTTTTTTTTGTTGCTTTTCTTTTTGTGCTGGGGAAGGGGGGGTGGTTGCAGAAATCATTTAGGAAATCAAACAAGGTATCCTGCTTGATAATAATGACCTGGTATATGTTGTGTAAGATTTCTTTTCGCATTCTTACATTTACTTCACTCGCTTCGCAGGTGATCATGGACAATGGCATAGTGCAGGTCACGTTATCGAAACCAGATGGAATAGTCATTGGAGTACGGTATAACGGTGTTGACAATTTACTGGAAATTTGTAACCAAGAATCTAACAGAGGGTAAGTGTGATTTGACCACTTCCGTTTCTTTCTTACTTCATTCGTATTCATTTGGAAAAGGAATGGTTTTTTTAGTTAACATGCAGAATTGCATGCGACACAATAAATTGTCCACATGACCTAGCATTTCGAGACATGGCATGTTTTACAGTGCTTGGGGAAAAAGGTTATACGATGCAGATATTTGGCTTCTGAATTAGGATGCATTGTCCTGCTGTGTTTCTCTGAGTTTCATTGATACTTAGATAATCCATGCTTTTCTGTTTTACTGTTTGATGCAGCAACTGTCACAAGCTTGTCCATCTTTTCTCTTTCTTATTTAGGTTATTTCTTTTCTTGTATTTCCACTGGGCATTTCAGGTACTGGGACCTGGTTTGGAATGTGCCGGGAAGCAAGGGAATATTCGATGTGTATGCCTGCTGTTCTCTTTCTCTGATCCCTTCGTTTCTCCTTTCTCAGAGCTAAGCAGAATGTCATTTTCTTGGCTAAGCAACATGGTTATGCATATATGTAACTTTTCGTGCAAATAACACTGTTCAGACATTAATCCAAGTCCTATATTGTGTATGGATATTTCTGCATGAACGAAATATCTGAAAATCTACTTCTAGATATGACAGATTTTCTGTTTTTGGTGTTTTATGGTATATTATTGACCCTTGACAGCATAAGTCCATTAATATGGTTTTCCAACAAAGTTGCGTTGTGAATACCAAAACTCTCATTTGAGAAATTGACATTTGGTTGGAAACTGTTATGGCAGAAGAAGTCTCTCAAAAGGTAATAATTAATCAATCTATGCCTATACTGCCTATACTTGAAACACGAATTATTTACCTGGCAGGATTAAAGGGACATGTTTCAGTGTAATAGTGGAGAACGAGGAGCAGGTTGAACTTTCATTTGTGAGAACCTGGGATTTCTCTCTTGAGGGGAAGTATGTTCCCTTAAACATAGATAAAAGGTTCCTGCTCAAGCCAGACTCACCTTATCTTGATCCAATTGTTAAGCAGATTAACAGCTTGATGCTTTTCATTCATAGGTTCGTAATGCTTCGTGGATCCTCAGGCTTTTACTCTTACGCCATTTACGACCATTTGGCAGATTGGCCTCCCTTTGAAATTGGCGAAACAAGGATTACTTTCAAGCTCAGAAAAGACAAGTAAATGGATCTATCAGATTCGTGATTAGCTCTGCTGAACAATGATCTTTATGTACCATTCTGGGTGAAAATGCTGAAGCAGAAGCAGAGCTCTAAATTTTAGCACTCTTGAATTCAGGAAAAACTTAACTGCAACTGTTTTTTATCCCCAATTAAACAGATTTCATTACATGGCCATAGCAGATGATAGGCAAAGGAAAATGCCACTACCCGATGACCGGTTACCGGGAAGATGCCAAACTCTTGCATATCCTGAAGCTGTCCTACTTGTTAATCCTGTGGATCCAGAGCTTAGAGGAGAGGTACTTATTCAAGCCATGTAGACCCACATGTGGCATTTACTCCCATGCTATACTGAAGTTTTGTATGCGGTCAGTGGATTCAAGTTATGGACTTTTCTGTGGAAGGTGGATGACAAATACCAGTACTCATGCAATAACAAGGATATCCAAGTCCATGGTTGGATTAGCAGTGATCCAGCTATCGGTTTCTGGCAAATTACTCCCAGTGATGAGTTTCGATCTGGTGGACCGCTTAAACAAAGCCTAACTTCCCACGTTGGCCCAACGACTCTTGCTGTAAGTTATACCTTAGAGAAAGGATATAGTTCTAAAGTTTTTCAAGATGTGACTGAAAATACACCTTGACAATTCTCTCTCTGTCTCTCTCTGTCTCTCTCTCTCAATTGAATGGTGTCACCAGATTTTTCTCAGTGCCCATTATGCGGGAAAGGATCTGGTGCCAAAGTTTGGACCTGGTGAACCATGGAAAAAAGTTTTCGGTCCTGTTTTCATCTATCTTAATTCTGCATCAGCTAGAGATGATCCACGCTTTCTGTGGGAAGATGCTAAGATTCAGGTTTGTATGGAAATGAGCAAAATACCTTAAACTCTCAAACTAAGTGGGGTGGTTAATTCTCATCAGATAAAGTGACTCGAATGCATCCTCAATGTTATCAGATGATGAATGAAGTTGAAAGGTGGCCCTACAATTTCCCGGCTTCTGAAGATTTCCCCAAATCACACCAAAGGGGTAATGTCAGGGGCAGGCTGTTAGTCCAGGACAGGTACAGATCTAAGGCACATATTGCTGTTTCGTCATAATATCTAATTAATCTATGTAATGAATTTGGAAGTTCTTATTTTGATGAAATTGTTAATCTAGGGATGCTATGGTGGATCCTCTAAGTTAACTTATTACAACACAATGATGGATTTGGACTAATTTGAAATAGTGGAACATGGATTATCTGTATATCTTGAGTGCGAACTCTAGTTTGAGCAATATAGTGAAATATTTGTAACATTGACACTTAGGTATGTTAGCAATGACTACATTTCGGCAAAAAGAGCTTATGTTGGGTTGGCTCCACCAGGAGATGCTGGATCCTGGCAAAGAGAATGCAAGGTAACCTCAATGAACTTTTTTGGTCAATGGCAGACGTGTTGATGTTTATCTTTTTGCTTCTAGTTTCTTTACTCTTCATATTAGATCACCTTCTGTGCTCGCAATGAACCTGCATCCAGCATTGCCTTTTAAAATCTCCTGTATGATAGCCTGCTCATGTCCAGACAAAAGCCTCAGCATGAGTTGGAGTTCTTGTCAGTTTGCGTGATCAAAATCATCCTTAGAACTTTATTATTCTTTCAATGTTATCATTGAGTTTTATAGAATCCTTTAGTCTTTGTTTAATCTAGAGGAATCAATTGATGAGACTACTTAACTTTCCCCTGAAAAGTACATATATAGAAAAGCAAGCAACATGTACATGAGGGACACATGTTACAGTCATGGAAATTGTTGTGGATCTATTCATTCTAGTCATATCATAGAAGGGGGAAATATCAAATCATACATTAATAAAATTCTATCTTCCCTACGATTACATGATAATTCACATAGTGCTATTCTGAAGAGACAGCGTGCTAAAAATGTCAACAGTCTCATGATCTTTGTACTGCATATCCCTCATGATGTATTAGCTCTTGTGCTTTGATTACTTCGTCAAAGATCAGACAAGTGAATTTTTATTTGAAGTTCATATTAGACATGCTTTATGAACTTCATGATGTAGGTTTTTATTATCTCAGCATGCTATATAATTTTGGAGACTGAAGCGTGTACAAGTCTAAGTTGTAGTGATGAAATGAACTTTACTTGTGGCAGAATAAGTAAGGCTATGGAGAAAAGTGGAAGTGCAGTGTTTTCAAGGCTATAGCAGCAAATGTTCTATTTCCAATCATTGTTTGCCTCATATTTTTCACCCTGAATGTTTGTCAAGTATAATAATTTCCCAAATGACTTCAGCATATTTCCAAAGGTCCTTGGATGACTCCTAAAAGTTGTTTGACATAAGGTCGTGCATGGATGCAGCCTTATGGAATTGTAACTTACCATGCTTGTTAGGGCTATCAATTTTGGACGCAAGCTGATAACGACGGGTACTTCTCCATCAATAACGTAAGAAGCGGTGACTATAACCTGTATGCATGGGTCCCCGGTTTCATTGGAGATTATCGGCACGACAATATCATCACTATTTCATCAGGTTTTGAACCAGCATTCAGTTATTTATTTGCTAGGGTGTTCAGTATGAGAATTATATGATAGAAAGCTATTAATTCAGGCTTGGACCATGATATGGGTGATCTGGTCTATGAGCCTCCTAGAGATGGGGCCACTTTGTGGGAAATAGGTATTCCTGATCGCTCAGCTGCAGAATTTTATGTTCCTGATCCCGATGCATCATACATCAACAGACTTTATGTGCACCATCCTGATAGGTCACCTCTCGGATCTCTTATGATTTTGATTCTCGCAAAAGATGGGTTTTATGGTTTATAAAACTGTGGGACTTCGCAATGGCCCATAGGCCTAAGCAATTTCACAATGTTGCCAGGTTTAGGCAGTATGGATTATGGAGCAGATATGGAGAGTTGTATCCCGATAAGGATTTGGTCTATACAATTGGTGTTAGTGACCATACTAAAGATTGGTTTTTTGCTCAAGTCCCCAGGTGCTATTCCACCGACCTTCAATCCTTTTTAGCAGTCTTTGCATCTCTTATATCCATCTCGAGTGAAGAAAAAGTTAGTGCGGTCAAGATAATTGGCCAAAAGAGGCTTAAAAATGAAGAAACATGCTTAATTGGTGCCTAGCGCCCTGGTTTTTAAGATTGTTGCAAGACGATGGAAAAGCAAGATCGATGAGACTGACTCATCAGTCTTCATTAGAAATGATTCTAATTTAAGAAGCTAAAAACTGCTGAGAACAACACAACCTTCTAGGTTCTTGCTTTGTGCTTGCATATTTCATTCATTCTGTCATTTTCCAACAAGCGTCTCTTCATCTTAAACCTGGACTCGTGGTAATCCAATTAAGGGTGTCCATCCAGATCATTTTGTTAAAGATTGGCATGCCTTTTCATCAGGAGGAAACAGGATGGTTCTCATGAAGGAACCACATGGCAGATCAAGTTCAGTCTAAGCTACGTTGAGCGGAGCAAATCATACAAGCTGCGAATTGCACTTGCATCGGCTACGCTAGCAGAATTGCAGGTATGGACAGGTATATCTGCTTTCACTATTACTAGAAAATTCACTGAGAAACAAATGTGAATCTTTTTGAAGGTTCGAGTTAATGATCCGAAGGCAAGACGCCCTCTTTTTACGAGCGGACTTATAGGAAGGGACAACTCGATTGCCAGGCACGGGATTCAAGGGCTCTACTGGCTCTTCAATGTGAATGTACCTGGGACTCTGCTAAACGAGGGGGAAAATACCATATTCCTGACTCAACCTAGATGTGACAGCCCTTTCCAAGGGCTCATGTATGACTACTTGCGTCTCGAAGGACCCTAATCTCACCCTCTGGGTTGAAGTAGAGTAGGACTCGGCTCTGTCTACAGTAGTTTCTTTGGCAAAAGATGATATTTGGGAAAAAAGAGTCGTCCATTTGACTTAGAATTGAATGTATCTGTATATACAGGAAAATCTGCACCCTCTTCGTGTACGACTGGTGCATTTTGCGCTTTCTCGAGCAATATTCATGTGCTCAGTCGATTTGGCAAAGAAAAGGCTAGTATGTATCTCTTGAACTTGAGGGCCATCACGGGGCCTTTCTGAAGGGAATGTCTATTATATGCTTGATTAACCAGTGAATGTTATCGGCATTCGTAATGCTGTTCATAGACCATGGTTGGGGACACGATTCAACATATGACCTCCTTTCTCTAATTCGCTCCGGGTCAAAGAACCCTTCTTTTTCCTCTGTCATCTCCTGCGATTTGGATATTGCAGCCAAGTCTGCCTCGGAATGGTGCTTGCATCTAGTTGGGTTGAGACATTTTAAAGGTGCTTGTCACTCAATCACAAATTTATTCCAACTCAATAAGATCAGCGAAAGTGACAAACATAGCCCGCACGAGATCAAGCAACATGGCGTACCTTAATTTACTTATCGTCGGTCATTTGTGTATCTCTGTTTATTTACTGTTCAGGTCGATGCATCTTTAAGTAATTTGCTTTTTTTATTCATTATTATTCTTGGCGACTCTTGCACGCTTGGGTACCTCCTACACCAAAGCTGATGGTGGCGACCAAGTAAAGAGAGATTGGATCAGCCCACTAAGTGACATTCAAAAAGTGCCCATGAATACTTAATCTGCAGTCTAAGTCAAGTCAAGTCCCCAGCAAACCCCACCATTTGGGCGGTCCACTTAGCTTATACTAGAACTGGCCATATACATATAGATAACATTTACACTCTGCAATTGCATGTGCTTGGAAGAAGAATTCAAGATGTCAGCTTTGGCAGTGCAATTGCATATTCAAGATCGCCATGTAGTATTCTATCGTTGTCTTTTGTTTCATTTTCCTCCATTTCCTTTGGCTTTAGAAAACAGAAACTCCGATGTCCGTTTGCTGAAACTTGAATGTGGCAGGTGGTGATGGACAACGGCATCGTCCAGGTGACTCTGTCAAAGCCAGAGGGCATTGTGACTGGCATTCGATATAATGGCATTGACAATCTACTTGAAGTTCTCAACGATGAGTCCAACAGAGGGTAAAGCTTTACATCTGTAGATGTATATTTACAGATTTCCAAAATAATAATGTTATGCACATGTATCTAGTACCTCCAGCAATCTTTTCTGCATATATATTATTCAATAAAATGATCATCAATGTATATAAATACCTTTTCTGTAATAGCTTGATTGACTGAACCTTTTGAAGTTCTCCTTGATTTTGCAGATATTGGGATCTTGTATGGAATGCACCAGGAAGTCCCACAGGGATATTTGACGTGTAAGCGATCGCGACCCATTCCCCAACGACTCTCAATTCCCGATATATGAAGCTTCAGCAATTTGAGATTTGTATTTTTCGTCGATCACATTAGTCACTTCTTGCTTGTCCAGCACATACATTATTTGATTGCAAACTGTCATAGATAATAATAGGTTTGAATTTTTTTAGCCATATATTCAAGAACTGAGATTTCAAATGCAGGATTAAAGGAACAAGTTTTAGTGTGGTAGTACAAAGTGACGACCAGGTGGAGCTGTCGTTCACAAGAACTTATGATCCCTCCCTTGAAGGCAAGGTGGTTCCCCTCAACATTGATAAAAGGTCACACGCATGAACCGCAACCCTATATGTTATCGTTCATCTGTGTTCATGTTGATTGATATTCACATATTCTAAACGTGATTTGAAAGAGTTCTATGGCGACACATTTTAGGTTTATAATGCTGCGTGGTAGCTCGGGCTTCTACTCTTACGCCATCTACGAGCACTCGAAGGACTGGCCAGGCTTCAGCCTCGGCGAAACGAGGATCGCTTTCAAGCTTAGGAAAGACAAGTAATCAAGCAAACAAGGCACATATGCATTACAATTTTCTGACTTGCAACATTTCTTCCACAATCTAAGAAAATGTCTGTCGATATCGACCATGTCGTTTTTTTGCATGGGAGGGGAATTGTAGGTTCCATTACATGGCAATGGCTGACAATAGGCAAAGGAACCTGCCCCTTCCGGACGACCGTACGTTACCACGAGGCCAACCTCTCGCTTACCCTGAAGCCGTCTTGCTCGTCGATCCGATCGAACCTGAGCTCAAAGGGGAGGCATGTTAACTAACTCTTATATCAATAATCTATTAGGTTCTTGTTGAGTTCTTACCCTCTTGCCCTATTGATTAACAGAAACTACATATTTAAATATGCAAAACATGTGTTTAAACCGACATGCCTTTTCTGGTAGTACGATCTCCGTCTAAAAGATAGCAGACTCCAGCTAGTTCTAGAATATATTCAAAAACATCAAGTGAATCATATTTCATTATAAGAAGACGCAAATTCCTGTATAATTTAATTTTTTTTTACTATAATTGATCTTGTCTATCACATCGGTTCATATGGCTGGATTAAGATACTTCCTTTTTCTGTTTGGCCACAAAATAATGGATCATCCTTGTGCACAACTAACGGAATAGGTGGACGACAAATACCAATATTCATGCGACAACAAAGACAGCAAGGTGCACGGTTGGATCTGCAGCGATCCGCCGGTGGGATTCTGGCTAATTACTCCCAGCAATGAGTTCCGAACCGGCGGGCCCGTCAAGCAGAACCTCACCTCTCACGTCGGCCCCACCACCCTAGCGGTATGCTGCATCAGCCCATGACCTAATTAACATTATCATGCATACTTGTTTTATGAATGGTTCGACGGACCAAATCGACACCGGTGCACAAAAATGTGAGAGAATACGTCGTATTTGGTGGTGTACCTAGTGCCAATCCATCTTCTTTCGTAATGATCGCCTTTTCCTTTCTCTTAATGAGTAGAGCAGCGAGTCTTTTGCTTGATGGTATTTACAGAGTAACTCTTACTCATTCATCTGGCATCCCTTGCTGGTGATTTTTCAAACTTTTTTCATCTGATATCCTGAGAACCATATCTTAGGTGTTGACTGTATGATGGGGAGATTTATGTGAACTTACAGGTGTTTCTGAGCGCCCATTACACGGGAGACGATCTGGTGCCGAAGTTCCAGGCCGGAGAGGAGTGGAAGAAAGTGTTCGGCCCTGTGTTTCTCTATGTCAACTCTGTTACTGATCCCGTTGATCCTCTTTTTCTCTGGGAGGGTGCTAAAGCACAGGTCTCTCCTTCCTTTCCTCTTGAACTCCTGAATATATAACTACATACTGATGTTTGCAACATGCACATCGGAATTTTGTTCTTGTTCTTTCTTTATCAGATGATGGTGGAAGTAGAGAGTTGGCCTTACAGTTTTGTGGCTTCAAAAGATTTTCCCACCTCAGACCAACGAGGCAATGTCCATGGCCGATTATTAGTCTCTGACTGGTACGTATGCTGAACCATATCATGTAATAAATCTCCTCTTAATTATCTTCCTGATAAAAAAAAAAACTGCTAGCTTTCTCTGTCGAACTATTGCAAATTCGCTTGATAGAATCATTGCTTGTGCCGAAATAATTTTCGGATTCATAAGTGAAAGCATAGAACTTTGTGACCTCCATTTCATTTGAGGGTCAGACTACCGAAAGAAAAAGCAGAAAGAGAATCAGGTTCAAGCATCATTTGGGATTGCTCCAGCATTATCGCATGATATTTACTCTGTTCATGAGGGGAAAATGGATGCCTCCATAGGTACGTGAGCGACGACTACATATCCGCCAACAGTGCCTACGTCGGGTTAGCTCCACTGGGTGATGTCGGGTCGTGGCAACGCGAATGCAAGGTCCGTCTGACTTAGGCTTCACTTCTTTCACTATTTATTCAGATTGCTCTTCTGAACTAAAGACATTACCTATCATTGATGACTATAACATTTACATTAAGACCAACCCTCAAAAGGAGAGATTGTTTCTCTAGCTGTATGCTTTGATCTCAGCTCTGGTAGATTGTTTCTGTTGGCTTCAAAAGCACAGTTTTAACAGGAGTTAATTTGTGGTCTTGAATCTAGGACTACCAATTCTGGACTACAGCAGACGAGGACGGGTATTTCTCCATCAACAATGCACGGGCTGGCGACTACAATCTCTACGCATGGGTCCCTCGATGCATTGGCGATTACAAGTACGGCGTTCCAATCTCCATAACGCCAGGTGCCTCCTTCACTTTCCAATTCCTCTTGAACTTTTGTAACCAAACTTTGGTTTGTCAGATGTGACTTGCCATCCATGTATGTGCAGGCAGCAACATCGATGTGGGCGATCTCGTATACAAGCCCCCAAGAGACGGGCCAACGATGTGGGAAATCGGCATCCCCGACCGCTCTGCAGCGGAATTCTACGTGCCCGATCCCAGCCCCAACTACATCAACAAGCTCTACGTCAACCATCCTGACAGGTCAGATTTACATCCATCAGCAAATATGAACTAGGATATCACTTCTGTTAGACATCACACTTGAGCTTTGTAAATGAACTGTGAATGCTAATTAACCCAATGAGATTGGATCCATGCACAAATCATTTGCTTCACATGGCGAGTTTTTTCTCCGGTTTCTGCATGATTTGTGCATGGCTTTCTCGATAAATCAGGCGAATGCCTGATAAGATGACAGAGGTTTCGATTAAATTATGACACGATTTAAAGTAATTTCGCTCACAGGTTCAGGCAATATGGACTCTGGGAAAGATATGCCGAGTTGTATCCCGACGGAGATTTGGTTTACACTGTCGGCACTAGCGACTACCCAAGGATTGGTTCTTTGCTCAGGTTACTAGGTGCATTTACCAGACTCCTAGAGCTTATTAAGAACATCATGTCATGTAGTATAAAAGAAGGAATTGCACTTTCAAAACAAATCTGCAGCTTGCACATTCTCAATCAATTTTTCAAGATTCTGTTTTTTCCTTTTTCCAGGAAGAAGGATGATAAAACCTATCTGGGCACCACATGGCAGATCAAGTTCGCCCTCGCGAACGTGGACAAAAATGGCGTTTACAAGCTCCGGATAGCGCTCGCGTCTGCCACACTTTCCGAGTTACAGGTACATCTGCACAAGCTCACCATCATCAACAAGAAAGAACAGGAAAAGAGGATGAATCTTTCCATCACAAATGTTAATTCCAGAAGAAAAAACTAATGCGACCGCACCGTCTTGACAGGTACGGGTAAATAACCCGAAGTCGAACCCGGTGTTCTCGACCGGATTGATCGGGAGGGACAACTCGATAGCGAGGCACGGGATCCACGGGCTCTACTGGTTGTACAGTGTGGACATCAAGGGGACTTTGCTTAGCGAAGGCGACAACATCGTCTTCCTCACGCAACCGCGGAGCAGCAGCCCGTTCCAGGGGATCATGTACGACTACATCCGTCTCGAATCTCCTCCGTCGTCACCTTCGACTTCAACAGCAGCATCATCTTCGGGACATTAGCGCAGTTGATGTTCGGCCATGTCATGTGCATGGAAAAATAAGTAAAAGTTTAGGGTCGTTTTAGCAACTTGATATCCACGTTGGTCCGTACTGATAGATTTCGAGCGATGGGGTGAAAAAAAAGTTGCACATTGGGTCCTTGAAGCTATGTATTTTTATCGATCTAGTCCTCAAACTTGGGATTTGCCCGGTATCGAGTCCTGAACTTTAATTATTTTTCAGCGAGGTCCATCTAATCTACCTCCAGATTGCGACAAAGTGAAGCTGACATGGCGATTAACGCTATAGCAAGAGATTGATGTGATGTTAAGGTGAGTTGGAAATCATATTTAGTAAAGCATTTTCTAAATTATTTATTTTCGTGAAATAAGTACGATTAGGAAATCATTCATTTTGCATAAGAAACGAGAAAAACAAAAACGCTGAAAAAGTGGATAAGCGATTAGGCTTTCAACGACGGCCGGATAAATAAAAGGATGGGCTCTTGATCAAAACTATAACTAATGGCGACTAGGCAACATCAATGGTACTAAAGTACAGCTGGATAGAGTATGACTGGCTGGTCAAAGAGAATTGCTCAGGAGAGTCAACATTAAAATTTCCAAATCAGATTCGATGAGGATTTCCAACTTGTCCTTCGTTCTTTCGCCAGCGCTTTTGAGACAACGACGTTCAACCTGCCGGACAGGTGCTTCACTTTATATATTTATATCTTTTTCGATAATTATGTAAATCGAGTTGCAGAAAAAAAAAAAGAATTAGAATTTCAGGAGACAATATTGAAAAAACAGAGGCTGGCTCAGTGGAAGCAGGCATTTCATGTGCACTTTCCATCAATTTCCGCATTAATTAATAAGCATAAAAATAGCCACGTGTGACATTTTTTTTCCATCAATAATTACGAAAAGTACAGGACGTGTCAGATTATCTTTGCTAACCACCATTGATGAGTCCTCCGAGATCGGCAAGAAGGCTAGGATGTGACCGAACGAGAATCCTTCGTCCACATGTGGTTCATGTAGTCATATTTGTTTAACATGTTTTCCACATATTCAGACGGAGGGCTTTGACAATCCATGCTCCTTTTTTCAGGATCGTGTCCAATTTGAACTCCTGCATCCCACTCTCGTTTCGAGTTTAGGTATTGCAAATCTTCCTTGCAGGGGACTCCAATGGTCGGTTTCTCAGAGCAACAACGGAGGAAATTTTATGCTTCATTTCCCTTGCAAGTAGAGGCAAAGGCCTTGAACTTGGCAGAAATGGTAGCAGCTTCGCCAATTTTTCATTGGTGATTGAAGCTAACGAACACTAAGCATAACTTATATCTTGTGTGAAATCTTAGGTCCTAACTAAATTTATCGAAATGAGTTATACATTAATGATAAAATTCAATATAATACAAGTGCTGCTTAAATTTATAACTCATTTAGATTCAATTCATCTATATAACCCTCTCTTCACTTTCTCGCTCTATCACCTCAGCTTTAATATGAGTTTTCTCGGATTTGATTAAACATGATGGTGTTTTAGCGATATAGGTCTACGCTGTCGATTGTGAGTTATGAGTAAATGGATCGAGTCAATTTAAGTCGAACTATGTTCGACTCGATCTGATTCACTCGTTTGACAAGCCTTAGCCGCGATTGTGGGCGGTTTCAACAGAATCTTGGAGCAGCGGTCAAAGGTTCTGTAGATCTTTCGCTCCATTTTCGTCGCTGAATGATTTGAATCTGATTAGTAAATGGTCCGCCCACGCCACTTTCCGCAAATGTTTTTCGACAGAGAGGCAAAAGAAGAAAAGGAAAATAAAATCGGGGAGAAAATGTCAGATACGGACAGAATTTTGGTAGGTGGTGGTCGACCGCTCGCGGACGCAAGCCGCACCTCGCGGCGCGACACGTGTTGTGCCGTCACGAAAGCGATATCTTTATTTAATCAAGAATAATTTTTTAAAAAAGATTTCAAAGTAAAATATCTGGAATTTTAACCGTAACTGAAGCGCGTCTCGTCTCGCTCGTATAAGACGAGCGGAGCTCCAGTGCCTCGGAGTGCCTGCGCGCGATCTCGGCGCGCAATGGCGGATTCCCCGAAGGGCAAGCTCCTCCGCCCCGGCGGCGGCGGCGGCGGCGGCGGCGGCGGCGGCGGCGGCGGCGGCGGCGGCGGCGGCGGCGGCGGCGGCGGCGGGCGGTCCTCCTCCTCCTTCGGCGGGTTCGGCTCCGTCGGGGAGGACGTCCTCGAGAGCGTCCTGCGGCGGCTGCCGGCGGCTACCTTCGCGTCGGCGGCGTGCGTCGGCAGGTCGTGGCACCGGGTCTGCAAGCGGATCCTCTCACGGCCGAAGCTCGCGTCTGCTCTCTCGCTCAACCCTTGCGCTCAGGTAGATTAGCCGAACCGGCGAGCTCTCTTTCCTTCCGTTCACCTCTCTCGAGTCGGTGGGTGTCGGTGTTTCGGGGGGGAAAATGGGGTGGTCTTTCTCTTCGATTTCACTTTTAGGTTTTCGGCATAATGCGTTCTCGGGTTGGTCTGGTCCCCAGGCAGAAATTCTCGTGAAATCTTTGCCAATTAGATTATATAAGCTCAGGTAGGACGAATATAGACTATGAATCGTCGGGCTACGTCTGTCACCGAGTGGTTCACGGAGGGAGTGTGCGTTCGCGCGCTTTCAGCAGTGGGAGATTGCTGGTGTATGCGCGAATTCGCAGATGAAGGAATTGTAAAGATGATACCACTTGAAATGCCGGCGTGGGATGTCATTTGGCATCGTATCACCGTTACATACCATTCCTTCTCGTGCAGATGGCAACTTTATGGCACTTGTGAAGGGTATACAGATTTTTCACTGATGAACCGAACCATTTGCTAGTGGCCAACTGAATTTTTAATGCTCCACGGGCTAGCTGCAGAATTGCGACCTCGAAGCTTCTGAGAGAGCAATCTGAGCTAGGGTTTTATGTTGTGCTGGACTAGGAGCTGAACTGAAACTCATTTTCCTTTTCATTACCAGGACCTGATGGGTTCAGCTTATGTCGTCACAGCTAATTTGCAATTTGGGAGAATCAGTATTATGGTTCTGATTTATGAGAACGAAATTCTAAAGATACTCATCGATGGTGACAGCTTTTGTGTTTTGGTCTAGAACGTGATCATTTGTTAGTAAGGGAGATTATCCAAATAAGTGGGCTGCTTTTCTTCATTCATTACTGTCGGGTTGAGCTCGCATTGCTTTCTCTAGCATTTATTCCTCCTTTTCGTAAAGTCTTGGTGCGATTATTTCACCTGATAGCTAGTTTGTAGTTCTACTGAGCTATGGATTTCTTCTTCTATTTTGCAGACTGCTTTGCAGGAGGTTGTCGATAAGGTTTTGTCTGAGCCAATTTGCCCACATTTTGCCATTGTCAATGTCGGAAATAACGTTAATATGACGGACGCTCTTCAATATGTATGAATATTGATGAAAGGCCTTTCAGTAATATTTATTCAATTTCGTCTTTCAATTTGTTCCAGTCCATTGACCTGTTGCCATCTGATTTATCAAAGTATTCATGGTCCAGATTGGTAAAAAATTGGGAGCTAGAACACCTCTAGTAATATCTGCTGACAGTGGAATTATTGGAGTAGATGCTCTCACCAATCAAGTCAAAGAGGTTAGATCCTGCCTTATGTATTATTTCCTGTAAGAGATATTCTTAAAAAACGTAAATTAAGACAAACACAAAAATTGATGGGTGAGGAATCTTTCTGAAGAGGTTTTTAAGAATATTGCTTTTTCTGTTTTTCTATTTGGGCCCTTTGTGGAACCAAAATATTGCAGGTTGAAGGAGGTATTGACGATGTTGGTTCCTCCTACAACAATGAAGATTCTGACAATGCTGAACGGGGTATTATCCTGACCGTGGGTTTTGTACCAGGATTGAAAGTTGATGTGGTCCCGCTGCTGCATCTGGAGGAAGCAAATGAGGTAAAGAGATCCTGGACTTATATTTGCGTACAAATTTTCTCTATATATAGCAATTGTCATTGAACGTTGACCCTCAAGTCTTTGGGCCATGACCAATTGATGCTGCGACAACCCAGATTAAGCCTTACCCCACTAAATGGGTCGGTTATATGAATCCTTTTATGTCATTGTGCTGGATTAGTATCTATTGCAGGTGCCACCAGATAAAATGGTGAGATCTGGTCTAACTTATGCCACTTGTTGTCAGTGGAACTTCAAATTTTCTTCAATTCAAAGCTTGGTATGCGAAATATCGTAGATAAGGTTTAAGGTAGAAATTTCTTGCTGATACCAGGACAGGTTAATGGTTGACAAGTTCATAATGGATATAACGGAATACTCAGTTGCTGTGTCAGGGTGCTCAACACCAGTTGGACTTATTATGTTTGGAGTATGTCCCCTGGTCACCTGTTTTACATTCTTTTCCTTTTCATATAAGTGAAAATTCGTTTCTCTTGGATGCCTTAGTTGACATGTTACAATGATCTTGTAGGATGGAGCCACCGAGATCAAATCTGCTGCTGAGAAACTAGGTTGGTTAATTCTTCTCATTCTCTTAGATAGGTAGATGGAAGTCGAAATAGTCCTTTTTATCCTTGATTTTCTTCCATCATTCGGAAGAATGGATCTATATTTTAGGGTGAGAAATAACAAGGTAAGGGGTAAATTACAGCTTAGTTAAAAAAGGCTGTTGATTTGATCCATTTTTTGCCCAATGCTTCTCACAGGAGTTAGCAGCTAGGCTGTCAAAAATAAAACCATCTCCTGAATCACTTGGGGTTGGTGAAATTGAACAATAACATTTCATTGGGGAAAAAAAAAGTCAGATGTTTTAACGCATGAAAATATGCCATAAGAGAATAGTTCATGCTTTATGTACAGATACACGTCTTATAACAGCATAGATGGCCCCTCAAAATGTGCTATTGACATCTTATAGAAGTATTCTCAGGCTCCTGGGTTCCAACAGCACTAATTTTAAGTGTAGGATAGATTCAATTCAGTTAGTTTGAGTCTTTAGCAATACAAAATTGCAACTCGAAGTCTCATGATACTAACCAAGTTATACCTGAACCCAAGAGTGCTCATCAGTGAATATGAGGTGTTTGTTTTTTTTTTTTTTTGGAGAGAGAGAGAGAGAGAGAGAGGGTTGTAGCTTACTTATGTGGCTGAACGCTACTCATGGAGAAGCCATATCCATAAGCAAAGCGAGTAGATGAAGACCTTGATCAAGTCATCAAAAGTCCAAGACTAGGACCTGAACAGATGAAAATTTTGCTGTTTAAGTTATCAGAATACTGTTGGTAAAAGTGCACTTCATCTTGCATAATGGGCTTCTATTTAATGCTTTTGAAGTTGAGTCTTACTAGCATATGGGCTTTATAGCTATCTACAGGGGAGATCTGGACTGTGAAATTGTTATTGGAAAAGACCAGACTTAAAATTGATTCCTCCTGTCAAAATCATGACGTTTCTCAGCTAAGAATGAAAGACTGGTCTTCAAGCAGATTTGGCTCATAATTAACAGTCTCATATGGTGAAAAAAATGATTTTGGCCACCATTTTGAAGCTCAAAGTTAGAGAAAATATTATTTCTTAGTTACAAACCTCTGTTGGAAAGAGCAGTTGCTTCTCTTGATTCACCATACTCGGTGCATGTGCTTTTGTTTGGTTAATATGGTTGGGTTTACAGTCTAAAAGAACAAGTACATCAGTTAGGCATTATCATCACTGTAGCTCATTTTGTTCATCTTCTTACAACTGTGATCAAATTTCTGCAGTTGGCATTGGCTCTTGTGGCCTCATGAACAAGCACATCTTACATAATTGTGCATTGCAGATTATGCAATGCCTTTGGAAGCTGCGATAGTTGGTGATGAGAAAGGCACTTTTCAGTACAGAAGTGCGGACAATTCCAGATACATCTCTGCAATTGGGCCACAGCAATATACCATTAGTGCTGTTGCACTTGTGTTTGCCAAAGATAGACACAAATGCCCTGGTAATTGTTATTTATGTACGTATTGTTTCAGTTTCAGCAATACACAGCCACCTTGGTCTGGGCTTGTGATTCATTCTTAAATTCCTTTCTTTTGTTGCAAATGAATCCAAGAGTAATTGTCTACTGCAATTGATGATAATTTGAATTTGGTTTCGCTCCTTCTGTTGATGTATTTCCATATTTATTTCAAAAAATAGAAGCATGCTCTACACTCTCTAAACAGGAACTCATGGAGGAAAGGAAGTACACTTCATAAGACTCTAAATTCTACATGCTTGTCTGAAATTTCTTGATCATTCACAATGCTTGTGTTTTTCCCTTCCATTATTCTTCAGGTTGTTTTCCTGATTGTATCTCTGGCAAGAATTCCTTCTCTAATCTTTCATGCTCTCTCTCTCTCTCTCTCAATGTTCAGTCAGTCTTGCTGTTTCTTGCACTAGTCTTCTGGTTTTATTGTATTGTGTTCCGATTGCTTTTAGTCCTTCGCGTCTTTCTTGTATGACCCATTCAGACAGGATCCTGCATGTGCACTGGGAATCAAGTTATACAGCTTTTCTTGCTTTAAAATGCTCCCGATATTTTAAAACTTTTTTGCTTTACCTTTGTCTTTTTGTGTCGGTAAAATGGAGACTTCTATTGTTTTACCCTTTCTTATTTGCTTGTTTTAGATATCTGCCCTATTTTAAATGCTCAACCCCAAACACCCCTGGCCACCCAAACAAAATAGTAAAAATAAAAAATCTTGTTCACTCTTGCTGTTTCTTGCACTTACCTTCTGTCATTTAGTCCGCCCTTGTAATGATCTCCTTTTGATTTATTCCAGCTAACGTTTGATTTCCTGCATGGCTTGGTTGCATGAGCAGGGTTAGGTGATATTAAGTTTCATGTGGCAGTATCGGATGGATTGTCAACTATAGGTCCAAGGCACAGGGCAGCTTCTGTTAAAGTTGGTGATTGCTGTACTTTGCTCACTGCTAGGCGAGAAGGTCAGGAGGAAATTCTTGATGGTGAAGGAATTCTGAATGACATTAGAGATGAGGTATGAGACCAAAGTTTACTGTTAAAACTTGCAGATTCGATAATATCAATGTTAGTCTCAAACACTTGACCCAGTTTTGGAGCTTCCTAAATTTGCATCTTCTCATTTAACAGAGTTTTCGAGTAATGATTGATGATTTCTTGTCACTCATGTTTCATCCAGTTGATAATGCTACCTGTTTCCTTTGTTAATCTTCTCACTGCTGTACTGTCCTTAGATCCTGTTTCTCCACTTAAAAGCCGGATCCTTGGTAACAGAGCCACGAACTTGAGTTCCTTTTCTGGTGTTCCTTCCATGAGGAGTGATGAGTTAGTCCAATTTAGACAGAGAATCTTGTTTAACCAAGTATTCTCTGAGAGTCATTTGAGAGTTGCTCCACTTATGTGGATCCTCCAAATCAAAAGGGTGTCAAAGTGCTTTAAAGCATGGCAATTATTTTCACAAGAGTTTAGTGAATCTGAGAGTCACTTGAGGGTTGCGACCGTGAAAGATCATTTGTCTTGGGTAAATGGTTATGATAAGCTCCTGTATTTCCTTAGTGGACTGAAACCACTTGCGAGGGACTGAAGAACTTTCTGCACAGTTGTCCATCTGAGGGATGAGTTAGTCCAATTTCTATAGGGAATCGTGTTTTGCCAAGTATTCTCTGAAAGTCACTTGAGAGTTGCTCCACTTATATGGATCCTCCATATGAAAAGGGTGTTAACATGCTTTAAACCGCGGCATTATATTTCACAAGAGTTTAATGAATCTGAGATCACTCGAGGGTTGTGACCATGAAAGATTGTGTGTCTTGGGAACAAATGGTTATGATAAGCTCATGTATTTCCTTAGCTGACTAAAAAACTTTGTAAGGAACTGTAGAACTTTCTGCACAGTTGTTGCGAATGAGTAGCTCCTTGATTTGTTCAAAAGTTTGTTCTGCACATCAGAGATTTATTGTGGTCATTTACATGAGAAGACGAATCTTAAATTCAAGGCCTTCTGCAATCCATTCGACCCTCTTCATTTTATGGTCGAGATCAAATCCAGTGGTCATGTTTTGCCAGGAAGATCTGTTTCACAAATTGTAGTTTAATTGGAATATCATGGAAATAGGGAAACTTGTATCAGCTAATCTGGTGAGTGTTAATTCAAAACAGTGCATCATTCGCTCCTTTAGAAGTTTCTGGTCACGATTTTCAATAGCAATATGAAGGCTTACTTAATGAAATTCCCTTATCAAACAACCAATGACCTTGATGGACTTATCATGTGTGGCAGTTATATAGAGATCTGATGTTGTATGATCTTTCTATCCTCCATATTTTTTAGTTTTGAAGTTTCACGTCATGTTCTGTCATAAGTTTGAGCTACTAAATAATCTGGATTAAAACTCACTATTACCAACTTATAATAATCTTATTATTGCCTCTGTTTTACTATGGGGCAGCTCGAAAACCGTGTTGAGTACCCTGACGTGTACATTGGAGTAACTAAAAGAAGGATTTATGAAGTTGGGGCAGAGAAGGCAAAGTTGATGTCATTCTTGTCATTTCACGGTGTGATGGGGTGAGTTATGAAGGTTCTTTACCCTTGTCTCTATGTTGAATTATATATTTCTATGGTTGGTTTTTTTGGTGTGAGGTTGGGATAATTCGTTGATTTTTTGTCATACTTTTTCTACTTTCCACTTGAAACTAAATCTTTGGAGCTTTTCTTGCACTGTCTATACCTCAATATTGACTTAGTGATATTGGCTCTAGTAGATCTTCATTATAACAAAGAAAGATTCTATTTGCAATTTGGTAATTTATAATTAAATGAATCTGAGTTGAGTCTGTTCTAGTGATTTCAGTTCCTATATTTTGGATTTGGCTGCTAGAATAACATTGTGGTGGGGGGCTAGGATGAAATATATTTAACCTATTATATATCAGGGAAAATCTCACCAATATTCCTGAAGTTTTCTGCAGAGGACATCAATACCCTATGTGAGATTTTGTGGGCTCACTGCCAACTGTTCTAAAAGCTTAAGCCGTTAGACGAAGACGTGATTTACATTATTCCAACACTGCCCCTCACGCTTGGTCTAGTTTTTTTGTCTAGTACTAAGCGTAAACATATTTAATTGGGAAGGTAAATAAAGCCCGGAAGGATTCGAACTCAGGGACCTCCAACTCTGATTCAATGTGAGATTTTGTAGGACTACAGCCAATTGTTCTACAAGCTTAAGCTATTAGATGAAAACGTGGTTTGATTCTTAATTATTCCAACACCCTAACTTTTATTCGTCTCACCAATACCCCCAAACTTGTACTAGTGACCCAAAGATACTTTCTGTCACAGTTCTGTCCATAATGATAATTGAGAATTGGACGTGGCAGCATGCGGGGACAATGCCGCATCATATTTTTAAGGGCCATTATGGATGAAAGTTTAATGGAAGGTACTCTGGGTCACTATTACAAGTTTGGTGATTTTGCTAAGACGAAAAAGGTTTGGGCCATTGGTGTGCCGCGCAGAAAAGTTCAAGATTTTTGATGGGATTATGACTCTATATCTCATCTTTCAGTTTACTGGCATAAAATAAATGTCAGAAGTTTTCAAAGTCCAGTGAGCTTAGGATATATGTTGACTTCACCTATCGTTGTTTTACTTATTCAGTTGGAATTAAGTTTAAACATGGCATCAATTTTTGCCTGCTTCAGGCATTCAACAATCATGTGAATGTGAATGACCAGCTGTTAAAATTTTGCAACTTGTGAATTTGTTGCCTGTTTGGTTGGACAACCCTTCCCAAGCTTCACCTTTGGCCTTTTCAATTGAAACTACATTTTATCCTCCTTATTCAGGACTATTCTTGAATTTTTGACAGGGGTGTTGAATACCTTCGTGTTGAGGGGTCTGGCATTGAAAGCGGAGATAGTTTCCAGTTTTACTATTCTGATCCTGCAGCTGCCCTTGTCTCATGCCATAAAGTCTCAGCGCGCCTGAGAAGTCTGAATCTGGGGAGTGATTCTGATTGCTCTGATAAAATGGGGAATGTCGTCGTGAGTGCTGGCAAACCCCGGGTTTTCGGAGGTTTCATTTTCTCTTCCTTTGGCCGTGGAGAATCGTTTTTCAATGATTTCAATGTCGATAGCTCACCATTTGTGGAGAACTTTCCTGGAGTTCCAGTGGCAGGAATCTTTTGTGGTGGGGAAATTGGCCGTTGCTCCCCCAGCTTGAGCATGCAAGATAGCGAAGAAGAAACCCCCGCGCGTCGCGTTTGCCATGTTTATAGCACCGTTTATCTAATAATGTCGTACACCCCGGCTCCTCCAGGTGCCACTGTTACATCTTGATCCGTTGATTTTCTCCCTGTGGATAGGATGTTTGTGCATTTCGACTTCACCAGACATGTTGATCAGGAAAAAGAAAATTTAGGCAGTTGTTTATTTGGTGGATGCTTTGATATCCCCATGATCTAGAAATGATATTGGACAATGTGCATGTGCATTAGTTACTTGGATGTTCCTGATGTTAGCATAGCCCCAAGAATCAGATATTAAAGGAGGTCTCAGAAATAATTGTGTGCTGACCTCTTTTCCTTTTTGGGCTATGCCAAGGAACAATTGTGAGAATTGCTTAAATCTTTAGCTGGAGCTCCCTGGATGAGTTGAATGATCTACGACAATATCATTTCTCTGACACTATTTCATTTCTCCGACGGTGCGGTTTAAATTGACGGTGACGGTATGGTAGGGCTGGTGATTACAAATAGAGCAGCCGAATAAATTATTTTCTGCATTTTCATAAGAATCCGTTTGTTGTAAGAGCTGATTACTTCAACGGGCGGACATCATCATTGACAAATTGTTGAACTATTTAGTGACTTTTTAACAATTTTATAGACCGTGGCTAACTCAAATTAAATAAGAGCAAGTAAAGTCAAAATTAGATGGTAGGTCAATTCGCGAGGAGTTGGTAGTTCGCTCGCATTAATATTGGTAACTTTTGGTAGAAGGTAGGAACATTAAATTCGATGGTAACTTTCGTAAATTAATATTTCGTAAGTGTTTGGAATAATTAGTAATTTTAAAACTAATCATATGACAGTTGTTAAATGGATTCAAAATGATGGGTGGTAATTGCCTATGGATGTTAGTTACTTCGATACATTGTTAAATTACACAAGCAAATATTAGTGATCTATAAAATTGAGTTAATACAATAAGGTACTTTAAGGGAAGTGGCAATAACTCGGGCAGTTGCTGATGAAATTCAATTAGCAGTGGATCATGAAATTTACTGACATGGATCGATAGTGATTTGCATTTTCACGCGCGGAATTCTAGAAATATACTTTCTTTTTTTGGTTTGAAATTCTGGAAATATACTTTCAAACATGGGGAAAATGTATGGATTCTTGCACTTTTGTAAATGATGGGGGCGGGTCAAATTAAGAAACTCAACCTAAAAAAGCACCATAAAGACGAAAGGTCATGAAGGCCAATAATTTCATTGCGTGTGAAATAGGAGGAAAGTGCATATACGAACATGGTAGTATAAATACAGAAATAGCAAGAAGAATCATCATCCTCATCTTTCTTTCCTAACTTGTAATCTCTAGATCTCTGTTTCTTTATTTAGTGGATACATTCTGATTATGCAATTATCCGTATCTCAAGGTAGGCAAATAAATGATGTATCCAAACATTTCGTAAGATAGGCAATACTATCACCTCACAAGTTAGAAAATAACAACCAAAATAATGCAGACATGACATGATTAAGAAATTCGATATTATTTTCATGGAGAAAATTACCAGAAAAGTCTTAAACCTATTTTGGTGTCTGACCAATTTAGTCATAAACTTATATTTTTTATCAATTGAGTTTTAAAATTTTTACAATTATTCCCGATCAATTATCATCCACCAAAAATGATCGGCGACATTTTTTTAATAGTATTTTACTTTTTGAAATATTTTATTAATTTTTTTAATCTTTTTTATCTTCTTTTTTTCACTCTCCCTCCTTCCTCCTCCTCTCTTCCTTCTTCCCTTGGCTCCGGCGACCGGCCAGAGGGGAGGGCTGGCCGGTCGCCCGACTGAGGCGGCCGGCAGGGCGAGCCCTCGCCAGTCGGCGCGCGCCCAGCGACGGCGGGGCGAGCCCCCGCCGGATCTGGTAAGGGCTCGCCTCGCGGTCGCCGGGCGAGGCGAGCCCTCGCCGATTTGCAGGGAGCCGCGGTTTCTCTCCCCCCCGCATGTGATTCCGGGGGCCGGCTTCCACCGCGCGCGATGGTGGCTGCAGTGTCGACACTGGTGAACCCTAATAAGGCGGCGGCGGCGGCGAGGGCGACGGGTTGAGGAGGAGGAGGCGGTGCGGGTCGCGCGAGGCCTTCGAGGCCGCCGCTCTGGCGAGGGCCGGCGGGGCTCGCCTCGCCGTCCCTGGGCGCGCGCCGACTGGCGAGGCGAGCCCTCGCCAGATCAGGCGGGGCTCGCCTCGCCAGACCCGGCGACGGCGAGGCCCCCCTCGCCGGATCTGGCGAGGGCTCGCCCCGCCGGCCGCCTCAGTCCGGCGACCGGCCAGCCCTCCCCTCTGGCCGGTCGCCGGAGCCAAGGGAAGAAGGAGCAAAGGAGGGAGAGGGAAAAAAAGAAGATAAAAAAATTTAAAAAATTTAAAAATATATTATTAAAAAATGTCGCCGACGTTGGCTGGCTATCACGTCAGAGCCGACTGGCCATTTTGCTAAATGGACTGATCGGGAATAATTGTAAAATGTTGAACTGATTGATCAAAAAAAAATAAGTTTATGACTAAATTAACAAAATTACAATAGATTTAGGTTTTTTTTGATAATTTTCCCTATTTCATGAGAACGAAGAAGAATATGACGTATTTTTACCAAAAAAAAAAAAAAAGAAGAATATGGCATATTCTTAAGGTTGTGTTTGGTCATTTGGATTTTTAGTGATGGCAGGACGAGATAGAATATGACAAGAAATTCAGTAAATTTGATATATTTTATTCATTATTTGGTAAATCGCAATAATAAAATCAGATGTTTTCCTATCTAATCCTATCTATTGTTCGATATGAACGACATGTCATGTAAATGAACTTGAAAATGTACAAATATATATGGTTAAAATCCCTTGTGATTTACTACTAATGAAATTACAAATGTACGAACGGAAATAACAGGTTCAACAATGACGAAAAATATAAAGGACAATATAGATCAGCAAGCAAGCTCCAAATCTAGTAAAAGAGACAACATGATTATTAACCATCGTATTCCAAAAAATATAATGTTTTGACTCTTTTGCCACTTTAGTGAAACTTTAATATGAATTATAAATTTAGAGAAAAGATGGATTTCTAATTTTTTACTAATTTTTGTGCACTTTTAACATGAATTGGAGAGCTACGGAGGTGAAGGAATTTCGACTCTCTCATCATTTTTGTAGAGCTTGACATGAACAAAGAACTACCAGAGTCATGAAACTTCAACATGAACCAAAGATATGGAAAAGAGGAGACAAAGTGAAAAAGATTTGTTTCAAGTTTAAATTTGTTTCTATACAAAAAAGTTTAAATTTGTTCATTTAACATTGGGGTTCTTTTACTTCATTTTTATTTACTTATTTTATAATTAATTCCCCTCTCTTTTTCATTTTTTTTTTCATTCCCTTCTATCATACCTTAATAAAAAATTTTATTAAATAATAGACTATACCAATATATCTAAAATATGTAACAAATATAGATATATATATATATACATATATACACGCATGCACGCACGCACATACACATACACACACATACATAACACATATATTATAGGACAGAAATTTTTTCAAATATATATATAAAAATAGGAGTAAATAAAAAATTGTCAATTACTCTTTTTGTTATTTTGAGTTTTCATTTTATATCAATCCAAATATTATTTTGATTTTTAATAAGCTTGTTATTTGAGAAAAAAAACTTTTTATTATAGATATAAAAAATCATATCCATTTTTATCTCATCTTCCTTATATTCCTTATATGTAACTTTATTCTATCTTTGACACGAAGTAAACATGTTTAATGATAAGTTTTATTTCATCCCGATTTTTATCCCGACCATCAAACGTAGCTTAAAAAGACTTTCTCAGTATTTTGCTGTTGCCCATGTTCGGTTGTTGGAGTGGGCAACGCAATTGACAAAGTGCATTTCGTTTGGTGACTTTAGGTGCAACCAACTTGCTGTCTTTATTCAACTGGAACATGATTCCTTTCCAACTCCCTGCTTATTCCACTTTTCTCATCTCTTTTTCTCCCCATTCTTCAATTTAATTGGTATCGACCTTTCCTCACGTCACGTGTTGACTCCTTTCACGGGCGGGCAACCTCAGAATATGTCCGCACCCCGGAACCAAACAAAAAGTGACATCAAAAGGAATGACAACAAAAGGAAAGACACTCGAAAGCAAGAAAGAAATAATACGGACGTGATCTCGTCGTCACTCAAAGTCACGAGAGAGATTAAGCAGCACCAGAAGAGGAAGAAGTAGGGAAGCAAAGAAAGGAAGTTAATCCCTTGTCCTCCGTTTTAAGGAAACTACCAGCAGTCATCCCTTTTGTGACTTTTAGAGAGGATTTCGTTACACCCGGATCACACGCCCCACTTAAACAGCCTCACTCCCCCACCCCACGAAAAGCAGGTATGCCTGCCCTTGGAAAAGCTTCCATTCTGTCCTCACGTTTTGGGAATGATGATGGGTCTTGTGAGGACTGCCCTTTTCTTGATCTTTTTCTCTGCATTCCTGTTCCACGGTCTGTGTGTCAGGAGAACCAAGATTGATGTTGTGGGACATGTTGGAGAGGCTAGTGGTGGAGATGATGAGGCTAATGCGCCTGCACCCTCCACGCCGCCCTCCGGGGGGGTCCAAGTCCAAGTCCGAGATAAATATGTATGGGATTTCCTTTTGCTCTCAGTTCTTTATCTCTGTTTTATTTCGCTTTCGTTTTTATTTGGGTGCATTCTGCTAATATGTAAACTTTGAAGTGGTGAATCTTTTCGTCATGCAGACGGACGTCTTAGTCCAAAGTAGATTTTGATGATGTTGTTCTTTTAGAGTTGGCATTAGTAGAAAAAGCTGCTTTGGAGCAATAGTCATGAAGTTCAGTACCTCTTAGGGGGCCGACTGGAGAGAGAGAGAGAGAGAGAGAGAGAGAGAGAGAGATTCATTCTTTTGTTCAGCAAAAGATAGAGCAATATTGGGATTGATTGAATCACAAGCACCTCGTTGCATAAGTAAATTGCTTTCCATCCACTGGGTCTTTCTTCTCCAATACGCTGATCAGGCGCTCTGCAGGTGGTTATGGATAATGGTATCCTCCAAGTCAATTTGTCAAATCCCGGGGGAAGTGTTACTGGAATACAGTACAATGGCATCGACAATTTACTCAACGAACTAAATGGCGAATCTAACAGAGGGTATACGATTGTTGATGTCTTGAGTTCTTTCGTTTTTACTTGCCATTCCTCATTCATTTTATTCTTAATGAAATTCTCTGCACCAGATAAATTCCTAGGTTGTTTAGCGAGAATTAGTAAAGGAATATATTCATGGATCATCGAAGCAAGTCGTCTTACACTCGATAACGGCCAAAGTGAATGGACCAGCCTCTAAAGAAAATCTTACCAAGTGATACTTGTCTATCTTGTCATGTTATCAGCTACAATCTGCAACGAACCAGAACCTCAGAAAGGCCACTCTTTCTTTTCCCTGAGCATTGTTAGCCTTTGCAAAAATAGTTGAATTGCTGCTTCTTACTTCAATCCTATTGTTTTTTGTTAGATGGTTAGATACCTGAATTATTTTACTGGAATATGTAGGTACTGGGATGTGGTTTGGAGTGCTCAGGAAAGTAACAAAACAAAGGGTAAACTTGATAGGTATGTTATGTTACCATCTTCTCTGCACTCAAACTTCACTACTGTCGAAGTTCCAGGGGACATTTAATTTGATCAGACATGAACTCTGGCACCACAGTGTCACCTTGTAGCCTGCAATGAAGACTCGGCTGAATTGTATAAAAGCTATGTAGTAAACAACTCAACAGCTTGATCCCTTAGAGCGTTTATAAATCATTTGAAGCCTTTATCTGAGGATAAATTCTTATCAGGACAAATCGAAGTTCTGCATTTCTTAATGGTACAAAGGATGACTCATTCTTTTGGCACTACCATTCTAACATCATTCTTGAAGTTGTCCATACACCGAAGGAAAACCTTTTATTTTCAACCTCAGACCTTCTTAAGTAATTTTTGTCAGTAAATTTCACGTAACCCTTGAGTATATATCTAAAGATGTATGTTAAAACATGATGTTAAGTTCCAGTTATAAATGTTTGCTGCTGCTGCTCTGTAACAAGTAAAACTGAACTTATGCAGGCTTGATGGCACAAAGTTTGAGGTTATAGTGGAGAACGATGAGCAAGTTGAGCTCTCATTCACTAGAATGTGGAACTTGTCACTTGAGGGGAAGGTAGTTCCATTAAATATAGACAAGAGGTACGCCGTCTCCTTCTAATGTTAGCATGTTGTGTTTGTGGGGAAAGCTACATGTCTGGTGGTGATAATATTAATGGCAATCTTTTAGGTATGTGATGCTCCGTGGATCTTCAGGCTTCTACACCTATGCAATTTACGAACACTTAGCAGAATGGCCTACTTTCACCATTGGTAACACAAGGACTGTGCTCAAGCTTAGAAAGGACAAGTATGTTTCTGCTGCCTCTAAATTATATCAAAAAGGTTCATTTCCCAAAATTTTTTTGAAAAATCAAAAGTACTCGAAATGAAGAATCTGGACCTGGTGGTGGAGGAGTTCAACAGATTGAACAATTTTTTTAATGCGTTTTGTGATGTGCCTAGGTTTCGTTATATGGCGATAGCAGATAACAGGCAAAGATATATGCCCCTTCCAGATGATAGATTGCCAGACAGAGGGCAAGTCCTGGCCTATCCTGAGGCGGTTCGGCTCATTAATCCAGTGGAACCAGAGTTTACAGGAGAGGTAGTTTCTTCTGATCTGACATTCGTTTACTTATTAAAGGATCAAATTCTGGAATTGGAAATGAAGATCACCGGGAATGATGATTATTTGAGAGCTTATTGTTGGTCGTTGCAGGTGGATGATAAGTATGCGTACTCATGTGAAAGCAAAGACATCCAGGTCCATGGTTGGATCAGCACAGATCCGCCCATCGGGGTCTGGCAAATCACACCGAGCTATGAGTTCCGCAGTGGCGGACCCGTGAAGCAGTTTCTAACATCTCATGTCGGCCCAACATCCCTCAATGTGAATAACTCTCCTCTTAATCTAAGATATTAGAAGAAGTAACATCGGTTTCTCTCACCTAGATGGCACTAATGCTCGTAGTTGGAGCTTCAATTGATTACTCCAAAGTTACATTCTTAATTCTCTTTGCTTGGTGACAAAGTACAATGAACGAATCTACCAATCACTCATTGCTTTCTCAAATTGGAATCCCTAAGGTTTTTGTGAGTGCTCATTACTCTGGGGTCGACCTGACAATGAAGTTTAGACCGAACGAGCCGTGGAAGAAAGTCTTCGGCCCGGTTTTTGTCTACCTTAACTCTATGTTGGATGGAGAAGACCCGCGCTCTCTTTGGATGGATGCAAAAGAGCAGGTTTTGCATGAATACCTTGATACACTAACTTATCAAACATTGTCCAATCTTCCTGTGCGCATGGTTTAACTTGATTTTGTTGATAGTTAATCGGTGAAGCCGAAAGCTGGCCGTACAAGTTCCCGGCTTCAGAGGATTATGTCCAGCCCAGTCAAAGGGGCAATGTGACTGGTCGACTACTCGTCCTAGACAGGTGGGTACTTCTCTTACCTTATGCCAAATGCACCCAGAATGCTTAGATGGTGCCCATTTTCTCTATGCGCATCTGGTCAACTATGAATCGATGATGTCCAGATATATTAGCGAGGAATGCGTAGCGGCATATGGTGCTTATGTGGGCTTGGCACCGCCTGGAGACGCTGGATCATGGCAAAGAGAAACCAAGGTAATTTTTAATTTCAGTATATACAGGCGCCTACCAGGGCTATGTCAAGCTGTTCTGGAGTTTTTGCGAGCGCTGGATCTGTTTTTGTTAATGCATGTCCTTCTTAGTGATCAATGAAGAATGAAAATACAGAAATTCTCGCTACATAACAAATCTCTCCTTACTAGGGCTATCAATTTTGGACTAGAGCAGATGAAGAGGGAAATTTCTCCATCAGCGGTATTATTCCCGGCCAATACAATCTCTATGCTTGGGTTCCAGGTTTCATTGGAGACTACAAATATGAGAACAACATTACGATATCTGCAGGTATATGCTTTCTTGTTTGGATAGACTGGTAGTTTCCTCTGTTCTTGAACAACTAACATGGATTAACACATGTCGATGAGCAGCTTCTCATATCAACGTGGGTGAACTTGTGTATGAGCCTCCAAGAAGTGGCCCAACGCTGTGGGAAATAGGCATTCCTGACCGTACTGCTTCAGAGTATTACATTCCAGATCCTGACCCTCAATACATTAACCCACTCTATATCAATCATCCTGATAGGTGAGTCATGTTTCAACCATATGATCTCTCTCTCTCTCTCTGCCCTTTCTTGGCCTACGAAAGCCAACATTTGATTTACCATCGCCCAGGTTTAGACAGTATGGGCTGTGGGAAAGGTATACAGAGTTATATCCAGATGAAGATTTGATTTACTCTGTTGGGACAAGCGACTACAGGAAGGATTGGTTCTTTGCTCAAGTTACCAGGTTTTAGTTTCATAATCAGTCTTCATTCTTTATTTTTGCATTCATGGGAATTTCAAGATGCATGAACGATAACGCGATGAACATCTTACAATAGCAGCCCCGGAATGTGGCATGCTTTTTCTTGGAATGCAAAATCATTTGGTGAACCTAATTCAAAGTGAAAGAAACAGACAAAAAAAATGCTGTTAAGACTTTCTTTTCCAAAAAATCGCATGTGGTTCATCTGATTATGAAGTAAAAGCTTTCTGTGCCTATCGTAACTCATCAGCTGAACATTATCCTGTGTCACAGAGAAACTGGCAATAACACGTATAACGGAACTACTTGGCAAATCAAGTTCACAATTTACAGCTTTGATCATACTGGAACCTATAAATTGCAATTGGCTCTTGCGACTGCTCAGATTTCCGAGCTGCAGGTTTGCTGCTTAGCCCTACTGAATTTTAATCAGCCTTAATTTAAAGAGAGATGCTTCATTGTAGTCCACTAGTACTTCTGTTCATAATGTTCTCTTCTTAAAGGTGAGGTTCAATGACGTGAACGCAAGCTCTCCTTTATTCTCAAGTGGCGTGATTGGGAGGGACAACACTATTGCGAGACATGGCATTCACGGGCTCTATTGGTTGTTCTCCATCGACGTGCCAGGCACGGAACTGATCAAGGGCGAGAACACCGTCTTCCTCACACAAATAGGAAGCGTAAGCCCTTTTCAGGGGATAATGTATGACTACATTCGCCTCGAGGGACCTCCACCTTCCAATACTACAAACAGATCTTAGTTCTTTTCCTTACATTTAGATTCGTCAACACAGTCGTTCTTTCTAGATAGCATAAATAAGATGGTCATGATTTTTTCGCTAATCATTCAATGATGACCTTGCAACAATTCATCCATATGTTCCTCCATTGTCAGTGAGAAATTACTACATGAACAGCATCTAATTCAATGGATTGTCTTGATCACAGTTTGAGATTCAGTCTATGATGAACAAAACAAAGCCATCCCGGTCCTCTTGAACGGACTCATTGTACAACAAAGGTTGAAAATTCATGTGAACTTTGTTACTGGGGGGAAATTTTTAATAACTGTACAGATATTGGCCACATTCAGCAGTCAACTATTAGGCCCTGCATGAATTAATGCATGTGATTCATGGTTATTTCACATCCATGACACTTTAATTAACTTCACCGTTAATCATTGGAGTTATAGAGCTCGCTGAGGCTTCTCCAAGCACTCCATAGCCAACGATAATGCAGCTTGTCAAGTTCAGAGAGAGAGAGAGAGAGAGAGGGAGAGACCATATCTTTTCCTCCAATCACATCAAAATCAACTCTTAGCAGCTAAGTTTTCTTAAGGATTTTGTCCATAAAACCTGCAAGTTATCCTTTAGTCTACCATTACTATATCTGTATTAAGCTCGAGATTGAAGCAATTATGGCTTTATGTATCCTTGTTGATGTCGAGAACATAAGTCGTCCATGCTGTTTTGGCACTATAATCCGATACTTTTTAGTTTCAAAGACCAAATTTGGAGTAGTTAAGGTATAGATCATGCCAAATGCATACGAGCAGTCAGGTGATGCCCCATCTGCAAGACTTGCTGTCATAAATTCACACCGTATTTTCTTGTCGATGTGGAAATTGCAGCCGCGATGATAGAGGGCCAGGGCCTCCATTGCGAAGTACATCTTGTCAACTCTACAATTCTTGTGTCGGCATTGTGTTGGACGAGTGCTTAAAAGCTTAAGATGGTTCCAATAACCAGGAGATTTCAGTAACGAAATAAAAAGATCAAGGTAGAGGAAACCGTCAAAACTCATTACAAAGACAGGCATCGAAGTTGCGACGTGCATTTATCCCATGTCGAGGTTTCCTTTCCGTGCAATTATACAGTTCTTTTGCAAGAACTTAAGTCCTCCAATACGAGCAATCTAATGATATAAACGTGGAATAAACCACGATATTCTCCGGATTTGGCATCTATAAAGATGTCTATCCTTGCACGCCTCAATTTCGCAAACCCACCAAACAGTGGTGGCGACCGAGTGAAGTAAGTAAAAGTTGAGTCTGCGAAAAAGCATTGCTTGCTTTTTACTTCAAGAAAGCAAAGCTAAAAGACGTCATTCTTATAACCCCGTGAAGGCCCTCGCGAACTTGTGGTATCTCTTACATCATGCTACTAGAGATCATTTGCGGAAACAGGTGCGCAAGCGCAAGATAATTTTCATATACATTTCCTCGTTCCACATGATTAGAGCAATGATGGAGAACCAGAATGCTTCTGTTGCTCAAGAAGGTGGCAAAATGGGAAGTGATGGTTATACTGCGTCGTCTCTGAAGGTGCAATTGAATGTTCAGGATAAGCAAGTGAGTCCTTGGTTTTCTTGATCTTTCTACACACTTTTTTCTAGGCGCATGCAAATCTAGACATGTTATCTTCTCAGCACCTTTAGTCGGAGTTCACGTTGGAGATTCCATCTTGTCCGGGAGAAAATAACCGTGTTCATATAGTACTCGTTAAACTCGATGGACAGGCCGGTTTGACACGGAGCCTTAAAGCTCCTCGTCCCCGCTCTACTCACGCCTTTTGCAAATTTCAAACCTTACATAGAAAGATGACCGAGTTTTTACCGATCCCGACCATAGAAACGAGATTTACCTCGGACCACTCGATTCGTGCATTAAATTTTAGACCTTACCTAGAAAAGCATTTTACATACGATCTCGACTCTAAGGTAGAGACATTGCATCGTAGAGTTTATATCTAGCTGATGTCGTGCGGACGTGCATGGACGCGGCGCAGGTGGTGTTGGACAATGGCATGGTCCAGGTGACAATAGCGAAACCGGAGGGATTCGTCACTGGGATCAAATACAACGGCATCAGCAATTTGCTTGAAGTTCTTAACGATGAATGGAACAGAGGGTGCGTCGACAAATTAGTTGAATCAATCTGGTCCTGAAATAATTCTCGATTTTCAGACTTACGGTTCGTCGCAGGTACTGGGACCTCGTGTGGAGCAAAGCAGGTAGTTCTGGCACGACCGGTACCGATGATAGGTAAGCCTCATCATCATTTCGATCGTTTTATTAAACACAAGGAACAAAAAAAAAAATTCAAAATCGATAACAGAAGTTGTAGGTTACGAAGGTTGGATCTATTTAGGAGAGATGGAATTTTGTGTTTTATTATTGCGAGATTATGACTCATTTTCGTTAGAATCAACGAGCTTTCGTGATCAAATTGGTCGATGAAATACTCGAGCATTGGCCTAAGTTTTGAGTATATCCTAATCACTTCGATTTTATATATATATATATATATATATATATATATATTTTTAAAGTAATACACCGAACCTGATGGAGAGGGATGAGGTGGTTGAACAGTGGACTTGTGTGTAAATTAGGAGCACGGTAAAAATTCCACATCTCATGCCGCCGGTGACAACAATTTCATATTCAGCCAACAAGCCGAAAGATAGTTGGGCATTTCATGAGTTTAGAACTTGCTTAAAATGAGCTTTTCTAGTCATTGAAGGAGGGAGTCGTATTTATAGTTATACTTTTTCCCGCCGTCACATAATGTAATCAATTCCAACCCCGTTCGGAAATGATTTGAGCCCATATCCTGATCTCATTATGGGATGTATTAGATTGGTCACGCATCTTTATTTTTGGATCGGCAAAAGTAATACATTCAATTCGAAGATATATGTTTTCTACATAATATCCATCTAATGCTTCTGTGGCTTTGGTGGTGCAGAATGAATGCAACGAAGTTCAACGTGATAGTGGAGAACGAGGAGCAAGTGGAGATCTCGTTCACGAGGATGTGGGATTCCTCCATGGCGGGCCAGATGGTTCCCCTCAACATCGACAAAAGGTGTGATTTTATTTCAAGTTTCATGTCGTAAAGCGTATGAAAAAACAAACAATACATGAGGGAAAAAGGATTTGACTTTCCTTCAGGTATTTTTCAGGTTCGTCATGCTTCGGAATTGCTCAGGATTCTACTCCTATGGAATCTACGAGCACTCCGGGGATTGGCCTGCTTTCAACCTTCCCCAAACCAGGATTGTCTTCAAGCTCAGAAAGGATAAGTTAGTACACACGTTATGGCTATGGCAACTGCTGCATGACATCTATCTTAGTTGATGAGAATGAGAACTTTTTTCCCCTCTCTCCCCATTTTTGTTCTCAATTGTTAATTAATATGATGGGTTGTTGTGGTGGTGGTGATTACATGGATAGGTTTAAGTATATGGCGGTGGGAGATAACAGGCAGAGATTTATGCCCCTTCCCGACGATCGGTTGCCTAGCAGAGGGCAGCCCTTGGCCACTCCTGAAGCCGTTCTTCTTGTCGATCCCGTCGAACCAGAGTTCAAAGGCGAGGTACTCTCTCTCTCTCTCTCAAAGTTGTAAGGAGGTGTTGCAGCTATCTGGTGGTGCTGTAGGTATGCAAGAGCTTGCCATTATACCATATGACAGTTTAAGTAGCTCGAGTTGGTCTTTTCACCAAACACCAATACGTATTAAGAGTCCTAAGTTATGGATATATTACGATATTCAGTTGGACTTACTTTCACTTGAAAGTTTACTTCAATAATTTATAAGCAAATTAAGATAACTACTCCACATCATATCAGTGTTTTGATGTGTGACTTTTCTAACACAATTCACTCGTTCATATCGAGAAATTCTATCTCCTCTCTCTCCCCCCTTCTCTTCTGTATGTCAATGCCTTCATTGTACGGAGATATCACCTATTGCGCGGGTTGATTTGGTCGTCTAATTCACCAACTAGAGCTCGACACTATAGTCAACTTCGCTGCTACTTAGTTGTAGCATAATCAAAATCCAATTAGAAGATGTTCCTCAGGTTGTGATTTGGGCTGCAATGCAGGTGGATGACAAGTACCAGTACTCGTGCGAGAACAAAGATCTCCAGGTTCATGGGTGGATATGCTTCGACCCTCCGGTGGGGTTCTGGCAAATAACGCCGAGCAACGAGTTCCGCTCCGGCGGACTTCTCAAGCAGAATCTCACCTCCCATGTCGGCCCCATTACCCTCGCCGTATGTTCGTCAATCTCTCTCTTTTGCTCTCTCTCTAATTCTCGCGGACGACTCCCCGTCGCGAATTCCTACTTCTCATTTGTTCCGTGGGTCATTGCATTCTCCTAACTCATACATGCAAGAGCGTGCCATGTTTCAGATGTTCCTGAGTGCTCACTACGGAGGAGAGGACCTGGTGCTGAAGCTCGCACCGGGAGAGCCATGGAAGAAGATCTTCGGACCCGTGTTTTTCTACCTGAACTGCACGTCGGAAAGCGACGATCCGCTCAAGCTCTGGGACGACGCTAAGGAACAGGTGATAATCAATTGACTAGTCGAGTGAACTGCGTTAGAGCTCGTTATATACGATCGCCTTCTTTCGAGTACAGACAGACAAACGGTCGCCTGAGAAAACCCAGGACTGTTGCAGATGTTGAGCGAAGTCCAGAGCTGGCCTTATGCCTTTCCAACCTCGGCCGAATACCAGATTTCGGATCAGCGGGGTTACGTCAATGGGAGGCTAATGATTCAAGACAGGTAATTAAGCTCTGTTCGTTTGGCGAAATATGCTTTCCTAAAATAGCCTGCTTGCATCGCTTGAATCAATTACTCAAATGAAAAAATGTTTCTATTATCGACAATAATTTATATTTAAATAATTTCATGGATAATGAAAAAACTTTCTGTTCAATCATTCTTATAAACAATATGAGTGTTCAATTTTAGGAAAATGTTTTCGAAACCATTCATTCTCCACGAAATAAATGGGTAGTCATTAATTAAGTTGTCTATATGCATCTATCTTTTCAATGAATTGTGAATTACTCCTTAGGTACATCAGCGATTCCTTAATCCCTGCCACAGGGGCGTACGTGGGACTAGCACCTCCGGGAGAAATCGGGTCGTGGCAAACAGAAGTCAAGGTGAATGATTAGAGAACAAGAAAATATAATCAATCCTTCCCATTACTTTTGGTCAATCTTTTTGGAGTTAGAATTACCATTTTTACACATTCTTGTTAAATCAATCCTCAGGGTTATCAATTTTGGACGAAAGCCGACTCGGATGGTTACTTCTCGATCAATAACGTTCGCACCGGTGACTATAACATTTATGCATGGGTGCCTTGCTATGTCGGAGATTATCGAAATGACGAAGTGATTACTATAACATCAGGTGATGATTGATTTATACTAACTGCAAATCAATTTACCAAACTTTACATGAAGATATATATTAATCCCCCTTGAGGAATGTGCAATAGGTTGTCAAGTTGATGCGGGGGATCTTGTGTTTGAGCCTCCTAGAAACGGGCCGACATTGTGGGAGATTGGAATCCCGGATCGCTCCGCAGCGGAATTCTATGTGCCCGACCCGAACCCAAAGTACATCAACAAGCTCTATCTTAATCATCCTGACAAGTAAAGCTCTCAAGACTTGACTGTATAATCTTTTGTTTCTAGAATTTGAACTATCCCGTTCATGTACATCAAATGAAATTCCATCCCCAAAACCCACGGGTGCGACCCTCACGATCGCTTCGAGGGGGAAGACATTGTAGTGTCAATGGAAGATCGAGGTCGTGTCCAATTCGACATTCGACCACTTGGCTGATCATGTTGTTTAACATAGAGGAAGCTAATTTCGCTTTTCGTATGCAGGTTTAGGCAATATGGATTATGGGAAAGGTACACCGAACTGTATCCTGAGAGTGACTTGATCTATACGGTGGATGCAAGTGATTATACAAAAGATTGGTTCTTTGCACAGGTTCCCAGGTACGCATCTCTTTTATTATGTCACCTTAACCTTGGCCGTTCGTATATATGGCAACACTTCACTTGTTTGATCGAATTCGAGTTATAGGAAGATTAACGATAGCACGTACCAAGGAACGACATGGCAAATCAAGTTCAAACTCGACGATGTTCGTCCGTCCGAGACTTACAAGCTGCGTTTGGCACTGGCCACGGCCAATGTGGCACAACTAGAAGTACTGGCATACGTCCATCTTCTCAGAATTTCACCCGCTCTTTTGATTTCAGTTCGTTTCTGGTGTCATTGAATCCGTGCCTCGTTCTTTTTCCAATGTTTCTAGGTTCGAGTCAATAACTCACAACCAAATCCTCCTCTGTTTTCGAGCGGCGTGATCGGGCACGACAACACTATTGCCCGGCACGGAATCCACGGGCTCTATCGCTCGTACGTCGTCGACGTACCCGGAGCTCAGCTCGTTGTCGGGGACAACACTGTGTTCCTCTCCCAAACCATGAGCACGAGTCCTCTCCAAGGAATCATGTACGACTACATCCGTTTCGAAGGCCCGCCATCTCCTAATGACAAGAAGGATGCTGAATCTTGGACCTGCTCCTGAAATTCCTATGTGAAATTCCTGTGTGCTTGACGATATTGTGCATATTTAGATACGTCGGAATGAGTTATAAACTCATTTTCAACCTATATTAGATGGATTGAATTATTATATAAATCATTTATATTCGATAAATAAGTCATGAATAGATTTAATTTGAATTGTTATATGAATTATAAATAAGTCATGAATAGATTTAGAACTGTAAAGCGTAAAATTATACGAATATTATATAACTTCACAACTTATTTTGATTTAATTTATTTAAACGATTTTCTCAAAATTAGATATTAAATTTCATAAATTGAATTAAATATGAAAGTCTTTTAATAATATAGATCAGGTTGAATGCGTAGTTAGTTGAATATGAGTTATTAAATTTATATTACGTAAAAATAGATTAAAACAGAGTAAAAGAATGAATTTGGACGAGAACATTTTTCACCCCCACTCATTCGTTTGTTGGGTCTATGCATGTCAAATAATGGGATATCAAATAATGGGGTGGCTTGTACAAATTTGCTTCCCTTTGGTCGAAGTACGGAAATTTTCCATTTTTCTTAAACCAACGATGCCCCAGGAGACATCAACGTTCTTTACCACCAAAAGAAACACATTGATTATTAGCATAAACTTGCCTAATGGCAGCTACCTAATAAAAGCGAAAATGCCTAGCGGCTATCATTAGAAATTAAAAACCCAAGAGAGAGAGAAAAAAAAAAAAAAAACTCAATTAACTCACTCATCCCTTCATTTTTTGATTAAAGGAATCAAGCGGCTTTGTCGTGGATCCGCTTCTTGGCGTCCTCGGCGGCGTCCGCCGCGTCCACCTGCATCTTCGCCGTCCGCAAGTCGGCCTCCGTCGCTTCCCTCTCGTTCCTCGCCCTCATCTTCTTCGCCTGCCACCACGAGACGCGACGGCAACTCCCGCATGTCAAGTTTTATACTTCACGATCGAATTCCGGTTCTTGAATTTCCGGGTTTCGGAGCGGATCTCGTTACCTGGCCGAGAAGCACAGCCTTGACGTGGCGAAGGCCTTCCTGCACCGACACGGCGAATGACAGGCACTCCTTCTTCGCGCGCGACATCGCCGACGACGAGCCGTCCCTCCGGCTTCCGGTGGACGGAGAGCGGCCACCTCCGGAGGCGGGGGCGGCGTTGCGAGGAGGCGACGGCGGCGGCGATGAGCTGACGATCTCGTCCATAGGTGCAACGCAGCGGAGCGAGAGCAGGCTGAGAAGAGCCAGAAAGTTTCGCTTCACGCGTCCCGAGCCTCTCTTGCTCTTGCGGTTTTCCTGAGGGCCTTCCACGTCAGCGCGGCGTCCGTGCACGTGGCGGTCGTCGGTCGCCACGTCGCTCCTCCTCGTCGAGCATCCGTGGGCCCGAACCGGCCCGGATCCAGATGATCATTTCCGGGCGTGAAGTCCAATGGGCCTGGTATCCGGCCGCAGGCCCATTGAAGATCGGGGCTCGAGCCCACGGAGGGCATCCCGGTCAATTCGCTCCCCCCCGGGGGACTTTCCTCATCCCGTTCACCTGCTATATATGCCGCTCCGCTTTGAATCTAGGTATAAAAAGCCCCAATTCTCTCTCCCTCTCTCTCTCTAACCCCCATTGACGAGTACAGGAGGAGCTCTCCAGCTGAAGCGTCCGCTCACTGTCTTCTCTCTCTGCGCGCGGTTCGTACTCTCTCTCTCTCTCTCTCTCTCTCTCTCTCTTCTTCTCCGTATCGAACGGTTCGTTTTTTTCATCTTGGGTCGTGGAATTCTTGAATCGAATCGATTTCGGTTGGGGGGTTTTTCGATTTTGGGGCGCAGATCGGGCGGATCGAAGGGGGTGGATATGGCGACGTTCGAGCTGTACCGGAGGTCGACGATCGGGATGTGCCTGACGGAGACCTTGGACGAGATGGTCTCCAACGGCACCCTCAGCCCCGAGCTCGCCATCCAAGTCCTCGTCCAGTTCGATAAGGTTCGGATCTGGATTCGAATCTTCGTTTCTTGTTGGTTTTGAATTCGAATTTGCGTTTGTCTGATTCGTGTTGAGAGCTGACGACCGTGCGTTTCAGTCCATGACCGAGGCGCTGGAGACCCAGGTCAAGAGCAAGGTCACTATCAAGGTAAAAAGTCCTCTTCTTGTCGTGCCTCTGTCAGGTTCAGTTGTGATTTCGAGCTGTGCTGTTCGTTGATCGCCTTGATTGTCGTCTGAAAAGGTGGACTGGCGGGAGTAGGTTTCTTATGATGGAACTGTCCTCGAGTAATTCTGGCTGATTGTTAGATGATTGTTTCTCGTGCGGGTTTCTTTCAATTTGTTACCTTGATGATACGTGTTGGCTGGCTTCATACGTCCTGGTAGGTGATACTTTGCAGGAGTAGGAGTGGATGGCTTGTGTCGTCATAATTTTTTTTTTCTTTTATCAATAGCTGGATGGTATGTGCTCAATTAGTTGCTTGTATGGCATTTACTATAATGGTATTGTCATTGCCATGGTATTTTCTCCGCGCGCGTGCGCAGAGGATAGGCATAGGCATAGGCTGTACTGGGTATTCAGGGATCTGCCGATTGTACAGAGATCTGTTTATTTCATCTTAAGATGCCATAACGAGCCGATATGCTAAACGCATACCGAATCTTATTAAATAAGCATTAATGATCAACAGCCGTTCATGTTTAGGTAACTTATAAAGGAATGTAACTTATTGAAAATTAGACCTCATGTGTTTCTTCAGGGCTAAAAACCCATACCGTTTGGGACATTTCGACATCTACAAGCTTATGTATGAATTGCAGATTGCATGTGATTTGCAAGTTATGTGTTATTTTCTATGTATGGACTCCTCTGGTTCGGTGAAAGTAATTGCCCCTAGGTTTGGCTCATTTTGTTATAGCACAACTGGATTGATCTAGACAGAATTTTTGAACTTTGATCTTGGTCGGTGACTTATGGGATGACTGCAGCCAAGGACACCAGTGCTTGCCCTACTGCATCAAATATTGCCTCCCAATGAATATAAGACTCGTAGGAGATTTGTCATTGTTTCATCACTAAAGTTGAGAAATATCTGAGAGTGCTGTGAGATTGTTGAGATCTTCACAGAGCTTCTAGTCTTCTAGGAAGGAGAATTGTATCTTGTTAGCTGATATGTGTGTTCTGAACTTATGCATTGAAACTATCTGTGTAGTTTCAGACTGTGAGCACGTTGAGAGGAAAACTGACATCTTTTTCGAACTTCTCTCATGTTTTGGTTCAGGGACATCTGCACACATACCGGTTCTGCGACAACGTATGGACATTCATTCTACAGGATGCTACCTTTAAGAATGAGGAGAGCCCGGAAGCTGTCGGTCGGGTTAAGATCGTCGCATGCGACTCAAAGCTGCTCACTCAGTGATTTTCAAGTACCAGTTGCATGGTTTGATTCCAGAGACTTTATACTGGCTGGAGACGAGGTGTTTTTCGCCTCTTTACTGTCTCGATTCCTTCTGTCCATGCGTGTAAATCTCGATGACTGTTGAGAGTTGTAATATGGGTTACTAAATGGATGAGGGTATGTTGATTGTACTTTCCTGACCTTTTGACTATCAGTTCTGCGCTTGAGGTCAAATAAGATTCATACTGCATTGTCTAACCTTACAAGCTCGGAATAAGCGTGAAGGCTTACTGCAGATAGAAAATTAAGATGCAAGAGACATATAGTTGAGCCAATTGTCAATAATACATAGGGCAAAAGGCTTCAAGGCACAAACCTTGGAAAACAAATCGTATCTACACATGGGTCTTGAGAGGGAGAAAGCATCTGTGTTTCAGTTACATCTTTCATGCAGGGCAGCGAATGGCGATGATGCCAATTAGTCTCTTCTTACTTTGTCCTTTTTCAATACAATTCGGAACAGCCCAGCTGTCAGCTTTTCTTTGAGTCCAATATCGTATTGCCGAGTTTTTCTGTGAGCGGGAACCACCATGAGAAAAGGTGCTCGAACCGAGCGAAAAGGACTGCATTCGCGACGACGAAATTGAAGTAGAGGGAGACAATTCGAGATCGCTCCACGTTTTACGTGGACTTCAAGCGAGGCGTTTTTCTAAGATTGTCAGACGGAGAGGAAGAAGCAAGAGACAAGGGAAGCGTGTTGTGCTTGATGAGGTGTTTGGTTAGGTCACTGCTTGGGTTAAGACCCAAGAGCCAGCGTCTAAACTAACTTGACAATCCTTCTTATTGCTTTTCTTTTTTATATTTGACAAATTCATATATCTTCTTTCTTGTTTTTTTCTTTTCAAAAAGAAGAAGAAAGAAGAAAACATAAAATAGGGGAGCAAAGGGGCCATCACGTGCAATGCACTTATCATCGCCAGTACACTTACTGAGTAACGGTCCATAACTACTAACACTAACCTGAGCAGAGACTCTCACCAGCAAATTTTCCCAACTCACACGACTATCATAGATAGCTTATTCGGTCGCATGCTATCTCATGGATGATAACAAACTCTAGCAAAAGATGAAGACTTCCAACCCTCGTCAATTCTCGCTCTACGCTTGACACAATGCCCGATGTCACGCGACATTTTTGCAGTGTGTCCATATGAGACTGGCATTTCCTGATGCCGCTCGCATGAGTTTCCAGAGCACCGCAAAAATGGGAGCAGACCAGCAGGATATCCACATACAAGAACCACTGATCCGTGTCTGTGCAAAGCCAATTACAACGAGAACAACCAGTCGGGAGTAGATAGATTCAAGCATCTCACCGCGCTGTGCAGATGCAAACGAGAAAGCAGCGCCACTAAAACAGTTGCGCATTGCTTTGACACAGTAATTGCCGATGACATACCTAGGTTCAAAGTTTTCTCCATTTGCGGCACTCAACTATGTGCGTTGGCCCCTTGCATAGGCCATTGATCATCCGATTAAGGTTTGTTCTTAGAAAATCAAAGAGACATCTTCAGCAACACACATCGAAGTCGCGGGAGACGGTACCAGTCGCTAACTCGTCAATCAAAGGTTTTGACTATCTTTAGCTGCCTCATACACACCATTGACGAATCTGAGAGCAAATTGCAAGACCGGCACCAAAGGCCATTCCTACAAACGAACACAACAGCCACTAAAGAAGAAAAACAACAGACGAGACAGGTTAATAGGGAGAATTACCAAAAAAGTCCTAAACCTATTGCAATTGTGCCAATTCAGTCCTAAACCTTTTTTTTTATCCAATTTAGTCCTAAACCTTTTATAATTGTGCCAATTCAGTCCATCCGACCAAAATTGGCCGGCTGGGCGCGACGTGGACGCCGGCGGGGACGCCGGCCGGCGAGGTAATTTTTTAATATTTTTTAATATTTTTTTTTTTTTTTTTCGAATTTTTAAATATATATTTTTTTAATTCTTTTTTTTTTTTTTGGCTTCTTCTCCTTCCTCCGGCCGGCCGGCGCCCGCCAAAGAACCTTGCTCGCCACCGGCGAGGCTCGCCCGCCGGCCACTAGCGGAGGCGAGCCTTGCCCGGCGACGGCAAGGCGGCCGTCGCTAGATCCGGCGAGGCCTCGACCTCGCCATGGCCGGGCGAGGCCGAGCCTCGCCGGATCTAGCGACGGCCGCCTCGCCGGCCACCGGCGAGGGCGAGGGTCGACCTCCCCTAGTGGCCGGCGAGGCTACCGTCGCCATCACCGCCCTTGCCGCCTCGCCCGTCCCCCTAATCGTCGGTACGATCTCCCCCTCGAGCTTAAGCGGCCCTCCCGCCGTGACCGTCGCCAAAACCCCGTTCCAAAGCACCTCTCGGGACCGACGAGGACGAGATCGAGCTCCTCCGCGGGTTCCTCAACCGCACCACACGCGCGGCGGGGCCTTGCCCTCGCCGGTGGCCGGCGCGGGCCGAGCTTGCCGGATCTAGCGAGGCTCGGCCTCGCCCAAACTTGGCGAAGGCGAGCCTCGCCGTCGCTGGGCGAGGCTCGCCTCCGCTAGTGGCCGGCGAGGCAAGCCTTGCCGGTGGCGGCGAGGTTCTCGGCGGCGCGCCGGCCGGCCGAGGAAGGAGAAGAAGCCAAAAATAAAAAAGAATAAAAAAATAAAAAATATATATTTGAATTTCGGAAAAAATAAAAGAAATATTAAAAATATTACCTCTCCATTTGGTTGTCCCCCGCCGACGTCCACGTCAATGCCGGCCGGCCAATTTTGGCCGGATGGACTGAATTGACACAATTATAAAAAGGTTTAGGACTAAATTGGAAAAAAAAGGTTTAGGACCGAATTGGCACAATTGCAATAGGTTTAGGACTTTTCTGGTAATTCTCCCCAGGTTAATAGACTCAAAAGAAAACAGCGTCGACTCACCTTGCTGAAATGTAATCTTCATGGATCTTTCTCCTCCCTTAGGAGGGTGATGATCGACAGCAGTGGCCAAACAAAAACGCTAAGGAGCATATTTAACATAACTGCTCGTCAGTACTAAATAAATTTATGCTTTAGGAATCCAACAATTCGACCTTCCCATTTTTCGCTTTGGCTCTCTATAGGCAACGGTGTCATGTAAATCTCTCTGCACTAGTTTCCGATGAGCTAAACATCGATCAGCAAGGAAATGCAAACTATGCAGTGCTTAACACGCCAAGAGAAGACATTGCAGAAGGACAAGATTATACGACCTTAACACTTCAATACACTAAGAAGAAATCTCACACAAAAACCGGGTTTGACTTTCTTTCGTTTTGTGTTCCTCAATGCGGCTGAAACTGATCATCGAATATCAGCAAGACGCCTCCACAGAACGTTAAGAAAACAACAGAAAGAGCTTCTACCAACCGGAAAAAGTTTGAATGAGCTGACAGCGATTACGGCACACGCGACACAGAACTGAAACCGCCATCATAGGAACTAGCAAAAGCACGACATGTGGTCAGACAAATCGAACTGAAATGATTGCATTTGTCGACAATAATGAATTGGCGATCTTACCCTTTTACGTGAACTTGGAGCTGAGGCGTGTCCTGGCATAGAAAGACGGAGAGAAACGAAAATGAGAAGATGTGATACAATATAGTCACTAGCAGATGCTGCATGTAGAAATACAGTGAAAATAAAAAGTTTCTTAAGAAAATAAAGCGAATATTTGAAAATTCAATCCGTTTCAGTGCGATACGACATGGAAAACTTACATTTGAAAAGTTTCCGAAATTTCAAGAATCGCCTTATTTATATTTGGACCGGTTAGGAGCCTGAGCTCGATGCCTTTACCTTCTCATGGCAAGGTGCCTGTCGATCCCTTGATCTTTGATGTCAATAATTTCCTCTCTCAACGGATTCAAAACCTTTATCTTTGCTAAGAGTAGTTTAGAGTGAAGTGACAAGAATCGTGAACTGATTTTTGGGCATGATTTCATTGACAGGCATATGGATATAAGTCTATTATTCAAGGTTATCTAGCGAGCTAAATTGTCGTAGACGTTAATTTGATTTGATCTAAGTGCCATGAAACTAAAATGATCACTCATAAAGTTACGAAATCAGAATTTTTGCTGCGTGACATATTTGAAGCCCTTAAGTATTCTTATCATCGAAATTACACATAAATTCGTAGAGGGCAATAACTCCCTAAGTAACGCTCATTACTAGTTTCATATTTGATGGTTCATTAGAGATTTTTTGTTTGTTTGTTTGGGGTTACGTCTTTCCTTAAGTCTCCTATAAAATACATAAATTGATTTGATTCTCAGCCCTATTCTTTGAAAATGCCCCCCGAATATCAGAAGATGCGACAGAACTTTTCAGACAACTAAATTAAGACATCGCGACATTTAAGATTAAACCTTCCAAGCAGTAGCTATCTCTCGAGTGTCGGCAACTAAGAACTTCATCGTAACTTGCGCTTCCTCAAGCACGTCTTCAAGATGTGGTGCAGGCATTAAGGCGTTGGGTGAACCATTTGACTCGGAGTCGGAGGTAGTTGGCGATTTAGGTTACATTTATTTCACCCAAGAATTAGCATAAGAATAACAGGCACATCAGACAACTAGGGGTGCATGACAAATTACAATTTATGTTCCATAAATAATTTTTCTAATCCAGACTTGTTTTTAAAATAGAAATCCATTTGATAAAATTATTCTATTTTTCTATTTTTGAAATAGATTTTTGTTTTAGAAATAGATTTGGAATAAAAATCAGAAGTAAAATTTTTTTATTTTCTATTTCTGGAACTAAAATGAGAAATAAGAATTATTCTCATCGAAAGTAGTTGGTGATTTAAGTTATATTTATTTCACCCAAGAATTAGCATAAGAATAATAAGCACATCGACAACTAGGGGTGCATAACAAACTACAATTTTTGTTTCGTAAATAATTTTTTTTATTTCGAGACTTGTTTTTGGAATAGAAATCCGTTTGATAAAATTATTCCATTTTTCTAGTTCTGAAATAAATTTTGTTCCGTAAATAGGTTTAGAATATAAATCAGAAGTAAAATTTTTCTACTTTTCTATTTCTGGAACAGAAATGATAAATAAGAATTCTTCTCATCGTTCGTTCTTACTATGAACCGGTCGTCCATCCGTCGCCACCACCGTCCGTTGTCCTCCGGTCGTTGCCACCGTCCACCATCCGTCGATTGAAATGAAAAAATTTTGTGTTGTTATCAAACGAATTTCTATTTTTAGAGTAAAAATCTCGTGTCGTTATCAAACGGTTATTTTTACTTAAGAACTCATCTAGAAATATAAATAGAAAAATTTATTTCTCTTTTAGAAATCAATTTCTGACTATAATAGTTATCATTCGCGCTCCTAGTGACCACCTCAACTTTTTTGACAAGGCAAATCGGAAATGGCACTCAAATAAGCGCCATATGAAAGTATCAGCACTTATATGGTTCTTACCCTCCAAAAAAATTATAAAAAATGAAGATAATTTTTAAGAAAAATAATTGTTTGGTGGTTTTGGAAAAGTGTTTTTCTTCTAAATAGAAAGGAAAATCGTTTCACACCAATCTAAACTTGTTGTTTTCAATTTATGGAAACCGTTTTCTATAAATCAATTAGTTTTCTATTATCCAAATACCGGAAAGTCGAAATACGATTTGCTAGTTACATAATTATTAAAATACTCGAGTCTTAGATTAGTCTTGTTAAAAACAAATGAACATGTAAACTTTAAGAAGAAGAAACAATTATTTGCCAAAGGTTGATAAAGATCATTACATGTAATTTTCCTCTTTGATCAATCTCACCATCATTGAGCTCCAATGAGGGCAAATTTAGACAGTTTAAAAATTATGGTGCGTATAAAGCTACTTGAGGATGAAAATAGCGTGAATCTACAAATTATTATATAAAGAAATGAGAACCTCCTATTTCAAGGGATCTCAATTAATTTTTCTTCCTTCTCTTAAAAAAAAAATTAATTTTTCTTCGGGTTAATATTGAAAAACCCAAAACGGTACACCCGTGACAAATTTACCCCAAACTATTTTTTGACCACAAAAAACCCAAAACTGGTATACTTTTGACAAATTTATCCTAAACTGGTACATTTGTGACAAATTTACCCTATGTTAGTTTTCATTAAATTTTACTGTCAAATTATTAAATTAAATAACACGTGACAGTTAACTGGTATACCAATTTGGGATTTTACGCTCCGTTTGTCACAGTTTACAATTTTTGTGATTTTTTGTGGTATTAATCCAATTTAGCGGTGGGTATATTTGTCACAAATTTACCAGTTTGGGATTTTTTGCGGTCGAATAAATTAGTTTGGGGTAAATTTGTCATAAATGTACCAGTTTAGGGTTTTTTATGACCAGTCGGGGTAAATTTGTCACAGGTGTACCAATTTGGGGTTTTTCATGGTCAAAAAAATAGTTTGGGGTAAATTTGTCACGAGTGTACCAGTTTGGGGTTTTTCGGGGTATTAACCCTTTTTCTTCCTTTGAATATTCTTAATGACTGTTTTGCAAATATTAATACATGGCAAATGCGTGAACTCATAATTATGTTTTAACCCCCAAATATTTCGGTATCCAAATTTAAAGATTTTTTTTTCCTTTTGTTTATTTTGCGAAAATTGAATATTTTGAAAGACCGTTTTTCTAAAAATGATCGTTGGTATCAATTACAAAATGAATAGACAAAAATGTTTTTATCATCTACGAAAATATCTACATATAAATTGTTATCGATAATGAAAATATCTTTCACTGATTAATTATTTTAAACAATCATTTTTATAGAAAAATGTTTTTTGCCACGAAACGAGCAGAGCCCCAACATCAAAATGTTCTTCCATTTTCAATATCGGCATAATCTTTTTATTTGTGAATTTTTTTCATAAATGATTTCCTTCTATTATTTGATTGATTCGTATATTTCCATCACCAATTGATTTAGCTCGATCTTTGAAATGTTAATTTTTTTGGAGTTGATACAACAAAAAGCCCCAAAATTACTATATTCGTCATTCGTTAATTTCCGTTAAATCAGATTTATGTTATGAAAAAAACTATAAATTGATATACTTACGACAAACGAAGGACAAAATCCGTCAATTATCACTTGCCATCTAACTCGGCAATTTGACAGTAAACTTTAACGGAAAGTAATAAAAACTAAATCTATTATAAATATATCAGTTTAGAGTTTTTTTTTTTTTTTGCGATATTAACTTCTTCTTTTTTGGGGATACCATCGTTAAAATCATCATAAAATAAAAATAAAAAAACGTACGAAAATTCTCGAAAGTCGCCGCCAGGAGGAGGCGGATCGGCCGGACGAGACGAGGACACATTTCTAACGCCCGGGCACGTAGACCCACCCCGGTTCTCCGCGCGCACGTCGAGAGCACCCCGTCCTCTCCTGCGCCCTCCCGCACCCGATCGGCAACCCCCACCCGCGCCTCCCTGTCTGCTCCTTCTCCCCCAACCCCCGCTCTTCTCCCTTTTCTTCTCTCTCCCAGTGACGACCGAGAGAGCATCGCGGATCGGGATCCTTCGAATCCTTTTGCCATAAAAATCTCTCCCCCTCCATCCCCACCCAAATTCAGGCCATTGCGGAGGACATGATCTCCCCTCGCCGCCAATTCCGCAGCAGCAGCAGCAGCAGCAGCTCCCCCTCCTCCTCCCCGCCGTCGCCCCCGCCGCCGCCCCCGACGCCCGCCCCGCCCCGTCTTGATCGCCGCGGCCGCTGCCCCCGCCGGAGGAGGGATGGGGTCCGCCTCGCCCGCCAAGTTTCTCTTCGGGTTCCTGCTGGTCTCCATTGTGCTCTGGTTGCTCTTCATGTACGTCTCCCCCCGGCCGGGAATTGGCTCCCGCCGTCGTCCTCGTCTTCTTCCTTTTTATTTTTTTTTTTTTGGTGCTTTTCCCCTCTCTCTCTCGCGAAATTCTGCTCGCCGATCGGTTCGGCGCGCGATGGATGCGCCCGGTGCTGTGCCGATCGCGTTTCGAGCCGTCGTGATGGATCGCGGAAGGAAAAAAAGGAAAAGAAAAAAAGAGGATTTTTGCGGGCGGTTGGAGAGGAATGCGGGCGCGATGTGTGATGGCTTTAGTTTTTTGAGCGACGGTTAGCGAGCGAATGGGAACTATTTGGCGACGATCGAAGTGGCTGGTCGGGAATTGCACGGTCGTTTTGATCGATTATGTCCCATGCAGGGGTACAATTCCGGCGGGACATGTTTTGTGGTTCTTCTGAATGGCTGCTGTGTCTTGCATTTCGTCTGTGGTTTAGCATTGGCCGAGCTTTTACTTCCAATTTGCTACTTCATGCACCGAAGAGAAAATAGAGTTGTACTTGCACAGAGAAAGTTGACAATGTTGGGGATATAAGGTTGCTCTTGCTGTCGCATGGGGTTTATAATGCTCTTTCATCTATCGACGTTCGACTTTTCGCAAGCTTTAATGCCAAAGTATCTCTTTTTTTGGCATCATAATCAGTGGATTGCCCTTCCGCTACTGTTTCAGCTTTCTTTTTTTGTTTTTCTTTTAATCCATGTCTTTGTTTTCCTTGTCCTTTCAGCTTTGCTTCTCGATTGGTAGCTTGGACTCTAAGCCGGGTTTTGGGAGCTTCTGTTGCCTTTAAAGTTGGTGGGTGGAAATGCTTACGAGACATCGTGGTGAAGTTTAAAAAGGTTTTTCCTCACTTCTTTGACTGGTCTGCTAATGTTTCCTTCATAGAGGAACTCAATCTTTTAGAAATCTTAGGCATCTAGGCTGGTCAGTTTGGGTTCTCACATTCGAATTCCATGCTTCTAATCACCTGCCTATGTAGAGTTTCTTTATGAAAAAATGTCTCTGATCGTGCTCTTTTCACTTGCCTTCCGGCCTCAGTGGTGTGGGGTTATGTACTGTAGGCAAGGTGAAAACAACAATAGTCAGGGAAGTCAAGTACACATCATGCAATACAATGCAGACTCTTTTTGGATTTTTGGGGATCTGGACTCAAAGGACTGATAGAACTCATTTGCGAACTGGATTTTAGGAAATGTAAACTGTGGTTGATGAATTTGACTTGCCAATATGCAGGGTCCAATCGAATCTGTGTCTGTTGGAGAAATTAGAGTCAGCGTGAGACAGTCTCTTGTCAAGCTTGGGGCCGGTTTTTTTTCGAGGGATCCCAAGCTACAAGTCCTGATAGCTGACTTAGAGGTTGTGATCAGGCCTCCAAATAAAAGCAAGCAGAAAGTCAAAAGTCGGAGACCCCGCACTTCAGGCAGGGGAAAGTGGATGCTTGTAGCCAATGTTGCAAGGTTCTTGTCTATTAGTATCACAGATTTAGCATTGAAGGTAACTTGCAATTCTCAACTGTTAGTTTATGTACTGGTGATTTGTTTTTGGATGTGTTTTGACTTAATCACTTTGAGTTTGTTTATTTTTCAAGAGGATCACTGAGGTAATTCTAACCTTGAGAGATTTTGCGTGCATTAGTTGTTAGCAAAATGCTAAGTATGTTTAGATGTGATAAAGATGGAAGAAAATAGTTAATTGGCAATGATTGGTTGGTTAGGAAGCATAGGGAAGGTGAATGATTTGGTAATTCTTTGTGCGTGATTATTCAACAACTCCATATTCTGTTTACACTTGTGCATGCGCACATAGACTCACAGCAGATATATGCAATGGCACTGGTTTGACCAAGATAGGCACTTGAAGGGGAGAGGACAGGGAAGTGGAATTATCACTCATTTTCTCAAATTCCATACTCTGGGTAGCCATGCTCTCTTCATGTTCTTGTTATTGTGTAATGTTCCCCTTTGCCAGTCATCCCACCTGACCTCCTGTTGTTAAGTTGCTAGGATCCTAGTAGGTTTTTTCCCTGAGATGCTACGATTCTTGTTAAAATTGATATCCTAATCGCTAGATTTGCATGTGGTGTGTCTGAAAGTACTTTTTTATCTTCATGTTCTTGTTATTGTGTAATGTTCCCCTTTGCCAGTCATCCCACCTGACCTCCTGTTGTTAAGTTGCTAGGATCCTAGTAGGTTTTTTCCCTGAGATGCTACGATTCTTGTTAAAATTGATATCCTAATCGCTAGATTTGCATGTGGTGTGTCTGAAAGTACTTTTTTAGTTGGTGCAAACTTGAAGCTGTATAATGGCCAGGTGTGTCAGTTAAAATATACTTTGCTAGGCTGCCTGGTCTTGCCATGTTTATTATTTGATGCTTGGCTGCTGAGATAATATGGATGGAATTCTGGCTTTCTACGACGTGCTTTTCTAATGTTCAGTCTAATGAATTCTTTGGTGCTCTTTTGTTTTTTTTTTCATGAGCATAGAGAGCACTGCATGGTTGATTTCATATTTTTTTCTTAATTGAGTGTTTGTAAATGGCAGACTCCCAAGGCTACTATCGAGGTTAAGGATTTGAAAGTGGAAATATCTAAAGATGGTGGCTCCAAACCTAATCTATTGGTTAAGCTGCAGATATCACCTATTCTTGTTTACCTTGGTGAATCACGAATGAGTTGTGACCAGTCATGTAATCTCGATGGTGACTTTTCCAACCAGCTGGGACATGCTTGTATGGAGAGGTCTTCTGCTCCTTTTAGCTGTGAGGAGTTGCTTCTTTCTTGCGAATTCGGTCATGATAGGTGATTTTTTTTTCCACTTGTTTATTTCTCTCAAAACTACTTGCAGTGTATGATTACTTTATCAGTATGGTGTTCTCTCAACATATAGATGACCTTTTTATTTTTTATTTTGATGGCCTTGGCTACAACAGTCTTGGTCTATTTTTTTGATTATTCTGCTTTGCTCTTTTGAACGTAGGGAAGTTGGTGTAATTATCAACAATCTAGACATCCATAGTGGAGAAGTCAATTTGAACCTGAATGAGTCACTACTTTCGAAGAATAAAAGGTCATCTGATACCTTTCCTTCAGAGATGGAGCAAACTATTGATTCTGTGGCTGGCAAAAATCCACCCAAAAAACAATTAGCACTTTCAAAGTACAGTTCAATATTTCCTGAGAAGGTTGGTGAATTTATTTAGTTACAAGCTGGTGTCTTCTACTACCTTGCCTCTCTAGTTTTGTTTTTGACTATATTACATCGACTTTCTCTCCACTGTGGCATCTTTTTGCCTAACTGTTTTAAGTTTTGATAGGCAGGGAGCTGTAGGGATTTGATGGGAAAATTAAATTTTTGTCCAGCAAATTGAATACTTCTCATTAGACAAGGAAAATGAGGAATTTTATTGCCCGCCCCAAACTTGATGTCCGTTAACTAAGCAGCACATTTTTGAAACTCTCTTTTCCGTAAAGGGTGCGAATTGCAAGAAGGTTATGCCTTAAAGATGACAAGACCACCTTCTAATTTGGTTGACACCTCTCGACAAGGATAAAGCTTTGTGCAATGTTAATGTAGAGATGTTTTGGGCTCCATAATTGATTGAGCTGTTTTTACAACTCACATCACTGTCTCTTGGATCACCACTATAAAAAAACTTCATTCAGCTCCAAATTGAAAATGATGTATTATGGTAATTTCTATTGTAGAATGATACCACATCGACGATTTATTTGCCTTCAGAATCTGTTCTAACCAAGTTTCTTGGAATGGTTAACTTACTAAACTGTTCAATTCTTGATGATCTTGACAAATGCAGTCTATACAATGTCAGGCTGATTGTTGCGTCATATGAGATGTGCGACAAAACATGCATTATAAACTATCTCTGTTTCTTTCTTTGGTGGAACATTGTGAGTTTATATCGCCACTACTACCGGGGGGGCCATGTTTTGCTCAAGAAAGTAGCATAATCTTGACCTACTAACAGTATTCTTCATTGGCATGATAAATCTTATGGGGATTTAGGGGCGCTTTGATTGACTATACTATTTTGTAGGACCAATTTTTCAAAAAAGTATATTGGAAAATTTGGTGTTGTAAAATTTTGTAGTGTTGGCTAAAGGAAGGAAAAAAATGAAGAATGCAATGGATTTCGGTTTCCAATTCTAAGAAATTACTAAAGAATATAGAAGTACCAGCAAGCTGCTGGTTACTTTAAGATCAAATTATTTGCAGCACTGCAGCTTGTGGAGAAAGATTAATTTGAAATAAAGGCAGAGAAGACAAAAGCAAATGCAACTGAAGATTGTAGATTATTTCCCCATAGCAGCATGGTTCATGCGTGTGACAGAGACTATATATGCATGTGCATACTTGGCAATATAAGTAGGAGTTTTTTATTTTTTTAATGCTTGCTACTTATCTTTTGCTAAGTCTCCCCTGCAATAGAAAGCCACATAGCAGGTCATCATGACTAGTTAAACAAATGACAAGATAAGAAATGAATGGTGGACATCATTGGAACCTCCACGAAGAATGAAAGAGATTAGGAATGAGAAACAAAGTGGTTGGTGCTTATAAATTTTCCGAAAGTTAATTGAATTTAAGAATTCTTTCCAACTTTATTGTTGATGTTCAGAAAAGAAAAATAATCTATAACTGGGGGTGATCAGTTACTTGTGGCTTACCGGGGAAACAAACGCCCCAGTAATCATGCCGTCCGTGTCACCAACTATACTACTTCTGTTCATCTCCTGGAAAGCAGAAAATATAGTGAACAGACTACAGCACCACTTCTGAACAGCAGGTATGTTCTTAAGAAACAAGTTGTAATAGTCACAGACCCTTCTAACTTGGTTTGCCCATGGCATCCCAACAAGCACAAAGGTTCCTCTGATGGTCCCCTGCTTCATACCAGGCAAAGTTTATGATAGCCTTTTAAATTTAAAACTTAATTACAGCAGTAGTTTTTCTCTAATGAAGGTTCAGCATTTTCATCATCTCTTCAATTCTGGATCTAACCATAAATCATCTACTTTAGGTTCTCGAGTCTTGATGTATTAAGTTTCAACCATATTGCAATCTGAAGCTTGTTGACTGGTTGTAATCTTTTATTTAACAAAAACTATTCCTTTTTTGACAGGTTTCCTTCAGTTTGCCAAAAGTGGATATTAAGTTTAGTCACCAAGAGCATGACCTGCGTGTAGAGAATAACATCACGGGCATTCAGTTTAGATGCTTGAAAACTCGATCCACGGAGGATGTGGGGGAGAGTACACGTCTTGACGTTCAAGTGGAATTCAGCGAGATTCATGTACTAGATTGCAAATCCGTTATTGGCTGGTCAGTTTCATATTCTTTATTCCATTTCGTCCTTTCTAAACAGTTATCTGTGATATTTCAGCTGCTAAGAGAAGCTGGCACTTCTCTTATGGAGATACTGAAGGTTGATGTCATGTCTCTGGTGTACATTCCTCTAGAGGTAAGTTGTGTTCTATTTGATTCGGAAAAGAAGTTTTTCTGAAATGGCTGTAGAGTGTCACATGATTCATCATATCCTGTCTAATGCATAGTCTGATAGATTCATTGATAATGAGAGAAGAAGTTGGCGAAAGTTTGAACTTCAATGCATGTTGGAAATAATGTTACTTATCTATGGAAAAACTGAAGAAGGGGTACGGATAGCACTTGCCTTAGGTTTCCAAAAGTCGAGAACCTAGAATACCTTGGTGCTGTAAGGAGTCAAACCAGATCGTGTGAACTAATTAGGTGAGAAGAATTATATGTATATAAGGCTCCCCTAAATCCTGTCGATAAGTTGTGTGGGATACTCGAGCACTCTCTCATATGCAAGCTAGAACGAAATGATATGAAGAATGCACATGAAGTTGAAGAATGGGGAATGAAACGAACAACAATCCACATGTGAGATGAATTATTAAACGGGTGAGGAACAATTCAAACTTTGCTCTTAGTACACCTTAGAATGTCCACACAAAAGCAAGAGTGAGATACATGCATATGTGCCACCATAAATCTCGTCTGTAAGTGGTGCTGGATACTTTAACAATTGTTATAATCCCTCATGGACTCAAAAAAATAGCACCAATATGAACTAATCAGCTTAGTAAATCATTACTAGGTTCTGGAACAAAAGAGAATAAAGGACATTTTATCTGCTGGGGCTGATAAAACCATGAATAACCATTGCATCACTATTTGTGCTTTGCCTCCAAAACCATCCTGCAGCTGCTGCTTTAACCACGCTTATTAGTTATTTTCATTCTTGAATTAAAAAGATGCTTATAAGGTCTTATTAGCTCCTTTTTCTTGTGTGGAACTACGAATTATTTGTGTAAGCTATGGAAGCTGTATGAAATGTGATTTTAGGTTAGATTTAAACAAGGATTCCATCTCTCTAAAACCTTGCATGGTATTACGTTTTAATCAAATAAGAAGCTTATTTTTTTATTATGATCATAGTTACTGTCCACTTCTACATGTATAATTCCACAGGCCTGTTCTTTTAGTTGTGCATAATTACCAAGTTGAACTGTGTGTTCTCATTACTTCAATATTTTTCCCCATCCTGTAATTGTGCTAAAGCGTATTAACACATCCGAGTTACTTTGTGACTCCGAAGTATGCTGGCAGAGCTGTCTTATAAACCTTCTGATTTTAGTATGATGATGAAAACTAACAATTTAAGATCATGTTCTCCAACTAATCAAATTCTTTAGAATCATTAATGGGGCTGCAACATGGCATTAAAAGAGGCATATAGATTGTTGACACGCTTCACATTTATGTCTGCAACCATATCCTTATGTGTGGATACCTTTGTCAATTATTATGTGTCATTTATTGGCTTTGATAAGCCTGACTTCATGAGTTCGCTCTTCTTTTTGTAATTATATTATCTAATGTAGTAAATTATTCATTTTCAGGCAACATTGCCAGTGAGAGCTGAAGTTGATGTCAAATTGGGAGGCACTCAGTGCAACGTATTCATAAGTAGATTAAAGCCATGGTTGCATCTCCAGTCCTCAAAGAAGAAGAAAATGGTGCTACAGGAGCCGACTGTGACATCAAAGAGGTCACTATCATCAGATTCTAAAGCTATATTGTGGACTTGTACTCTCTCAGCTCCCGAGATGACTATTGTGCTATACAGCTTCAGTGGTTTGCCTCTGTATCATGTGAGTTTGCTATGAGCTTTTGGGTACTTGGACTTGTTTGTAGCTAGAAATTTTTTGTAGATAATTTGCTGTTACCCTGAATTGCGCTGCTTCATTTGTATGCCACTATGGCTTAAACACTACATTCTTCAGAAATGACTTAACTGAACTTAGGATGGCAGACCGACCAAAAAAGAAAAACTTAGGATGGCAGACCTACTATATGCAGAAGGCATCTATACTACTATATTCGAGGATGTATGAGTTTGTCTCAACTACAACATTGAGGGGTTTCTACTTCTTCTAGCTCCCAGGCTAATTTCTTCCTGAAAAGTTGGCCACATCACAATTATTGCTATGGTTATCAAGCAAGTACTATCAGCTGGTCTCTACCTTATGACATGGGGACACTTTTGCTTTTAAACCGGAGCAAAGTTAAGTGATATTGCTCTACTTAGAAAATTCCAGAGTCACTCTTCTTAGTGTTGTTCATAGGAAGATGAATGAGTTGAACATGGGAAGACCTCATAGAATGGATGAATCTTTCATTGAACCCTCATAATCAATCCAAAACATTTCCTCCGGGTCAACTTCTTAATTGGCCTTCACCTTGCAGTATTATGCTTTCTAGGAAATGGGTAAGGTTTTGTCACTGGAGGTCTTTTCTACTCCATTTTGATTCTTTTACTTCTTGATTATAAAATCTCTGTGGCACTTTATGAGAATGAATACAAGTCCTTATGGATGAAAATTTTTCCTTTGACTCTATGAGTACTCTCTCTCTCTCTCTCAAAGTCTTTTAATTTTTTCCAATTGTTTCCAATCTGCTTTTTGAGGATGGTTCTTCATGTAGTCCTAAATACTTGAATAGAGCTCCTAGGTTTCTTGCTCAGTAGGTTTGCCTTTATCGTGTTATAATTTACATATAGTTTTTCCTTTTAATCGTTCTTGCTCAAGTGTCTATGTAAAATGCACTCAGTCGTTTGTCTTTTATCTTCTTGTTATTGACCCTATAAAGCATAAGTTTCACTCTAGTTTTTTGGGTATCCTTTATAATTTTCTTTTTGCAGGGTTGCTCACAATCCTCGCACGTCTTTGCAAATAATATATCTACGACAGGCCCTTCTGTTCACATGGAGCTTGGTGAAATAAATCTGCATATGGAAGATGAGTATCAAGAATGTTTGAGAGAAAACCTTTTTGGTGTTGAATCAAATTCTGGTTCCTTGATGCACATAGCTAAGGTGAGCCTAGACTGGGGCAAAAAGGACATGGAGTCATCGGAAGAAGACATTACTAGATCTAAATTGGCTCTTTCAGCTGATGTTACTGGTATGGGTGTTTATTTTACCTTAAAGCGGGTTGAATCCCTCATATCAACTGCTCTAGCTTTTCAAGCTCTTTTCAAAAGTCTTTCTGCTTCTAGAAAGAGATCAGGACAGAGCCAGGGGGGCCGGGCATCTAAGCAATCAGGAAAAGGGACTCGACTCATACAATTTAATCTTGAGCGATGTTCTATAAACATTAGTGGTGAGGCAGGCTTGGAAAATATGACTATTGCAGATCCCAAGCGTGTGAATTATGGGTCACAGGGTGGTCGGGTCATAGTTAGTGTTTCTGCTGATGGTACTCCACGTAGTGCAACCCTAATGTCCACAGTCCATGAAGAGTGCAAGACATTGAACTATTCTGTCACGCTTGACATTTTTCACCTCTCTGTGTGTGTAAACAAAGAGAAACAGACAACCCAGGTGGAGCTTGAAAGAGCCAGATCAATTTATCGAGAAAACCTGAAGGATCATCATTCTTCTCCAGATTTGACTGTATTTGACATGCAAAATGCTAAATTTGTACGACGGTCTGGTGGTCACAAAGAGATTTCCGTTTGCTCTCTTTTCAGTGCAACTGATATTACAGTGCGGTGGGAGCCTGATGTACATCTATCGTTATTCGAACTTGTTCTGAATTTGAAATCTATGATGCATCATCTGAAGCTTCAGCAACTGGGTAGCATCAGTAATGATGATGTCTTCTCTCAGGGAAATGTTCATCAGGGTAAAGAAATGGCTGAGGAACAGGGAAGAAGTGCCAAACACAAGAAGGAGTCTATTTTTGCGATAGATGTGGAGATGTTGACTATATCGGCTGAGGTTGGAGATGGGGTTGATGCATTGGTTCAAATTCAGTCTATTTTTTCTGAAAATGCCCGGATAGGAGTACTCTTTGAAGGACTTACTCTAAGTTTTAATGGGGCTAGAGTAATCAAAAGCACCCGGATGCAAGTCTCCCGTGTTCCTAGCACCAGTATTTCTTCATCTGATGTGAAAGGACCTTCAGTTTTTAAATGGGATTGGATAGTGCAAGGTCTTCATTTTCATATATGTATGCCATACAGGCTGCAGTTACGTGCCATTGATGACTCCATCGAGGATATGTTACGGGCCTTGAAGCTTATAGCTGCTGCTAAAACCATGCTTATATTTCCATTCAAGAAAGAAAGCTCAAAATCCAAAAAGTCTAGTTCTTCGAAATTGGGGTGTATAAAGTTTGGCATTCGTAAGCTGACTGCCGATATCGAGGAAGAACCTATTCAAGGCTGGCTTGATGAACATTATCAGCTTATGAAGAACGAGGCTTGTGAGTTAGCTGTCAGATTGGAGCATCTTGATGAAGCAATGAAAGGCCACTCATGTACTAAAAGTGCAGAGACAAGTGATATTGCTCAAGAAAGAAAATTTAATATTGGTGGAATTGAAATAAATGGACAAGATCCATCTTCTTTGCTAGAACACAAAGAAGAAATATACAAAAGGTCATTTCAATCTTATTACCAGGCTTGTCAGAAGTTAAGGCCTTCTGAAGGTTCGGGGGCATGCAGTAAAGGGTTTCAGGCTGGATTTAAGCCTAGTGCTAGCAGGACTTCACTTTTTTCAATATCTGCCACCGACTTAGAATTAACCTTGACTAGCATTGATGGTGGAGATGCTGGGATGATAGATATACTCAGGAAACTGGATCCTATATGCAGTGACAACGACATACCATTTTCTCGTCTTTATGGAAGAAATATTCTCTTGCACACTGGTACTCTGGTTGTTCAGTTAAGGAATTACACACATCCTATGTTCTCAGCAACTTCTGGTAAATGTGAGGGCCGTGTAATTCTGGCGCAGCAGGTGGAATTTGTTATGTTTTGGTTTATTTTCCTTTTTTTCTGCTATATCTTTTTAAGTCCACTCTGTTACTCTTGTTCATATGAAATGCCTTTTTGTGGTTAAGTGGGAGGATCTGTCATAAAGATACTATTATTTAGTTAAGAGTTTTTTTTTTTTTAATTTTTTTTAAAGTTAAAGAAGGATGTTTTATTGCCTACTTTTTATGTATATTTATATGGGTCTTCTTATTTTAATTATATCTCCTATTGTTTTAGGTGAGATTTCAAAGACAAGGCTACTGGAGTTGATTTATGCAACTTTAAGTAGTAAGTTTAGAAAGTGGGGTATTTCAGGATTGCCTTTTCTGGAGTGAGCGAGACTATGAATGGATAACACTTTTAAGAAGATAGTAACTGACAGTAACTCTTTCGAAAGAAGATAGAGATAATACCTGTCAGTATTCATCGTTTGGCATTCTTTTCATGTATTAACATTGCCAAAATGGAGATTCTGCAATCTATAGAAGCTGCTTTCAAGTGAATTCTATGGAAATATGAGATGAGACTTTAATTTATCCACAACAGCATTGTGTTTATGATGATATTGCTATTCAGGTCTTAATTTTGTTCCACTAAGGCAGAACCTGTATGTCCTAGTTTTCTAACAGAACAAGTATAGCATTGATTGGAGGCAGTAATATCCTTCAACCCCTCCATGCAATTTTTGCATTATAACTAGTTTCTAGCTATGTTTCCTTTCAAGGGTAATTGAATTTGAAATGATGAATTTTTCTGTTCCTTTGCTAGCTTCAGTCACTTGCCTTATCTAAGTTAAGCCGTATCTTTCTAGTCAGCTGATATGTTTCTTTGTTTCTTTTTTTGAATTAGGCAACATGTTTTCAACCCCAGATTCACCAAGATGTCTATATTGGTAGATGGAGAAAGGTCTGCCTGCTTCGATCCATTAGTGGCACAACTCCTCCAATGAAAACATACTTTGATTTGCCTATATATTTTCAAAAAGCAGAAATGTCATTTGGAGTGGGATATGAACCATCTTTCGCTGATGTGAGCTATGCTTTCACTGTTGCTCTTCGCCGGGCGAATTTGAGCCTTAGGAATACTACACCACAAATTCAGCCACCCAAAAAAGAGCGGAGCTTGCCGTGGTGGGATGAAGTAAGAAATTACATCCATGGAAACATCACTTTATTTTTTTCAGAAACAAGATGGTTCGTTCTTGCGACAACTGATCCTTATGAAAAGCTTGACAAACTTCAATTTGTTTCGGCATATATGGAGATCCAGCAATCAGATGGTCGAGTTTATGTTTCTGCTAAGGATTTTAAGATTCTATTGAGCAGCTTGGAAAGTTTAGGGAAGAACCGCAGTTTAAAACTTCCTACAGGTTTATCTGATGCTTTCCTGGACACACCAGCCTTTGCACTTGAAGTGACGATGGACTGGGAGTGCGAATCTGGCGATCCACTCAATCATTATTTGTTTGCACTTCCCAATGAAGAAAAACCTCGTGAAAAAGTCTTTGACCCCTTCAGATCCACCTCTCTCTCTCTCAGGTGGAATTTCTCTTTGAGACCTCCTCTGCCACAATCTGAGAAACGATACCAGTCTACTCAGGGAGCTGATGTTGCTGTTGATGAAACCATCTGTGGTCCCCGTCCTTCTGAAAGTACTCCAAATATTTCACCAACTTTCAACCTTGGGGCCCATGACTTGGCTTGGATATTAAAGTTCTGGAGTATGAATTATTATCCTCCTCACAAGCTGCGCAGTTTCTCTCGATGGCCTCGTTTTGGAGTTCCTAGAGCTGTCAGATCAGGCAACCTTTCCCTAGACAAGGTGATGACAGAATTTATGCTGCGAATAGATGCTACTCCTACCTGCTTAAAGCATGTCCCCTTAGCTGAAGATGATCCTGCCAAAGGCCTAACATTTAATATGACAAAGCTGAAGTATGAAATGTGTTATAGTCGGGGGAAGCAGAAATACACATTTCAATGCAAGCGTGAACCTCTTGATCTTGTTTACCAGGGTCTTGACCTTCACATGCCCAAGGCATTTTTGTATAAAGGCACTGATAATGGTCCCATTTTTGCAAAAGCAGGTCAAGGGGCAAGGAAAAGTTCGCAATCCATATCCATGGATAGAGTTCCTAGTGAGAAGGGAAACCGTGCGATCAATTGCACGGAGAAGCATCGTGATGATGGTTTTTTGCTGTCATCTGATTATTTTACAATACGAAGACAGGCCCCAAAAGCTGATCCTGCCAGGTTATTAGCATGGCAAGAGGGTGGCAGGAGAAATCTTGAGATGACCTATGTCAGATCTGAATTTGAAAATGGAAGCGAGAGTGATGAGCATGCACGATCTGACCAGAGCGATGATGATGGATACAATGTGGTAATAGCTGACAATTGTCAACGTGTGTTTGTTTATGGCTTGAAGCTATTGTGGACAATTGAGAACAGAGATGCTGTTTGGTCTTGGGTTGGTGGAATATCTAAAGCATTTGAGGCTCCCAAACCTTCTCCTTCACGGCTTTATGCGCAAAGGAGGCTACATCAGGAAAACCAGGCGGATGATGGAGCTGATGTGCATCAGAATGATCAGGGAAAGGCTTCTTCTTCTGGCCATAATGGGAGTTCTCCTTCCACACAACTTGCAGAGACTTCAGTGATGGTTTCATCTCCATCATCTTCAGTCAAGATGGAGAATGCAGCATCTGCTGCCACTGGTACGTCTGTTTACTCATGAGATTGATTGAAAGTAACTAATTCGTTAAGTTGGTTTTAATTTTTCGTTGAAAGTGTCATTTGATAGCTTTGTTTATTCTAAATCTAGATTGGCTTATCAAATTTTTTGTTTTTTTGTTTTTTTTTTCCGTCATGATAAATTGGACATTTTGTGTGAACTGAAGTTGTTTTCATCATGAAATGTAAATCTTAGTCCCAAAATTTGGTCTCATCTGACTTACCCTCTATTCTGAAATTTAATAGGGCATTGAAACTTTTAGGACTCTTAGGTCACTCTGGAAGCTAATACACGATTATGTTCTCACTACTAGGAATAATGGAGATTGCATTCCTGTTAGATAATGCAAATTTTAGAAAAGCAGAGTATCATTGTTAGGTTCTGCAGAAAAGTTGAAGAATAGTCATTTCAATTAGAATGAGCCAATCTGCAATACAGGCTTTTTTAGAGCATAATGGGTTGAAGCCAATTATGTCACTTAATGGGTTGATGCTTGGACTTGGCTCTTGGGGCAAAGCTTACCTATGCTGCTGAGACATGACTTGGCCCTAGACCACATGTGGCAAAGTAGCTTAGAACTCATCTAGACATAAGCCATTTAAATGGACTCGGTGCCTGCAACCTTATATTAATTTGAATTGCTGAGTCTGGTGGCCCCATGTTAAATCTGGTAGGACTGCCAATTAGTTTGAAATGCTGAGTCTGGTGGCCCCATGTTAAACCTGGTGGGGCCCACTAATTTTGATGGGCTGATGGGCCCGAGATGGTGCATACTGGTCCATGGAATAACACCTACAAGATGACTATCGGCTGAAAAGTGGAGACATGCGATAATACCTACAAGATGACTCCAGCTGAAGAAGTGGAGAGAGAGAGAGAGAGAGAGAGAGAGAGAGGAGACACGCGAGAGAGAGAGAGAGAGTCAGCACTGTTTCTGAATGGACAGTAAACCATTAGTTTTGCTTTTAGTGAGAACTTTGAGGATTATTAGTTGTTTTCTCCAGCACTGTTTCTGAATGGACAGTAAACCATTAGTTTTGCTTTTAGTGAGAACTTTGAGGATTATCAGTTGTTTTCTCCTTTCGAGGTAAGAAGGGTTTCTCCTTTCGAGGTAAGAAGCGTCGAAACCATTAGTTTTGCTTTTAGTGAGAACTTTCAGGATTATTAGTTGTTTTCTCCTATCGAGGTAAGAAGCGTTGGAGATTGGAGTATGCAGAAGCAGCTGGGGATTTCACCAAAATGTCTAGCCTTTGATAATAGTACATCTCCGATAGTCTAAGCTAACCCAAAAGCTGAACTTGTACTCTCAAAATCCAAATGTTAACCCTACTAAATTATAGATTCACTTTTGCTTTGAATAAGTCCTTACATAAAAATGCAAAACAAGAAGCTTTGTGATCAAGTGACCCTTCTTAGTGGCTTTGTAGTATCCTCTGACATGGGTTGTAATTTTAAATGGCATGTTACTACTGGGCCACATGAAGTTCTTCTGAAGTGGCTTTGTAGTGTCCTCTGACATGGGTTGTAATTTTAAATGGCATGCTACTACCGGGCCACAAGAAGTTCTTCTGAAGTCATACTTTGCTTGTTTTTGGGCTTTATCTTAGGTCTAGATACTATGTTTGCTTTATTTCACATACTTGAAAGCCTCTATAAAAAACTGATTGGTGGGGGTGATTGTGCCAGTGATTAATGGAAATACAAATGATTCTGAGGAGGACGGCAAACGGCATTTTATGGTGAATGTTATTGAGCCGCAGTTTAATCTACACTCGGAAGAAGCCAATGTAAGTTCTGAATAGAATTCCTCCCATCAGATACATCACTTGAGTAGGCATTATAATCCTGTCAGTAGATATTTCTGCTGAATCTTTTTTTTTTTTCTTTGCCTTATCCTTGTCTTCACAAGGAACTTTCCATTGGATGTACCATTTGTTTTTTATTCTGTTTGGGCATCTCTCTATGTATGTCATGCCTGCAATTCGAATTTCTTTTTGCATGGACCGTCGTGATTAATGATCTGGTAGACACCATAGAGAATGTCGTGAAAGAGTCAAAGTTGCTTGAATCACATCTTTCAGGGGGAATAATCAAAGTACTATATGAACCGATGAGAGCATTTGAAGGCAGAGTTAGAGATACACATGAAGGAGAGTCTGTTACAGCATGAAACTATCACTTTTAAATGTAGGAGGCATCCCTGAAACAGTTTAATGTTTGTGCTTCCTTAAATATATTCGTGTGCGTGCATGCTTGCATGGGTGCGTGTTTGTGTGTCTAATGATTTGTGAATGAAGTTTAATGAACTTGTTGAGTAATCTTAGAAAACAGAATAGGAGCAACTTTCCTTGGAATGGTTCTCATGATGTGATGCTATGATTTTTACCTAATCAGGGTAGGTTTCTGCTTGCTGCTGTTAGTGGCCGTGTTTTGGCACGATCCTTTCATTCTGTACTCCATCTTGGGCATGAGATTATTGAACAAGCACTTGGATCTGGAAAGATAAATGTTCCAGAATCTCAACCTGAAATGACATGGAAACGCATGGAGCTCTCTGTCATGTTGGAGGAAGTCCAAGCTCATGTTGCACCTACTGATGTTGATCCTGGGGCTGGACTGCAGTGGCTCCCAAAAATTCTAAAAAGCTCAGCTAAAGTGAAGCGTACTGGTGCACTACTTGAAAGAGTTTTTATGCCATGTGATATGTATTTCCGCTATACCAGGCACAAAGGTGGAACTCCAGATTTGAAGGTGATATAGCACTTTACTTGTCCCAGAATGCACATGATCTGGTGTTTGTATATTTTAAGGAATGCACGTGATTTTTTGACGTTCAGACTTTAGCAGAGGCTTTTAGCTAGTCAGCTGAAATTAAGTGTAATATCTCACTTGCTTTGTTTTATCCTCTGCTGCAGATGAAGCCCTTGAAAGAGCTTGCATTTAATTCTCGTGATATAACAGCAACAATGACTTCTCGCCAATTTCAGGTTATGCTGGATGTGTTGACGAATCTTCTGTTTGCACGTCTCCCCAAGTGAGGATTAGTTTCTATTTTTGAACTTGATAATGTTTTTTTAATTTTCTAGCAGGGGTAGGATATGAATTCTGATCATGTTCTCGTTAACCAGTGTATGGATTTCTATTGTTGCTAATATGTCCCTGGCATGAGCTCATTTATATTTTATATATATATATATATATATATATATATATTTTTTTTTTTTTTGGTAAGAAGTAAGAGATTATATTGAGCTTTAACCAACTATACAAGATATTTTTTTATGTTATTTGTGAGGCCTAAGTTGACTTTTCCTGAAGGTTGAACATAAGGACATCTTTATGTCCCTGGTCATCATAATCTGCATTTTAGCTTTTGTGGACTGATATGTAATACTGGGATAGACAGAAATGTGGAATATTTGTGTTATTTTATAGGTTGCTTACTTGTGTTGATTATGAGTGGGAGTCACGTTATGTGTCAGGCCTCGGAAAAGTAGTTTGACATACCCCATTGATGATGGCGATGAAGATGTTGAAGAGGAGGCAGATGAAGTGGTTCCTGATGGGGTGGAAGAAGTAGAACTTGCAAAAATCAACCTGGAACAGAGAGAGTGGGAGCAGAAGTTGCTTATTGATGACATTAGAAAATTGTCTCATAATTGTGAAACTTCAGGTGACCTACATCGGGAGAACGAAGGTGACTTGTGGATGGTAAATGGCGGAAAGACTGTTTTGGTGAGAATCCAGACTTATAAGATCAATGAAATCCTTTTATATTTTTTCTGACTGAATGGTAACCATTGGATTAAGTGCTTTTTTGGTAAATATACCAAGGATTAATTTGGTTCTCAGCACTTCTGAAATCATTTGACAACACTTCTGCACACTCGTGGTTCTTAGATGGGCTTAATGTGAAATTAAAAGGTGAATTTTATCAAAAGAGAATCTAGTACATCAGATATGTCTTGTGAGGATATTGTTGCTAATTTGTGACGCCATCGCAATTGGGCCTAAGGTAATTAGATTTGTGGTATAGTTATATTAGGGAGGGTTAGCTATAAGAGCAATTTCCTTGTATATGGAGTTCTCTATAGTTAGTCACACAACACATATTTTTATTGGACCTTTGTGCATTTGTTAATTTATCGTTATGTTTTAGTTCTCTTTTGCAAATCATTCTTTTATTTTATTTTGTGGTCACGTGCATAGTTTTCTGATCTGTTGTCTAATATGCTTGCATTCCTATGTGAGGTGCCAGTCAGGTCATAGCAAGTCAAAATGTGACATGCAGCTTTGATATGGAAGGTTGAATTCAGTAACATAGCATGTCCCTGTTATTGTTGCATTATTTCTAATAGTATTAGGTGGCATCTGTCCAGAAGATTTCTGTCTGTGACTGTAACAATAGTCTTTTTCCTGAAGCAACTTAAGCTGCTTTACTTAACTTGTTAATATGAATCTGGACGTTAGATAAAGGCTTTCTGACAGTTATGTTAGTTGACTGTTGATTTTTCCCAATCATTTGATTGGTCTTTTATAAAAATGGCTTCTGTTTGTTTTCTGTTCCTTTCGTTCTATGAATAGTTTTGATGTTATTTGCAGCTTTTGCATGGGTAGTCTTTGCAATATGAACGATGCATTTTTTAGATGTGCATTCCACATGCTTTTGATTTTGCCTTTGAATCGCTATCCATTGGCATTTTTTTTCTTTTGTGGTATTGCATCACAAAGCACACAAACTTCATTTCTGCAGGTTCAGAGACTTCATAGAGAGCTTTTAAATGCACAAAAATCGAGGAAGGCAGCATCCTTAGCGCTTAGGGCGGCTCTACAAAAAGCCGCCCAGTTACGACTAATGGAGAAGGAGAAGAATAAAAGTCCGTCATATGCTATGCGTATATCTTTACAAATCAACAAAGTGGTTTGGAGCATGCTTGTAGATGGTAAATCTTTTGCCGAGGCTGAGATAAATGACATGGTGAGTACTTCAAAGGATAGTGGAGAAGGAGAAAGATTTAGCTTTCACCCATGGTGGAATTGCATCACATAAAAACGATCTGGTTCATGGTCAGCTATTGCACTTGTTGATGTCTAAAATTGGTCATGGTTTTAGAGATGAAATATTCCATTTGATACTCATTTTCTTGGTTTTGTTTCCTTTTCTTTCTGGATTTGTTGAACTAGTAGTCAAAGAATACCACATGAAAAGATGTCTATGAGCTTGTTCCCATACTTTCACATCTTTAGGTTAGAGGTTACCACCTGTCTAAAATTTACTCTTTGGCAGACTGAAGCTACTTGTTTGCTATCTGACTTATTCATATGATATTATTCATATGCATCTCAATATAATTATTCTGGCAGATTTATGATTTTGACCGGGACTACAAGGATGTTGGTGTTGCACGTTTTACAACTAAGTACGTTGTTGTTAGGAACTGCCTACCTGATGTTAAGTCCGATATGCTTTTATCTGCGTGGAATCCTCCAACTGAATGGGGAAAGTAAGTGCTTTTACTGCTGATGCTTAGTTATGTTACGTTTTTAGTATTGCTTTTTGATATGTTGGTCTCTGCATTTCTATAGTTGCAAAGCTTAAATGTGATATTTTGTCCAACAATGACATTTATTGCCGTTGGGTTACTTCTTTGGTTTGTCTTTCTGGCTTTCTAAATGCGATCCTACTTCATGATTCTGAGAATCTCCTCCGAATTAACTTATTCCATCTTGTGTGATCTTTCAGCAAATAATTATTTTTTCCTCCTGTTTTTTAGCTATCACATAATAATAACTGTCAGTCATCTTCTATTCCACTCCTGACAGTACTAGTATGAATATACTTGACTGTATGTATGGGTGAGTCTTGCCTGCAAAAACAACCATGTACTTTTTTATTGGTCTTGATGAATGAGCATGTTGATAATGCTGCTGTTTATATGTTTCATATGGAATGGCTCTTCCTTTTTGAGGCTTGGTGGACTCATCATTTTCGAGATGGTACATCATGTCCGAGGGCGTAATAATTCATTGCAGTCTCGGCTCCTCTCATCAGATACCATCCTTGGCAATGAGGGAGAGGGAGAGGGAGGGAGTTTTCTTTGTGATTTTAGATTTCCATGTTATGAAATGCATCTTTTGGGGCAGTGAGCCTATTGGCAAAATAGACTTCCCTACTCTATCCTGTGCAACTTGGGCATTAAAACGAACTAGCATCTAATGATAATGTTTCTAGTAAGATTGGACTGAAGGGAGTGTTCGAGATAAGATAGTTTCATCATGCAGTGGTTAGTACTTCTATGTGTATTAAATTCTAATTTTAATCACTTGTCATCTTGGCATTGTTACGTGCTTGGTATTTGACTGCTTTTCAAATCTCTGTGCTTTATCTCTGCTTTTATATTTTCCATAAATCATTCTTTTGAATTGTTAAGTGCTGTGTAATCTTTCTTCCGGTAGATCAGGCAAGTGCCTCATGAAATTTCTATTACTATACTTGAAGAATTGTTGAATATTTCATTTTTTTCCATCTTCAGAAAGGTCATGCTTAGGGTCGATGCAAAACAAGGATCTCCCAAGGATGGGAATTCTCCTCTTGAACTTTTCCAGGTAATGCAGTTTATTTCTAATAGTGACATCCATTTATAAAATAGTGGCTGCAGGAGCATATGCTTTTAAATCGTTTGGAGAAGTTGGGCTTGAATTGCAGAGAAATTCAGAAAATAGAAACTTGCACATACTATAGAAACTTGAAATTTCATCATGACAGGTTGTTTTGTTCAACCCATTTTCTTACATTGTAGGTAGAGATTTACCCCCTCAGGATCCATTTGACTGAGACAATGTACAGAATGATGTGGGAATATTTTTTCCCTGAAGAGGAGCAGGATTCTCAACGACGACAGGTTAGATTAGACTTGGTGCTCTTCTACATTTGTGACAATTCTCCTTAGAGCAGTCCTTTTGATAGTTTTCAGTAAACCTTTCAATTGATAGTTTACAACAATGCAGGAAGTCTGGAAGGTTTCAACTACTGTCAGCTCCAAACGGGTGAAGAAAGGCTCCTCTAATGATGCATCAACATCAAATGTTTCCTTGACAAGAGAATCTGAAGTTCCTTACAAATCTACTGTCCCTACCGTACCCTTGAATAGTCAGTCCTCTGCAGCAGATACACTGCAAGTGAGTTCCTCAATTATTTATGTGGGGAGCCTATGAATCATTATTATTCAGGCAACTAGTACATGATTGCTTCTACTGACTTTTATTCAGCCAATTAGTAGTTGATTGTTGCTCTTTTCTGGTTTCCTATATTTACCTTATCATGGCATTAGCGGGAAATCTGCAGACGTACAGCTTGGGTAATCAGTAAATTAATTCTAGTAACTGGTAATTTTTTTGGCACTGGATGATTGTTAGTCCTTCCTATTAGTTACCAATGCGATGCAGACCAATTTTGCTGCATTTATTGTATTGATGGACTTTTTGCATTATGTAGCACGAGCATCGAAATAAGTACTGACTCTCTTTATTTTTTAATGACTCTTGAACTGGTTGAAGCCGTCTAAGGTGCAGAACTTGAAAGCAAACCTCGTCTGTGGTACTACCCCAGAATTGAGAAGGACATCCTCTTTTGACAGATCATGGGAAGAAAATGTTGCAGAATCTGTTGCTAATGAACTTGTTTTACAGCTTCACTCTTCAGCCATTTCTTCCTCGAAGAGTGGGCCACTTGGTTTTGCTGAGCAACAAGATGAATCTTCTCGAAACAAACTCAAGGATTCAAAACCCACCAAATCTGGTCGGTCATCTCATGAAGAGAAGAAATTAGGAAAATCACACCATGAGAAAAGATCTAGACCACGAAAGCTAATGGAGTTTCACAATATCAAGATCAGTCAGGTTGCTCTTATCCATGCATAATAATGTTATTGCGACAGAACTGGAGGAAATGCAGCTCATCTGAAGTCTTCTTTTTCTTTGGCATAGGTGGAGCTGTTGGTAACTTATGAAGGATCCAGATTTGTTGTGAATGATCTTAAGCTGCTCATGGATACATTTCACCGTGTGGAGTTTACTGGCACATGGAGAAGACTCTTCTCACGAGTGAAGAAGCACATTATCTGGGGAGTCCTGAAGTCTGTGACCGGAATGCAGGTAATGAAGAATTGTGACAAACAAAGATCCAAATCGAGTGGCCTTTAATTGCAACCTACACCCCTAAATTGTGATATTTTCCTTCGGTTGGGACTCATGCTAAAGCTTTTGAACTTCAACATAGTGGACTCTGCTTTTCCCCATCGAGCAATGTAGGATTTGTTTGTAGTGATATTAACTTTGATAAGCTGAGAAGAATTCAAGGTAGAAAGTGTTGGGAATTTCACTATTTGATTACTTCTCAAGTATCAGGATCTAAGCCTTTTCCGTTATTTTTGTCTTTATATTTCTTTGGCACATATTGTGCAGGGTAAAAAATTCAAAGACAAAGCACATAGCCAGAGAGAGCACAATGGGACCGGTGTTCCTGACAGCGATCTAAATTTTAGCGACAACGAAGGTGGTCTGGCTGAGAATAATGAACAGTATCCTATATCCTGGCCTAAGCGTACCAGTGATGGAGCAGGTGATGGTTTTGTTACTTCCATAAGAGGCCTTTTCAACACCCAACGTCGCAAGGCGAAGAAGTTTGTTCTACGGACAATGCGGGGTGAAGCAGAAAATGACGGTGAATGGAGTGAAAGTGATCTGGAGTTCTCTCCATTCGCTAGGCAGCTCACCATAACTAAAGCAAAGAGGCTCATTAGGCGACACACGAAGAAGTTCCGCACCAGAGGGCAGAAAGGTTTGTGGTTTCCCTTTCAGAAAGGCCTAAGACACTGCTTAGGATGCTGATTTTGGAACTCTCTTCCCCAATCCCCAATCCCCCACCCCCACCCCCCCCCCCCCCCCAAAACACGACATTTAAAGATCATTGGTCAACTCGCTCGCCTTGATATGAACGGTTCAAAGTTGATCTTGGGACTCTTATATTGCTGCATTTTGTCAGGTTCATCGTCACAAGCAAGAGAATCCCTTCCGTCTTCTCCAAGGGAGACTACAGCGTTTGAGAGTGACTCTTCCGGCGGATCCTCTCCTTATGAAGATTTCCATGAATAGAAATGCATTATTTATACATGAAGCCCTCCCTTGAATCTTGCTCACATCAGCGGATAGATACATGTCTGTGCATGACTAAGAAGAGCAAGTAAAAAATTTTGAATTGTGGCAGGTTGAGAAATTTTGAATTAGTTATATCTGTGGTAAATTAATTGTCTAGGTTGAGCGAGTTTCCCACAGACTGCTCATTTACCTGCAACAGGTCCACTTATTTGTTTGTATATTGTTGTAGCTTCTCATTAGGAAAATATACGAGCTCATTGATGAGCAAAGTTGTAAAATTTTGTATGTAAAAGGAATTCACATCATTGGAAATAAATGAGAAGTCTCTCTCTCTCTCTCTCTCTCCCTCCCCTGATAGAAAGAAGTGTTGAATTATCCTGATTCTTAGGAGCTGATTATTAGGAATATTCAATCCTGATTTTCTGGATCCTAATTATTAGGAAATAGCTGTAAATAATTAGTTAGGATATGATTTATTAGTATCCCTTGATTTGTGGGATTATAGCTGTATTATTCAGATCTGTTTTTTCCTAGTTAGTACTTGTAGAAGTCCTATAAAGAGCTTTGTAATCCTGATACAATGACATAGAGAATTATCACAATTCTTTTCTCTAAATTCTTCATGGTATCAGAGCATTAGGCTCATTTTTCTGGGATAGTGTTGCAGTGCATCCTTCATTGATGCAATAATCTTCCAATCACAGCCGTCATTGCTGGCCTTTACTACATCTGTTTTTCGCTCTTCCTTTCCAAGTACTTTCTTTGTGCCTGGAATTATCCATGTCTGAGACAAAATTGATTGGAAATTCTTCGGGTCAAAATGAGGAGGCCAACACCAACCATATGATCGGAGATCTACAAAATGTGAGAGCAACTTATAGGCTGAATGAAAAGAATTATCTCAAATGGTCACAATTCGTCAAGATCTATTTGAAGGGTAAAGGAAGACTCAAGCCATCTTCTTGGAACAGGTCCAACACCAGAAGATCCCACATTCAACGCATGGGATGAGGAAGATTCAATGATCATGTCATGGCTTTGGGATTCAATGAATCTAGCCATAAGTGATACATGTATGTTTCTCAAAACTGCAAAGGAGATTTGGGATTCTATTCGCAGGACTTATTCAAAGGCTCGAGATGCAGCACAAGTATATGAAATCAAGGTGAAGACAAGTGCAACAAAACAAGGGAGCAAAACGGTGACGGAATATGCCAATTCCCTTCAAAATCTATGGCAAGAACTCGATCATTATTGAGTATTTGAGATGAAGTGTGCAGATGATGCTGCAACTCTAAAAACCTTCATTGAAAAGGATCGAGTATATGATTTCTGGCAGGTCTTAATTCTGAATTTGACCAAGTCAGGATTCAAATACTTGGAAAGGAAGAAATCCCTTCTTTGGAAGAGACGATCTCTCTAATCCGGGCAGAAGAAAGTCGAAGAGGAATAATGCTAGAGCCTCAAGCTGTGGAAGGCTCAGCATTAGTAACTCGCAATGCGTCAACACAAGAAAGAGGAAAGGTGGATGCTTTGAGGCCTACATGGAGGGATAATCGAGACAGTTTATGGTGTACCTACTGTAAGAAGCCAAGACATACAAAGGAACGTTGCTGGAAGCTGAATGGCAAACCAGCAACCTCAAGCCGAGAGTGGGGAAACAAAGGAGGACAGCCAAGGCCTCAGGCTCATCTAATTGAACAGACCAACCAGCAAATTAGTGAAGGACAGGTGAAAGAATCCTCCTTCAGCAGTGAGGAAATAGAAAGAATTAAAGGGCTTCTAGGGTCTCTTGATAAACCCTCTGGTGCATGTTCCTTAGCACTCTCAGGTAAGTCTCCATTCCTCTTTTGTCTAAATGCCTCAGAAAAAATTTCAAATGAAGCTTGGATAATAGACTCAGGTTCCACTGATCACATGACTCACACTTCACATTTTTTTAGTACCTACACCCCATGTCCAAGCAGTAGGAAAATAGTGGTGGCAGAGATGGTTCTCTGGCCACTGTTGCAGGAGTTGGTGACATCTATATTACACCTGTTCTCACTCTAAAAGATGTCCTCCATGTGCCAAAACTATCAGCCAACCTAGTCTCCATACAAAGGCTCACCAATGACCTCAAATGCTATGCAATTTTTTACCCTACCTACTGTGTTTTTCAGGAATAGGATTCGGAGAGGAAGATTGGACTTGCTAAGGAAAAGAATGGGTTGTACTATCTTGAGACGCCGAGGATTTCAAAGAAAGTTATAAACAATTCTCCCTTGTCATTTCTTAGTGCTTCAAATAAGGATGTCATTTGGCTTTATCATTTTCGTTTTGGTCATCCATCTTTTCGTGTCTTAAATATCATGTTTCCTTCTTTGTTTAAAGGATTAGATATGAGTCAATTCCAATGTGATACTTGTGAATTTGCTAAGCACACCCGTGTATCTTTTCCTATAAACAACAAAAGAAGTTCTCATCCTTTTGATTTGATTCACAAAGTGACATTTGGGGACCTTCCACAATTCCAAATATCTCGGGGCTCGATGGTTTGTTTCTCTAATCGATGATTGCACTAGGGTCACATGGATATTCTTACTTAAACACAAATCTGATGTAAGTAGTATTGTTCATAATTTTAATTCTATGGTTCAAAATCAATTTGGAGTTAAAATTAAGAGCTTTAGATCAGATAATGCTAGAGACTACTTTAATCAGATCTTGTCAAACTATTTCCAAAAGGAAGGGATCATCCATGAGTCATCTTGTGTAAACACACCACAACAAAATGGGGTGGCTGAAAGAAAAATGGTCATTTGCTCAACACTACTCGAGCATTGTTGTTTCATGGAAATGTCCCTAAGTCTTATTGGGGGAAGCCGTTCTTACATCTACATACATGATTAATAGATTGCCATCAAGAGTATTAGATTTCAAAACTCCTATGGCAATTCTTTCTAGCTTTTATCCCCATTTCGGGACAACAAATAATCTCACACCTAGAGTCTTCGGTTGCACCTCATTTGTACATGTTCATAATCATCAAAGGGAAAACTAGATCCTAGAGCAATCAAGTGTGTCTTTCTTGGTTACTCCTCTACACAAAAGGGGTATAAATGTTATCATCCTCCTTCTCGAAGAACTTATATATCAATCGATGTTACATTTGTAGAAAACAAACCTTACTTTCCACAGTCTTATCTTCAAGGGGAGAAGTCATTAGTTGAAGATAAAGACTTTGACAATCTTAATCTTGACTTATCTCCTAATAATCTTCCAATCCGAGCTCCTACTTCTGATCAACCAATCATTGATCAATCAACTCCTGACCAATCAGCCTCCAACTCTAATCAACAGGCTCCTCATGTATCAGTTTCTGATGAATTAGTTCGTGCTACTTCAATTCCAGACTCACTCTCTATGATTGAACCTATTCCGGAACAAGAGTCCACTCCCGTATCTCCCCGTATTTATGACTCTATGAGATTTCCTCAGGTATACTCAAGAAAGACAGCTGTTCCAGACCAAACACAAGTTCAAGATTCCCATCCGAGTTTTGCAAATGAATTTCCGGTAAGTTCCGACTCTCCTTTGCATAAACAGTCACTTGATATGCCAGAAAATGACTTGGATCTTCCCATTGCTGTTAGAAAAGGTACTAGGGAGTGCACAAAGCGACCCTTATATCCACTATCTCATTATGTGTCACTTGACCGCCTATCACCATCTCATAAAAATTTCATTGTGAGTCTAAACACCATTTCTATTCCAAATACTTTATCTGAGGCATTGTCTAAAGAAGAATGGAGGAGTGCAATGAGAGAAGAAATGGATGCACTAGAAAAAAACCAGACTTGGGAGATTGTTGACAAACCTAGGGGAAAGAATCTTGTGGGCTACAAATGGGTTTTTACATTGAAATACAAAGCTGATGGTTCTCTTGAGAGATATAAATCACGATTGGTGGCAAAGGGTTATACTCAGACCTATGGAGTAGATTATCGGAGACATTCGCTCCGGTGGCAAAGATGAACACTGTGAGAATTCTACTCTCTTTGGCGGCTCACTTTAATTGGCAACTTCAACAGTATGATGTGAAGAATGCATTCTTACATGGAGACCTAGAAGAGGAGATCTACATGAGTATTCCATCGGGATTTGAAGGAGAAAAGACAACAAACAAAGCATGTAGATTACGGAAAGCACTATATGGGCTCAAGCAATCACCTAGAGCCTGGTTTGGGAGATTTTCCAGAGTTATGAAAGCTTCAGGCTACAAACAAAGCCAAGGTGATCATACTCTCTTCATTAAGCATTCGGCAAGAGGGAGAGTGACGGCACTTCTAGTGTATGTCGATGATATTATTATCACAGGTGACGATGATGAGGAGAAACAGCAGCTAAAGCGGTGTTTGATTAAAGAGTTTGAAATAAAAGAGCTAGGAAGACTCAAATACTTTCTTGGCATTGAAGTTTCTTACTCTAGGCAAGGAATTTTTGTCTCACAAAGAAGTATGTGGTGATCTCTTGAAGGAAACCGGAAAACTTGGTTGTAAACCGGTAGCTACACCTATTGAGCCTAATAAAAGGCTTGGGGATGCAAAGGAAGAACCTGCTGTAGATCGAGAAATGTATCAAAAATTGGTTGGGAAACTCATCTATTTGGCTCATACTAGACCTGATATTGCCTATTAATTTGTGGGATTAAGGATGTTTTTTCCCAATAAAGATTTGACAGGTTGATGCCCAATAATTTGACAGGTTGGTCTCTCTCTCTCTCTCTCTCTGATAGATAGAAGGATGCCCGATAATTTGACAGGCTTAATGCCTTAGCAGAATCACTCGACAAGAGATGGCCTACGATGACACGCTCTGAGGCACTGCTGACTTTATCATCTCTCTTCTTACAACACCACCTGGGGGGGCTCTCTCTCTCTTTCGATCTCTCTGGATAGAAGAATGCCTGATAATTTGACAGGTTTAATGCCTTGTCTACCATGACATGCTCTGAGGCACTGCTGACTTTGCCATCTCTCTCTCTCTCTCTCTCTCTCTCATAGATAGAAGGATGCCTGATAATTTGACAGGTTTAATGCCTTAGCAGAATCACTCAAAGAGATGGCCTACCATGACATGCTCTGAGGCACTACTGACTTTGCCATTTCCTTAAAATCCTGATGCAGAATCCTACTGGTTTTATTTCGTCTGCATCAGGATTTTGATCTTCAGCTACATTTTGCCCCCAGGCTAAGCAAAAACACTAAAAGAGCCGACAGTTGGTCTTTGAACTCCTCTTCACTATGCGTCGAGAACTGATTGATTCAAGATGGCCTAATGGCCCATCTTGAGCTCCAGTTTCAGAATTGCACCTCATTAACTATTCACCAATCCACAAGTCGGTGTCGGCTGCAATTCCTGGTTGTTCAGTCTCTGGCTGTTGGTTCGATCTTAAGTTCCCTTATGTTTGATTCCAAATGCTGATTGTTTATTGTAACCAGCCTCGATTGGACTCTCTTTCTTGCGAACCTAAGTCAGGCTCGATCTAGCCTTGGTTACAGCAAATTGGTGGTGTTGGTCGTTCCCTGGTAGTTGCTAGTTAGTCCTCGATTTCCACTGAACAGTATTTGGTGCAGAAATATGGTCAATTGATCTTGTAGCTGCCGCTCGTTCTGTGAGATCACCATTGTTGTTCTCTATCTAAACCATTCAACTATCAAACATTGTCAATTAGTACTTGGTGATTCTTCTTAAATCTACGCCTATACTTTCTTTTTGAGAATATTTTTATCAATGAAAAATTGGAATACAACTTCAGAAACTAAAGCCAATCTGTAAAGCTTAAATTGAAGTTACAACCCCGAACATTGAATCAACATCACTAAGTTTAATGGCAATCTGCATTTTCCATCATTTTCATATGAGATTTAAGCAGAGCAATGACATGCTAAGTTACTCTCAAAGAAAGATGGACAGCGAACCCATTAAAGGAACTGGAATAAATGAGCAATGCCTCTTGTTTACGCAGACTATTAAAAAGTTCAGAAAACATTGAGACAATTAGGGATTTAACTTAAGACTTCGGCCTCATTAGTGTCGGTCAGCTCACGGTCCTGGAGTACCAAAAGAAGATCCATCCACATTATACTTCGAAACTTCATAAGGCGAAGTCTAAAGTAGAACCCTGACTTGTTCCTCCCCTTTTTTATTTGCTTTGCCAAATCAATATTCAGTTATGAAATACTCAATGAGCTTTAAGACCACAATACGACAAGTTCAAACTTTCTCCTCTTCGAATTTTATACCCTGAAGAGCTTCGTCGTTTCTTTCCAACTTTGCCTAGGAGGCCATCGTCCAACAAACTTTTATCAAGATTATTAGGAGAAAGCCTTGCCAACGTTGAATGGCTCCCCGACTATTGATGGTGACACCATGTGATTCTTCATTTGGCCGAAGGACTTGCACATATCTTGGTAGGCTCAGGACCCAACTTACTTCCAATGGCGCCAAGATCAGCGCGGGTAGATCCCTGATCGCCATTAGTTAGTCCATAATAAGTCAATATAAGTCCCTCTCATTACCGGTTGAATACCGATGATCTTTAGTATAGTATTGATAGTATGCATCTTAGAAAGAGCATGAGAGCAACTCGATGTAACAAAATATCTTCTGGGGCCACTTCGAACAGGGCATCCCCACAGTAATCAGAGCATTTCCAACTTTTTTTTTTCCTGCCCAAATACATCCTTGGCGGGACAACAAACCAAGATCAACTGGTTTACTTACAAGATTTTGAAGGACAACCTAACACAGATAAAATTGTATGGGATACTCCAAACCAAATCGCATTAATGTAGGGCGAACCATGTAATATTTCCATGAGGTACTTTTTCAACAAAAAGATAAACCTTCCTCGTGGCCTGGTACAATGTATTCTACTGAGGCTCTCAGTGTTCAGTGTTCATCGAGGTTAAAATGTCATTTTCCATCCAGTGAACCATGGCTGTATCAATTCATTTACATTAGTACCACAAGCCCTATATAGCTATTCAAACCAGGTTCAAGCTGGCAACTCTACACATGTGATTGAGACTAACTAATTTTTGCAGTCTATTGAGTTTGTGGCAGTTTTGGAACTCAGCATCAAAACTGGACTTCATGTACGGCATATTCACATTGGAAATAGCTTATCGTTCCCAAGGGACTAAAAGGCACCCGAGGTTAGCCCTGGTCATTCAACGTCATGGAACGAAGATGACCAAAAAGACATGTAACAAACAACATGAAAAATTTCAAGGTTCGTTCGAGACATCATGAGACATTTTTGGAATATCATGAAAAATGATAAGGGGGAGTGTTAAACATTGTCATCCATTTCCTCTAAACTAAATTTAGAAACTACCAGTTGAATATTTGAAGTCTTGAAGTGCGCAGCAAAGTGTGAAGCAAACGCCAAGTTGAGAGTCCAAGCAGAGCTTGAAGACTCTCACGTGAAGAATAAGGGCGCGTTTGGTAACGATTCTGTTCCCGGAAACAAATTATGATAAGAAATGATTATTTTTTATTCTGTTCCCGAGAACTGATTCTGAGTAAAAGAACGCGTTTGGTAGAATCGTACAAAATTTTGATTACGGAATAGAATTACGTTTGGTAGACGTGTTCGTTGTGATTCTGTTCCAAATCAATTTATTTTAATTTTTAAATAATTTTTATAATTTTTTCCTTTTCTTTTTTTTTTTTTTTTTTTTCCTTTTTTTCTCCTATTTTTCTTCTTCTTCTTTAGGCTGATTCCGGATCGCAACCAGAACCGACCGGATGAGGGTGGTGACCTCACCGAGCGTCGCCGGCCTCGCCGGGTTGGGCGAGGCCCGCCTGGCCACCAACGGGGCTAGGCGAGCCTTGCCGGTGGCTGGGCTTGCCTTCGGCGAGCTCGCTGGACTTGGCCCTGGCCTGGCGAGCCTCCAGTGAGCTCACCGGACCAATTGCCGGCAACCGGCGACGGCAGACGGCAACGGGTGGCGGTCGCAAGATGGTGGTCGATGAAGAAGAAGAAAAGAGAAAAAGAAGAGTTTTGATTCTCAATTTTGTTTAGAACAAAATCAACTTTTTTTTTTATTCTTGATTCTCTTCCAAATCTGTTCCCGAGAACAAAAATTTTACCAAACGCGATTCTCGTCCTAAACTGATTCTGGGAACAAAAAATTAGAATCAGGCACTGTTTGGATGATTACCAAATAGTGCCTAAGCAAATTGAAGTCAAAACAAAACATGTTGAAGATTGTCAATAATTACTGAGAATGGCGGTGGCTGCAAGTTGAAGACTATGCGGGCAGCATTCTAGAAGAATCCAGATTGATAAGTTGTTGAGAGATTGAGGCTTCAAGATGTCAGCAACTTAGACTAGAAATATCTTGTAAAATAAGTCAATAATTGAGGGAGAGAATCAGTGGAGTCGCTCTATAAATAGAGCTAAGAATCATTCATGTTACGCGTGTGAGGAGCATGAAAATAAACTCCATATCATGTAGCTTCTCCACCACCAACTCCAACTATGTAATACCATCTTATCAACTAATTAAACTATACTTGTCCCATAAACCTTGCCTATATTCCTCAATAGTATCCTACCCTTGTCCACTCCTCAACATCAACTAGACCATACACAAATCCACTTACACACATCAAAACACAAACTATCATTAACATCAAAACCCTGCTTCCGCGCAATCTAAAATTCAACAGAATGTTACTCACCATAATTATTAGATCCCCTTGTGGAACTGCTTTAGCATGACTGAAGGGCAACAATAATTGTATGGTTGTCCAAAATAGCAGCAAAAGAACAAAGCCAGAAGCTGAAATTAAGAGACATCTCTGGCACTTATTCACATGGCTGAATCAGAAGCAATAACAAAATGATCTTAAGATGAATGAGCCTTGATATTGATTACCGAATTGCTGCTTCTTCTTTAGATTTACATTGGGGGATCCCTCAAGAGAGCTACCCATGCAGCACGTCAATGTCAAGCTATGTTAATCACAAATGCTAACATATGCCTTAACAACAGCCCTGAAAGGCAAATTACAGAGAATAGGCTGGTAGGATGCACTCACACTATCTTAGTTTTCATACATACAATAGGTTTAAAATTAATCACGGCTAGAGTTAACAAGAGTATCACCCTCAGCTCGCAAGATTTGATGGCATGGTGGTCACAAGCACAGCTTCTAGGATTCACCATTCTTTTACAAAGACAAGGTAACTTTAACCTGCAACCACCGGGAAAATTAATCCAAAGCAAGCTATAAAGCTCTGTTAATACCAATTTCTTTGAAAATCTCATGGTAGCACATTACCTTCTAATCAAAGTTAGCAGGAATATCGATGTCTGTATCTGATGGATTAGCGAGCTCAACCAGTGTTCCCTGCAATTCAAACACCTTACAAAATAAGAAAAACAATCACTGTCAATTTGCTGCAACCAAAGGCGAAAGGCTAAGACTGTGAAACAATTGACAGCTATTAACTGCAGTCATAGAACTGAAGATTGAAGTGCTCGACTGATTTTATTCCATTCAGGGAAAACTGCTCAAAGTTCAATGAACTTCTTTTTACAAAATGGCTTGGCCTTTTCTCTTCTTTCATCTAGATGTTTCAGTTCCTCGCATTTTCCAAATGAAACAGAGAACAAGATAAATGGGAATTCAAAAATCGAACAGAGACCTTGTAAGAAGGTTGGGAGCTTGTCTCGATTCTTCTTAAAAAGGAGAAAAAAAAAAACAAAAACAATACACTATGTGCAAAACATGTCACTATGTAACCTCATGGAAGCAACACAGCATGAACTACATTTATGCCCTGAGTAACGTATTTTCTCCTAGTCTTGTACCGTCATTCCCACCTTGACATCCTTATCTTGAAGGTTTTTCAAAAGAATTTCTATCCATAACTTCTCACCGTTTCCTGAGTCTGATGTTATCATCAGAGCATCATATTGCCACAGGGCATGCCTATATACCTTAAATGATGCTCAATAGTATCCTCGATATCCAAAGCCAGCTTTCTCTTGAAAACCAATACTTGTCGATATCCTCATGGACATGCACGGGGAAAGCAATGCTGTCTAGGAAATCAGCAAGGAGGATCTTCCTATATTTAAATTATATAGATCATCACCTAATACATGCTATCGACTAGCTTTTAAACAATTATTCCCTAGTTTCAGAAAAAGGAACAAATACACTAGAAGCTTTTTCCAACCAATATCTGTTGATTGAGAAAGAAAATAGAAAGGTAAGAAGGTCTCTGCAACCAAGTTCATCATAAGTTTCTCTTTGTTATCAATGGAGCATGTGGAAGGCAATAAGTTGGAGACAGTTTTATTGAAGGCCATCAATGATCTGAATCATGAGCGGGTACAAATGAAACGAAGCTATAGGGTGCATGAGGTGCGAGTGTAAATTAATTGTTTATCAGATTCCACTGATTACAACTAAATGGTAACTTTTTCTCAGATACGTTAAAGGTTTTGGTGCTGCCCTCTGAAGATGAACACTCGGAGCTTCTTTCTCTAACCTTTCAGTGAAGACCATGATAAGCTCTGCGTCAGTGAGTCAAACCAAATTCATCTTAGGAATGTAGATTAAAAGGAACACCCAGACTCCCAGAGACTGGTAGCTATGAGGTTCTACTGCTTCTTTGCCCAGCTTTACAGATCAAAGTGTCTCAATTAGTGAATTAAAATCCTGAATAGATGCAAATTTAAAAAGAAGAAATGTACCGGTAACAGTAAGTCTCCCTATCAATCCTTAATTAACTCTAAGTTTGAGCTTTTTTCAATAATCCATCACTACAGGCTTTACAAGGTTTACTAACTATACATAACTTACAAAGACAAGCTTCTTAATGAATATATATGTCTCTCTATCAAAGCAAGGGAAAGCAAATCCACAACCCAGCTGTATGATTATACGAATATCTGTATAGATAATGATGGAATTGAATGAAACTTGCAGTTTGCCTGAGAAGCTCTTGAAGATGAAGGCTCCAAGAGATGCACGTATTAGGACTTCCTTAATCATATCTATTGCCCTTTTATACTATATAGGAGAGAGAAGCTTCTGGGATTATAGAAACACTAAAAGTTAAAGGACAGTAAAGGACAGATGGACATCTCAAATATTATTATGGTTGAGTACCTGCTCATCATCATCAGCTGAAGAATGCATGATATTCATGGGCAATGTGCTTGTTAGATCGGCAGCAGTTCCATGAAAGTCCTGCACAGAAAAGGCACTGTTGAGGTATGGACAGAGAGAAAGAGACAAACAAGAGAATTAGAATAGAACAATCTGCCAGTGTTCCCTAGAAAGGCAACACCTTTTTATTAGGTCAAAAGAATTTAAATTGCAAAGAAATCCTTTTGACTTGTAACTCTTTTTGGAGAAGACCAGAGCAGATACAGCACACATGAGCAGACATAGTTATTCAAGTTAAAAGGATTACCATCAAGCCCATGCCATTGAATGTAAAATCTGTATCTCAACATCAGTGTATGATCATTAAAACTAAGAAGATAACAAATTTCTTCTATCAAAATCGCCATTTTTCATCCAATTGCATGTCAAGGTTTTGCTTTTGGTATCTAATTTACTATATCAATTAATGGATAAAAAACCAAATGCCTTGCTAAAAATTATCATCAAACACTATGAGTTCAAAAATGCAGCCTAAGCCCCAAATCGATCCATCACAAATGAATCAGGCAGAGGGATAGCTGTTACATTACGAATAATATAGATGAAGCAGTTTCCTGTCATAAAGAATGGCTAAAAAGTTCTAACATCATGTAGTGTAGCATCCAACTTTTTCCCAAAAGATAGAGAATTTATCATATGTAACTCCAAATTTCTTTTTCTAACTCCATTCCCCATTTTCAGTAACAAGATGCCCAAGAAAATGTAGAAAGGCCATTACTTCATATCATAAAAGATTACAGCTTGTTCCACCTATAATTCTTCAACCCAACTTTTGACAGCACATGGATTTGCAATAGAAACACAGGATAGGATAAAAGTTATCCTATCCGGCATTTGGAGACCCCAGATAAGTCCAGATATAATCCCAGATAATCCGGGGGCTAGATGTGGGATAATTCTATCCCACCCGCATAAGAATAAGCGCTGAAAAAAAAAATAAAAACTAGGGAACAGATTTCCATCTGCCGTACATGATGCCAACCACACCGCCATTGTTGGCGTCATTGGTGATCACCGTGCATTGGTCACACCCCTCGGGTAACCCCGTCATGGTGATCACACAACTCAGGCGACCATCATTGTAGTAACCATCTGAGATTTGAGCCTCTCAACCCCCACCTTCCGGACCCTCCCTCCCTCCCTCCCTCTCTCTCTCTCTCTCTCACATTGTAGTAATAACCTGAGATTTGAGCCTCTCAACCCCACCCTCCAGACCCTCTTCTCTCCCTCTCTCGCTCCCTCCCTCCCTCCCTCTCTGTGCATTCGTGGGTGGTCAACCATTGCACCAGCTCTTGAGACCACTCTTAGGTGGTGACCCTCGCAACCAAGAACCAAATCCAAATCTCACTCCGAGCTCATATCTCTCTTTGTCATGGTGGTCCCTAACCACCGCAACAGATGGTTCTCTCTCTCTCTCTCTCAGCCGTCCAGATTCCCAAGGCCCCTGACCCCATATACAGTAATTTAATGAATTTTTTATTGTTATTTTTATTACAATATCAGCTGAGATATCCAACGTTTCACTAGACAAAATAACAACCCCCCCGGAGGGTCGCTCGGAAAGGTTGCTATACCATACCTTTTGACTCAACTCTACTATAGTAGTCACTAGACTCACTATAGTAGTCCGTCCGGCTGCTCTTGCTGAAATCATTACTCTTCATTCTCCCGTGCTCTAGCAATTGCGCTCCCTAGACCACTACCATGTAGTTAGGTAGGGACAATCAATCCTTAGTCCAAATGCAGCATTCAACTGGAAAAGAACCTTTTCTAACTACTTGCTTTTTTTTAACTCTCCTCATCAACCCTACATTAAGATAATGCTCTTGGATCTAATTCTAATTGAATAAGAGAGCTTCTATGGACTCTCAACAAATCAATATAACCGCACATAGCGGCAACTCAAATGGGAAACAACTATAAGAGAAAACACTTCCTTATAATCAGAAAAATCAGTTGCAAAAGAAACACTCTCCACTAAGTAATGGACATGTAAAATCAATTGGTTTCCATCATTCTAATCACCAAAGAACTGGTGATTTGAATCCTCCAGTTCAGCAGATCAACAAGTAAGAGCAGTATGTGACTAATTAAAATGGAAAAAAAGTGAGCACCATTTGATTGTCTACTTCACCACTGGGGTTGATTGAAGGATCAGATAATCTCTTCATGTCAGCTGCAGAAGTCTCTCCAGAAATTCCCTGCATGGACTATTATTGAAAGAGTCAAAAAAGCTAAAAAGCTACTAATTGACTTTGAGTAGTTTGAATGAAACTCACAGGATCATCCTTATTGCTAGAGAAATGTTGACCATCGATAATCAAAGGCTTGACATCTGGGGTTCCCTGTGGAAAGGTAAAAATGACGTTTTCATCTATTTTCCATAAAATTAAACTATTGTAATTAGGGTGCAGCAAACTGAGTATGCATACGAAATCATATTTAACAATGTTTGGCAAAGTGCCAACAAACTGATGCATCATAACCTGGCTAAGCAAAATCTAATGGTACGTACCAATTCACTTTGGTCTAGAGAAAGATTTCTTCCTCCCTTGCTGAGATCCCTCAATGTTCCCTGTAGGTTCACAAAAGGGAATTGAATCTATATTCTCATAAAATCAGTAAGCTCAATGGAAATCAATGTTATCCATTGCTTCAAAAACAGAAAACACACTCAACAAGTTTGCTACAAAACTAGTAGACTATAGAACACTATGAGAAAAGTTATCATCGTATAGTAAAATGACAGAGTAGACTATAAAATAATCTTTACATAAAACACTTCTTATTCCTTATAATATGTCATCTTACGTGAACCAAAACTTAGACTTAAATAACAAGCACCCACTTGACCAATGACATTGTTCTACAACGTGAATATAGAAAATGTTGATGCACTATCACACAAGTAATTTTCTTCAGGAATTTATGCGCCTACACTACATGCAACAGTAAATGGTGATGAGTACACCTATGTCAATTTATGATTGGTGAGCATATTGTATTCTATTTGGCACATTGAATACCATCACATTAAAAGCAAAAGCTAATCTTAATCATTCCAACAATAGCCCTCTTTATTAGCAGCTTCATGTTTAAAGCACGTATCTCAAGAATGGATGGAGTCCACGAAAAGGTAAAATGAAAGCACAATGGTATCATGTTTCACTTAACAAGAAAGGCTACCCAGTACAATCTCTAGGAGCTATCAAAAGAAATGCAGGCACAATCATATCTTTGAAACCTAAATTCCGATGTCAGGAACCTTATTCGCCCACATTAAACCACAGGCATTACATAAAGTCCTTGGTCCAGCTGGCCCACGACGCATAGCAGGAGTTGCATTTTCACTAACACCGCAATGTTGACATCTCCGGGCACTGAAACATCAACCAAAGAAACAATTACATAAAAAGAAAGTCGAGTCTCAGCCTGAGAGAGAGAGAGAGAGAGAGAGAGAGAGAGAGAGAGAGAGATGGGTGTATGTACCATAGACAATAAATAGCAGACAAAATAGAATCTCAGACATATATTTTCCAATGCTCACTTTGACAATGCCAAAGCAAATGAGGGACTCACACAGTTTCTGGAGGGGGAGTACCATCCTGGTGACAACTTTGAGCTAAATCCAAACTACCAGCACCTGAACCTTCTTTTACTGAAGCAAACTGCCCATTTTTCCGATGCATCCTGGTTGCATGATGATGAGAGGAGAATGAATCAAATCAACACCAAGTCTACGGTGGAGCTAAGCCAATTAATGGCGAGTGTGAGAAGTGCTACATTAATGCGCTATCATTTTATGACCCCACTATATTTTGCGTCATGCAAAACAATTGATGAAGGCTAACATTCTGGAATCACTCCTATGCACCATTTTTTGGTTCAACAATATTTTTGAACGAAAATCACCAACTTAGCATCTTTGACAAAAACGGAATAACTGCCAACAAGGGAAAAATTGATCTAACCTCTGGGCAACCTCTTTTCGCACAGTATACCTAATCTTCTTGTCAAAACATCTCTCCTTGCGCTTCTCCCGAAACCTAACCAGAGAGGCTATTCTTCTGGAAAGATTAGACCGCTTTGGAGTGTCAACCACATCCTAATGCATGGTGATAACTCATTATAAATTTACACATAAGAAACTGTAAGTTCTCAGAAAATAACCATCCGCATACCAGAGTACTTTGAGCATAAGGGACTTCAAATGTAGGCACAGCGGTTGGTATATCACGTCCTCCTAGAAGCAAAAGCACTGCCTGCACCTGGCAAACAAATTGCAGAAAATTCATGGATATCCATTGCATGATGGATAACATGCATGGAATAGGTTTCTAAATGCAGCGACAAGAGTGATAGTTGCAGATTGTTGTAAAAGAATAAGCTGAAAAATTACAAAGGCAAAGCCTCTCAAGCAACATGCAGAAGATATCGTCCAAACTATATTGCTTGCCAAGAGTTGTATCTCATCTGACTCATGATTACCAATGTCGAAATGCTGGAAAAAGATAAAAACACAAGTTCTCTAGTTGCTTTTTATGATCCACGTCAACACCTATCAAAAAAAGCTAGTGGCATACAATACCATATAATGCATACTCACTACAAATGCGTGCTTTCTCATCTCTTTCCTAAGCACAAAACTTAGAACCTTCAAATGTAAAAAAAAACTGCTAAGCAGAGGGCCCAATACAATGCCATTTCGGAACACTGCACATTTATGGTCCTTCCAGCAAAACAAGCATATATGCCCCTCGAAAAAGGAAAACCCAAATACCTTCAATCTACCTGCATATCAGATGTAAGCAGAACCTTTAACTGCTTCGTGTAAATTGAGAATTATCGAACTCAAAAAACATAATTTTTCCCACTTTGAAAAAAGAAAAAAGAAAAGCAGAACTCCTAGAATTTCAACTAACTTCAGCATTGACCCATTACGTGACCAGAAGTGCTAAAGAGCTGCAAGCTCATTGGTCTCAAAACCCAACTAATCAATAATCATTTTGCCCAAAGGTAAACGTCCGGAAGCTTACATTCAACGAGAATGAACAAGATAAAACACAATTCGAGACAAAAGCAAGCACCAAACCACACCATCAGCTCACTCGCAACTACTCACTTCCCCACAAAGCACGTACCTTTTCATGCGAAACATCAGGGAACACGTACACTTCCCCTTCGAAAGAGAGCGTGAGCTCGCTCGTCCTCGAAGGCGCCACACCACCTCCTCCCGCACCACCACCAGCGCTACTACCGCGATGACGCCGGTGCTCATAGTCCCCCACGGAATCCACATAACCCCGACCGGCCTCCTCCACTTCGTCGGCACAGTCGTCGCCGCCGCCGCCGCCGCCGTTCTCGAGCTCGTCGTCGTCGTCGTCGTCCTCGGCCCTCGTCGGCCCGCGCCCCTGCAGATGCTCCGGCTCCGCGCTCGCCATGGGGACGGACCCGCCAGAAGCGAAAGACGGAAGACCGGGGGGGAAAAGAGAGCGGGAGAGGGGAAAACCCTACCGACAGCGGCGGCGGCGGCGGCGGAGCCCGAGCCGGGAACGGACGTCGGAGCAGCTCAGGAGCGAAGACTGTTCCATTGAGCGGGCATCGACCGGTCCGGACTGATAAACCCTAATTTTTGTTCGATTTTTTTTTGTTGGGTCGATTAATTTTGGGGGCGAAAGGGTCCGAAATCGAGAGGCGCCTGAAAGTGGAAAGGGGGCGTGCGAGGGGAGCGACCCGATGTTTCCTCGAAGGGCCTCTTTGGAGTAAAATTCGAGAGAAGGGGGAAAAAGGGAAAAACAGACATTCCTTTTATCTTTCTCTTTTTTTTTTTTTTTTTTTTTTTGCAATATTTCTCCCTTTGTTTTGTGATTTGTCACTCCAAAAAGTGGAATGTGCACTTTTGTACTAGCACGAGCACTGGTGGTGCTCGAGACACTACTTAAAGAATATGCTACAAAAGAAAAAAATTCTAAGTGATGCAGCATATTTGATTAATCCGTGGCATCAGAAATTTCAAACTAGGCTCATTGTGATATATTTACATAAAAAAATTTCTTATAACATAAAAAAAAAAAACAAACTTTTAGGTATATAATATATTCACATCGAAATTCTGTTAGATGATTTTTCAATTAGAATACTTATCGATTTTAATATCTCTTGCCTCTTATATGGCGGCCAATTCAATTCTAAACATAATTTGGTTCTAAATGTACTCGTATGAAAGCCAATTTAATCCTGAATATTTTGACCATATCGATTTAGTTTTAAATCTTTCGATAAATTATCAATTTAGTCATAAATATCTAGAGTAACTAGATTGACAAATCGTTAAAAGGTTTATGATTAAATTGACATAACTAAAAATTTCAAGACTGAATTGACACAATCAAAAGGTTTGGGATTGAATAAGCTACTGTGCATATTAGCTAGAAAGGACTAAATTGGCATTAAGTAAAAATATTTAAAACTAAATTGACACAAATACAAAAGGTTTAGAGCTTTTTTAACGCTTTTCCCTGAATGATTTCCATTGCAATATTATTCTTTGAACATCTACCCATGGTTGAATAGTTCAATGACATTTTCTCTATGGTCCACATTCATGAGAACATCAGACAATTCGCAATTCCAAGAGCACTTGCTTTTAAACCTAAATTGTTGCCGATCACAATTGATGAGTGGACAAAAATGGACATTTCTTTTCTTTTCTTTTCTTTTTTTTAGTATACAGAAGGAAATGAATTACAAATTTTCTATCAAAACATGTTTTCTATTTAAAAGGTGAAGGTTTTGCTTTCGTACCAAGATGCGAGTCGAAACATTTGGACACCACGCATTCAAGGTTTGCATTGGCCTTCGAGTGTTTTGCTTTGTTTTCAATCGAGCGATGATTCACCGTCTTTTTGCTGTACTTTGGTGAAGGCGTGAAGTGATTCTGCGGTTTATATAGATGCATGACACTAGGACAATCTTTTTTTTTTTTTTAACTTATATGGTTATTTGGTTTCAACCTTCGTTTCTGTGATAATTTTCATTCAATGGAAAGAAAAGATCTTATTTATTTTCATTAAACAAATAATGTATTAATTGTTGGCAATTCATCCTTTTATGGATGGAGGGATATTTATATGAGGAAAACTTTTTTTTTCCTATTAATCAAACCCGTAGGATAAAGATAAATCTTCAACCTAAAAAATATCAATGCAATCAGCCTTGATAAACCTACCATCTATGAGGTGTTATTTCTAAGTTGGGATTGGGCTATGATGACTTCTTATATGACTAAATGAACCCATTTCCACTAAGAGACAAAGTTACCATTGATAATCCAATTGAAATTTAAGTGATGGACCTCCAATTAATTCGTATTCTTTTTTTTTTTTTCCATTTCTATTTTTTTAGGTAGGATTTAGTCGCCCAAATCTGGCGAGGGCTTGTGGTTGGCGAGGGCCACTGGCCCCTCCGACCATTCCCCCAGTATAGCAGCAGCTTGCAGCCCTTGTCGCCTAGTTGTTCTTCTTCCATTTTTTTTTTAAATAATAACTTTAGCTAATTTTTCAAATTTAATTTAAATAAATTTTGTATTAAAAATCATATTTGGACAAAAAAAAGGATGTCATTTTAGCCTTATGTTTTGTATTTTAGCCATGTTATTGTCATGTAGGAGAGAGAAAATATTTGAGAAAATTACATCAACATTTTCCGTTAGCTAAGTTAGACTAAGACTCAATTGCATAAATTTGATAAGTTTTAGAACTTGATTGTATTTTTTTTTGTAAATTTTATAATTCAATTATACTTTTATAATAATTTTTAGGACTTCTAGTATGAAAAAAAAAATGTGTACTTTGTACATCTAAAATCATGTTTGCCCCATGTGCTATGTGGGGGTCCAGACTGCAAAACAAACATCGCATTTAGCAAACCAAGATTTTCATTGGCTTCGTGGTGGGGGTAACCCTAGTATGATTGCTCGTCTGGGCTCTTCTCTTCTCTTACATGTACGACAATGATGTAATTAGTTAAAACAATAAGAAACAAAACTATGATTTCGCTATATAATAGGACGTATAATAAAGAATATATCAATAGTGAACCCGTTTAAAAACATATTTACAAAAGGAAACTCAAATTATTACGATTTATTAGTTATAATTAAAAATTCATTCTTGTATCATGATATGACTTGTTTTCAGTGAAATAATCTCTCAAATTTCAATAGTCTTAACGTACCATATAAATCTCACTCAACATCATCAAAATCTTTGTTTTGAATATGATATTAAAGACCCTTCTTCTTTGAGTATTCTTATTTTGTAATCTTATAATTTAAGATATCTTATACTCCTTTTTCTTTTGCTAGAAATGAACTTTTCAATTCAAACAATGAATTACAAACAGGTGGCAGTACCTACGTTGAAACGATAAATAAAAAAGACTACTAATACAATATTTTTAACATTAGATGGGAGACTCTGGAACAAAGAAGAAGACGCGGTTCCCATTTGATTTAAAGCCAAATTTGCAAATGCATGAGTAGCTTCATCATCAAGTCTACAAATGTAGGCCAAATTCCAACTCGGATTGTGTTGAAGAAGGAAGCAAGAATCTATGGCAAAAGGCCGAATACTTCAATGGCAAGGACCCTTTTTTTTTTCAATGGCATTATTTTGGGATTTGTGGTCATAGAAATATTGACACCTAAGTTTTGGTAACCCATATATTACAAAGAAAAGTTAGGGATCGACCCCGATCCCTAAACAAAAGAAAAGTAAATCACCTATAATTATGAGGAGCATTTTTCATTGTTAAGCTTATATTGCATTGCAATTCTCACCCTTGCCTGATCTGGCGAGGGTGGCCCCGGCCAAGCCAATCAAGGCACCCTTGCCAGCACAGGGTCTCTAGCTCGAGGCCGACAAGGGCCGCTCTCACGTGAGGCCAACGGTAAATGGCAAGAAAGACAATACACTTGAGGGAGGTGAGTCATTTTAAGAAAAGCTATGACAATTAATTAGCTAGACCATGATTTATGAGCAAAGTAACATGCACTTTGAATCTTGTATTCCTTTTGTCCAATACAAATGATTTCTATAAAAAGTACACGATCTATTATTTCGCTTTACTTGCGAATGCGGTCTGCCAAACTCTTGAGGGGCTTAAGATTTCTTGCAATTTTCCTAGCATGAATTCGCACAGCCTTCGATTTTCTTGGCGTCTGCAACAAAAGAAAGTACATAAAGACCCATTGTGTACATTTACAAATATTGAAATATAATAAAAAATTATTAAAAGATTTTTTATTAGGTATAATTTTCCCAAAGTCGACAAGTAATCAATATCCACCTACACTAAGTATGTCATTTTGCTAGTTTTTCATCGCTTTTGTCTATCGGAGGATGGGACTGAAATTTTTTTTCCCTGGTCGAGTAACATAAGGTCTATGCTTTTAAAAACTAGAATTCTTTAAGACCTCAATCATGGTCATTGGCTATTCAAAGCTTGGAAAAAAGACTCCAAAGTCAGATATGGAGGTTTTGATGCTTGAAAAAATTATAATATGGTGTATTAAAGAATATGTAGATTAAGCCCATCCACACCATTAACCATGCCAAACCCATATAATTAATAATATGGCAATCCGCTGGTTTGATAGTTCAAATGATTTTGATCTTTATGATTTACAAACCACGTAATAACTTCTCCTCAATGCCCAGACTTGGCACATAAACTCAAGGACCAATTCCATGAAATAATGTAAGAAAATTTTTAGAGTTTCTTGGTAACAAGCATGGGAAACTAATTTCAATCCAGGCAAACAAAAGCAAAATTCCTTGAAAAACGCAGGCAGTTTCTGGAAAAATCAAGTCGTCTGCAAAGCAAATGGATCCGAAATGTACGAAACAATTGAAATAATAGATTTTTAATTCATAAAACGGCAGTAAAAATCTCTTAGCTTTTGCAAGCAGTCTAACTTATGATCCAACAAAAGTTGTAGGTTTTAGCCTGTCACAATTGACGAATGGAGAACAACAGGCATCCTTTTTTCTATTTAAAAGGTGAAGGTTTTGTTTTCGTACCAGGACGCCTGTCAGCACACTTGGACACCAGGCAATCGAGGTTGCATTGGCTTTCGGGTGTCTCGGCCTCCTCCGATGCACCCACGCAATTCTTGTAGCATGCGAGATAGCAGGCGTTTGGTTTAGGAAACACAGCACAAGACGTCAAGCAATTGGCCTTACTGATTGCACCTCGGCGGCGGATGCCTGCAATGCGACCGTGGCCACCAGCATCAGCACCGCGAGTTTAGCACAACTCTTGACATCCATGTCTGTTTTTTATTTTTTTCAAATGAGTAAATGATTCGTCGTCTATTTGCTGTATTTGGGCATAAGAGTGATGTGATTCTACTGTTTATATAGATGTAGGGAGAGTCTTCATTTGTTTGTATTATAATTTGGTTTCGACACTTATTCATCGGATATTATTGATGTTGTATAAAGAGGAAATTGTGTCCATCTTTATCAAACAAGTAATTTGACCATATAAATTTAATTAATGCTTTATCTGTCAATATTTTTTACGAATTTTGGATGCAGGGAGTTATATTTGAGGATTTGATTTTCCTAGTAATCAACTCAAAGGAGAAAAATAAATGCTCACCTCCCAAATAAGACTTGATAAACCTGCGGACTATGGACTGTTATTTCCAAGTTGGGATTTTCTTTTCTTGTGGGGCTACTAAGACTTCCTGTTTTGACTAGCTCCCCCATTTTTTTTCCTAAGGAGACGAATTGCCTATAAAAATCCAATCGAAATTTAAAATAGTGGACCTAATTTAAATTTTTTTCCTTGTTTTTCCGTTTTTGCTTTTTCTGGGTAGATTCTCATTGCCATTGTTAAGAAGTGACATTCTTGGAAAAATTACTAGAAAAATCTTAAATCTATTGCAATTTTTCCAATTTAGTCTTAAACATTTTTTTTTTGCTAATTCAATCCTAAATCTTTTATAGTTGTATCAATTCAATACATTCGACAATTTTGGCTAGCCTATGCTGACAGAGATATCAACCTACTGGCTAATGTTGACGTTAACAAATTTTAATAATATTTTATTTTTTCGAATTTTTTAATTTATTTTTTATTTTTCTTTTTCTCTTTCTCTTCTTCCTTCTTTTTCCTCTTTTTCTCATAGTGACCGGCGAGACTTCAGCTTGGATCACAGCCCTTGCCCAGCCTCGCCCAGCCTCGCCCAAATCTAGGCAAACCAGCCTCACCATGGCTGGTTTGAACAATGCTTAATAATTTTTTTCAATTTTTTTGAAAAAAATTCATACGAACTGGACCGTCTAGAATTAATTGTGATAATTTAAGCAAGAAATGATTGATAAAATCACTGAAATAAAGATTTGTAAGTTCATATAAGAGTTGGTAAGTTGAAGGGTCAGTAAAAAAAAGGATAATCATTTCATAAAACTATTGATAAGTTATCAATAAATTATCGAAAAATCAAGTGATCAATAATTCTAATAGTTCACCACCGGCTGCGGTGGCTCCACTGGCAAAGTCTTCCCCATCGTGGGGGGACCCATTGACCCCTTCTCGGAGGGCGAGGGTTCGACTCGCCGCGGAGACGCTTGGCGTCTTACCCGTTCCACGGGGGTGGTGGGTCCTCCCGTGGGGCCCTAGGGTTTACTCCAGCCGCCCGCAGCGCACGGGGCTTCCCTGGGTCATAAAAAAAAAAAAAAAAAAACAATTCTAATAGTTCTCTTTTCACAATTATAAACTTTTCTTTTTAATAATCTACCAGCACGAGAAAAAAAGTCTGTTCTTTATGGAAGGCAGAGTAGAATCGTCCATTTTAGCCCTAGGGTGGAACCAAAGCTAATAAAAACATGGCCATAAAGCAATGTAGTTTTTTTTCTAGGAATCGCCTTTAAGGATTTTCCGCTCACCACTCTAATGTTGAAATGAAATATACATAATTTGTTGTGACAAAAAAAGCACCGACTATTAAGATGCTAAAAAAGCCTTGAACATGCTAATTTATTACGACATTTGAAAACATTATTATAGATCACAACAACAAATTTTCAAAAGGGCGCATTTTTTTTTCGATACTTCAGTGGGCTCAAGAGCCTTTCACATTCATTTTTCTTCATATCTTCGACCGAAGAAGACTCTAGGATTTTGTGGGAGACTTCTTGCAATCGTCATAACATGAACCCAAACAGTCCTTAATTTTCGGCATCTGCAGACATCAAAATGGCTAGTTATTAGTCTTGGAAGAAGCTGCTTGACCTCCGGGAAGTTTTTCAGCAGCACTTTCATTGGCATATTGGCAATGGCCTTTCGGTTTCTTTTTGGTTTGATCCTTGACACCCGAGAGGCCGGCTCAACAGGTTTTTTTTTCTATTCCGGAAATTTATTGGTTTGGTATTTCTCACTTGGCTTTGGTTGCTGAAGGGCTCTCCTTTTCTGACCCCACATCTCTTATTCATACCACCCTTATGAACTGGGGAGATCCTCTCCCGATGCTCAGCCACGAGAATGACCGTCTCCAATGGCTTGGTCTTTCCTCCGGTACCTTCACCATTGCATCGGCTTGGAACTCGATTCGCCCTAGAGGTCATTCGGTGCCCTGGTCCTCTTTTATATGGAGTTCTTCGCTACCCCCCTCGCTACCAAGCCCACCTTTGGCTAATCACTCGGAACTGTCTCGCCAACTCAAGTTTCATTACTTACTTATGGCAGGATCCCTTATGATGTATGTGCATTTTGTTCTTGCCGTTCGGACTCAATAGATCACTTATTTTTTGGTTGCCGTATAACTGGAAGCCTTGCACTCTTTTGGGCAGCCAAATGCAATCTTGCTTGGTAGAATAACTCTTGGTTGGAAAACCTAGACTTGATAAACCTGCGGACTATGGATTGTTATTTCCAAGTTGGGATTTTCTTTTCTTGTAACTCCCCCATTTTTTTCCTAAGGAGACGAAATTGCCTATAAAAATCCAATCGAAATTTAAAATAGTGGACCTAATTTAAATTTTTTTCCTTGTTTTTCCGTTTTTGCTCTTTCTAGGTAGATTCTCATTGCCATTGTTAAGAAGTGACATTCTTGGAAAAATTACTAGAAAAATCTTAAATCTATTGCAACTTTTCCAAGTTAGTCATAAACATTTTTTTTATTGCTAATTCAATCCTAAATCTTTTATAGTTGTATCAATTCAATATATTTAACCAATTTTGGCTAGTCTATGCTGACAAAGATGTCAACCTACTGGCTAATGTTGACGTTGACAAATTTTAATAATATTTTATTTTTCGAATTTTTTAATTTATTTTTTGTTTATTTTTTGTCTTTCTCTTTCTCTTTCTCTTTATCTTCTTCCTTCTTTTTCCTGTTTTCCTCATAGTGGCCGGCGAGACTTTAGCTTGGATCACGGCCCTTGCCTAGCCTCGCCCAGCCTCGCCCAAATCTAGGCAAACCAGCCTCACCATGGCTGGTTTGAACAACGCTTAATAATTTTTTTCAATTTTTTTTTAATTCACATGAACTGGACCGTCTAGAATCAATTATGATAATTTAAGCAGGAAATGATTGATAAAATCACTCAAATAAAGATTTGTAAGTTCATATAAAACCTATCATTTTTTTGGACAATTTTCCCGTGCATTGCCATTGATTTGGCAAAAAAGAATGGGGCGCGAAGATCAACTCAATCGCATTTTACACTGAGAAATAATCTAGCGCCGACAACATTGACTAGTGCCGGCGGATTGAATACCCGAATAGCGTTTGAAGCACACGCTGCTGAGGGCCTCGGCGAGCCTTCCCTTCTGGCAGCTAGGCTGGAGGCATTCGTAAAGGCAATGGAGCCGCCCGATGTTGATCGAGCAGGTGGCCTTGCAGATTACGTTCACCTGAAAGACATCGCCTCCGTGACCCTCGGTGCCCGTGGATCAACACCGCCATGAACAATGCCGTGGCTATTCTCTTTGCAACACCCTTCGCATCCATGCCTCTCTCTCTCTCTCTCTCTCTCTCTCTACACTCAAAAAGTATTAACACTCAGCAATGCAAAGAACGTGAACAGGGACAGCCATAACTTACCTCAGAATGCGTAGTTTCCACCAATTCTCTTCGATTCTCATAAATCATAGAGCATAAGTCACTATAGTATATGTTTTTTATATAGTTTTATAAGCGCATTAAAAAATAAAGCTAAACAGGTAAAGTTCGGATAGTCTTTTTTTTTTTTTTTAATGTTTTTACCGACACATGTTAATTTTTCTTTGACCGAAACACTACAAATTTTCACAACGTATAAATCTTAACGTACAAATTTGCATATAATTTTTTTTTCTATTTTTTGAATTTGATTAGTATTGTAAACCTTTAGCGAAAAAGTAAGAAGTTGTTTTTACATTTAAAAATAGTCTAAACAAACACGGGAGAATTCCTTTTTCTGTCCTTTTATTTTTGTGAAGAAGTTCCTTTTTTGTCTTGATACCCAGCGAGTGCAACTTTTGTAAGAACAGAATTGTTATGTTATCTCCTCATATTTCGAGCTATTGCTGTAATTTCTGCAAATGTTTAGTATACATCATCTTAAATGTTTTTATTTATTTATTTCTTAAACAAGTTTCTTATGTCGGAAATTGTGATACATTTATTTAGCCACGAATGGATCCAAAATCACATATGACAAGAACCAATGCGTAAATGAGTCTATTTGCTGGGTGTAAGAGTGATGTGATTTTACTATTTACATAGATGTAGGGAGAGAATCTTCTATCTGCGTATATGGTTATTTTATTTCGACTCTCATTCATCGAATATTACTGATGGTGTGTAAAGAGGAAGTTGTGTCCATCTTTATCAAACAAGTAATATGACCACATAGGTCGAGTTAATACTTTATCTGTGAATAATTTCAACGTTTTTTGGATGGAGGGAGATTTATTTGAGGCTAGGGAGTTTCCCAGTGATCAACTCAAAAGGACAGATAAATCCTCACCTTCCAAATAAGACATGATAAACCTGCTGGCTATGGGCTGTTATTTTCAAGTTGGGATTTTCTTTTCTTGTGGGGCTATTACAAATCCCTAAAGAGTTGAAATTGCCTATAAAAATCCAATCGAAATTTAAAATTGGTGGACCTAATTTAATTCTTTTTCCTTGTTTTTCCATTTTTGCTTTTTCTAGACAGATTCTCATTGCCATTGTTAAGAATGTGACGTGGCTTTTCTTTTATTTCTTAAGTGGGTATCACCATTCACATCTAATGAAAGTGCCGATAAGGTTAAATTTGGAATCGCATATCCAATTTGACGTTGATACATTCATATCAAAGTTATTACTTTGCATAGTTGTATTGTTGAATGTTTTTTTTTTTTGGGGGGGGGCCTACAAAAGAAGACATTAATTTTCTCATTTTTAATTTCAAAGAGATAATGGAATTGTAACAAATCTGAAGTCACTCTTTCGAATCGTGTCTTATTGTTGTACGTTGCTTTCTCTTCTTCCTTTTTTAATAAATTAGGAGGCGCGTAATTAGGTAGCTTTCATACGTAAGAACATATTCACCTCCGACCTAGTTAAAAGATAAGCAACATACTGCGCAATAGGTTCTAAATGATTTGCAAATAATATATCTTCTTTAAAGCTTCGCGATGTAGTGCTTTGCCCAAATTGATAGTTAGTTTCGACACTTCTGACAGATATCTCATAATTACGATGCAAATTATAATCGTATCGTCCAAATCCATGCAGATCAAATTATCAAAAGGAGTACCCAGGTGATGGGCATTCTCAAGTATCATTGCGCATATGAAATTAGATGTGTCGCAAAAGTCATTCGATCAACGGACGTTGCAAGTAGGATAGTGCTCTTATTTTATGTTCGCCATTCAAACATCACACGGAATCATTTGATTTATTTGTTTTTTCCACTCTCTGACTTCGAGATACTACTGAACGACTTCTCGCAATCCTTGGAACATGCCCCTGCGCACATTTTCGCCTTCTTAGGGTCTGCAAGAGAATAGAAGGAGGCATGGTTCAGGGAATAGTGACATAGACAATTATCAAGAAAAGAATTACTCAATCTTTTGGCAATATGTACGCAAACTACTAGATCTGATACCCGACAAAAAAATTTAATTAGTGGTTCTGTAGTGGTCAGTTTCAAATTATAATAGCAATCTAAACACCCAAACCAATCTCTCTTTACAACAACATAAATTCAAAAAATGGTCTCGACCTCAAATTTTTCCAGATAGATTCCATGAAAAGTGAACGATGGTTAAAATCCTACTCTGAAAGGTTAATCCGGTCTCTTACCCTTCAAAGCATGATACAAAAAGACCATCAAAGAGAAACTTCCAAGCAAGTCAAGAAATTTCGAAAAGCCTTCGTGTGTTTCATCACTGGATCTGATTAACTAAAAGAACATGCCAAATTTCTAATTGATTAGAGAGATGAATTTAAATGAGATTTTTTTTTTGTTCTTTTTTTTCATGAGGTAACTCTCAAGGACAATGGTTGTAACTAGTGGATTCGAAAGGGCTAGAGAGATGTCACAGATGAGTCATTATCTTCAAGCAGAACCACCAAAAAAGTCATATACCTATTGTAACTATGCCAATATAGTCCTAAAATTTTTATTTTTTGCCAATTTAATATTAAACCTTTTACAATTATGCCAATTCAGTTCATCTAGCTAGCGAATGATGACGTGAAAATTTTTTTAAATCATTTTTTATTTTTTCAACTTTGTTATTAATTTGTTATTCTTTTCTTTTCTTTTTTCCCTTTTTTTCTTTCTCTTTTTTTTCTCCATCTTCCTTCTTTCTCCGGCCGGCTGCCATTGGCCATAGGCAAAGGTCGATGATTGGCATGGTCAACCCCTGCCATGGTTGGGCAAGACCAAGCCTCGCCAGATTTGGCAAGGCCTTACTCAGCCATGGCAAGCATAAGCCATGCCCAGCAATAGCGAGACCAACCTCACCATGGTTGTCCAAGGCTAAGCCTCGCCCGACCACTAGCAAGGGCAAGTGTCGTCCAACTACAGCGAGGTCGGCCTCACCATGGCTAATTGAGGCCAAGCCTCACCAAATCTAGCAAGGCCTCGCTAGTGGCCAATAGTGGTGAGCCTCATCAATTGCCACTGAGGCTGACCTCGCCTCGCCTTGCCTCAACTAGTCAAAGGAAGAAGGAAGAAGGGGAAAAAAAGGAAAAAATAAAATATTATTCAAAAATTCAAAAATTATTAAAAACTACCAACGTTTAGCATTTGCTAGATATTCGACCAAATTTAGTTGGATAGACTAAATTGGCACAATTACAAAAGGTTTAAAACTGAATTGGCCAAAAAAATATTTATTACTAAATTAGTACGATGGCAATGGATTTAAGATTTTTTTTAGTAATTTTTCCTCATCTCCATTGTCAAACATAGATAAATGCTAGAAAGGCAAAAATAGAGGCACATACCAGCACCGCCTTCGAAGTCGAGACATGTCGATGCGACGCAACCAACATTGCAGTAGCGGAGAGTCTTCTTGACATGGCAGACCCGAACACATCGGATATAACAATCGAGAAAGGGAATATGGAACAGACATTTAAGGTGGCACTTGAGGGGGCATGGCAACCTCAAGTTAGGTTTGGATTCCACCTTGGATGCCCACCCCAACGACAGCATCGCCATCATCATCACCATCGACATCGTTTCCTTGAGATTATTGGAGCTCATGTTTTGTTCTCTCTCTCCCCGAAGAACACCCTCGTTTTCTTCTTATGAAGCCGAAAAAGGTTCCCCAGCGCAATAAGTTTGCACACGAGTTTGAATACAGACATACATATATTATATATATTTTCAACTCTCGAAAAGCGTAGTCAGTTATGGCCTTCATTTATGACTAACAATTAGTCCTCCCTTGGTGTTATGGGAAGACTGTTTTGAATGGAAAGTAGCGTTGAATGAGTAGATTACGGATACAACTATAATTTGGAAAAATTACCATAAATCCTAAATTTATTGTATTTTTATCAATTCAGTCATAAACTTTTTAAATATATCAATTAAATCTTAAACATTTTCACGTTTTATCAATTGAGTCCATTCAACTAATTTTGGCCGAAAATCGTTGTTGTGGACTGCTAACCATCCTACATTGCATAGTCGACGCTGACATAGATGATTTTTTTCTTTTAATTTATTTATTCTTTTCTTTTCTTTTCTTTCTTTTTTACTATGGCTGGCGAGGGTTGTTAGACCCTCACCTATCGCAGGCAAGAGATTGTGTGGTCTCGTCCAAATCTAGGCAAGGCCAGCCTTGCTCAAATTTGGGCTAGGCTACCTTGCCCATGGCCATCGATTCCTATCAACTCCTCCTCGACGTCAATGTCGTTAGCATTTGCTTCTCATTTCCCCTAATTTTACCTTTTTGCATTTACTAAGTGATTAGGTTTCGGGTGTTCGTGAAGCCACTTTCACTCACCCTTCTTTGTTTTTAGCAGAGATCAATTAGTAGTGTCAAGGAGCTCATGGTTGTGGTCATGGACAAAAAGGGCCCGGCGAGGGCATCCCAATTGTCGGTTGCGGGCAAGGCTAAGGCCAGCCTCCCCGATTGCGGGCAAGGCCAGGTGAGGTTAGTGAAGCCTTCACCAGCAATTGGCGAGGGCCGCAGCTTGGCGACCCTCACTCGCTACAGTAAAAGGAAAATTAATAAAAATTAAAAATTATTTAAAATTGACACGTCAACGCTAGTGGTACCATGTAGAATGGCCAACGTCCACATCAACAATTTCTATCCATAATTAATCAAATGAACTTAATTAGTAAAACACGAAAAGATTTATGATTTAATTGACATAATTAGAAAGTTTATGACTAAATCAGCAAAAATATAATAAATTTAAAACTTTTTGGTAATTTTCCAACCATGGTTAGAGCTCATAACATAAAAGGTTTAGTAGATATGTGCTAGCCCAATATCAGGTCATGTTGCAATGCTTGCCATGTGACAATTTACATAGGGTCTTGAAATATTAGGGGCAATTTTTTTTTTTTACGTGGAAATAAAAAGGACAATACATTTGCCACATCTCATCGTTTCAATAGGAGGTCCATACATGTAGGTCCAAGCCTACTTAACTTTTTGCCATCTTATGACTGCAAATCACATATTTATTCACAGAATAGTAAACATGAAAAAATTCTCATAATAGTGAAGCAATGGTTGAATATAGGGGTGAGTAGGTTCTAGGGTGATTATTATATATGTTCTTCTGGAAACCACCGAGCACAACGGAGTTCAATTTTGAAAAGATACTTTGACATAAAATATAGCTTTTTTATTGTCCTTTATGAAAATGACAAAAAAAATAGGTCATCCCTTCACAATGTTGAACTAGCGTTGACGATGGTGGCCCACTTTCTGTTTTTGTTCTCTTGCATGATTACCTAGTGGCACATCATGCATATTGCTGATTTTGACCCACCGGAGGTATCTTTATAAGCCAAGAGAGCAGTAATTTCGTGCATTTAATGAAAGAGCTATCTCTATTGGTGATGTTGCTAATTTTTACGAAGAGTTTGTAGAATTGGTCGCTATATAATGCAAATAAAAGCTTGTAAGTTAATAGTATAGTTGGTTGATTGTAATCGTTGGTAAGCAACACGGACAAGTGTTGATAAATCAAAACTAATTGATAAATAAATGTGTGAAAAGTTGATAAGTTATACAAGTAAAAATGTCAATAAATTCATATAATGTAAATAAACTTAAGGTATTATTAAGAAAGAAACTTAAAAGTTAATAAACAATTAAAAAAGTTGATAAATTAGAAGAAAACAAAAGAACGTTGGTCAATAACTCAACTCAGGATTGGTAATACATATAGAGTGATCAATTTTAGGGTGTAGGCCAACCCACCCTAGAACCTAGATTCAACCAAATAGGGTCAATTCCTAATATGTGGAACCAGACACCGCTCTTGTCCACCTGAACTGGCGCGGTCTCTTTTTTTTTTTTTTTTTGGAAGCTATAATTCTTTTTTAATTTAAGTATGCTTATTCTTTTTGTAGATAATCAAAATTCTTGTATTGGAATTTGATAATCTAAGACTTCTCTTTTTGCTAAGTATAAATGAATTTCCTTTTTAATATGAAACTTAGCATGAGTTCCTTATCTTGTTGTAAAAAAAAAAAAAAAAAACAAAGGTTTAGTTTAATCCAAGTTTTGATCATGATTTTGGAGTTTCGCTTTGGATCCGAGCAGAATTTTTACAATGCATATTGCCTCTGCCTTGAATGCAGCTTGAGTTCTAGAAGCGAAAAAAAATTGAAAAAATAAAAGATAAATAAGGCATACTGATTCAATCTGACCCCGCACAAGGAATCAGGAATCAGACTGGTTATTTTCAGTTCCAACTCTTGTGATTTGGCAACTAGCCAGAGTCGGCTAGACTTGTTCTCGGGTTGGACGGGACAAGCTCACCCCTAAATCTAGAACTAATTATGATAATTTAATCAGGAGAAGGTTGACAAAACCACTCAAATAAAGATTAGTAAGTTCAAGTAAGAGTTGGTAAGTAGTTGAAGGTGTTGGTAAAAAATAGTATATTATCAATAAGTTACCGAAAAATCAAGTGAAGTTTTCTTTTCATATTTACCAACTTTTTTTTAAATAATCTATCAGCATGGAAAAAATAAGACCGTACTTTTTGAAAGGCACGTTAGAATCGTCTATCTTAACCCTAGGGTGGAAGTAAAGCTGATAAAAACATGGCCACAAAGTAGTGTAATTTTTCTCTTGGAATTGCCTTTAAGAATCGTCTGTCTCGCCACTCTAACGTTGAAATAAAAAGTACCTAATTTATTGTGACATAAAAAGTACCGAGCGATAAGATGCTCAAAAAGCCTTGAACACGCTAATTATTACAGACATTTGAAACCATCATTACAATTCGCTACAGCAATTTTCAAAAGGGTGACTCTTTTTTATTTTTCTTTTTTCCAATACTTCAGTGGGCTCAAGAGCCTTTCACGTTTATTTTTCTTCAGATCTCCAGCTGAAGAAGACTCTAGGATTTTGTGGGAGACTTCTCGCAAGCGTTATAGCATGAGTCCAAACAGTCTTTAATTTTCTCAGCATCTGCAGACATCAAAATGGCTAGTTATTAGAAAAGTCGGGAACAATGTACAACAGATTGCCATGAAAATTGTCTGGGCAAAAAGTGCCCTATCTGCCTCTTTTTTATTTTTTTTTTGGGGGGGAGAAGGGATGAGGGAGCAGACAATCTCGATCGGGTAGGGCAAAGTGGTGATGTTAAAAAGTGGAGTCAGGGCTATTGTCTCCCGATTTTATTGGTAAAAAAAGTGCCAAAAGAGTGACTACAGCTATTGAGAATGACAAATACATGCAATTGTCACGGGTTGGTAGTTTTTTGGCCGCGGAATAATCCATACAGCGCCTGGTGAGTGAATTTGCCAGACCAGCCTTCCTGTTATATTCTTCCAGAGAACAATATGGCAAATAACTTCTTTACACGAAATCATACCACGTTCAACATGACTCAGGCGTCTAGTCCATCAAGCGAGATAATAACCCTCTTTAGGCTTAATAATTTGTTTTTGCCGACCATGACCTCATCAGGAAAGCGGCATCAACTCCCGACCAGTTTGTGCACGGGAGGTCAACCCCGCCTTCAGAGCTCCTAAGTAATAGAATCATTTTATCTTAGAACTCCTAACACTAACCGTCCTGACGCCACTCTCATGAACTAGTTGAATTCATCATCTCTGCATCCTCACTCTTTACTCGATAACCCCAAGCTTCACTCCTAAGGGTCCATGAGTACAGGAGAATCATGGATTATGACACAAGAATGACCAAATTGAGTCTTGAGAGACAGAAAAATTGACTAGACGGAATGGCCAATGACATAAACAAATACATTGAAAGAAGAAGTCATTGACCGGAATGACTTGTATCCTCAATCCTTACTCGAAAGCCCTAAACCTTAAAAAAAAAAAAAATTGGACAATTTTCCCGTGCCTTGTCATTGATTTGGGAAAAAGAATGATGTGGGAAGATCAACTCAATTGCATTTTACACTGAGAAATAATCTAGTGCCAACAACATTGACTAGTGCCGGCAAATCGAATACCTGAATAGCGTTTGAAGCACACAGAGTTCCTGCAAAGGAGATCGCAGCTACTGAGGGCCTGGGCAGGCGTTTTCTTCAGGCAGCTAGGCGGGATGCATTGGTCGAGGCAAAGGGGCGGTTTGATGGTGACTGCACAAGTGGCTTTGCAGATTCCGATCAATACTTTGCACTTGAGAGACGTAGGTTCCGTGACCGTCGGTGCCTGGAGGATCAACACCGCCGTGAACAGTGCCATGGCTATTCTCTTTGCAGCACCCTTCGCGTCCATGCCTCTCTCTCTCTCTCTCTCTACACTCAAAAGGATCAACGCTCAGCAATACAAAGAACATGAACTGGGACAGCTATAAATACAAGTTTTGAACCCAAGTGGGGGCATGAAGGAAAAGTTGCAATCCTGGCCTAGTTTCAATTTTTTTTTTTTTTAATCGGTGATTGTTTAAGTAGGACAAGTTTTCTTCCGTATTTTCTCAATAAAGTTAGTTAATGAGGTCAGGAAATCATTAATAGGCAAGACAGTAAATAACTTACCTTTTTTTTTTTTTTTTTTTGGTCGGCAAGTAAATGTTTTCTATATAGTTCTATGAGCGTATCAAAGAATAAAACTAGCTAGGAAACGTTTGGATAGATTTTTATTTTTTTTACATTTGACTTAGTTTAGATATTTATACGGATGCATCTTGATTTTTCTTTAACCGAAACATCACAATTTTTCACAATATATAAATCTTAACACATAGATTAAACATTTAATTTTTTTTTCTTTTTTTATAATTTGAATTGTATTGTAAACCTTTAGCGAAAAAGTAAGAAGTTGTTTTTACATTTTAAAATAGCCCAAACAAACACGAGACGGTTCCTTTTTTTGTCCTTTTTTTTTTTTTTTTAAAAAGGGAGTTCCATTTTGTCTTGATACCCGGACGGGCGCGACTTTTGTAAGAACAGAATTGATATGTTATCTCCTCATATTTCGAGCAATTGTTGTTAGCTGTGCATATATTTATTATATAACATCTTAAAAGTTCCTTGTATTATTTCTTAAATAAGTTTCTTGCGTCAGAAATTGAGATACATTTATTTAGGCTCCAAAATCACATTTGACAAAAACCGTTTGTCCCCTCGACGGAATTCCCGGCTCCATCACTGTTTACTCAAGTGATCAAGTACATTCATACAGACCTGAAGTCAAATGACCACATCTGTGCAATTACTTGGTTGACTGTTGCTGAACGAATTTGTGCATTTCGCTAATTAAGTCATGCATTGACCCTGTCTTGGCAGTTTTCAGCCAGACAAAACAAAATTAATCAAAAAACATCTCTCTACTTTATGCTTTCTTTCTGTTGTTGGCAATGTAGAGCAAGGACCAAAGCAGCCATAGATGAATGTATGGAGGAAGTGCTTATTTATGGATCATAGTCAACAAAATTGACTGATTTTGTTAGATGTTTTAACAGGTTTTGAAATATTTGAAAGTAACGTTTTTTTATTGAAATTACGACTGCCATGAAAGTCATTTATTCTAAAACGTATTTGTAAATATTTTTAATTCAATGCAAGAATTGACGATAGAAAATGGATTTCTTTTATTTACCTACAAATTGCTACTCCGAATATAATTAAAAAGTGATATTCATATCTAAAGAGGATTTTTTTTCTTCAAGTATCTTTTCTTTTCTTTTGCTACTCTTTTTATTCTATTATTCCATTCGAAATAAATAAAAAGGTCTATTGTATTTCGGAAAGATGGCCCCTAAAAACTGTTACATCGAATTCCATACTCCAAGAAGCAGAATTATCCTTAAGACAGTATTTGCACACATCAAACAATTCATCTTATTTTCTCATTTTTTCCAAAAAGTTTCCATCAATACTTATTTTTTATATTATCTAATATTTTTCCAACAGATTCTTGATTTGTACCGCTTGGTAGTTTTCAGCCAGGCAAAAACTAAGTTATCAAAATACATCTCTCTACTCTATCCTTTCTTTTCGTTATTGGCAACGTAGAGCAAATACCAAAGCAGCCATAGATGGATATATGGGAAAAGTGCCAAAAAAGTCCTAAACCTTTTGTCTTTGTGCCGATTTAGTCCTAAACCTTTTTACGTTGTGCCAATTTTGGCCGGACTTTGCTGACTAGACGCCGGACGGTGACGTGGCTCGATCGGCGGCGACATGGACAACTTTTAATAATATTTTAATATTTTTGAATTTTTTATTTTTATTTTTATTTTTATTTTTATTCTTTTATTCTTTTTGTCTTTTCCTCTAGCCGGTCGCCGAGGTCCGGCGAGGTCGGCCTCGACCTCACTGGCCACCTCGCGGGTGAGGGGTCGAGCCTCGCGCTGGGCGGCGAGGGCGAGCCCCGCCCATGGCCGGCGAGGGCAAGCCTCGCCCGCGATTGGCTGGAGGAAAAAGATAAAAAGACAAAAAGATAAAAAGAAAAATAAAAAGAATAAAAGAATAAAAATAAAAAAAATTCAAAATAAAAAATTCAAAAATATTAAAATATTATTAAAAGTTGTCCACGTCGCCGCCAATCGTGCCATGTCAACCGGCCGGCGTCCACTCAGCAAAATCCGGCCAAAATTGTTCGGAAAGGACTGAATTGGTACAACGTAAAAAGGTTTAGGACTAAATTGGCACTAAAAAAATGTTTAGGACTAAATCGGCACAAAGACAAAAGGTTTAGGACTTTTTTTGCACTTTTCCCATGGATATATGGAGTAAGTAATTATTTGTGGATCATAGTCATCAAAATTGATTGACCCTTGATTCGTTTCATGCAAGTTGATCGATTCGAAGTCTATTTGATGAATTTATTAGGTTAATCTATAATTTTCTAAATTGCAAATGAGTCTATCAATTTGTTACTGAGTGTACAATTCGATGGGTATGTTCCGATTTGATCTATTCATAGCTTTTTATATGATGATGTAACTCTCTTGTATATTTTGATGTATTAATATGTTTTGATAGCATAGTTCCTTATTCTACGATGTAATTTTAGTGAATTAACATATAAGAATGTTTAATTTCTGTCTCAATAATATTTATATGTTAGTAAAATGCAGGTAGCAATATCTTCATATGCGTAGAAGTCATAATATATACTCGAAATCAGTATACCTTTGTCATAGATGGTGGTTCTTCCTTGATTATATTTTATGAGATTCCTTCCTTAAGATATATATTAAGTAATTAGCGGAATTTTATATATGATTATGGCTTAAGATATATATAAAGTAATTAGCAGAATTTTATGTTTTGACTCACTCTTAATTTGCGGTTCACAAATGTAAAATTTTAGTTCACGTTACATATCTGGATTTCATCGTTCAAATTTTGAAAAAGACCGATAAAACTAACAGCCTTTGAACTCTAATTTTATTCCACATATCTTTATTTAAATACAAAAGAACATATCTGCTTCAATTGCTTTTCTGGTTTTTCATAGTCGAAATTGAGGCAATATTGTAAGATTTTGTGCAACTATCAGAACATGCATCCGCACATCTTGACGCATTGTCGGCATCTGCATGAAAGCAGAAAAGCAAGATTTAGAGGGCAACAAATTAAAGCAAAATGCAAAACCAAGTTTCTCCTGAAACGTATAGTAATTTAATTTGCGCATGGTATTCTGAATTACATAGTTCTGTTGCGGTCAAATCTAAAATATAATGGAAAGTGGAATAATCAGAAAATCATGACAAAGAAGGTATAACAAAAAATGGACCACTAAAGAGAGATATTCTGAACAAAATTCAAAGAATATTGACAGTGAGACTAGGATTTAAGGAAGGTTTCTGTAGTCCCTAAAATAGTTTGCAGCCGTCCCTCAAAAGCTTCAATCCTCCCTCTTGACTCTCGAGGGATGGGCATCCCGTCCCTCGTAGAAACTTCTAACGACAGGATGCTTGTTTCTTCATGTTAAGGTGTGGTTCATATACCCTATTAATAAGGAAGTACATGAGTTCTAATTCCTGGCAAGTAAGAAGGGGCGAGGGGCCGCCTGGCGAGGGTCCTAGGGGGCAACGCCCCAAGACACCAAAAAGCTTATTTAGTTTAGGCCTGTATTTTATTGGTAGTTTGAATTTGGACTCATAGATAGCTACCATGTCACTTATATAATTGAGCCTTGTAATGGAGAGATTAGAAGTGCTAATTATAATAGAATCTTCTGCTGAATGTAGCGTAAGAGTGAACTAGGATAAACCTTATGTCTTAATTTTTCTTTCTCGCATTTACTCTCTACTTTGTTGTGTTTACGCACCAAACCTAAATATCCCCGGTAGCAAGCCAGGACGGCCTTTCATGGCATGCCGACTGATGACGTCTTGCGAAGAGATTTTAACCATCACTAATAATTATAAAGGGCATCTTTAAGACACGATTGACCATCACCTAAACAAGTGAGAGTTTAATATCGGGTCTAAGTTTTGTGAAAAACAACATGAAGTAACGCTTACACAGGCCAATATTGCTGACATAGCTTAAATCGGGGTGTCGATTTCTTGAATTTTTCTAGATTTCTACCCAGATACATGCCTTTTCATACAGCTGCCGATATTTTTCATTGAAGCATACAACAAAACACTTGCAGTCAAAAGGCTTCAATTAATTCATGATGGATTTTGCTAGGATTTGGAAGAGAACCCATATCTTAAAAAGTCATAATCTTGCTTTGTTTCATACGTCATGGAGATATATAAAATGAAATGTTTTTAGAGAGAGAAAAGAGAAGGAGGGGGGGAGATTGGGGTTTGAGAACTGTGCACGTACCAGCATCACTCCCGAAGCCCGAACACGTAGAGATCACGCAACCAAGCCTACAATAGCCGACGCCTTCCGGGATCGGGCGTCGGCATTTGTTCGCAATACATGTCAAAATACAACCTACCCTTGGCTCCACAAAAGTACATTCAAGCCTGCACAGCAACTTGCACAACTCATAGTTGGATTGCACCCTTGGAACCCACAGCATCAATACCACCATTATCATCACCATCGGCATCGCTTTCTCCGAGCTTTTGAAACTCATATTTCTTGGCCTTTTTTCCGGATTTTGGGACTGCTCTCCAAGTTTTGAAAGCCACAAAGAAGCCCTAGACGCAAGAGGATTGTAGAAATGGGTCTGTTGGTTCTCGAAAATGGAAGACTATATATCTGAAAAATGAAAAATGAAAAGTTTGAATCATTAAAGGTCTTCTCATTTAAGAGCATCGATTCCTGAGAAGATACTGAGATTTGACCAAGAGTGAGGCTAAATAAATACACTTTATAATAAGATCATATGTGTCTGGGCATATATAATATACATAATGAAATCACTTCATAACACAAGGAAAAGCGGGGATGTTTCCACCCGTAATGTTATTGAAACATCTTTATCGTGCAAAGGTCAAACAACTCTCGAACCCTTTTCTCTTCTCTTTCCACATGCTAGCATCCTTGCAGTAACGCATGTCTCTCTCGCTCGAGTTTGAGGCACTTCTCTTGTTTTACTATTATCACAAAACCATCCATACATCTAACTAAATTATATTTGTATCACAAATCAACTTTTTACCGATTAGATTGCCAGTTAATTTTCAATTACCAATTCTCATTTGAATTATTTCTCGAAGTTCATCCATTTTTTTTCTTAAACTTACCAATTCTCATTTGTACGTCTTGCTTGGGACACCTTTTAAGCTACAATTGACAAAGTCTGTACTTAGGAGGAATAATCTTTTCATATCCAATTCTCTTGTTATACATAAAATTATTACGCTTTGCTCAACTTTAATTTATAAAATATAAGATCCCGTATTAAAAATATCTTTTCATAGATGAAAGCTAGTCAAATAGAACTCAAATAACTTCATTTTGAAACATTAAAGTAGTAAACCTCCTCACGCTTTTATAGGGAGGGTTTGTTAACTTATGCTGCATGGCTATTTCGTGGCGCAAATGCATAGTCCCAGCTTTTCTAGCCGTTACCATTAGTCGTTGGAAAAAAGGCTGCAATAAAGTTCCTGCATTTATTTGAAACTGCTTAAACGGGTAAAAAATTTATGAAAGGTAAATAAAAGTCGGTGAAGGATAGGAAAGTTAGTATTACAAGAAAATAAACTTGGTAGATAACTCTAAATGAGGGTTGGTAACCCAAAAATATTATGTAACTTTATAGGGACAAGTCGTTAAGTCACTGAAATTAAGTTTAGTGATTTCTAGGAAAATTTAGTAAAATAAGGTGTTGCTATGAAAGATAAATAAAAATTGTAAACGATAAGAAAAGTTAGCAAATTACAAAACGGATTGTAGGCACATCAAGAGAATTGGTAATAATATAATCAAAGAAAAGTTTGTACATTACGTTAATTTAGGTTATTAATCTCTTAAAATAGTTAGTAAATTTAAGGAGTTGCTAACCAAGACAAATAAAATTTGGTAACTTAATGAAGAAGCTGGTAAGTTAGAAAAACCAATTAAATGTTGGCAATTGACACAAATGAAAGTTGGTAACCAAGATTAGGTGATACTTAAATCTGACCAAAGTTGATAAGTCAATGTAATTTAAGTTGATAATATTAGATAAGATTTTGTAATTTGAACTATTAGTAAGCTATGCAAACAAAAATTGGCAAGTTAGTAGATAATCGATAATTTGCAAACTTAAAACAAATTGTGTTGCTTATTTACTTACAAAGTAGAGAAAAAAAAGTTACCAGTCATACTTTTAACAATAGTTTTTGCACTTACCAGTACTTATAGAAATTTACTAATACAAAAAAATCCAGAATTTTAGGCATAAAACTATATAATTTCGCTAAATTATCATAACTTAGACTATATAAATAAGATTGAGCAATGGCATTATTGCACCATAAAGATGGAAAAGAAAACATGACAACATTTGCCCAAATGATTATGTTCTTTGTCATTATTATTTTTCCTCAACGCAATGTCTTCCAGATCTAGGATGAAGAGGGAGACTCCTTGCAACCGTCCGAGCTTGACTCCAAACCGGCTTCACTTTCGTTTGTACCTACAAACATTGAAGAGCTAGTGATCTAGAAGTATAAAACGACAGCAAATTCTCGACCAAATTCCTTTCTTCTTATAATGACAAAGCTCAATAGTCTACCGGAGTAGTGTTGGAAAGGCGTGGACACGGTGCGGCTGAGATCAAAGTCGTTAACCACCACCTTAAGCCTTCCCTTCTTGCAATTTTCTGCTATGCACTCGTTGTAGCAACTGGGTGGATCTCGAGCCCCTGAACAAACCAATCTGCACAAGAGTTTACACTAGAGAGATAGACCTCTATGATGGTTGGTATCTCAAGGAGTAACAGTGACACTGCCACAAAAAGTGCCATCGTCAATCTCTTGGAATTGCCCCTAAAATCCATCTCTCTCTCTCTCTCTCTCTCTCTCTCTCTCTCTCATGTGGTGGTGGTGATGATGTAATCCCATAATTGAAACATCATTTCGTAGATGATGGCTAGTCAAACAGATTTCAGTTCGAAACATCAAAATTAAAACTTTTTATGTTAAGGTGACACAAAAGAATGACCCTATCCGAGAAAATTCGAACGAGAGTGGCTTTTTATAAGAAGGTTGTTAATTTATGCGGCATGGGTATCTCGTGGGAGATATGCATAGTGCTGACTTTTTTAGTTACTACAATTAATCTTGGGAGATAAAGACAATATTAAAGCTCCATTTGTTTTGCTGAAAATATTTTCCTTATTCTTGGTATTTAATTTGCTTAATAAAATGAATCAATGAAAAATATTTTCCTAGTTAAGAGAAAAGTTTTCCTACCAAAACTTAAATCCAGGAAAATGATTTCCTCTTTGAAAAGTCGAAAAACATTTTTCAAGATATGACTAGGTATCGAAATCGAAAATTTTACGCTTAGGCATGAAAACCCCAACGTTGGTTCTCCAATGCTCAAGCTCTAGTCTCGACCCTCAAGCCCAAGTTTATTAAGACCGTGCGCGGGTCCTCGGCACTCAGGCTTGAGTCCTTCATTAATGAAACATTTGTCTTTACAATTTTTTTTTTAAAATTGAAATTTTAATTATTTTAATTTTTGTTCTTACAGACGTTTGTTCTTGTACAAACATTTTATTTTGTTCTTAGAAACGTTTGGTTCTCAATGCCAGGAACCAACATTGGGGTTTCGTGTTCAAGCATAACATTTTAGCCATGTGTCGTCGTTAGTCCTGCCCAAGTTGATCAGTCAGTGTCTGGATGCGCGGAGCACCGATTAAATAGTCCTATGTGTTCGGCAACAACAGCTCAACCAATGTTTGCTACCACATCGAATTGCAACATGTTTTGATAAGATCGATTTGAGTCACAATCTGTCAGAGTAGTCCGCTTTATATGTGGTTAGGCCAAGTCATACGACTTAACCAAAAGTGGCAATTTGACTCTTTGGCAAATCTGATTATATACTTTAGAGGATCGGTGTATTCCTTATATATTTATGCATATGTTTAGTTCATTGCAATGATCTTATCGAGCGGCTTGTTAATAAATGGCTATAGGTTCGTATAACTCGAGTACATTGGCACCTAAATAAGGATATCTCAACCGACTTTATTTCAGTCATTATATGTACAGAATGCATCGCTGATCGACCAATAGTTTCAGCATATCGATGGACTTCTTTTTATTTTCTGCATCTTATTATCCTTCTTCCATCTCCATCACTATATTCTTCCATTGATTCCGAACCCCGGTGCGGTGGGCAAGGCTTACTCGCAGGCATCGGAACATGAATGGACGCAACCCTGGAATTTTCCAGCATCTGCATATTCATGTAGCAGCAGTATATGTGTAAGAAGAAGTCATTAGAAGAATATTGTTTCACAAGCATAATCGAACAAATTCCCATCGTATGCATCTATAATGACACAGAAACGTCATACAACTATTGTCATTAAATTCAACAAAATTCTCATGAAAACAAAGTCACAAAACATTTTGGGTGTTTGACATGCACACGAAGTACATTTTTCTTTTGTGTACTTTTCAGAGGGATAAACGTGGATGGAGTTCAATAGACTCTGAAAGATCATCAGCATGTAATTATTCTACTGAGGAGGTGGAAACTCGAGAGCTGTCATCAACCCTACCAATTTTTTAAGAACTATACCACACTGGTTTTGTCATACATACCACGATAGACGTTGAGGCATGTGGACAGCATGCAACTTAAATTACGGTGAGCCGGGGCCTCCTGGAGCGTCGGGCTTCAGGCAATCTTCCAAGCAATGCGGTAACCTGGACAAGTCACAGGCCAGGTCACACTCGAACTCGCAACCCGAAATCTTATCTGGTTCTTGAGCTTGCGCTTCAGCTAATGTTGCCCAGGGAACCAAAGCCAACATCAACATTGCCATCACCCAACCCTTGATATAAGCCATCTTTCTCCACTGCGCGAGAGAGATGCTAACTTCTATGGTTGGACAATGAGCTTCGATGATTGTTGAAGTGTGGATGAAAGAGAAGTACTCTTGGGAACTTATATAAGCAAGAGGACGGCTAGGTTTACCATCTAAAACTCCTGTTGATAAGTAGATTTCCACTCTCAACAGAGTTTGTTGATCATATTTTGACGACAAGCAACTGAAGAACGTGTCGCTTATTTCCTCATCCCTTTATGGAAGAATGAGTCTGAGAAGTGCGTGAACCCAAGCCACCCGTTTTGTCCAGTACCAATATATGGTCATCATCGATTCATCATGCATTCTGCAGACGTGAACTCTTAAAATAAAATGCGCGTTTCGCTCTTGGCATTGCGCAGAATAAAATGATCAGCCCAAAAGTGGACATGCCAAAACTATACAACGCTCACGTTGGTCTGAGTTTTAGTACTTTTGCTATTTTCGTTATTGGAAGGGCGACGAGAATCTGACTTGTTATGCGTAGGTAGTCACTTGATACTTGCGGGCTTCAAGCTAAATTGGCACGTCGGTTGAGGCAGTTGCACGATCTTCCCTCGTTTGTCTCTTTAGGCTTTGCTTTAAACCAAGTTATGAGCATATACTTTCTAATTAACTAGTAATTAAAGCACTTAGGGGCTTCCCCGTGAGGCTGAGTTTTGTTTTTGCCACATATTGAGTTGGATATCTATTAATATTTATTTGATTTTTCTTAAGTTTATCAATTTTTATTAATGTTTATCAACTTTTATTTGACATTACAAACGCCTTAAATTTATCTACATTTATATGAATTTACTAACCTTTATTTAAGCGACAAACAAGCTTTTCTTTCATTAATTTGATGATAAATTTCGGTTTACCAAGTCTAGTTTGAGTTGCTTACAAACATCTATTTTGATTTTTTTGTCTAAATTATAACCTCTTCTAATCATGTTATCAATTTTTATTTGCCTTGTCTCCTAGCCATTAAATTAATCAACTTCTTTTTTAGAAGTTGTACCTTGTTTAGAGAAATTATCAACCGCAATTTGAGTTAGTTACCGATATTTAATTTTCCAACTAAGGTCAATAATTAAGGTCAAATGAGAGTTCACGACCCAACTATTATTCGTATTCGTATGATCTTGTCTCCTACCTAAGTTTGAACTTAATTAATTTTCAAACCATTTCTATAGTAATTTTCCGAGGTCCATTTTTAATGTTTTCATATTTATAATCTTAGATTTGTTTAAAGAATGTAATTTTCATAGGCTCTATTGTTATTCCTTGGATGTTGTATTAGAATATAGTGCATCTATTTGTAATGGGTTGATAAACTGCTTGGCCCTTATAAAGAAGACAAATGTCCATTTTAAATGAAACTGAATAGGAACCAAGTAAAAAGGTTTAGAACTAAATTAGCACAAATGCAAAAGGTTTAGGGCTTTTTAATACTTTTCCCAACAAACCTCCAAAGGCTCCCTAAAATACCCCAAAACCTCTCTCCACTCATCAACCTCGTATCCCTCCCTTTCCCTTACATACCGAATTTAACACCCCATGCCAAGTCCTCCACTGACATTTCCTTCTTCAAGCAAATGCTCCTCAGAATGGCCCTTGACAACCGACCATAACATGTTTCCTTGAATCCTCTAAACTCAATTGGATCATCTGTGACTTTGCTTCTCACTGGCTTCCTCACAAAGCGGCTGCACTCGGCATCCGCTGCTGCTTCTTTGGCCTCCTCAACGCTGCGTTGCATTGCGTAGTTCGCCCACCAGCGGTCCTCGTCAGCGGCACAGACTCTCGAAAGACGGCCAAGGATTTTTTACGCATCCCCGAGTGGATTCCCTTTGAGACCAATGTTGTTTTCCGTTCATATGAGATCACCAAGTTTATTCAGCGTTCGAGCGAGAACAGTTCTGTAACACCCGATATGCTACGTATGGGAGCAACAGTAAGAGACAGCGAGGTTGTGGCTGTGAGGACGTGCATCGAGTTTGAACCCGAGTGGTTTGATCTCTTGCGGGAGTTGTATCAGAAACCAATTGTTCCCATCGGTTTCTTACCTCCGTTCATGGAGGACGACGAAGATGTCAGTGACATGAAATGGGTGAGCATAAAAGAGTGACTTGACGAGCAAAGGTTTAACTCGGTGGTTTACGTTGCGATAGGGACCGAGGCCTTCCTGAGTCAAGAGGAAGTGAATGAGTTAGCTCATGGCTGGAGAAATCCGGATAGAGTTTCTTTTGGGTATTGAGAGACCCACCGGGGTCAACTCAAAAGGCGACGGACATGCTACCAAATGGGTTTCTGCAGAGGGTTGAGGATCGCGGCATAGTGTTCACTGAATGGGCACCGCAGATCAAGATACTGAGTCACGACTCAGTCGGAGAGTTCTTGACTCACTGTGGTTGGAACTCGATCATAGAGGGCTTAGCATTTGGTCGGGTTTTGATTCTCCTTCCGATGATAAACGATCAAGGAGCTAATGCATCGCTGTTGCAGGGTAAGGGACTAGGGATTGAGGTGGCTGGGAAAGAGGATGGGTTGTTCACGAGTGACGCAGTGGCTGAATCACTGAGGTTTGCAATGTTGAATGACTCGGGCTCGTCTTTGAGAGCTTCAACCAAGGACGTGAGGAAATTATTCGGCGAAGAGAGACCAACGAGCGCTGTATCGACGAGTTCATAAAATACTTGGTAGACCAGAAGAAAAAAGAATAGTCCGAGGCATCACGCGAACTCGAGATCAGACGCTTCAGCAACCATTTTCTGTCATCTCTAAGAAAGAATGATCCTTTGATAAGATTCCAAAGTCAACCTTCCAAGTATTCAATGTCATGGTTTTACATTTTATACAATGACATCAGTATATATAATATGTGGTGTAGTGAAATGCAGAATGTAGAACGACAGACATAAATGAATACCAATTTCCTCGAGCTTGTCAGTTCCTTGAGACAAACCCACCCAAAGAATGCGTTCGTATTGAATATACACTTAACTGGGATCCAAACTCAAAACATTCAGCTTCACTTTTGGATATTGCGATCTTCTTGCAAAGCCCTAAACATATGTAGACACCCATGCTCGCTTGTGCGCACGTACTCCCACCAGATAAACTTGCTCCAGTGAAGGAAAATTCAACATGTGCGTGCTTGGAACAAGTACTCGTTTACAGTATACATGACCTGTACACTAAATGATATCCACAATACATTTGTTCTTCATAACCGCGGGATGCACTATATTGATCGAAGTTACGAAGAATAGATGCACAGAAACTTGTATAAATTCTGTGTATAACAACCTACATTGGGAAAGGAATACATAAAACTATACCCATTATTCCTTTTATTCACAATAACAAATTTTTATGTAGTATTATCCACAAGTTCGGTTCACAATTATGGACAGCAGTAACTCCACCGAAAACACAAGTGCAAGATTTGCAGGGGGTGAAGTTCTCAAGTGTTTACACAGGTAGAGTACCATTCGTCCTCTCAAACTTCACACAAACTAATCTTTTAGCTCCAAATCAGAAGAATCAAACAATCGCAAGAAAATGTTAATACGATGGATATAGTTAGGACCGTCAAATGGGTGGGTTGAGTCGAGTTTAAATTGGGTTGAAAATGGTCCAAACCAAATTGACTCACCTATACCCGACTTGACTTGTACCCAACCAATTTACTAAAATACTTTCATATTTAAGCCAACTGTGAAAACTTGTATTCACCTAGTTCAACAGGAAAAGTACCAAAGTATTAAACATATTGTATTAGTATCAATTCAATCAAAAAATCTTTTAATTGGACTAATTTAATCCTAATCATGTTCACATTAGTACCAATTCAGTCCATCCGGCCAATTTAAGCCGGAAATTGCTAACGTAAACATTTTAAAATAAATTTTTAATATTTTTTGATTTTTTAATATTTTTTTCCTTTCTTTTCTTTCTTTTATTTTTTTTTTTTCATTTGGATTGAATACCGGCCATAGGCAAGGGCTGGTGAGGGCGTTGATCTAGCGAGGGCTCAGCCCTCGCCGCCTGGGCACAAGGGAGGCCCTCGTCAAACTTGACAAGGGCGACAAGGGTTGAGCCCTTGCCAAAGGCCGCAAGGGTGGCCCCCCTCGCCCAAGCTTTTCATGTATATAGAAAATTCAATTTTTGTATTGATTCACAATGAAGAATGAAAAAAAAAAGTTAGTAATTGATAGTGAATTTATAAAATCACATTAACAACTAACATGAAGGAATTGAAATTTTAGTTAAATGAAATGTAAGATATTGAAGAAGATAATTTATACTGATTTGGATTGCAATGACAAAAACTAATATTAGAATATTACATAAAAATAAAAATAGAAAATGCAACCAAGGAAAGATATACTCCCATAACTAACAAAACAAAACAAAAACAAAAGTAGAGAAACAAAAAGAAATCACATTGATATCTAAAAGCGTTTTGCTAGCATAATAGGTTTTGGGCTACTATGAGAATAATAATTTATTGTGAGCCACAAATTCTTAAAGAAATGGGCTCCACAATAATATATAATTATTTATTTATCGGTAATTTATTCTCTAGAATAGGTTGTTATTCTCATTAGAGATTAAAAATTATCACGTAATCATTTCTCTATTTTAATAATAGTGAAGTCAAACCCTTCTTACGAGCCCATCAAGACTTCTCTAAATTTGGAACAATCTAGGGAGTCTACTATTTTCTCATAGAGAGTCAAGAGAGAGTCATAAAAGCGGGTTTTAGTTGGGTAAACTATAAATCCATTTAACATCCATATACTTTTGAGAATGCCGTTTTAAATTCATTTTTAACTATTTACTTAATATAACTAACTCATGTAATGACTCAACCCATCAAGTATGAGTTAAGAATGGGCTTTTGATTCATTTAGATAGGTCTAGATACAATTAAATTTTACCCAACCTATTACTTATGAGCTGTTGTTTGTTAATAAAGCAGATAAACACTGAATTTGGAGAATAAAAAGGTGTCTTGAGGTCTATCAACTATTCACTAAGGAGGAAAACATTTTATTTATTTATTTTGAATTACGAATGTAGGGAATCTATACAAGCTAAATGGGGATATCAGCCAAAAAAACAAAAGTGAGCCTCGATTTCTATCAATGCAAATGCCAATGCTTTGTTGTGGCTCCTCTACCTGTTCAAGAAGGATGATCTACATGAGACTGGAACTCTGCACATTTTATTCACCTCTGCTTTCCAAGATACCAGTAGACGAGACACAAATTACTCCGTAAGAAGCATTTGATGGTCTCGACAATGTCACTGAAAGAATCGCACCTTTCTAAAGATTTCAATGTGCCCATGTTCGATAGTGGACTCGTTGAAGAGGGCTATCATGGGGCAAGTCGAAAGCTGGGCCACCATGGGTGAGAGTTAGAGGTTATGGGGGCTTTATCTTTGCCTATCTTATTCAGTATATGTCCAAAAGTTCTTAAAAGAATATATATCATAGAAATTAAGACCGTCAAATAGGAGAGAAACTTGATACTCCTAACTAATAAAGATAAAGCGTATACCATCAAAAAACTTCAAATTATGTCCACTATGATATAAATACCCCAATTTTTTTTTATATACCATCTATTTCAGCTGCGTTCAAGATATATTTATTACACTTGTATAAGTTCGAAATTATTTATAAACCAAAAACAAATTTGGGGTATTTGTGTCGTAATGGGCAAATTTAAGGTTTTTCATAATATAAAAAACTCGAGATATTTATATTATAATGAATATAATTTGGATTTTTTTGTTATAATAACCTAAGATAATTTATCCTTCTAAAAATATATTTTTATCAATCTGTATTATTAGCCTTTTCCCGGCATCTTCTAGAAAGCAGATGATCACGATGTACACGCAAACAGGCTATTTATATTGAAATTGACGTCAAATCAAAGTGAATGGAAGGTGTGACGAAATTAGGCACAAAGAGAAACGGCGCTATTATTTTCTTTTAAAGTATAATTGCATCTTTGAAAATGCCATCTTCTTTCAAGCTTGACAATCATCACCAGACGCAACTTGCACTTAACTTATGGTTTCAATCCCTTTCCATTTACCCTTTCTCCAAAAAACACATATACAAAGTAAATACTACAACCACATCAAGTCAAAAGGCTGCCATTCTCTTTTCAAAAGTTATAAATCTTATCGGATTACCTGTGCAAGTAAATCAAGCCAGCCATGGTGTTGGGCAATAATTTGTATATATATGACGGAAGGTGTTTGGAAAATGATTGCTGTTATTTATTAATTATGAACTGCATATTTGGTCAAAACACATGCGTCTGGGCAGCTCAAGAATGCATCTCCTGATAGGTTGTTTTTATTGGAACATGAAATAATCAATCAATCAAAACAAAGAACAGTGTGTTTCAAATGTTGTCATTTGAATTCGGTGCAAGCTCGTGGCAGACTTTTCAAAATGTATCTTCAAAGTAACTTTTTTTAATATACCTTGCTAACTCCGGGTGAACACGCTTGTACTCTTATGCCTTATAAAACCGAACGTCGGTCCACCTAAGAAAAAACCAACACATGGAAAGCTGATTATCTCTCTCTCTCTCTCTCTCTCACACACACACACACACAAAAGTTTGCTTCCATGGAGGAGATAGGTGAAGCTCATCAGGGCCATGACTCTCTGCACATAGCAATGTTCCCATGGCTTGCCATGGGCCATCTCATCCCCTTCTTCCAACTCTCCAAACACTTGGCTCAAAGGGGTCACAAAATCTCCTTCATCTCAACACCAAGAAACCTCCAGAGGCTCCCCAAAATACCCCAAAACCTCTCTCCACTCATCAATCTCATACCCCTCCCTTTCCCTCACATACCAAATTTAACACCCCATGCAGAATCCTCCATCGACACTTCCTTCTCCAAGCAACAGCTTCTCAAGATAGCCATTGACAAGTTACAACCGGCCATAACATGTTTCCTTGAATCCTCACAACTAGATTGGATCATCTATGACTTCGCTTCTCACTGGCTTCCTTCCACAGCGGCGGAGCTTGGCATTCACCGCTGCTTCTGTGGCCTCTTCAACGCTGCAGTGCTTTGCTTAATTGGCCCACCGACAGTCCTCATAGGCGGCTCAGACCCTCGAAGGACGATCGAGGATTTTTCACGTGTCCCCGAGTGGATTCCCTTTGAATCTGACATAGCTTTCCGTTCGTATGAGATCACCAGGTTTAGCCAGCATTCAAGCGAGTACACCTCGGAAACACCTGATACGGTGCGTATGGGAGTAACGATAAGAGACAGCGAGGTCGTGGCCGTGAGGACGTGCGTCGAGTTTGAACCCGAGTGGATTGATCTCTTGCGGGATTTGTATCAGAAACCGCTTGTTCCTATTGGTTTCTTACCTCCATGCATGGAGGATGACGAAGATGTTAATGACATGAAATGGGTAAGCATAAAAGCGTGGCTCGATGAGCAGAGGTTGAATTCGGTGGTTTACGTTGCACTAGGGACTGAGGCTGTTCTGAGTCAAGATGAAGTGACTGAGTTAGCACTCGGTTTGGAGAAATCCAAATTGAGTTTCTTCTGGGTCTTGAGAGACCCACCCGAGTCAACTCAAAAAGCGATCGACATGCTACCGAATGGGTTTCTGCAAAGGGTGGAGGGTCGTGGCATTGTGTGCACGGATTGGGCGCCGCAGGTCCAGATACTGAGTCACGACTCGGTTGGAGGGTTCTTGACTCACTGTGGCTGGAACTCGATAATAGAGGGCTTAGCATTTGGTCGGGTTCTGATGCTGTTTCCAATGACGACCGACCAAGGACCTAACGCAAGACTGTTGCAGGGTAAGGGACTAGGGATTGAGGTCACTAGGAAAGAAGAAGACAGGATGTTCACAAGTGACGCGGTGGCTGAACTACTGAGGCTAGCCATGGTGGACGACTTGGGCTCGTCGTTGAGAGCTTCAGCCAAGGAAGCAAAGAAATTACTCGGCGATAGAGAGACCAACCAGCGCTGTATGGACGAGTTCGTACAATACTTGGTAGAGCAGAAGAAAAAAGAATAGTCTGAGGCATCATGGAAACATGAGATCAATCGCATCAGCAAGCATTTTCTGCCATCTCTACGAAAGAATGATTACTTTGATAAAGCTTCCATAGTCAACCTTCCAAACATTCAATGCCACATTTTACAACTTAGACTATCTCATCCTTGCGCATACGGTAGAAGTACATATTACTTATGGTGCCCTGAAATGCAGGATTAGAAGCAACAGACAATTGAATACCAATTTCCTCAAGTATTGTCAGTTCGGTAGAGACAAACCCACCGGAAGAAAGTGAGTTCATCGTCTATGTACTTAAACCGGGACGCAAACTCAAAAGATTCGGGCTCACTTTCCCACACTGCAGTCTTCTTGCAGAGCCCTAAACATATGTAGATACCCATGCTCACTTGTGCGCACACACTCCCACCAGATAAACTTGCTTCAGGAAAATTCAGCATGTGCGTGCCTGGAACAAGTACTTGTTTCCCATAAACATGACCTGTACACTGAATGATATCCACAGCATATTTGTTCTTCAAAACCACATGAAGCACTATATCAATCAGAGTTACAAAGAATAGATGTCCAGAAACTCGTATAAATTCTGTGTATAACAACCTCACAACCTATCTTGAGTAGTGGAATACATAAAACTTTACCCATTATTCTCTCTCTTCATAATAACTATATATATGCAACATTATCCACGAGTTCAGTTCAAAATCATGGACAGCAGTAACTCTACCGAAAATGCAGGTGAGAGATCTGCAGGCGGTAAAGTTCCCTTGTATTTACATAAGTAGAGTACCATTCATCCTCTACAACTTCAAACATACCGATCTTTTAATTTAGAATAATCAAAAGATCTCAAGAAATGTCAATATGATAGATACAGTTGAGCTTTTACCTAGCATATCACTTCTAAGCAGTGGTCTGTCAATAAAGCAGACAAAAGGCAAAGCTTGAGAATAGAAGTAGTCTGATGTCTGTCAACTATTCACGAAGGAGGAAAATATACCATCTTTCAAAAGGAAAACATTTTTCTTTATTTATTTTGAATTACAAATGTAGGTGATCTATACAAGCTATAAGGGGCTGTCAGCCAAAAACAAATGTGAGCCCCAGTTTCTATCGATACAACTGCCTCTCCCCTGCTCTACATAAGGCTCTTCTACCCGATCAAGAACGATGGTATACATGAGAGTGGAACTCCGCACATCTTACTCACCAATGATTTCCAAGGGTACCAGTAGATGAGACACAAATACAATGTAACAAGGATTTGATGTCTAGAGAATGTCACTGAAAGCATTGCACCTTCCTGAAGATTTCAATGTGTGCATGTTCCATAGTGGACTTCTTGAAGAGGGCTATCATGGAGCAAGTCCAAAACTGCACAAGCATGGGTATGTGTTTGGTGGTCATCAAGCCTATACCTTCACCTATCTCATGCGGCATGTGTCCAAAAGTCCCTGCAAAATATAATTTTGTATAATTAAGATTGTCAAATAGAAGAGAAACTGTAAGACATCAAAACAAAACTTAGATAAACACTGTCCATGAGCAAAATAACCACTGGGGGAGGATCTGCACTTATTCAACCCATCAAATTCGCATTTTTCCTTCAGAGAATGTTGTCTTTTCCAATAGATGTGTAAGGAGATTATGATGATCATCAAATAAGAGAGTGCTTCAAAATGTCACCAATAATCTCCAGCATGTTCTCAACATATAAAACACACAAAAATTCAAAGTAAATGTTTACTCCGGAAAGCTAGTAGAAGCTATTCAATGTCCCATTCCTATTACTCCAGACCATATTTCAGTGTTGAGTTTGATCCTTTAGCAGTGCTACTGAAGGAAAGTTCTTAAAGATCTCAATCATTGTATTCAACACACTTGATGGCTGTTTCTCTTCATTTGTGCCCTCACCTTTTTCGGGGGAAAAAGAGCACAGGGACAGAGTGAATGAATATAAGAGGATTTTTAGTCTCAATTTACTGCTAAATGTAAATAATAGGTTGTCATGACAACAACAATGTCAAATATCAGTTGAATGTTTCGACCTTAAAAAAAAAAAAAAAAAAAAAAAAAAAAAAACAAACAAACAAACAAACGAACGAACGAAAATACAAAATCAAAACAAATATATCCATTGAATGCATTGATACTCGAGAAGAGACAGAAGTTAATGGATTGAAGGAAAATTTGGCATCACTGCAATTGAGCATAAAATGAGAGATTTATCAAAGGTAATCTGGTTATGTGAAGATAGAATTGAGCATAAGTCTCAGTGGGAAGACATAATGTTACAATGGAAATGCAGGGCAAAAGGGCAAGGGAAGAGGCAAAAGACATGGGCTGATACTCTGAGTACTGGTTTTTAGTACAGAGGATTAGGCACAGAACAGAGTGCAAAGGTATAGAATAAATCTATGTAGCTGACTCCACTTAATTGGAAAAGGATTGGTTGTTTGAATGAGATGATTTTGAAACTCCAAAAACCACAAGATCAAACATTTGACCCAAAATGAGCCAAATTTTCTTTGAATGGGAAGTTCTTCCTTTAGAATGAAGTGATGGCCCAACACGTCTCTAAATTTTTCCCAGGTACTAAAAGAATCAATCTAAACACAATTGTAAGTAAAATAGAGGATTTGGAATTTCCAAACACCACAAGATCAACCATGTGACCCAAAAGAAGCCAAACTTTCTTAGAATGGGAAGTTCTTCCTTTTGAATGAGGTTTTGGCCCTCAACATGTGCTCAAAATGAACACAATTATAAGTAAATTAGATGATTTAAAAGCTCCAACAATCATAAGAATCAACATTTTATAATTGCTAGTAGTTGATCAAATCTGCAGCATCAACAAAGACACAAGGTTTCAAAGCCAACAGCTCTGTTAGAGAACTGGGAAAAAATTCAAAAGAGGAGCAATGTCATGAATTTGCATCTTCATAGTAGTATGCATTGGACTCAACGTGTTATAATAGCTACCAGTGAATAGTCACAGATACCATCTGGGCTTAAATTATCTAAAAAGAGTCTCAGCATATAAAATTCTAAATGAATAGATATAATTGCCCTTGTTCAACGTAAGAGAATTGAGCAATAGCAAGATATGCAGAATAAGGAAATGAAAAAAGATGACAAGAACTCCAGAGATTTAAAAATGACAACCTAACAAGGTATCCTCAGCAGCAACCTACCTCCATTCACAAGAATACCAGCAATAGTCAGCCCATGACTTGCACTCTAAATTACGCATCTATCCCATTGAAGCTGACTTGGACTTGACATTTCGTGGATGGCTAGATTTACGATGTTGAGGATTGTCAATAGAATACACAAGAAGGCTTCCATCTTTAGTCCCAGCTAAGAAGCATTCTTCAGGAGTCACTACTAGAGAAGTAATTATCTTTCCAACTCCATTGTATCTTTGAACAACCTCCAGTGTGTTCATAGACCGTACAACTATCTGACCTTGGTCACCACTGCAAACTAAAAACTCGCCACAACTGCTCAATTCAACAGAATTGAGACGTCCGTTGGACTCAGAAGAAGCAAGGTGTTTACCATTGATCGAGTAGAGGTGCAAACTGAGATCATCATCAGCATAAAGCACGATCCGTCCATGCCGTGAGGCAACCAGCTTCGACAAAGCACTGCCTGAAGGATGGCACAAAGATCTAACATATCTCCCTTCCCTCAAGGTATGGAAGATACAGGTTCCATCTTTGGACCCACTGATGACTATATCAAGCTCCATGCTGATATACAAGCATGTAATTATATCGTCATGGCCACAAAGAATGTGGAAAGGAGTTTCAGCAACAACATAATCTTTCCGGTGAATCTCAGCTTGCAAGTTCCTAAGTCTCCTTTCTGAAGTTTTGACACGATAAACTTCCCACACCATCACAGTGGTATCATAACTTCCAGTAGCAAGGACACTTCCATCAGATGCCACTGCAATAGAAGAGATAATTTATAAAGTGATTATGGCAGTTTCATCCACCATTACATGTCACAATAATACCAGCAAATTAATGAGAACAGGTATAGCAACATCTTTTCTCAAATCATTCCAGTCACGTGTATCTCATCTCGGTGATAGTAGTATTCCTAAAAAAATAGTTTAAGGGCACACGGCACAAACAGTACAAAGAAAAAGGTATCTTAATCACATTCATGAATAACAATGTAAAACTTGTATAGATCTCCAAGGAAACATTTGATCCAATAGCCTTTAAAAATGTAATCATATCAGAAAGACAACATGAGGTAGGCCAAAAGGCAGAACAAGGAATAATTAGGAGAAAGAAGAGAGGGCTTGTTAGGATTTGAACTTATGACCCATACCATATTAGAAAAATTAATAAGCCAACAATGTGCATGTGACACATCACTTAACAGTTTAAAAAGAACACAAATGACACAGCCATTAAAATGCCAGCCCTTCAAGCTTTGATTTCTCTCAAACTTGATGTAGCCTGTGATTAACTTTCTACGACCCCCCCTCTTCTTTCTCTCTCCTTTCCTTTCCCAAAAAAAAAACCCATAAAAAAAAAAAAAGAAAAGAGAAAACATAAGGCAGTAATGGAATCTACAAGGTACTAAGGACTCACAATGAGACTTCTGAGGAGCAATTAACTTTGACAGAAAGGACGAGCAACTGGGAGATTAAAATCCCCCTACAACACTCTGTATTTAACCTAATAAAGCCTTCTCGTAAAGTACAGACTAAAAAACACATTAATCAACACCACATCACCCACACACGGTAAGCTATTATAATCAGATGTTTTCCGGAAAAGTACAATCATCGTTATTGTACAGCCCATAACTTCACGACAACAATTGACCATTGACCTGGTAAGTACCTGCAACACAACTAACCACATCCTTATGCTGTCTGATGTTCTGCACCAATCTCCCATCAGTTAAGGAGATAAGTTGAAAGCTATTCTCCCAATTGCCACATGAGATAAGAAAATTCTCTGTAGGTGTTTGCAATGTCGCAAAACACTGTGCTCCAACTTCACAGGTTTCAGACAAAGGACTCCCTATTTTCCGTGGAGAAAGAAAATCAGCTCCAACTCCAAAAAATGGCTCCTGCAGAAGTTTCACAAGCTCTACTTAACTAAAAGCATCTTCCAACAAAATTAAAGGATTAAAGGTTGTATTCCAGTCGATCTAGTAAAAATATATATGCAATACCTGCGAGCCAGAAAAGGTAAAATTGCCACCAGATTGCAGTTGTGTCGTTAACCACATCTTGACTGACAAGATGAGCCCTTGGTTCACCAAGACAACGGTGGAGTCCAGTTGGCCAACATACAATACAGCTGACGGAGGATCAATAATACTAGATAGAACAGAAGTCAAATTAATAGAACTAGGTGCAAAATATAAAGGATGAGCAATTGGAATTGGTGGGCCTCGTCTAGGATGTTTCTTGCGGAAAATCTGGATGGGCGTCTGACCAAAATTAGCAATCTGGTCCTCAATTGCTGCTCTTTGTAAATCATCCTCCATGGAGTCCAAATCAACAGCTCCCTCATATGTTAGATAGTAAAAAATATTTGCTGCCTGTATTTGTTACCACACTCCCAGATATCAATAATTGTTAATTGGTGCACTGTACAAAAACAAGTATGATTCTATGTTTACCTCTACAGCCGGTTTCCCACGTTGCTTGTAACCAAACACCAGATCGATCCAGTGATGAAGATTTGAGCTAACATATTCACTTTCAAGAGCCTCTCGATTTTTATTGACAAATTCTTCAGGCGATCCCTGAACATTAATAAAGAACTGCATATTACTACCATAATCAATAGGTCAATAAATGTATTAATAATTTCTGGTTGTGCTCACAAAACAATTAACATTCAGTTCATTTTCTCTGATAAATATGAAGATAAAATCATTTGAAGGGGAAACACGTTGGTAGGTGATTAAGGCTGTTCGAGAGAGGGAGCATGCCAAGCATTCTACATGATAGCTAAATGAAATAGTCTGTCTTAATGCAAGAATCCTGGCTGGTGATGGCATTCTTTATCCAGAAATTATAGGGCAAGAGAAAAGAAAGAACAATACAAACAAAAAGAGTAAAGTTAAAGGTCCCATTTGGTTTCAAAAAATTCCCATAAGCTCTGTTTCCAATATTAAAAAGACAAAACCGCTCAAATTGGCAAATGTTTTCAGCCACTCCTTTCAGTAAAAAACACAAGAGTTTCTGGTTTTGGCCTAACATTGGATAAAGAGATGTATCACAACTCCAAGTTTCTCAGTCTTGATTAATGGGGCTCTTCAACAGGATCTTTCCAATCGTCTCAAGGACTTAGGCAGGGTGATCCACTCTCCCCTCTGCTTGTTATTCTGGTGATAGAGGTCCTACAAAAAATGTCAAGCAAGGCGACAGAACTGGGATGGATTTCTAACTTCAGAGTGGCTAGCCATGGTGAGGAGTTGACCTTCTATTTACACATGATAACATCATTTTCTATGCAGATGACGTCCAATAGTTACTTTTTCTAAGGTGCATTCCTTTATAATTTGAAGTGGTATACGGGCTTAAGATAAACTTGAGTAAGACTGAGCTTACCCCGCTAATTATGGATTGAATCGTGCTTTACTTTCTTCTTTAATGAGATGTCAGATAGGTTCTTTACGTTTAACCTATTTAATCCTTTCTGCGGCAGTTAATTTCATGGACAAGCAAATTTGGGAACCTATTATAAAGAAACTTAAGAAGCAGTTGCAGGGTTGGAAAAGATCATTACTTTTGAAAGGAGGAAGAACAACTATCATCAAAAGCACTCTCTCCAATCTTCCTATCTATCTCATGTCTCTCAAACCCTATCCCTTGCTCGGTTGCCAAAAGGTTGAAAGTTCTTCAGATAGATTCTTGTGGGCGATTACAATGAGTCCCATGGATTTCATTTGGTAAATCAAAAAGCAGTCAAGCAACCTTTCCTGTAGTGGAAGTCTTGGCAACAAGTCTTTTTTAATTGATCAACAAGGCTATTCTAGGCAAATGGTTATGGTGGTTCAAATCATCTGTGGAAGAAAGTGGTTGTTGCTAAATTTGGCATTGAATAAACTGTTTAAATTTATAAAAGCAGAGTAATAGCTCATGGAAGCACTGTTTGGAGGCGGATTAGAGATGAGGGGAACAAGTTTATTCCTTATGCATATTCTATCGTGAAAAATGGTAAGCGTTCAGACTTTCTGCTTGACGCTTTGTCTGGGAATACATCTTTCAAAGATCGTTTCCCTAGCTCTATGACATCGCTGGGAACAAGGAGGCTCTTGTACCAGATTGCTATCAATTCTCCAAAGGGAGAATCATTTAGGAGATCGACTTTTCGAGACAAGCCAAAGATTGGCACTTAAAGCTTTTGTCAATCTCTTTGATTTGTCGTACAATTCCAAGATTTCTCTCACTTCTGTGGTACTTTTCCTTGGATAGCGATAGAGAAGAAACTTTTTTCTGGAGTCTTCTTATAGGTTGCTTGAAAAGAAGATTTTTGGTGGCAGGGAGGCTTTTTCCTTAGAAAGTGAGAGTGCCACCTATAGTTCCATTATTTGCTTGGGAAGCATCTTGGGAACACATTCTCACCTTAGACAATTTGCTGGAAAGAGGGATTGTACTGGTGAATTTTTTTTTTTTCCTTTTTTGGCAAAAGAGAGGCAGAGACCTTGAGACATCTCCTCCTTCACTATCCATGGATAAGAATGATCTTGGTGGCCTCTTATGCCTGCACTAGGCTATCTTGGGTTATAGGAGAATTGAACAAGAATTATTACTTTGGCAAGTCTTCTTTTGCCTCATGTTAAGAAATAAAGATTTCCCATCCCTCTGGTTGTTTTTTGGGTTGATTTGGACAGAGCAGACTAAGAGAGCCTTTAATGGAGAGGAGACACCAGTTTTTGTAATTATTGAGAATTAGTTGAATGTCTTACAATTTAGGTATGGCAGAAAGTTATGTGTAGATACAAATGCTTGAATTCATGTTGTAGATCATTTCTCCCATTCTGTATATGGTTTGCACACCCTTGGGGCCCTATATTGTCTTTTCTTTTACCAATAAGAGATTAATTTGAAAACAAATTTTAGTCCTTTGCATAGTTCTCATCCTGTAAAGAAGGAACTGACTCTACTATGGCAATTGCAACAGTGTCTGCAAATATTATTTCAAAACTTGAAGGACAACATATAAAGGCCCGTTTGTTTAAGGTTTCTGTTTTCTCTTGCCATTTCAGTTTTCACTTTCTCTAGTTTTCAGCTTTTGAGATTTCTATTCCTGGAAAGGAGTGTAGCGGCATCAGCAGATGCCATAACTTACTTCTCTAAAAATTTGGGTAAACTTGAAGATACTACAGCCAAAATCTAAATAAGTGACAAGGAAAGCCCTTGGATGGATCTCTCCCTTACCACCTTCTTAGAGCTTGTTCGCTGAGCAAGTACTTTCTACACATTTGGGTGAATTTGCAGGTACTACAGCCAAAATCTAAATAAGAGACCAAGAAAGCAGTTCTCTGGATCCCTCTTCTCACCTTCTCAGAGCTTGTTCACTGAGAAAGTACTCCCCCCTCCCTCCCTCCCTCCCTCCTTCACACGCACACATGCGCACGCACGCGCACAGAGATAATCCTGTGGGGAGAGGAATCAATAATATCTCCTATGGATAGGTCTGCTTGACCCCAACTTAACAAAGTTGTTTGGCCACTGTAAAGAGTAATTTATCCCCTAGAAAACATTAATGAAGAAACTCAAATACCTTGGCCCAAGGAGGAAGGCAGACATCACCAATAGGCTCACCATCCTGTTTGACTCCGAGATGATACAAGTTTGAATTAACAAGGAATTCTGACATGTAAAAGAATTCTGGAACTAGCTCTTTCACATCACTTGTATTGGATAGGCAATTCCTATACGTTCCCTCAACACTTTGAAAAAGTCGATCTGCATGGTCAAACTTCCCACCCTGATCCAGACAAATATATTAGAGACGTTTCTGTGCTATGGCATGTAATATCAAGGAAAAAGCAGTGATGACTAAATGAACATTAGAGCTCAGGATCGAAGCAAATATAATAGAAATATAAGATATTTCATGTTAAAATAAAGAATTACATAACCAGTCATAATTTACACTTCTTGACTCTGCTATTATGCAAATCGCAGGCCTTTAGATACACAACTTCTACCTTGCAATAAAATACAAAATTTTATTCTTCTTTCATATCTCAATTACTAAAAATGAGCCCATCAATATCCAAAAGGGGAAACAATAAAAAAAGCATTGACCATTTCACAGGAATAGTATCATTTATATCTGATAAACGCTCATAACAGTTGGACAAAAATCAGATCAATTTCACAGGAAACTCAAAGTATATTTCATTTTCTTTTATATATATATATATATATATATATATATATATATATCATATTTTTGCTGAACACCTTTTTTTGCTGACTTTAACTAGGGTTTTGGAGGGATTGCTCCTTGCTTTTTTCAAATTATGTCAATATTTAACTCTACTATTTTTTTTCCGTAAGGACACTAATCCTTGGCAAGTACTGCAATAGTTCCAGCAACATGAAAGAACATTTTAAGGATTTAAATTTCATCATCACTTAAATATATTTCAGCACTGTAAGATGGACAAAATTTGCTTATTTATAATTCCACCACCACCACTAGGAAAAAGAAATTATAATAACTGCCACCATATAAAAGAGCAACATGTACGACGTTTTAGCATACAAGCAACAAGACCACATCATCGATACAAAATATAATAGTCTGTCGCAAAGACACTCAAGGAATTGTCAAGAGCATACCTGCAGATTACGGTGAAGAGTCGTAAAAGGCTCCAGTCTCAGGAGGTAATAAAGCACAATCCCCATGCTTGAGTAATGAGACCCATAATAGAAACTGATAGATGCATGACAAATCAATTAGAGGTAACCTTAGCAGTTTAATTAAGTAGTTTGGCTCGAATAGTACCTAGGTATGTCCGGATCGCAAAAGTTACAGTATCTATCTTCGAACACCTGTATGTGATGAACCATGAAGTTGAAAGGGGGTCAAATAGATTAGTCTACTGGTCAGTGTAACATTCCAACAGAGACAAACACTAACCTCAAAGCGCTTCGAGTCCAAAGCTCCAACAGGCTTTGTTAGATCCCGAAAAGTTGACGACTTGTTAAAATCAAGAACCTCAGAAGAATAATCAGCCAATACCCAAGGGAAGACAGGGTACTGTGTTATATCATTGTATGATCTTCCAGAGAGGGTATTGAGTATCATTAGATACTCAAAGTTATTAATTTCCCTTTTCCTCCACTTCTCTCGAGCAGCTTCAGCCATTTCCAAAGCTACCCGTCTATCAACAAAGGATATGACCCCATGCTTATCCTTACTACTTCCTTTCGGGAACAAAAATTCATTTCTGGTTGTGACTATCAAGGTTCCTATTTCTTTTGCATCTTTTTGTGAGGCAAAGTTTAAGAATATAGGGGCACTTGAATCACTGAAGAAAATCTCTGTAGCAGTGTATCTAAGCAGATAACGAGTCCAATGCACAGCTTTTATCTAGAAAGAGAGAAGAGAGGCAACACAATCAGATCCAATTATAATATAGTATTAAAAGCAAACATGTAATTATCTATAACCATCTAACCTTCCCAATACTCCATCTTCGATGGCGCTTAAGATTTTTCAAATCTCTCTGATGCACATTTTCGCTAAGCAACTCCAAGCCATTAAAAGAGATCCCTTTATCAGATTCCATATAAACATGAGGGGGCCATTTTGAAAACCTCTGCTTTTGATCAAGCTTAGACAAATCAGAGTTACTTGGCTGCTGAAAATCCTTAAAAGCAGAAGAGCCACCGGTACCTTCCACCAAATATTCCCCAAAAAAATGCAGAGCAGTTTTCATTACAGCCAAACGCCCCGCAATTTTTCTCTTTGGTGTCACAAGTACACATGGAGCCGAAATCAGAACCTGAAAATAAGGATCTAAAATGAGGAATGCTCATATATGTTTCCACCAAACTTTGGTGCTTGCTAAGTTAAACCAAACATACCTCATCACTATTTTCAGCTTCGGGAGAGGAGGCAGAAGAATCTACTCTATCCTGAGAAAAATCCTTGTGATCGTTACCATCTTTTACAATTACATCATGTTGAGCCTCTGAAGAATCCTCTGGTGCAGAGATCTTCTGCACACACACTTCATCTTCATTTTCATTTGGTTCTGCACTTGCTTCATCAGTAATTTTGCGCACACCTTTTAGCAAAAAACGCTTCATTTGCTCAGGAATATGTCCCGCAAATCCATATTTGCTTTCATTTACAGGAGGAGTAGTTTCGTCCTGAGGCGCAATAGATGGAGGATAACACAGTTTCTCATCAAAATGATAATTCTGCCTTAGTTTTTGTCTCCGTCGCCATCTATCTTCTGTTTTGTCAAGTTTCCAATGCCTCACAGCACTATTTGGAAAAGCATTAGCAGACCATGGACCTCTCTCATCAATTAAAATGCGGAACAGATGCATCGACTTCTCCTGTTGAAGCATAAGATAGATGATTATATATATTAGCATCTGGAATTGGAAAGAGATAAAGGATCAGGAAAACATAATGGATGTCCACCGTCCACATACAGCGACATTTTGCTGCTGCTCCTCATAACACAGCTGGAAAGCAGCTTTTCTGTTGTCATCAGAAGCAATGATGTTATTAAAGCTACTTTGAATCTCATCTTCAAAAGTTCTACTGCTGCTAAGTTCTGCAGAGGATATCTCCTCGAGCCTACTACAGAGCTCATTCAACTGCCGGCTACGATCTGTTTTCAGAGCTTTCATATATTTTGCTTCATCAGCAACCTAGCAAGGTCAACAACTGACTAAGTTTCATAATGAAAAAATGTGCATATAATTTTTTATCTCTTCCGCAAGATATTGCACTTCTCAAGAACAAGTCAAGCAAACTTCACGAGGGGCTTGCACACACCAAACAGTTTCTCCAAATGCAGCAGGCAGATATCATGCCATTGTGTCACCCAATCTCATGCTACATATGTCATGCATTTCATGAGTTAGCCCTTAAAAGACATCCATGTAGCAAGCAATTGAACGAAAACATTACAGCAAAATTGACTCAAAACATTATAAGCAGTCATTCCAAACCTGGGCAGGACCAGTTGGTCCTACGGGTATCAGTCCAAGTCCATTTAGTTTGCATAAACGGATTTTGGTCAAAACCTGGTTTGAACTGGTTTGACCACCAGTTGAACTGGTAAAATGGTGCGCCAGAACTAAATACCCTGATTTGGAGGTGTGACAGTGATTTCAAGTAGACTTTCGGCAACACACAAGAGAATGCATTAGGTCTTGAATTACTCCAGAGGCATTAGGTGGGTTCTAGGTCATGGGAATGGTATGCCAAATTGGCCAGCTCATATTCTGTTTCAAATAAAACTAAATGGAAACGGTGTGGAAGATTCAAACAAAGGATTTGAAGGAGAACACTTGTCTACAGGCGGGTAGGGTTACCGGTGACAGATGCACGAGTACAACTCGCGACTTTAACAGTTTTCTTCTTTTGGTCATTTTGGGTTCTACCATCTCAGGTACATGTCCAATCCGGGTTCAGGTAATCAGTTGTCCAATCATCTCAAGATTCACTTTCCTCATATGCAGGTCAGGTAAGATTTCAAATAATTCCATTTCAATATTTCTCTGGTTTCAAGTTCATCCAGATCATCATCAAATACCATGACATGTCATGTTGCATCAGGTACATGTTATTTCAGGTTCAGGGTGATGTTGGACTTGGTTATTTTCAGATTTAAATTTAGGTCACCCTCTGATAATTTAATATTTGGATTTTGTCACAGATTTATATTGGACTGGGTTCTTTAGCAATCTGAGGTTGGCTCTAGTCAGTTTTTCGGTAGATGGGATGGGGTCCTTGAGTTGAGTCAGAGATTGCCACCTCTACAATAGGGCTCTTGGAGGTATATGCTAGCACTGGTGACAAATGCTTTAGATATTTCTTACCTCAGCATATATAGATCTGGAGGTCCAACCAGTTGGTTGACTAAGTTGAATAGTCACTATGAATTCATACCAATTCTTTCTAGTCTGTGTTTTGAGGGGGGGAAAATCATAACATAAACCTATAAAAGACGGAAAGAATGCTAGCAACTGTAGCACCAAAACGATCCTTAATAATGCAGTGAAGCACTTTAAATTTAGTAACACTCACAGCTGCAAGCACTCTATCCTTCTGGATTAGATTCTGTATAGTGCTCCTTTCTTTTGAAATGCTTCCTGAATCTGATGGATCATCTCTGCCAGCAATGCTTGTAGCAAGCATGGATTTCCCACAGTTAACAGTTTCTCGAATCACATGTGATATAACATGAAAACGAGCACCATCATCCAACATCCCATAGCGGGACCTGACAGAGAGCAAAGCCCTGGCAACCATAAAACAAAAGCAATATACTCAGAATATGGAGAAACATTATAGGGATTAAACAAATTGTAAGGAAACTTGCTGATAACAGATGATATCATTGGAAAACTAGAATCCTTTTGAGATGTATAAAGCAAAGTACCAGATGAAAAGTTGCAGCCTCGTCTTGCTCTGTTCATCATCAGAAACCATAAGACAAGGCAAGAGTGAAACGAACAATTGTACACAACGCGAAGCCCTTTCAAGAGAAGACCTGCACAGATACAGAATCACAAGCCGAAAGACAATTCTGGGGCCCTTCTCCCCTCTCAAAAGCATTGCCCTGTCAACTGATTTAGAAGGTTTTCCACCCAAAGCATTTCCAATCCCTCCCGATACAACGACTGCAGCCATTTCTGCAGCAGGAATGTTCAATGATTCAACCAAGCCCCGAGCTCTTTGGCCAAAAGACGGACCTACTGAGGATGATGACTTGGGCAACATTCTACTTGGTCCCTTGCCATTTATCTCACTGATCAATATCCACAAGTTGTCATACAGATTCCACCACCTCTCCCCCTCTATGTTATCTTCTTTTGCAGATGGCTGCTTGCCAAATTGTGGATTTCTAGAGATAAGAGGAGAACATAAAATTAAACTGTGAAAGCAAAATATAAACTATCAATTTAAGTAACCATCTTATGGCCTAAAAGAAAATTAAGGAACCATCTTAAATTTCTTTTTCCTCGGGTAGATATGTCACTTTCCTATTCAAGGATGTATTTAACTTATCCAGTGGTATAAATTTGATGAGCAATTGCAAAAGCAGAATACAAACTAATGCTAGAAACAAAAGCTGATTGATTCTTGCAAATTAATACCATCAACTAAACATACTCTAAAAGAACTAATTGGATTTGTTGAAAGATCCTAGATGCCTATAAGTCATGAATGTCACTTTCCTATTCAATGATGTATCCAACTTATTCATTTGTACAAATTTGATGAGCCATTGCAAAAGCAGAATACAAACTAATGCTAAAACAAAAGCTGATTGATTCTGGCAAAATTAATAACATCAACTAAACGTGCTCTAAAAGTACTATGGATTAATCTTAGATGCCTAAAATTAATGAATTACATTCCCAATGGCATGAGAGCAATCTCAGTAACCCACAACAGATGGCAAGAAGTACCAGCATTCCATGTCTTCCCAGTCCAGAAGAGTTCACTTATGCTTCTTAACCCTCACGTCATTACTAAGGTCCATTAGTTTAAAGACATATATGTAGAAAAAGCATGGCTCGAGTACTACACATTAATTTCAAGACATGTAAAGATAAGGTATCCCCAGCTATAACCCCCAATACCACCAAAAGCATGACTCTCATAGATTATAAAAGCAAATAAAAAGGTGACTGCTCCACTTGAATACAAAGCAGGAAATCACCTCACCTTGATGGCGATTCGTCAGAGGCTCCTCGTAGAACCTCTTGCAAGGCATTACTAAATTCTTTGTGACTGTCTAAATCTAAGGAAACCAAGGTAAAGTCGGAGCTACTAGCGGGAAACTGCAAGAAAAACAACACAATAAAGTCTGTCATGCTCTATCTGGTGTTCTCATTTATCGTAAGTTGTACTTAACACTCCATGTACTATTGCAATTGCAAGACACGCGATACATAGGAATCCCATGAGGTACTTGCAAAGCACCAACACATATAACTCATACATATTGACATACTTAGAGACATTTTATTTTGAAGAGAATCGTATTTGACCACAATTTAGCTGCCTTTCTTTATTTGAATACACATGTAAGAAAGACTTAGCCTTCAGAGAATATTTAGACACAGAATGAAAATCATGGAAAAAGTGGGCAACAAGTGCTGTAAAGTAGAAATACTCTGGTCATTCAATCAGCATGGTGTCCAAAGAAAAGAAGATTTCACATTCCTTCTTTCATGAGCAACAACCAGAGGAAATCCATGATCCCCCCAATTTCTATTCTTGCCTTTTTTCCCTCAAAGATGAAGCTCTTATTTTTGACCGGAAGTGACACTTAAAAAGCAGACTTCAATACTTTGCTTACCGGAAGTTTGTTATCAAGTTCAGATATAAGCATCTCATCAACCAGTTTTAGCAGATACAGTGTATTGTCTCGACATGGTTGGTAAACAAACATGTTCTCCTCGGATGATAAATCCACCAGCTTTTGAACTAAGTCATGAAATATATCATGTAGTAATTTGTGACGTGGCATGCCATCCTGGAAGAATACAATGAATCAAAGTAAATAAAACAGAGTAACAAAAAAGATACAGAAAGTATCCACAAAATTATCAGTGGTAATGCATACTTGCTCTGAATGCATTAGCAGAAAATTCACTGTGTCTTCTAACTGTTGCCAGCCCCCTTTAACAGAATGAATATGGTGAGCAAGAACTACACAAAATAAGTTCCTCACAAGACTTTGTTCACTTCTTTCTCCTTCACCATCTCCAAGGGACTCTGCTCCATAGTTTTTCATAAAGTCAAGCTTAACAGAAGCAGTTAAACATGCATGCCATCCATGTTCCTACACAAATACACATATAAATAAGGCATATTAATCGGAAGATTAAACAAGGAAATCAAATTATAGGCATGGTTAGAATTACCATTAGAGCTTCAATATTTGATGGATTTGAATCAAGCAGATCAGTCAGATCTCTGAGGATTTTCATTCTGACAGAAGCATCATTGCAGCCCGACAAGAATTTGAAAATGAGTACTAATACCTGTGGAAGGAAAAAATGAGAGCCGTTACCCTTTGTTCGCTGCTTCTCGATCTGGTAGTGCTTCTGTAGCACCTGTCAATGTCACGAACAGATAATAAAAGTCAAAAATATTCCAGAGCACTTTAAGAATCTCATTATGCCAGATAGAGCATTAGGGAATAAGACATGAAATATATTAGCTAAATTGAAGGAAAAGTTTGTGAATTGCTGATAACCTGCTTTGGGCTAGCACCACCAAGAAGGACGTCGAACAAAGTAGCACATAAATTATCTGTCTGTGGGAATTTAAACAGTCTATCAGATATAGCTGAGAAAATTGATTGCGTCCTTGTACTGATATTTCTATAACTTTCTGAAAGTGATCTAGATCTTCCAACACCTAGACCAAAAAATCTTGTTCCTTTCTTCTCAGATGGAATTCCAACCAATAGTCTTCCAATAAACTGCAAGCCGAGTAATCTGATAGGCTCAAAGTCCCTACAACAAATTGGTAGAACAAACATGAAATGAAGGACGACAAGATGGCCATGGTTTAGCATAATGCAACTTAGCTTACTCTCAGCAGTCAGGATAACACAAGAAGCAAGAGTTTCATAACAACGCAGCAGCTTATCACATGCATCTCCATTCCATGAGCAGAAATATGCTCCCAAGTCACATTTTTGGAGTTGAAATTCCTTGGCAAAAAACAAATAACAACTTTCCTTAATGTTAATAATTAATTAAGCCCGTGATGAAACTGAGTCACATGTTGACACTTCACCCTCAACATCATTCCAAGGTTTTATATAAGCTCTCAGTACTATGAGAGGTATGCCAACCTTTTTACATAAGCTACAGTGCACATTCCCAAATTACTCCAATTTCCAATGCAGAAATTAAGTTGCAAGACAACAATTGCACAGTAGCACTAGGCATTAATATCATGATCTGAAACAAGAAATCAGTTCAACTATGGGAATCAAATCTAACTTATTCCAGGTAGGAAATGTGATTCAATGGAAATGGTTGTGACTTGACTCATTTAACTCGCTGATGTCACAAGTTAAATTGCAAATTTGTCACTGGAGTTGTTTTGGTAATTTCTCTCTTCTCAGCTGTTGTGACTCAAATCGAAGCCAAAAAACAAGAGAAGCTGAGAGAAAAGATTGCCCTGTGATTAGCAGAAATTTCGGGAACAAACACTTTAGTCCAGGGTCAGAGTGTTTCTCAGCCAGCGGTGATGGCTTCACTCTCAACTCCACTGAGAGAAGCTTCTTTACCCCAAAAGTGACATATGGCATAGCAAGCACGCATGATTTTGGTGTTGTGCTGGCACTTGAAGTTCTGTTTTCTCTTTTCCCTTTTTATGTATAGTTCTTACAATGCTCTAAAACCCAACAGATTACTGTGTCGAATTCTAGTTCTAGTCATAAAATTTCAGTATTTCTAGAATAGAAACACTCAGCTATTTGGAGGACTAACACTTTTTTACTTCTTAGCCCCCAAAATTTGACATTTATTTAACACCAAGTGTCCCAGATCTTTAAAATAATATATCGACATTAAAGGTCATTTGCAATCATATAAAATCTTTTCACAATTTCCCAAAGCCAGATAACCTTCTTCATTTTACAGTAAGTCCATAAGTAACTTTTTCCTTGAAGAAGCTAAAATAACTAAGCCCTCAACCCATTAATATGGCTTACTTTGGTCATAAAGTCTTTATAGTATAGTTCACAAGTTCGACTATATTTTTTGACCTTATATAGCGTAGCTTGCATAACTTACAATTTTACATTATAATAATACGCTCCAGTTTCATTACCACCCAATGACTCAAGATAGCAAAGAAATTATGAACTCCTTAACGTACGTATTTGTTGCCTGTAGGGCAATCAAAACCTTCTAGGCAGTAATCCTGTCAAAAACTTCAGGTGAATCTTTTGATTGCCCTCAAGCTTCGGAACCGCATTTCAGAGTGTCTAAGGTGGTAGATCATGACAAGACAGCCACTAAGCTATTTAGTTGTTGGAATGCCTATGTAGGAGGCTCAATTTCTAAGAAGTCTTGGACCGCTGCACCACTTTGTCTCATGTGGCGCTGGAAAGAAAATGAAAGATTGTTCCAGAATTCAGAATCTTCGGTTGATCCTGTGTTGTACTGTTTTATTCAACTTTGATCTTCTCGTTCTGATTCCTTGTGCTCTGGTTTCTGTTTCATGTGTTTATTCTCAATTGTTGTCCTTGCACATTTCTAATGTACCAAAAATTTATTTATTTACAGAATTCTTTATAAAACATATAACGATAAAAACTTTTGAGCAACCTTCAAGGTTTTATCATAAAGATTTTTTTCTTGAGACTCAGAGACATAATGATAGGGAGGACATTTCGACCAAACTTAGCCTTCCCAAAAGACTATTGAACAAATATGCATCAATTATTGACTTGTCACATATTACTTCTTAGCATGAAAAATCTCGGTACTTTATTCAGGTTAATTATTTTATCAATCAAATATGATTAAACAATAAAAAGCACGAAACTTGTTCTTTTTATTAAAACTTGAAATCATATATATCAGTTTCCTCAAGGCAAATACTTTATACAAAATTGCCTCCATGACTAGTTTTGAATCAGGATTCTGAATTTGTCAACACGAAAGCAGTAATATGAAACCATACACACAAGGCTGAATAAGTTTCTGTACATACACAGAGAACTGAATATCAATCAAAGAGCATAACTTGCATTTATGCACCCCATTAACAATCTCTAACTTCAGCTTTGGGAAGGAAGACCAGTGGTTCTCGATCTCCTCGCCTTCTCTTCATTATCATTCACTTTATCTACTGTAATTAAGCCTCTTGAAAACAATTTGCAATCTCTGTACTTGCAATGCTGATTCCGCACTACAATATGAGTAACTACCTGAGTTCAAACTATCTTTTAGAAGATTCTATAGCCCTTGCAAGTATTTAAGGTCCATTGAGCACTACGAATTGGTATATAAAATAATTAACGACAGCTTCTATAAGGGGTTAGTAACATCCTTCTATAACTCCCATGTACTGTCATAAGCACAAAGGACTGATTTTCCTTCAATAAAAAATTTATTTCCTTACACAAGAAAGATGCTGAAACTGCTATTCCATAAATCCCACATATAGTAGCTTAAAAGATAATATGTGAGTTTGTACCACCATGTTATCCACACTTCAAATGTTCTAATTTTCCTAGCAAATACACATTTGTAACTTCAGGCATATGATAAAAGAAAAAGAAACTTGTAGCTTCAGAAAATGTCAGCAGAGTTTGCAAAATAATTGCAGACCTTCATGGTACATGATTTGTTAAATTAATTATACTTGTTAGAGGCTATCAAACATTTTACAAACAAATTAAATAATAATAGGAGATAGGATAGTAACTGGAAGATCCAGTTAACTTAGTCTTCCTTTTATGTTAAAGGGATTCCAGCAAAATGGCCCCATCCTTATGTAAAGAACAGATGCACCGAGCTATTTCCAAGAGAGTAAAGGACCTCAAGTTGGCACCATCTGCCATGTTATTCATTTGACTACGGCATAATCAAGCTCAGAATAACCTTTACAGAAAGTTAAAAGCATCTCACACCATCATGGTCACTTTATTAAATCCATATAAAGCTATTTTTGCTCATAAGCAGGACAACAATTAAAACTTACAGAACTATCACTGTTCTTATGCCAAGACAAGTAAAATTGAAGACACAAATAAACTTCCAACCCCAAAAGAAAATTACAATAACCAACTTGTAAGCAGAAAACTGACTAAGAATTATAAGTTCATATTCTATATAGAGGTAGACATACCTATTGAGAAGATTCACAAAAATGTGACAACCACCAATCATGTTCACTTGGTCGAGAAAGGAAGCAAGCAGTAGTTTCTGCGAAATAGCACGAATTACCATATGCAAAACATCCTCAATGCACGCCATGTCTTGACTACTCTCAAAGAAAGCTACAAGAGCTTTAACATCTGCTGCCGTAATGCTTTGCCTGCATATCCACCAGATACATCACATTAATGACAACTGCACAACAAGATGTAACAATTGTAGATGGAAGATGGAATTTATTGAATTATATGTGGCATTTAGAAACAGAAGATGCCAATTCAGCACAGGCAAGTGAAGACCATACCTAAGACTCATCTCACCAAGACTTAACAAAAGAAGACGAATTTTGCGTATTTCGTCTTGAGTAGGTCTCTCTCCAACGATCTCCTTAGTAACAGGATGCAAAAGGGGCTTGCTTCCCATGGAAAATCTTGATTTGACATCCCAATAGTATTGGCGTACGATATCAATCACATGTGGGAGCCGGCATAGACTAGTAAATAATCTTGGATCATTATCAAATTGCTGGATGAGAAACATGTATAATTCACGTTGCACCCTATAAGCCGTATAAACCCATATGAGAGGATCAAGAAATACCCCAGCAATAGCATCTTTTACAAGAACTTCTCCCAAACCTGAGAAGCAATCACAGAAAGTCAATACAAACAGATAATCGTGATGTCAGCAGCTTCTGGGCCAGAATTCCGCAAAAAGGAAAGGGGCATAAGACATATCACTAACCTATCTATACTTAGGCGAAGAGCAGATACATATAAAAACCTATCAGAAGCAGACAGCAGTGTACAATAGGACTTTAATCACATGCAAAGTAGTAGCCATACAGATTCAACTCATCTTGCTCCTCCTCAGGACTTTTGTGCTTATACTTGTATGCTTTAGTCTTAAATTACTTAGTGGGTATATATTATTTCACCGGGCGTTCTTAATTCTCAGTACTTAGAATGTTTAAATCTTTCTTTTTAATTTACATATGGACACCAGCAAACATGAACATGGGACTATATTGGCAACACAAACAGTTTTATCATGTTGTTTCCTGGAACAACTAAACATAACCCAAAATTTGATAGGTAGCAATATGATTCACGCAAGAGACACCTTCGGAATGTAAGCAACAAGGCAAAAGCTTCATTTGGGAGTTGGGATGGTTTTCTTTTCTTCTCTGAAAAAGAATAGGTTGGCCTATGCCACCACAGAGAATTACCTCCCATAAAATTCACAAGACACAAGCAACACCGATATAATCATATAATTCCTTTCAAAAAGCAGCATTTGAGACATTTAGGTGTTTGTTTGGCTAAAGCTCTGTATTAAGGCAGAACTAGGGTTCAGTAAATTAATGAGAACAGATTGATACTTGTTATTTCTCCAGCAATTACTTGGTTTACTTGGAAAAGGAGAAACTTGAGGACTTTTCAGAGTCTAGAGCCTAATTCTTTTAATATCTCAAACTGGTTATATCACATCACTTGAACTTGGGGTTTCAGTGGGGCTCACATACACATGATCTTTCCACCAAGTAGCTTAAGCTTGTGGATTAGACATTCTCACATAACATTAGAACCACATGTCCCAGGTTTAATTAGTGCGTGTGGTTCCCATTCTTCAGTTCCATGTGCATTCTTCATATGGTTTTAGTCAGGTTTACAAGTGAGAGTATTAAAGTGTTATTCCTTATTGCATGAATGCGGGAGTTTAATGGGCCAAATATACATAAAGTTTCCTTCCTTTTGGTACCTTAATCTTTTGTGTTGAACATTCTAACAATCATGAACAGATAGTTACTGGTTTTAAGTTTTAGGTTACTGGATAAATAACTTCAAAATTTGGACAGTTTGTTAGACTATGTCGACTCTCTCTCCATAACCTTGTACGTGGGCATGGTACCTTTCTCACATAAAATCTTCTTCTTTTTAAAAGAACATCACGCAATTTCTTTCCTCTTGGCAAGCTTTCATAGAGATCACTATATCAAATGAAGTATCATATTATAAAACTTGCATTGTAATAAGAAGAACTATCACCGATTAAGTAGAAGCAAGAAGAAGTTCATGATACATACTGCAATTTGCGATGACATTGAATAGATGTTTCAAGGCTGAGAGAGTTTCCAAATTAAGTTGCTGAGGAGGAACTGATCGCAGCAAAAATCCAAGAATTGAAAAGCCAGAAAGAATATGCATCTGCTGTTGATTTGCTAAATTCTCATCCAACACACAAGCTATAAGTTCAATAATTTCAGCTGTTAGGCGGTCTTTCGTGATAGGAACCAGCAAAGCATTTTCAAATTCTCCACTTTCCTCATGTTCATATCTCTCAGACTGTGCTATCAGAGGAAAGAAGACTGAGACACCACCGACGCAGTATATTATCTGTTGAAGCAAGCGTCTTGAACATAAGTGTGTCCCAACCATTACATTCGCTTCAAATAAGTTCCTATCCAACGCATGATCCAACACTGCTGATGCATTAAACAATCTCTTGCCATCACTAGCCTGACAAAGAAAACCAATACCAATGAATTTGTTAAAGTACAGATAACAGAGGATAATAGGAACTCTTCTATGCAGAGTAAATTACCTGAGCATTAAGTCCAAATACAACTTTGGATGCAAGACCATCTTTAGCATCAAGAATCCCACTTGGTAACTGGTTGTTACTGAAAGTTGCAATTTCATGGTCAAGGAACGAGTACATATAGCTGGGTCCGAGGGAATAGACACCCTGAACCAGCTCGGGAGTTATAGCATCATTGAACAAATAAACAGGACCAATCTGACCATGGAAAGCAAACGAACTTCTGGACTCAATAACACCATCTTCTTCATTCATGGATAAAGAGACTTTTGCACCAATGGTACAATGTGTCAATTGCTCATTAACTTTTGGATACCTGAATTATGAAATCAGAAAGGAAAGGAAAGAAATGGAAGTCAGACAATCTCACATGCTTAATAACTAGAACTGTACATATGTGTGTTATATAACATACTATCTTTAGGGTTACTAAAGGGAGGAAAAGCATATAGTTTGTTCTGATCATCAAATCTGCCCGACGTTTGAATTTTCTCACAACTCACTAAATATTTTAGTCCATCGAGTCTAGTCCTGTTAGTCTGATGTTAGAGTTTTCCGTCAACATTTAAGTGGTAAATACTATCGAAATGCTGCACCTCAATTAAAAGTGCCATGTGGAATGCACATCACTCCAAAAAAGCCAAGGTAGACTAAATTTGTCTGAATTAAGAAATAGAGAGCAAAGAAAAAACAGTAAACCCACAAAAAAACAGAAAAGGCTCTTCTAATTCAGTGAGAAATGAAGAATCCAATGAGAAGAAAACCAAGGGGACTAAGCCATGAGAGAGAGAGAGACAGAGAGAGAGAGGCTTTGGAATGTGAGTTCGTTTCTCCATCTACTTATTTGCGAGGAGCAACTGAAACTCGATATGCGACATTCCCGGGAGAAGCTCTGTGCAACTAGAGAACATTTTACAATATAATTTCTATATATGTATTTCAAAGTAATCACCCACTGGCAACTGCTTTTATAAATTACCCAATCCTTGACACTGAAGGTTGCTAAAAGAACGAACAACTTCGAATGAAATGAGGGAAAATAAATTATAGAATTAAATATCATATATAAATTGATGTTGACTTTTTGTTTGTTCACTTGGTGAAAAGAGAATCTTTTACATATGGAGAGAAAGACTGCAAAACCAAAACACAGTTAGATTGAAGCAAATCCTCTTAGCTTTCAGCAACTCTAAAGACAGTCAACAAAGAAAGGAATAGTTGATGTTACTAACAAAGAAGGATATATTTTCTATTTTACATTTGCTTAGTGTTGTTCTCATCTTTTCCTTTAAATTGGACAATATGAAGTAGATGTTTGCTTTTAAAATGATGCACCCTTGTTGGCACATATAATTGACATGGAGTCCGCATTTCCATCTGCCACATCATCCTCTTGAAGGAAAACATCAATAGTAGACTCGAAGTAGCCAGAATTTCAATTAAGATAAGTATATAAGATACTTTGATAAAACCAAAAGGTTGGGCCAAATTCAAAGGTTGTGCCTACAGCCTCTTTTTCTTAATTAACCCTTGTTTCTGATACAAAATCTTGTGTTCTCATAAATGCTTTCATGCTTTCATTCATCCGCTACCATATTGATTTGTCAATACAAAGCTATTTTACCTCAATATTCTTAATTGAAAAGAAAATGAGTATACCCTCTCCTAACTTAGCGTTGAGTAACATTCAGGAGGTATACAAAAGATTAACTTCATAGCTGAAGAAAGAAGAAAAAAAGTTAGTAGATCAAATGGCCAGGGCAAGTGTTTGAAAGAATTATGTGCAATTTAGTCACTTGAGTTCTAAGAAGGACAATGTCACCAGAATGGAAATGCATTACACAACATATGCTCATTGCACATACCCTTTAACCAGGGCCCTTATAGTTAAGATCACCAGATATAACAGTAAAATCAGATCCAATGGTTCAATAAATAGCATTTATTATCATCCTTTTAAGTGGTTCAGTTTTAATGTGGACAGCATTTTGAGATTGAAGTGCATATGCACCACTCTCTCTCACAGCAATCTCCATAGAAATAAAATCCTACACGAGGGAAAAGAAGTAAATATCATAAAAATCGGATGCGACAAAACCTGCATCTATCAGATGATACAAGATCACCATCCAAGTAACACCGTAAAAGACTTCCCCCAGAAAATGCTCTTCCGATGCTGTGTGTTAAGCATAGATGATGCCATTTTTTCTTCACTAAATTAACTTGCAGGCCAACAGACTGTTCCTTAAGGTTGACTGACTGCAGAAAAGGTGAACATAAGAAATATCAGTGTCAGGTCTGCTTGCACAAAGAACCACAAATTTTCATATTCAACACATCAATATAGAGTGATATCTCACTAGAAAAGTTAGTTAAATTCATCTCAAGAAATTACTAAGACCAAAGGAGACATGTCTACCTCATATATTAGCCTCTCCTTTGAAAGTAGAGCCACACAACCTCTTCCATTTTCTGTGAGAAAACTAAAAAGACTCATTGCTCCATTTCTAGGAAAATTTTCTACCCTAAGCCAACATGAAAAAGAGAAGCCCTTATTAAGAGGCCACTGTATAGGTGATCTGATCTGGATACCCTGCTTCGAAACAAAAAAGCAAAAGATCAGTTTATTTATCTAACTATATAACAAGCATGCTTAATGGCACAAGAAAAGTGATGAAGCATAGATGAATTTGTATACTAATCACACAACAGTCCATCAAGTTACATATTTATCATCTTTTCTTGGGCTATTTCTCTCCACCACATCACACGATTGGGAATCTGTGAAATTTACAGGTCCACACAATATTACCAATGGAACTAAAATGACTAGCCTGAACTAATCCAAACCTAGGAAAAACATAAGTTCATAAGTGACTTATGAAAGACACCTATGTGAAAAGTCCCATTTGAGCAAAGCTTGACCACATTTGATTTATATCCCTTGATAATGATTTGCTCTGCCGACAAACAATAAACTAAAGAACCAAGTCGAATTCTAGTTCTGTGGGTAGAAATCCAATAAAGAAATTAAAAAATTCTATCAGGACAACTTTCCTAAAGCTTAAATAATAAGATATGGATGTTATTTGATATTAATATACTCTACTACTCCTCACATGTAGGCTTGTATTTGGCCTAACACTAAGGGTAGAAATTAACTATCTTGAGGATGCAAAGGAGTCTTGAGAGATTTGAATGCAAGACATCATGCTCTAATAATTTGAAAATTTCGTAGAATTTCCAATTGCTCTAAAAGCTTTAGCACTTAACTTTAGTCCCTCCCTCTATGAGGAAGGCATGATTGGACAAGGACTATATTTCTCTCCTATCACATGCTGATCCTATATTCCATGATGGGCAGACCCAGCAATGAGGCAAGAAATACGGTTCACAACCTAATCCATAAGCAAGACTATTCTCTTCACATCTTCCAATGATTGCTGTGCACACTTACAGAATCACTACCGCTGAGGTCAAAAAAGGCAGTTGGTCCCCTCTCATTTAGCATTGATAGAACAGTAGTCAACAGTAATGAACAATACTGCTGCCGGGCTCCAACTTTCTCACTGCGAAGAAGAGCAAAAATTTTGCGAATATCCTTCCCAGATATGCTGTGACCACCCATGACCTGAATCAACTGGGCAGTCCGCATGATGACATGATCATCATCTTCTTGAGAAAACCAGTCGAGAAGAAAACTGAGCGTTCCCACTCTGACGCAGGAAGCTCGGTTCGATATGGAATCTCTAAGCAATAGCTGGAAAGTATTAAGCCCATGATGACGCAAAGAAGCACTGCTCTGCCCAACCACAAAATATGGTAAAAAAATTAATTACTTGCAATAAATGTGAATATAAGGCTATAAGGCTTCACAACAACAATGTAGATAACCCTTATTCACTGAGTCTGAGGAGATTATACTACCAACCTTCTGCAGAACGCTGAGATAAAGTATGATTACATCTTCGTTCTGAGTCAAAACAAATGAAAAGCAAAAGATCATGGCTTAGTAGTAGAAGCATTAAATCTCATTTTGTAATTCTTGCGACTTTCTAAAAACAGAGGCATCACTGAGTCACCTTGACAATAAAGTTAGACTTTACATCAAATCTTCCATCTACAAGCATATCAAGGAGAGCATTTAGGAGTGCTTCACCGGGCTGCCATTGACAGAAGTCCAGTAGCAAACTTTGAAGTGTCTGGTAACCACTGCCAACAAGCGCTCTGAATGCAATCTGCCAAAATGAAGAGAAATCCAATAGCAGAACAACCTAGCAATTATAAGTCCTTGCACAGGGATTATTTCTTCTGCTGGGTTGGAAAAATAGTACAAAGAAAGATTATGTCAAATCAACAAAATGAATATGCTCAGAATTAGAAGACCTACTTATATATAGGTCATTTTCAATCTTTCAACATATTGAGAATGACCTGCTCATTTTTTGGATCTACGTGAAAATATTTCTTTTGTTCTATGAATAGAGCTTACCTGTAATCAGCACTCATTAAACATATGCCAAATAGGTTGTCCTAATGAAAAAAGTCATTTCATGAAAATTCAAACAAAAGTCGGTTGAAAATTTCACACCATACTGTGCGCAGGTTTCACAAAAATGATGTGCCTGCATGAGCATAAATGGGCAAAGTATGAACTAGAACTGTCAAACCGTTGTCCTTGCCACACTTGATGTTCAAATGATTCCATCAAACCTCAGTTTTATTGAAAGGATCAGAAACAATCAATGCTCTTCCTGAAGGCTCTTTCCAATAAGGAAGGATTAGAAGCTACTAATTTCAAAGGAAGTTTTTGCAAAAATTTCCAGAACCAGAAACGCCATTGCTGTGCCTTCAAGCTAAATTGACTAAGCAATTTTTACAGCCTCTGTAGGAGTACCAATCTGCCTAGAAAGGCAATTTCAATTATTGTAAACCCCAACAGTTTAACCTACTATCTATGAGATCATTAACTTTCTTCGAGTAAGATCACTACTAAATACAGCCAAAACATTAAGCATCAATCAGTAGATAATGAAAACACTCTAAGTATCCTCATTCTCCAAAGGAACTGCCCGATTAGATTAACATTATTACTTAAAGCACAGAATTCCTAATTTATCCCTGAGATATTCCTACTTTACAGTTGCCATAACCACAGGAACAGCATCTCTGAAATTGATGAAGATAATGACCTTGAACTCTTTGATAGCAATAACCAATATATGAGCATGTCAGAAAAAGCCTATCTGAATTTATCCAATTTCTCCATTGCAGACCTGGAGTCACTTGACTGGAGGGACTAATGTAATTCAAGTCGAGAGGTACAACGTTTTAGTACCATTGCCAAATGGAAAATTTTTAATATGGAAGATAACAAGCACTGTAATACTTGTAAAAGTTATTCCAAAGGCACAGATCCACTTAGTGCATCTATCTAGCAAGCCTAAACGAGGGCGCCACAATCTCACTGTATCATTGCAGTTATTCCATGTTCCATACTTCATGAAGTAAGGCATATCCAAAGTTATGCACTCAAATTACCAGGACTGCTCTTGAAACAAAAAGGGATTTCTTGACAAGATCATAAATTAACTTTAAGTTATAACCTTCCCACACAACACAACCACAAATATGTTATTGGATCCAACAATGTGAGAGAACAACCAAGAGTGCATAAAGTGAAATGATAATCTACACCATTGTCATCTTTAGATTACCTGCTGGAAAATCAATATCTAATGTAGCTGCACAGAGGTAGGATAAACAAAGGAGGATGTTAGGACTTGACGTTACAGGCCGTAGGCTAAAGTCGTCAAAGATGGAATAATCCAAAATATATTATTAAACGAAATAAACAGAGCTAAGTCTAGAGATGATATGACCAGCTAAAACCTACAAGTGCTCTGCTTATCACCATGCCCTGGCAGCTTGTCTAATGGAAGGAATATTTCAACCAAAAATTAGGGGACAAAGTAATGGTATTACTAGCAAAATAACTTCAAAGCACCATATGAGATAAGAGTAAAAATGCATTATCAACTATATACAAAGTATTACCTTTGAGACATCATTACCAGCGAGAAGACAAGTGAGAGTCTGAAGGACATTCAGAACCAACTCCTCTCCCTTGACCATGTCAAGATTACCATTTAATAACGAGACAACATGCAGAAAGCACTGTCCTTCTCGAAACAAAGCCTGATAATACTGAAGACAAACAAGTTCCTCGTCAGACAACAAATAGCCCATTTGTTACTTGACAGGGAAAAAATTACTGCACTTCCACAAAACCCCCTCACCCTCGCGCTGAGGATGTCCCAACTACAGCCAAATGACTGGACGGGGAACATTAAAAAAAAAAAAAAAAAAAAAACAGATTTACCTTCGAATTACTCTGGACCATTTCTCTAATTCCAATCAACAGATCAATAGACAGCTCCACAAAGCTTTTCCCTCGTTCCTTTATTTGAGTAAAAGTTTCCAAATATTTAGAGCATAAGTACAAGGTTGCCTTTTGATCTTCCATAGAAGATGGAACAATCTGGGAAGGCAAAAAAAAATTTGTAAGTTCTCTGAGCCGTAGAAACTATTGAAGCCTGTCCACTAAACAGAGAATAATATTACCTTCATGAGGTCCAGAATGTGATTAAGCACACAGCACCTCAAATCCTCCTCCCAGAATAAATCAAATAAACAATCGACGGATGTGCTGCTGACCAAAATAGATAACTTTGCATCATCATCTGATGATAGATAATCCGAGAATATATTCATGGCCGTTTCCATACTTTTCTGCCAATTCTGTGCTGTGTCAGATGAATCAGATTCCTGAGACCTATGAGCAGGAACCACCGTTTCCTTACTCCCAAGAGATGGCCCTGTTTTTCCAGACCGTCGAAGTTCTTGGGCTTGAATGCACACCACCTTGAGTATTCGAGGAATTGCATCAAGTGCCTTAAAGGAAGCAAGAGTTTTCTCTGCTGAAAGTTGTAATATATGAAGAAGACTCCTTGCAAGAGCACTAGAGAGTCTGGAGTTGCAAGCAGACTGTTCAAGGGCATCTAACAAAACTGACAATTCAGGCTGCCACAGCATGAGATAGAGAAAGAAAAACATAAGGCGTTGCAACAGTACTGATGCATAGATAACTACAAAAACAATAACAGTTTACCGCAATGAAAAACTTAAGAAAAAGCTAAAAAAATTTCCGTAAAGGACTCTATCCTATTTTAAAATGTGTACTACTAATAGTCAGATTATGTGGAAAACTAAATCATGAACACTGACAGTTCCAAGCATTTGTCCAATCTTCAAGATTATATAGCCATTAGAAAGCATATTAATTGCTATATGATACCTGTATTTGACATTAAGACTTTAGTCGCCATATACTTACAATTATATGGCATCTAAATCAATACTAATGGGTAATACTAGCTATGAACCGCATCAGTTGCCTAAAACAGATCTTCAAAATGTATTCCACTACTGTATGCTATACAAGGCATCAGCTGGATAGAAACATGTATCATATAAAATTCTTAAGATAAGGAAAAGGGAACTACCAAGTTGTGCACATTTTCACGGGATGTTGCAGCCAATTCAACAAATGAAATAATTTCCATCTGAAGAATTTCTGTGTGACTGGCTTTTAATTGATTGACAGTGAAATTGGAGGAAGATACTTCACACATTGCTGAAGAACCCTCGTGACTTTTGCATATCTCTGTACATGATCCATGGAAGGCGGAGCCAAAATAGAAGAAATTTTCAGAGAAGAAGAGCTCCCATAACCCCTCATCTCTGAATACTTCAAGCGATGCAGGTAATGAAACAAGAATTTTCCTAAAGGCATTAAGAGTGATGTGCTGCAAAGTATTAATGAAGATCCTGCAGATTGTAGACAGGCAAGGAAATTAAGAAAGAGGAATGATACCACATAAATAATGCAAACTCACAAATTGCAACCAAACTTTTGAGTAATTATTAATAAAAATTTAAACAAGTAATAGTCTGTGTTAGCATAAGATTCAACCAATCCTAAGATTTCTTAATCAGTATCTGAATCTTTACTAGACCACTGTCTCAGGTTCAAATATTGGACTTGAAAGCATAAGATTCAAATAGAGATGTCAACCACCATAAATAAAGTAATCATATAGAGGACAAGCAGCTTTATAAATCTCATCATCTACCTTAAATGGCTTGGCAGCTCAGTTTGATCTGAGAAAACCCTGATGCAAGGGAAGACCGTAAGAAGAACCTTTAAGACCCACTTGACTGAAAGTTCACCATATGCAGGGTAGCCTGGCATTGCAGTTCGATTAAGTGCTCCTTGGACATGATGAGAACTAACATCTTCTGGAGCATACAGAAAAGAGCATAGGACCATGCTCAACTTGACTATGTAATCAACCCATAGATGAGAACTGAAGCCATTGGATGGAAGTGTAATGGGAGATGCAGGATTTGTTGTGGATTGCTTATCATTTTCCAAATTATCTTGGTGAGGCAACACCTTGTCCTGTTGCTTGTGTTCTTGGAAAACGAAAGCAGGAGAACAAAAGCTATTTGCAAACTTATGAGTTCTTCCATTTTCACAAAGGAACTGCAAGTTGCTCAGATTCCCAAAGCTGTGCGATGGTTAAGGTGCCAATTCATAACAGTTTTAATGAAAGCACTAGCAAGAGAAGAACCAAACATGAATCGAGTGACAAACAATTAACGATATACAAATGCATGGTATCAATTACATAATTTCTTTCATGGTAAACAAAAGCTGAAGCATAGGGAACAATCAAAGCAAACGGCATCATTTGAAGAAGAACAGTAAATTAGTTGTAACCAAGTCAGGGACTACACAACAACGGACAAGGCTCACATGTTTGTCATGAAATAAGGAGGGCCACGTTGTCACAAATATCTTGAAACCAATGTTGAGCACCCTTGTTCATTGTGATGATCACAAGTTCTCATTAAGAGCTATGATGAGTTTTTTTTTTTTTTTTTTGGCTAGAAAAGAGCTATCATAAGTTATTCGAAGGAATGCAATAAACACTGGTAAGACAGAAGCATAAAGGCAGAACTTGAAAGTCCCGCCACATAATTTGCACCTGAGAAAAGAGAAATGCATTAAGTGCAGAAATTATACAAAGCTACCTTTCCCAAAAAAAAAAGAAGATACAAAAGCCATCATGTTCTAGATTTGCAAAATATCATAAAAACATTACAGAAAAGAATGACATGCATGTGAAAGGGAAAAACACTGAGTGTTAAAAAGATATAACTTCACAAAAATCCAAGTTCTGCTAGTGACAAGGAAGCAGATGGCAGAAGGAAATTTCACTAAGCAAATCTTGTTTGTGAAACATGATAATAGCTCATGGCATTAAATAACATCTGTCAGGGATCTTCACAGCCTTGGTTTGCAGGAAAATCTCGGGTTATTTGACTAAGTTATTCGAAACAGAAAACATATGGATGAACAGTCATATATAGATGATTGTGTACAACTAGCAACTGGGACAATCTGAAGATAAGAGAGTCTATTACACCTAAATGAGATATGGACTGTCACTCTCATGGAAATTTAAAAGGAGTAAGACAAGCAGTTCAAAGACAGATATTCAACTTCCAAGTTGAGAAAAGTTTTGCTACACTAGCAGTTTTCTACTCTTGCACCTCATACATCCATTCTTTTGTAATTCTTATGCTGGCGGTTTGTCAAATTTGCTTAACTCATTCTTGAGTATTCGTTTTTGTCTGTAAACATTGGGGTAGAGTGATTGACATTTGAAAGATAGTTCACCACGATGTAAAAGTAGAGGGTGTAATTTTCCTGTGAGCTATATCAGAGGCTGTAAGTTCTGCCATGGAATCCACAAACCAGTGTAAGGAAAAACCTAGTAATTCAACTGTGCAGTAAAAAGGTGCATTCCCATTATGAGGTATCAGTTTGAGTGGCTTACACTCCAAGGTACTGGCAGAGTGCAAAGGGGCATCAGATCAGAGGAAGGAAAAAGTCCTGCCAAACTGTGGGCAATTATGTAAAATTTGTCTAATGAATGAATTCAAGCATAATTGGGCTGCTAGAACTGGAAGAAATAAAGTAGCTAAAGGTGGCTGAACCTTTATTAACATCAATCTAAGCTTCACTCTTGTTAACTCATTTATTTATTGCCTTATTGTTGCTTGAATTGTCTGAATTACCACACTTATGCGAATTCTTTCGAAATAAACACCAACTTAACATAATAAACAATTCAACCCCCATCCCTCCCTTCTTGGTCCTTGTATTCTGCACCTATAACACGTCAATCAAAAAAAAAAAATGAAGAAGATCCTCGCATTCATTCCAAATAAAGGATACACAGCTTCCCTGAGAACTTCCAGTGAAAGAATATGAAGCCGAAGTAAATGCAGCAAAGGATTCTCATCTCTACAAAAAAATTGAAATGTTAGAACATTGAAGCATAAATTAATATGCAGTAATTGAAGATTACCATCTCAGAACCACATCTAATGACAATTATTGATGCACATTTCTATACAGATATTTCAAGAGAAACAAAAACTAGCACACGGCAACTACCTTGATGCTCCATGGAGTTTGAGGTTCACTTGTAAATTATGCAGGTTTTTGTGTATCAGTAAAAGAATTGAGTCAACGATGTGTGTCATTCACTTGTTTTCTGATGTCAATTCTCTTATTAGCAATATTTACTCCAGAAGAAGAGAAAATCAGAAAACCCTTTCGATTTGATTGACTGACTATATTCATATAACCCTCTATTCAGCTTTTGGCACTTAGTCGTTTTAAAATAACTAAAAGCAACCCTAAATCATTTTCATTTGAGAATTTAAATCAACCAACTTATGCTGAATTTCATTAAGTAAATGTCTATCCATCCAACACAATCACGCAGCACCCAAGTGGATAACTTAATCAAATTTTTTAAGGTTGGTTACAGTGTCACTGAAAGCAAGTAAACAACATAACCCTATAGCCATTTGAAATCCATTTCAAGCATCAATTTAAGTGGTGTAATTCATACTCCAATGCCTCACCTTCTACTCTATGATATGATGAGAATCTAGTACAATAACGTAAGTATGAACCTGAGATTCATCCCTCTATCGAATAATTGGCATGGATAATTATACCAATTGATATTTATACTAGAGTGCATGATTAATTAGTCATAATATAACTTCTTGCAAACCTTTGGAATAAACAAATTATGACAACATACAAGCATTTCTGCGAAACTTCATGATTGTAGCATTCGTATCACATATATTGCATACCTTAAAAACTTGGAAGCCTAATTACTATTTACTTCTTTTCTTGTATAAATGATCTCAGAAATAATATTATAGCTATTGCTGAAAAATTTGTGTTCGTTAATAGATTCCATTTCATTCTTAAGGAAAACAAAATTCATCTATATTTCTTGTGCACAACATGGGCCCTTCAGCTAGTAGCTAAGCAATTTTGGAAGCACAAACAGGTGCAAGAGACCCACCATCTTGACACTAAAGAAGTCAAGAGACACAGCTTTATTCCTGAATTTGAGAGACAATGATTCTATGACTTCAATGAGCTTTGAGTCACAACAAAGTAGCCAGCCCACTCACTAATGCTCACCTCCTATATCCAAAGCACCGACTCACACACACAAAAGACTTTTTGGCTTTCTTATACTAACACGGCGACAATTGAAAATGACTGTTCACTAGCCAACATGCCCAAGTATGTCCCGATATTAAATCAGCCTCAGCAATATCATTTACCCACTTATTACAGAGCTTGATCATCATTCTTGTCGAATATCTGACTTTCGTAAAAGTTAGTTGACCAAGAAGCATCATATAAATAACATGGCTGCAACTAATCCTTCTCCAACATTCAAAACACCAAAACTAACAACACATGCCCCTGATGTTATAATCTTTCTAGTACTAGATAACAAATTTATCATCTTCACACTGTCAGGAGATAAATACTATCGACAAAAGCAATACGCACAACGAATTACTGCAGCAGACAAGCTTTTTCTTTCAATTGGCAAGTAGAAGTAGACAAAACACATCATAAAATACATGTGTATATGAATATATTTGTATTAGTGATACCTCTGGATCAACATAAGAAGAATGCATGCATTTTGATATATCAATAACGTGATCATGCTATTTTAGGTACAGAAGCATTATAAATTCATTTGAAAGCATAAAATCTTCCAATGAAGGTTATACAGAGAGGGCACTAATATATCAAGCGCTGTTCCTAGTTTGGCATTTCTAATGTCCAAAATTTCAGCCCTTGACTCAAAAGGGCTAATGAAACTTTTTGAGCTATGAATGATGTCACCTTCAAGCGTAGACTTATTTCAATGAACTTATTTTCCTTTCTGTCTCGAATCATGTGTCTTTCTTCTAAAACTGAAAGAAGAGGGGGAGAGAGATCTACACAACATATCTTTATCAATCAAAGCATTTATGTTAGCTAACACAACAAATTCATTGCTATGGTATGTTACTGACTAATAATGAACTCGCTGTTTATTTCACGGATTCAAAAAAATGATAAGCTAATGAGTGAAAATAAGATTATAATCACCAAGTAAGGCTTGCAAAAGTAAATGGAACATTTCTGAATGATATTAAAGTGGACCTAAAGAACATTTCTTGGCAATAACACTGCTAGTAAGTAAATATACCTTTTCTCAATGACATTGAAGATATTTTTCAAATTATACACGTTATTTGTTGGAAGTCCAAGTCCATCCAGTAAAACTTCAAGTCCTCCTATGCTTTTGAAATGGTTCTGGCCCCTCAGATTCCCAGATAAAGCAGATAGAAGACTTTTCAAGGTCAAATGCTGAAGATTGACATCCATAAACTGTTCTTTCATACTCAACCTTCTGATTACACGCAAGAGATCTGAAACATAAAGGGATCTTTTTGAATCAACAACTGAACCACAGAGATAAGCACTCTACCAGAAGTCTGCACATTTAAGAGGTAGTGACATTGCATTTCCAGTGAAAGCCTAACCCACTCCCATTACCTCAACTTATTGTATCCCACTTGAAAAGCAGTTCTTACAGGAAATGATCAATAAAATATAAAGAAGGAATCTTGTGTGAGAAAGCAATCAGAAAGATTGACAGTACGCGCATCTGCACCATTTGTTTTTACCCCAGCTGAAGCAAATTTACCTTAAATGTTGCAAAACTCAAAGTACAAGGTCATTCATTAAGAATGGCAAGTCTCACAAGTAGCAAAAGGAAAAGTTTTTTAACAATATATCTAAGGAAGAAAGACTCTGTTTACGACAATGCTCATTAGCTATTCAAACTCTATAATCACAAGAAATGAATGGGCTACAAAAACCAAGAATGCAATACTATATCTCTAAATTGAACAACGACAATCTACATAGCCAGTTGCAATTATGCGAGTCACATAAGCAGCGAGAACCTTGAACATCCACATGACAAATCAGAAATTTCCTATGCCCGTACCATGCTAAATTTGTGAAGAAACTCAAAATCTCCTACCTTACCTACTAACCAGTTAAGTCCACCAGCCTCCATCAAAGAAACTACGGCCTTTTGATGCCAAAGTGACCTTGTTTCAGACAAAGGAATGTTCATGACACTATCAGAATCAAAAACAGAGGGAGACTTCCAAGGCAGATTACAGCAACTGATACTGCTGTCAAACTGAGCCTTCTTATACGAATGTGGAATCCAATCAATGAAACTATAAATTATGGACACAACATGTACAAGGATCTGTTGCAAAAGCTTGATCTTCTCTAATGTAAAGTTGGAGAAATTTTCATCTGCAGAGAGTGAGCCAGTTATTGTCTTAAGCTGGACAACAGCACCTGCGACAAAGTGACCCCACATTATTAAATTCCATGGATGAGCGAACATACAAAAGACTCACATAAGGAATCCCATCCAAAGTTCATACCCTCAAAAGCCAACTTCATTAAATATTGCAAGTGACAATAACATTTTCATATACTTGAGAAGTAAAGACAAACTGTTAACCCGTTCCAACTTTCACCATAAGGTGGAAAGGGCTAAGGGATTCGAGAATAGATTTGAGGAATACTAATTCAAGCCCAGAAATTATTGGGACATATTACGCATGCACAAAATTAACTCTCCCGAAATCCCATGCAGAAATAAGAAAAATGGTATAATCAAACATGAGACAGAAAGAGATTGAGGGACAAAGAACAGTGCAGCACATCATTCTCACCAGGGATCAGCAGTCGCACGGCAATCATGGTCCACTAGACAATTGTCTTACAAGAAAATAACTTAAAGAAAGTATTTAAAAACAAAGATACAACATAGCCGGTAACAGCGAGACAAAAACATGCCCAGCAGTTCTACATGACAAAGAGTTTGTATTATCCTACCTTTCATCAATGCTGTAAGCTTTTGTACCCCTCCATAGTAGTCAAAGACTCTGCAGTTATGCATTGAACGTGTAACAATTGACAGAGCGACCAACACGGGTATGCCTTCAGATGTGACAATGAAGCTTGTAGAAGGCCCCACTAAGTTGATGTTTGATTGCATGATGCTGGAACTCACTGAATTTATTTGGAAAAGAGTCATTCGCTTTTTATAACCGCAAATTGCTTGCATAATATAAGATAAAAAGCACCGTACTAATGCCCTGATTGGGGGATAAAGAGCAATGCACATGGTAAATATAAACATAAGAAACCCTAATGCATCACAAGAACTGAGCCTTGAGATGAAAAGGAGTACATCTTCTGACAGAATCACTTAGGTATGACAGATAAAGTTGCTAATTAGATTATTCTCAGTGAATTTCTAAAGACCTAGCGGCAAGCAAGCACTAATCTGTGTTTATACTTATCGATCCAAGATAGGTTTCTCTTTAAGAAAACGTGATTGCCATGGACCTCATAGCATGCCCTTGACCCAATTTGATTAAGACTGAAAAGCTATCTCATCTGAAGTGGAACCTAGCAGTTGTCAAACAAATGACTGAACGGAAACTGTCGAAGAACCAGCCAATAGTAAGAAGCATGGGTAGAAATTTGCTCAGTACTTGTAGATATAATATCACCACTATTAAGTGTCCACTGCAGGTGCACCCAAAGAAATGCTAACTCAACTCTTGACATTCTGATGCAGAATGCTTCAAACATGGTTTAAAGACCTATGGAAAGAGTGTTAAGTTAGTAATTAATGATTGGATAGTAACTTGAGTTCTTCTATGTTTAGATAGTAACTAGAGTTATTTTCTTTATTAAATTAGGAGTATAACAAGACAAGTGAAATACTTTTTCTGTTTAGAGGTTTCTATTTCAACTAGTAGTAGGATTTTCAAAATAGTCCACAAATATCATGGTAATTTATATTCAATGGAGATATGATAAATTATTGAATTTAGAAAGTCTTTCCTTTTTAATTGTGTGATGCAATTCTTCTCGTAATTGTGATGCTTTAGAAACCACAGATGTCATGCTAAAGAAGATTTAAGCACTATCCCTAAATAATATTAATCATAACTTAACTGCCGCCTCTCTACTTAGGGACTCTTCGTCTTATATCACGCTCGACATAGGCAAGCAAGCTAGAGTTGTTCAAAGAGATGCATGGTACATAACAGATACCGAACAGATCCCAGAACAACAATAGGGCATACAACACAACAACCTTTTGTGGTAAACCATCCAAATAATGCTTCCAAAAAATTGTCTACAGAAAAATAGCCAAAGGGGATACTTCGTGATTGCTCATGCAATGAGAGAAAATGATCTTTGATCAATCCATCAGTTGCATTGCCTCAATGGATGTGCCATACATCAAATGAGAAGCTATTACAATAATCATGACTTTAAGAGAGCTATCCTAGATAACTGCTCTAAAGTACCCCAATTACCAGGGACTAGCAGCACAAGATTTGGTTCCTGATCAAGTTCACATCATTATAGATGAACTTCAGCCCCTCTGATATTACAACCACAGAAAAATCCAAATCAATTATCCTCTCAACTACAGTTACAGAATTTCCAGCAGCCTTTTCAGCCCTCAAAATAGATCTTGGAGATCCAAAACGTTCAGTAAACTCAAATTTCAACTCCTATAATTGCCCTACTCTAGACTGATACCATATTAACAAAGTAGAATCTCATCTATATCATCTTATACTTGATAAATTTCTGATCTCCACTTGATCTAATTTTCACCCCAATCAGAGAAGTGGAAGAGAATAATCCATTTGAAGCTCAGTAATTATATGCCTAACTTTGGTTGATTACCTCAAGCAGTAATTAAACAAATGACCAAAAAACAAACATCGAATATCATAGAAGATTCAGCTAACTGCTATAGATGCTAAACACCAGTACTTCAGCTATATGCTCCACAGGCAAATAAAAGGAAGCAGACAGAGCATAATTTCTTATCAATTTGGGAGCAAAACAACCTTTCCAGATCGGAAGCATTCATTGATAAAGTTCCATTTACACCTGAGTCTAAGATACACTTCATTGTGCACGCAACTACTGAGATCAATCTGGAATCTTAAGACTATTCCACTTTGTATTTACGTGACAACAATCTCAGTCGTTATAAGGGATAAGCACAATATATGCTGCTCATTATAAAGCAAACATGAAGATCAGCAAAAAGCATGCACAAAGTTGTCCAGTTAAAGAAAGTTGAGTAGGCCACAGAAACCAAAGAGCTTGTAGGTCGTAGAAAGGCATCATCACACCAAAAAAGTAGCAAAAACCCTGTATCTCAATGAAGAAAATTAAATGCTGGCCAAAAATGATGAAGTAAAATAATTGGAAAGCAGTATTTTCTTAACTAGTGATCAACAAGAATGATTACTATACATACACAAAGTTTTCATACTCTGAGAGATGGAAAAATATATATATCATCAGAAAAGCATTTCCATAGAGCACATAATGATACATGAGTAAAAGGTCAACTTACGCTCATCAATTAGTGCAGTTAACTGTGCAATCTCCTGAATGAAAATTGATATTACTCCAGCAGGATGTCCAATTGAGCATCCGCTAACAATGTCATCAACATGTGATGAATATTCCCCCAATGGCTCACTTGAAACAGAAGCCTCTGAAAACTGACCATAATTAACCGGCTTCCAGTTCTCATATACAGTCAGGAACTGCTTCAGGAATACTTGAAACAACTTCTTCTTTTCCACCTAGGGTCCAATGATGGGATATTAAACAGTTGCCCCAGATAAATACCAATACAGCAAAGAAAAGGTCTGAAGCCAACTAGACATCCTAGAATATATTTATTATATACAATCATTTGGACAAGAAAAAATCATAATGAATACTTAGGTTAGGGGAGAGTGAATATATCAAGCTGTCCAAAAGTGCCCATAAAATCTGCTCAAAAGGGAAAACACCAAAACCATAATGATGCAGACATTCCAGGAATGTTGTGTACATGAAAACTGGGGAAAAATTTTAGTCCAAAGGTAGTATAATTAGAATCCTACGCAATTTTGGTAACTTGCTTATTGCGCTCAGCATCCTAGCAGGGAAAGGAAAATTTGTTACGACTTTGCAATAGAAATAGAAACTTCTCAGTAAATCAACTTATATCAGCTCCAGGATTTAAAAGAAACAGGTATTTTTTACTTTACCATCGAATAATTGCTGGTAAATAAAATTGCCTGCATTGGTTATCTTTCTTATGATAAATTCAGAAAATATAAATAGAAAAGCTTGACTGCTGGTCAGCAGCTGTTCCGCCGTACGCAGAACCATTCATCTTCTTCTCAAAAAATTTTGAAATTCAACCTTGTCATCCTAACACATTCCTTGGGCCATGGCAGGACCTGTTACAGAGGAGCTCTTAATTTGGCATTATTGACTTCATCCACAGGTCGAAAAACTCTTCTGCCTTTAATCACTCCTTCATTCAGGGCTATTTGGAAAGAAAAGATAGAAGGGCTTTCCAAAATAAGGAAAGTCCAAGAGGTTTTATGACGGATCATTGGTTAACCACGTTATCTTTTTCAGTCTCTTGGCAGTAGCCCTTTGGATATGCAGTCATTACTGGGATTTTAGGTCCAGGGGCAAAGAAACATCAGTCCTATTTATGCAGATAGCAAAACACACAAAACAATCTCCTGACAAAGATCGTTCATCCACTAAAGCACAGTATTGCATCCATTTAGAGACCTAGATATCTTGTCATGAAGTATGAACCATCTCGATTTCATGAATGTAAATAGAACAAATACAACTAGAAATTGCTAAATCATACCTAGAAAGGATCTTAGATGCAAAACAATACCTAGAAAGACTATCTGAGAATATTTGAGAAATTTCTAATTACCTTATCAACTTCCTTCTCGTATCTCTCCCACAATGTATACAAGATTGCTTCATCACCAACTTCACTGGAAAAAATATCAAGGAAGTTAGAATTCAGGTGCCAGTCATAATCATATCAAAACCAAGAAACCGAATTTTCACAAGCAATATCAGTTTCCTTAGAGATGAGAACTTGTGCTATCATAATATTCTCCAACTTGTTCTTGATTCCCAGCCTTTCTAGAAGGTTTAAACCACATTTAGTAGGATGGACTAAAATCAAGGCTGGATGAGATGAGAAATTGAACGGACTCAAAATCCGTGTTCCTTTGTATAGTTTTGACCATAGGTACCTAAAACCTTGATTATGATATGCTACGATACATCAAACAAAATAAGGTAATGCCACTCCTTAAGTGGTACACAAGCAATAGGCAGTTTGCTTCATCGTGTCACACTACATTATGAAGCATGCTAGAGTCATTTGCTGTTTTACAGGAATACATAATAATAGCTATTTTATAGCTTTTTTTTCAAAATAAGAAAAAGAGGTCACGTTGACTTCATTTATCAATTAAAAATTATGTACGCTGCATTTTCCAAACTGAGAAAATAGCAGTATTTTCATGTTCAATCTGCTAATTGCATGAGTACCCAACAGGGTTAATTATGTCATCATTTCAGTCGTCAGTGAAAATATTTGAACAATGCCCCTTGAATGCAGTTTTTGATGGGTATAAGGATCATGATGACCCAAGTTGCGACAAGAAAAATCCATGTCAATCAAAACAATTAATTCATGAAATGTCAAAATGCTAAAGCTACCCCTTTAAAGAATCAAAACAGAAAGAGAAGTACGACAAAGAGGAAATTAAACTTTTGTTTTTGGTAGGATGCAATGAATTTGACATTCCTTTGCATATCCATTCCCACTCAACGAATATTACATCAAAAACTCAACAAAACCAGAGTAAAGTTGCGAATCCATTTAAGTCCCATTCCCTCCTTCAAGAATGCCATATAAACAATTATACTGCTAATACATCTCATGCAAGATGCGTGCATTTTTCTAAACCCTCAATATGTTTCTCTAGCTTAGTTTGCAATCATAAGCACTGACACTTGGTTCACCTTTCTTTAGGTGAGAAACAAGCACTTCAGTCCCATCTCACTCTTCATATTTAAGAAACAATCTACTCCTGACGGATCATACTTGTTTGTCCAAAATAAAATTTATCTTGTGAATCCATTGAAGTGCTTGGACTTACAAAATGAAAAGGAAGAGAAAGTTAAAGAAGATAGACTCTTAATAGATTAGGAGTTAGTACCTGAAGCAGATTTTTGGCGCTGGAGGTGGAAACCTCTCCCCTTGTAACCCTGAACTGGAGTCTCCAGTTTGTCCGCTCGAAGTCCTTCGAATTAAATCAGCAACGCCCTTAACTATGTTCATGCTTTCGACCAAACTTGAAATTTCACCTTCCGATAATCGGCAAGGAGATACTCATTCTTGTTCAAGCAACAGTCCACAGCTCGATCAATCTGTACATTGAAAGAGTTAACCCATCACACTCCCGAACCTCGGAACACAAGAAATGTACGCGCATGACTGCCAATTAGCACAAAAAAGGGAGTAGCTATATCTCTTAAGTTCTTAACTTCACAGGTTAGGCCGAAAACATTCCGAGAACAACCACAAGACTACGTCTCCTCCTAATCAAGTCAACTCGAAACGACTACCGTTGCTCCTTCCCCTCCAAGCGACAAGACACGAGAGAGAGAGAGAGAGAGAGAGAGAGAGAGAGAGCGACAACGTTAGAGCTCACTCCAAAACATCTAAATAGACGAATCGAACGGATTACGGTCTCCGCCGAGATACGTAGCAATCTCCCATCCCTCTCTGGACTTCACAGAGCAATGCGACTCCGGATTCAGAATGCGAAGCGATCGACAAAGCTTCAACGGAGAGAGTCGCTCCGGATTGAGAGCATCCAATCGAAGGTCAAGCGACCGACTGACAACCGGAAACTCAAACCTCCCGGACGAGCCGGCCGACGATTTCCGCCGACGACGATCCCGGGAAGGATCGGGCGGGCGGGGGAATATTCGAAAACGGGAACGGACGGTACCTGATCGGATTGAGGTCGCCGGAGTCCTCCGACGAGAGCTGTAGGGGATTAGGATTTTGGTTTTCTGGGGCGGAGATCTGCTTCCGAAGATCGTCGAAGCTTTTTCTCTTCAGTGGCGTCGCCGATGCGGAAGGGAATGGTGGCAGCGGAGACGAAAGGAATAAGGGAGAAAATAATGAGTAATTAGACTTCAGCCCCGTGAGTTATCTTTATTTCCGATAATGGCCCTTCCGTTGAGCCTGAGCCCAATTAGCTTGTTCGTTAAGCGCGGCCGCAGCGACGTCGGACGTGAATGAAAAGCGTTAATTCTCCTAAACTTTTTGTTATTTCCAATTGCGGAATTCCCTCTCTACCGACAGGCCATCACGCCCGGCTTATGAAAGCTATAACGAAGTGAAAAAATAGAGGGTACCCACCAAGAGGCATTTGCAAGCTCGCATGATCCCATCTTGTTCAGAGGTCAATATACTATAATCGGGTTAGAAAGCAGGCTTTTTAGTGCCGCCTCAACATCTTTAGCAATTAAGAAATTTGCAAAATATTGATATTCGGAGATGGCCCAGACAGCTCGGACTATAACGAATTAATCTATGAATATGATCTGTAAAGAAGTTTGAAGCATTTAAAGCCACAAAGCAAAAGAGAACTTCTTTTGCACTTCCCATTTATCTTGCTTATTCTCAGTTCCAATTAGTATTTCTCCAAACTCACGGGTTTTTGCCTAATTCAATAGAGCTTATTTCAATGAGATTTTATGTGAAAATCAACAATGTATCTCTTTCTAATAAGAATTTCTTTTGATGATTTTTATTAGCTCTGAGCATAACAAAAACATTATTATTTACTCATAAATCATTCCTAAGTCAAGTAACGATATGTGAAATATTCAACCGTTATCGAATCCTTTATATTTTGCCTTGAAATAAGAATTTTGCTTTTTAAAGGGAGCACATTTCAATAATCCAACCGGGCCCATTTACGTATCTCCGATACCTTTTAGATCCCTTTCTCTCACTTAGTGGGCCCAGTAGAGTGAAAGCCCGGCCCATCACGATGCTAGTGGACCTAATAATTTTGGCAAACCCAATAAGTGTGCAATGGAGCCTATTGTTGCACTGCCAAGCTCAAGCTCAACTAAATTCACGTACTCGAAACTCGAACTCAAGCTCAAGCTCGATCAAATATTGATTTTCTGCTCGAGCTCAACTAGAGTAGAAAATCGAGATACTCGAACTCAACCTGACTTGTCTCAATTACAATCAACTTATAAGCTTGAACGTTATGTAAATTTAAATGTGTTTTATCTAGCTTTATAATTATTGAAAGCCCTATTAGGCTAGGTTTACAAACCTATCAAGCTGAGTATTAACAAGTTCGAGCTCGGCCCAAAAAGACACTTGAGTAGTTCAAACTTGAGCTTGATTAGAAGTTAAGCAAGTCAATCTCATTAGTCATCGAGCCACATGTGAGTTATTCGCGAGTGGCTCATCATAAACGTGTTCACTCAAATTTGTTCAGTGTTTACGTTTAATTTACACCAAGTATGTTTAAGAAATATAGTCTCTTTTTCGTGGTCAACCATCAAGCCCCTTTATTTCCACTAGGGTCCATTTGTTTAAAAGAAAACCATTTTCAGAAATTTGTTTTTCGACTTTCCAGTATTTGAATAATATAAAAACCGATCGATCCACAGAAAAATTTTTCCATAGACTGAAAATTATAGGCTTAAATTGGAGGAAAATAGCCCCTGTTTAGGCAAGAAGGAAACCCACTTTTCCTAGACCACAAAATAAATCAAAACTAATCAGCTTTCTTGAAAATGATTCTCATGAAAAATGGAGCTTTCAGTGAAACTAGCCAATCACGTTCCACAGGTTTCAATGATCACACGCTCAAATTTCCAGCTTTAGAAAAGTGCTCCCAGAGAGGGATGAACGCCCGTGTGCTCAACAACCAGGGTCGAGCATTTGAAAGCCAACACCTAACATCCTAATCTACGAACGTTAAAGTAATGAAAAAAAGTCAATGTTGCTTGTTCCAGGATGTGGTTCCCGTTAGTTCGATGGGGAGCCACTAATCAAACCCGATCAGGATCACTCGTCAGGATATGCTTTCCCTTCCTATCCCGATGCTCCCGCTCGTTCCATTATTTTTATACGCAAGTTGCTGAAAAAAGTAATATGGACGAACAGCATCGCTCTGGCCATGTCATGTGCAGTTAGATAGATTATCATTCTTTGGCTAATTACTTAGCCAACTGCCTGAGCTCTCATCATGTCATGTCTAGTATAGTTCTTTGCCTTGACTATTTATGATTAGATTTCAAGCTTAGTGCGACAGCATTTACATGAGTGTAATTTAATTTTATTTAGTGGGAAATAATAGGAGGGGATTTTACCGCAGGGCCCTCGATTCTTCGTGATTAAAAGTATCACGTGGCCATCGTATGGGAGCGTGCCTTAAGATTGTCTGGAGAGGTGGATGTATCAGGGTGTTGGAAATTTCCCGACCTGACCACGACATGAAAAAGAGAGTATCATTCGTCACTGACACTTATTAGTTATCAACGATTAAAAAACAAAAGAATGCTTCATTTTGGCCTCCCAATATAACAAGATAAAAGTTTGCATTCTAACATACCTTAGTTACTTTTTTATTTTTCGAATGGACGAGTTTATTGTACTAGGAAATTCTTCAAGTATAATGGAATACATTATCTGAAATGCCATAAATAAATAAATAAAGTGTAGAAGGCGGGAGGGGTGGTGGTGTTAGTGTCGTGGTTATAATGGCGGCAACAATAGTCGGCGGATAGTGGAAACGACAGAAATATATTATCATGGTAGTCGAAGAAGGTGGTGGAATCGAGTACGGTCCAAGTGATGGCCAAGACGATGGCGGTGGTAATTATGGCGACAAGGAAATGTAACCTCTGTGATTGACTTCGGGGTCACGTGCATAAGGATTTCAACCTTTCTATCAAATTATGGCTGTACACGTACTTTAATGGTTTTATTGGATGCATCTGCTTTGTGCCAGTCACTTCAAAGGAGCCTGTTCTTTTCCATGCTTGTCGAAGCATAATCAGCTCAACGCTGCTTCTTTTCATAGAACCTGAAGCTATATTTACTTGAATGATTTCAATATCTAGTGCTCCAAATGTTCATGTTCATCGTCGATGTTAGCTGACTTTAATCACCACTACAACAGGTCAGTTCGGCTCAAAAATTCAAATTAGAGAACAAAATTAAATAAATTTATGCGATAATTTTCAATATGGTAATAAAATGCACCAGATGTTTTAAGTAGTTACAGTATATTGATATATAGATTTTGAATTTTACATCTCCCCTCTTGCAAAGACTACTATCAATATAAATTCGAGTATTTGACTATTTATTCTAAAAGTTTAAATTGTTGAAAACTGAAGTGAACTATACTGTAATTATGATGATCAAGAAATACAAATAATTCTAGTACTTGGTCGGATGCTAAAGTTTTGTATTAATATTTCAATTCAATCCAACTTTAAGTATTCCATGTTCTCTCTCCACCTTTTCTTAGTCAAAGGTTAGATAAGATTTCATGCACTTTGGTTAATTTATCTACTTAAAACGATCGGTAGAATTGATTAACATCCGTATAATGAATTTAGAACTAATTAGATAGCTTTCCCGACGACTTTATAGATGCATTTAGGCTTTCATTTTTGGAGTATTTCCTTACAAAACTCGAGCTCAATATGATAAAAAGACGAGCAAACTCTTTCGCCATCTAACCCAAAAACTCCACCTGCGAAAGGGAACATCAACAAAGGAGTCTTCATTGCGTTTTGAATGCGGAAGCAAATTAAAACGGACCAATCAATTGGCGAGTTCGAGGCAAGGAGAGTCCAAGTGATAATCCACTAATCAGATTAAAATAAATTGGATGCTTAAATGGGCCCCATCTGGAGTACGTCTCCTGTCCCATCACCTGCCTATCTCTCCGCAACCACTCCCACATCCGCAAATTGCGCGAATTTAGTGAAAATTTAAATGATGCTTTTTTTTAAAAAAAATTATAATTTTTGTCAACGTAAGTCATGTAGAATTCGAATCTTATTGAAAATGGTAAAACGGAAAGAGAGATGGAAGAAAAAAAAATCAGTAGTAGCTATATAAATTTGACATACTTATAAATTTAAGTTTTTAATTACAATGGATATCTAAAATAAGATATCAAGGGTACGGAAGAAAAATTGAGAACTGATTGCCCTTCTCGTGCTATATAATAGCATAAACAATATAGGGGAAATTGATAATGACAATGGAAGTAATATAATAAGTAGTATTATGTGGTTGTTAGATGCTTTTAGATTTACAGTTTAACCATAAACTTCATAGTTCTACAAATATATATATGTGTGTGTGGGGGGGTATTTTATGGTGTAAAAAAAAAAAAAGAAGGGGACCAAAAAAACCAAAGAGAAAAAGAATTGGACCAAATCAAATCAAATAATTAACACATATCATTCGTTAACTTGGTCCTAGGATCATGACATTTTTCTCATTTGTTTGATTTCGATTCAAACCAACAAAAATTAAATGTAATCTTAGGTTACACTTCTCATGAGTGACTTTTGCAGTAAGAAATGAGAGTGACAGTTGAGTATGAGTTTTAATCATATTGCTATGATTTGAGTTTTGATTAATGGTTTTTTATACATTAAAAAATAAATGCCGACTTAGTGATTTGAATTGTAATTATGCCCAAAATAATATCCTTGAAAAACCCTAAGCCGTGAAAGAAAAGGCATTTGATTGGGCTGGGAAAAGTGGATTTGCCTTGGGTTATACGATAAAAAGACATCCTCAGAGGGCGGCAGAATGCAGTTTTGGTATTATGAGCAGATTGCTACCGTCTAAGGAAAAAACCGGGACCCCACATCACTTTCTCTGTGAAATGGCACATTATTTAAGTGTAGTATTCAATTAGTAAAACATATAAAGATTTGAAACTCTTTTAGTATAGTTGAAACGTTTGGGAATCAATTAACAAGAGTGCAATAAATTTATGATTTTTTGAGTAATTTTCCCCTTCTAAACTTGTTGAATCGATACGTACATATTCTAAAGTGCCATGTTAAAAGTGCAAAAATTTGGCACATTTTTTCTATTTTGTCTTAGATAAATATTTATCCATCTGTTTTAAACATTACTCATGTCGAGATAAATAAACCCTCCACCCCTCTCCCTCCTCAAGAAATTTATAATAACGAGTGAAAACCTAACAAAGTATTGTCTGGTGGAAATAAAAATCATCTCGTACGACCAGATAGAAGTACCACGTTAAAAGGAAGTAAATAGCTTGTTAAGGCCTATACTAGAGGACAGAAAAAATTTCGTGGAATGGGGCCGCCGCACACTTTTTTCATCGTCCGTAGACTTTTATTCACTCATTGGTGAAATTATTCCTAGAGGAAAGGGTGCAGAAAATTATTCCTCCAGATACTCTTTTGCTTGGCGGGCCAATGGAAGAAGGGGAAAAAAAAATTAAGAAAAAAAGTAAAATATTCTATCTTCCAATGCATCATGTTTGGTCATCAAATCTCGTGCCTCGTTTGTTTTGAGGAAAGCGACGAGTACTAGGAAAACGTTACCCTATCAAATTGTCCGAAGGAGTCAACTCTCGCTTTTCATTGACCAACCCAGCACCCGCCGGGCCCACTTATGCGCCACCCCGCAGTCTCGCCTAAGTGCTGAATTCGGCCCAATCCCAAAGATTACTTGCTAAACACGGCCACAAACAGGAAACCTTCCCTCTTAAAAAAATCATTTCGCTCCACCAATAATAGTCGAGAAATCTCGAGCACTGGATACTTCCGAATGCTGCCGATGAATTGAACCAGCCATGATACCAGCATCGATACCATATTTATCGTTATTTGTGAGTTTTCATGTTATTTGCGGATGTTTTTGTAAAGAGATTTTGATCTGATTTGATGAAATAAATGCAACGATCCTCATCGGACCACCATCCAATCAGTCCGATAGTGTACAATTCATTGTAAAAACTTGCTGACTCAACCCTCATCCACCGTAAACCAAAAAGAACCCCCCCAAAAAAAAAGCCATGTAAATCAAATAGTCTTATAAGTAGAACACGTGTCACATGGACTTGGCTCAACTCTAGATTTATGATATTAAAAATGCATTATGGCTTACCCACCTAATGAATAAAATGTACAATCTAGTCGTCATCCACTTGATGTTTCTTTATTGGGTAAGTGACTTCCTTCCTCTTTTATCTTTTTATTATCATTTTAAATTGGATTAAATTAGAGGAAAATAGGAAAGCCCTTTCTCCAATTGGCCAAAACCTTTAAAAAGGAACAGAGCGGATGGGCCAGAGATGGCGTAATTCGAGGTGTTTATTTATAAGCTGATTTTTTTTTTGGTCGGTTGTTTATAAGCTGATTTAAAATATATATTTTGTAGCGTATTCGATGTAAAGTGGGTGTGCCACCCTTGCCCATTAGATGATCTCTAGCCAATCTTTTCTATCCAAACTGCAATAATATCTAACAAGACTTTTTCATGTGACATCTCCGAGATCAGGGAGGCACCCAAAAAATCCGCCAAAAGACTTGATTGAACATCTTTTGCAATGGTACTAAAAGGAACGAATGAAATTGTATAGACGTGGTAGCGAAAATTGAAATCTTTTTTTTTTGTGGGTATTAGTGCTGCTTAAATCAGGGCTAAATGATAATGTTAATTTATATACGGATGAATCAAGAGTGCATAAATGTTATCAGTGTGAAGTGATGTTCTTTAACTAGTTAATTATTTTTTAGTTTTAATTTTTTTGACGATTTGCCTGTGTAGTTCTTAATCTTTTGCCAATTTGCCAATATAGCAATTCCGGATAATTTAATCGAAAATCATTGACATTGAAAATTTTTGTTAAAATTCTTGAATTTTTCTCTATTTTTTTCCTTTCACTTTTGTCTTATTTCTCTATTTCCCTCCACCGACCTCACTGATGGCTAATGGGGTTGCAAGACACGGACGAGGGTTACCTTCACCAACCTTGGGTGAGTGTCCTCTCACCGAAGGCTGGGGAGGTGAGGCCCTTGCTGAGGCCCAACGACCAGCAAAAGGAAATGGAAAGAGAGAGAGAAGGAATAAAAAAAAGAAAAAAATCTCAACATTTTAAAAAAAAAAATCTCAAAATTAATCTACATCAATGTTGACCATGCCATATAGAATGACCATTATCCACCTAGGCAAATTCTAGCCAAAATTGACCTGGAGAACTACATTAGCAAATCATCAAAAGAATGAGGACTAAATAACACGATTGAAAGATTTGAAACGAACCACTAGGGGTTGCCCTAGTGCTCACCCTTTTTACTTGGGAATGAGGAGGTGAGGAATTTGATTCCTCACATTCTTGAGAGGTAGAGTGGTGATGCAAGAGGATCAAGCTTTGTCGATTGATTCAAGTTGAAGATGTCGATTATGCAAGAGAGTTGTCGATATTACTTTACAAGCTTTCTATCGTTTCTAAGACTACTAATCGACTATCTAGCAACCAAAGCTTGTTCTGGACAATCTCTTTTGGTGTTCGATGATCTTTCAAGGTATCAATTGGGCTACCTATGATGATGAACGAATTTACAGCGTAATTTTAATTACTTTACATCTAGGCAAGTGTCATTAGTTAGTCTTAAGGTGTTGTAGCTTTCAAAGAGTCAAAACTCAAGTCACTAGATTGTTTAATGCATTTTCTAGTTTCTAAGTCTTTATTGTGTTTTCTAGTTTTCATGATACTAGTGTTGGGTAGTTTCCATGTCTTTAATGTTTAGTCTATTTCCTAGGTAATATTCCCTTTATACAATGAGGCGAATTCTCAAATGTAAGACAGTAAATTTTGAGTAAATGAATATTTGAGATTTTCCTTTACGTGAGCAAATATCTTTGCAGAGTAGATCACTCTTGGTTTATGTAACCTTGGAAGGTGAATTATTCCTTGGTGATGAGCCAAAAAGCATTGTATCCTTGGCTAGTAGTTTTCTTATAGGCCTCGGTGGTGAGCTTCTTCAATCCTGAAGTCCTGTATCATTGGCTGGTCATTTTTGTAGGCCTTGGTGGTGAGCTTCATTTATCCCATTCTTGATCCTCGGCTGGTGGCACATCCTGTACTCCTTGGTTCCAATCGTATTCTATCCCTCATTTAGCTTTTACCCATCGACATCCATCCCCATACACTCACCCATCTTCAAAATCACTCAAAACAACTCTCACCCATCCATAACCGCATCAAGTGGGGACATTTGGGTAAGGGAGTAGGGTCTTACAACCTACACATAGCATACACAATAGGTGTAAAATAGATATAGGATAGGACCAGCCAAAAAAAGTTATAAAACTGAATTGTCCATCATACAATAAATTTATAATTTTTTGGACAATTTTCCCTCTTCAAGTAGAAGAAGAACAAAATGAAGTTTGGTTTGGTTGCACTTGGTTCGGCGAGATAGATTATGAAATTCGATGCTTGTCAAAATTCAAAATATCTTCTACATTTTAAAGGAAGTTGTAAAAAAATTAATTATTAGTTTACTTGCCAATATTTATATCTTGTCAAAGTTATTGATGTTTCAGATTTGACAATAGTCAAAATCCATGAGCGGTAGGATTTTGATTAAGCAAAGTGTTAAGATTAAAAATCAATATAGACGGATCATGTTCACAGCATGACTGAAAACATGTTCCCTATTTAATTCCACAATAGCTAAATATGAATCAGCCATTGCTTTGTATGTTTGAACTTAATCCCAAAAGATTAACTTTTTACTTTCTTCCAAAAAGCTAAAATGTTATTCGAATTTCAGAAGATCATGAAAAAAGATATACGCCCATTTTTATGTTAACAATTCATTTGTCAACCTCCTTCAACGTGCCTTGTGTAGCAAAATTTATGTTAGCTAAACAAATAAAAAGTAAAAGTCCATCCGGTGTTCATAAATTTTATGTCATGCGGTTGGCATTCACCATGATGCAAACGTACGAGCCTTTGTGTAATAATACATCCTTTGATGCTTTGTCACTGTCTGCTTGCTTGGGAGACTTCTTATCTCTTTTAATAGCAATCATGCTTAACCTCGGAGAAAACCTCAGCACGTGGGATTAGTGCGCATCACTGTTCGAACATAGTCCCATCTCACTCCTGCTGGCCCCCTTTCGTTATCTTAATCGAAGCATGGATCGGCCATTATCACCGGTCACAACCAACCACCAAATTCGGCCAATCTGCTACGCAATTATTTGCCATGGATCATTCAAGCTATTCATTGCGTGCGTAAGATGGTTCCTAGGAGAAAATAAAGGTGTCTTTTATCATCCTCCAATAAGGAGTGGAAATCCCTTAAACGTTCGAATCATTGTAGAGGATTTTTCTTATTGATTGCCCTGAGAGTACTTGCTTAGTGCTCACTTATGAAAAACTCATAAACTCGCAAAGCACCGACTTTTCCGCGACACACATTTCGGAAAATTCATCATCAAATCATCGCTTATTATAATGCACGCTTAATCGGCATCTTTAGAATAATCGCTAACATCCACCCTCTTAAAAAAAAAGAGGAAAAAGGATCAGAGCCTATCTTCCTTTCCAGAAAGCGTCTGCTTGAGATCTACCCTTCCTTTCTTTAAATGGAACTTGCACTTCCCTTTAATAGAATAAGCCGCCTGGGCGGTCAAGCTTTTGTCCCCAAAAGAGACCCGAAGTCATGTGCCAAATCCCACCAATCAAGAACCCCAACGAGAGATGGCTGCTGCTCCTGTAGGGCCACCAAGCTACAAGATGATTGGAGGGATCGAGAATCTTAAGTTCTTTTTTAAGCGTCATTAGCAGGCTAAAATAATCGTGTGTGGTACAATGATTAGCGACGGAGGAGGACCACATTTCTCCATCTTTATTACTTTAATGGCGATTACCGCCCTCCGTGCTCGGTACATTGAATTTGGCTCGTTAATTGATTGACCAGTAGGATGGGATTAGCTTGCTGGCAAAGGGAAAGCAGTCGTGGGAAAAGTCATCGTTTCTGATGAACCGGTCGTGGCTACAGGACGGTCAAATTTGACCCGCAGTTTTCTGTCCCCATGCCGTGTGCAGCCGTGCATTTCTCCTTTTGGATGTTGGATGGTTACAAGTTTAATAATGTCACGCAATTGGAGCGGTCATTATAGCTTGTTAAATCGGTTTTCCTGTCTGTTTATCGAGTAAGGTTAATCTTTTGGAGGTGATGTGATGATGGTCCATTAGCACATTTTACAAATAGGCCGGCATTCTAATAGGGGAGAAAGAGAAAGCCTGCATTATTTCCTTCTTTTCTTCTTTTGGGTAAATAGGCAGGGACAGGTGACACCATCTTTGGGGAAAAAGTACAAAAAAAAAAAAATCTAAACATATTACATTGAGAAACCTTTCACTTTGGTCCATTTGATCTTAAATATATTTATATTTTGTCAATTGAATTCATTCAATTAATTTACACGGAAATTATTGACGTGGACTCTGGTTATCTTCTATGACATGACTAGCTTTTTTTTTTTTTTTTTGGGTCAGGCACCCTTGGTATTGATATTAACATTTTTTAATAAATTTTATTTATTATTTTTTTCTTTTGTGGCTTCACTTGGGCGAGGGTCGGCCTCGCCCTTGTCTAGGCTAGACCCTGCAAGGTATGGGCCATGGAAGAAAAAGAAAGAAAAAAAAATGTCAACATCACCGTTACCACATAAGATACCTTGACGTCTATGTCAATAATTTTCGGTCTAAATTAGTCAAATGAACTCAATTGATAAAACGTGAAAATGTTTGTGATTAAATTGGTTCAATAAAAAAGTTTAATGTTTAGATTTTCTTTTATATGTTTCTTCCTTTTTTGGGCATGTTCAATTTTAGCCATAATTATTCTACACCACGTGTGACTTAAAGGTATCCTACAAAGATAGGTCAATGTTTAGAGATTTGCTTATAAGTAAATCGAACTCGTTATCTCGTGACTTCTTTACCATTGGACCTACTATCTTGATGGCAAATCTTGCATTGTTTCTACAACACTTTAATAATTCTTTGGATCTATGGGTGAAGGAGTGAAAACCACATAAAATAGGGTAAAACACTTGTGTAGTCTATGAATGACGAAAGGAGATTACAGAGAATTTTCATGTTTACAAAGAAACTTTCTCAAAGGATCAAAGAAATAAAAATGATTTTTATCCTTCGAAAGTAACAAAGCGAAAGGTTCCCAACTGTGATACAAACAATAGGCGCCCATTGCATTGCTGTCAATCATAGGCAATGCCATTGAGTGTTATTATGAATGAATTCGGTTCTTATCACAAGACGTATCACAATTCCTAAAAATAAAATGACAACAAAATGCGTACATATCACATATATTTTGTCAACAAGCACCCTTACGATACTTGTTAAACATTTACATAAAGAAAATAGTTACTGTAGATGCATAATCACCTTCGCGTCGGTTCCAACCGGCGCGCTGTAAATGAATACAACTCAGGACCAAAGCACGTATTAATGAAATCATTCCGCATGACCATCGCTGGAAAGGTCTAATGTTCAGTCCCAACGAGCATGATACTAACATCTGCACGGTCTCCACGGGCCACGGAGCATTCAAAACCGCAAGAATCAGCACCGTTTCGTCGCCTAATACCCTCGATCACCGCAAAAAAAAAGAGCACGAACTCTTTCGGGGCCTTGCTTCGGTTCTAGACACGTACCTTTTCAAGGACCCAACAGTCCCACCCCTTCAGCCAAAAACGATAACTAAAACAAAAGAAAGGCAGAAACTGGAAACTGGCGCACGGCGCCCTCGCGTCGTGTCCAATCCAAAGCTCTCGATTCGAGCGAAAAAGTAGGTACTCGAAGAAGAAGCTTAAAATAGAAAGCCGATGGGACCACGCGAATGGAGGAGAGAATGAGGTGGGAGGCAGGCGACAAGGACAGGGGGAGGACTTCTGACAGACGGCACGTCCCGGCGCCAGCCGAGCGCCTCCCGACCGACTCGCCCACCGTCGTCTGCCGTCACGGGCAGCCAACCAGCGGAGCCTGACGGTGCGGGCTTCAGCCTATCATCGTCTAGAAATGTGGGTGGTGTGCATCGCACGCCTCGTATGAAAGCATATATATATATATATATATATATAAATGCGGCGGGCTTGGCGACCGGGATCTTGCCTCGTGTGGTGTGAAATTCTGTCGTATCACCGTTAACCGGCGTGATCGGGAGATGGTTGAACGCTCGCGCATGAGCGTGGCGTGTTGACATGCGACCGAAAATGTGCAGCGGGGAAAGCCAATAGGGTCCGAAAAGATTGGAATGACGACCTTGTGCTTTGATCTCGTGTGAATTCACGCGAAATCATTTGAAATTGATTTAAGAATTTAGGCTGTTAAATAATTATGTGTAGTATTGAAATGGGTCAATATAGATAATATATCACGTTATCCTATTCGGTAACGATGTCGTTTGAATGGGATAAATCCAAATGTGTCTAGATAAATAGCTTGATAAGATATCCGGGACTTGGGAGGATAGACTCAGGTTGAATAAAGAGAATTCTTACAAGAAAAATTCGAGAAAACACAAAAACAATGCTCAAGCAACCCCATGTGGTGGTTGCTTGCGATTTCCCCTTGCTATACGAGATTGCGCATGGCCATCGTGAGGAATTTGTCTTTTGGCAACCACCTCGGGGTGGTTGCACCCTAGGAAACATCGTTGTGATGCCTCGATTTTCCTAGAGTGCCACCACCATTACCAATGATGCCTAAGCTTCTTGGCATTCCGTCACCCCGTGATTCCCTATGATTTCATTGTGCTGCACCATTGCGATAGTGGCAATCCCTATCATTGTGGTCACTGATGTCAATTGCAACCACCATACTAGTGGCGGCCACAATCCTTAGATCTATTTTCGTCTCCTTCTTTTTCTTTTTCATTTTTTTTAATTTGACTAATTTATTTTTTCAATATTGTTTTATGTTTATATCAAATACTTGAATGGATTAGATCTATGTTCATTAGTTTTTTTTTTTTTTATCCCATCTCATTTGATTCTATCCCAATTCCATGTCTGACGACCAAACATTGGGTCTAAGGACCATGCTAGCGAGATCATTGCCACAATGAGACCATTTTAATTTGTGCACCCCTTAATAGCTAGGAAAGGGATGACCGACATTGGCAGCTAGCGCTCGGTACACAACTCTTTGTTTCTTCATATTTATGTGAAGCAGCTTCATTGCTTAGATTGGCTGGAAGGGACATCTATGCAACTCATCAGAGTCAAGTTTGTATCTGTGAGGATAACGATGCATGCAAAATTCACACGTAAATTGTATTTTGAGTGAGTTTGTTTTCTCGGAAAATGAATATTTAAAAAAATATTTTTCTCAGAATGATTGGAAAGAATATTTCGAAGGCGATGATGGCCTCAATGGCGACAATTGTATATAGCTAAACAATTGGATTGGAAGAGAGAGATCGTTTGATGGCCATTTTCGTGTTAAAACTGATTTGGTTAGCTAAAATAACCGATTTATGATTTATGATATTTACGAAGATCGACGTATCTCTATTCTATCCGGAACAAATATCATTTTAAGCTGTACAAATATATTGCCTTTACGCACATTTCCAAAACATGACATCCGGTTCACGCAAATCCTTCAAAAGGAATTTTTCTTTTTTATTTATTCGACACATCATATCATGTGACGATGGACAGATAAATTATCGAGCTAATGTTGAGACGGGCCTTTGAAATTCCAAATACAAAATAAGCCGTATGCATGACACGAAAATAGTACGATCGGTTAGTTACGTGGCGCCGACGATTTAATGCAAATATGGAAAATCGGGCGACGATCCCCTCAGCCGCAGGATGCTCCAACTCGGCAACCTCTAGCGAATCTCCACCGTTAGATAAAGCCTCTTCGTCGGGGCACGAAAGGGGCAATAACGACATTTCAGGGGGCCCTCTTGCCTTTTTCCCTCCCGAGCCCCAACCGTATTTAAGCTGCCCAGATATTATAATCGCTCCCCTTCCCGCAGCAGCTATTATCCCCCGGAAACGCCTTCCAGAGTGCGCACTGCGCACCGCCCTTACGTGTCGCAACGGCTTGCGTTGTAAAGTGTTACGTGTGCTCTCCACAGACGAAGCTCGCGCATTCGCGCCCGGCAACTACGACGACAACATCACCACCTCCCTCCCTTCTCTCCCCTCGCCAGTCTTGCTTTTTCTTTGCTCGAGCCGTGTCCATCTCATCGCCGCCGCGAATGACCGCGTCGCTCTAGGTTCACGTCCACCTCCGACCGGAGTCTCTGCTCGGCTCTGCTCGGCTCGGCTCCGTCTTCTCCGGCCTCTTCGCGCGGTGCAGTCGGTGAGCGGACAGCTCGGGCATTGAGATCGCCGCGATCGCTCTCGTTCGTTGCCGCCGTCACGTCGGTCCGGACCGGTCCCGACGCGGCCGCCCGGTTTCCGCGAGGTCAGTCGAGGCTTTGAGGAGTACGTACTTATTCGGTCGTCGAAGAAGATTCCTCGATCGGGGTCGCGTGTTGGCTGTTCGCGTGCTTCGCTTCTCCGGCCGGTTCCTCGTCGCCATTGCCGGTTAGGTTCGACCGCGCGGAGTCGCCGCGAGGGAGAGAGAAAAAGAGAGAGAGAGAGGGAGAGGGAGCGTTGAGTGTTGACCGATCTTCCGAATCTCGTGAGGCTCGTGAGAGGGTGGAAAAATGCCTCACAGGACGACTTACTTCTTCCCGAGGCAATTTCCGGACCACCAGCATCAACATCAGCGAGGAGGGGGCGATGCATCTGCCAACAGCAAGCAGCGGTCGGATCACGAAAAGCAGAAGGTCACCTCGTCCGTCCCCGACACCACCGCCACGTCCACGGGCTTCGCGAGCATCATCAACAGCGGGGCCGTGAGGGACGGCTTTAGCGTCGAAAGCGACGGCAAGTCGCTCTCGAAGCGCGCGGTCGCGAAATATCCACCTGTATCCGATCTCTTCACGGGCGAGGCGGTCAGCATCAACGGCAAGCAGCACAAGAGCAAGAGGCAACAGCTCGCGACTTTTTGCGACTGGTACGCTGAGAGAAAAGGAGAGAAGATCAGATCTTCGTCGTCGTCTTGGCACGTGAAATCGCGGCTGTCCTCCTCCAGCGACGACTGCGACCGCGAGCCTCTGTTGCCCCCGACGCCCGCGGAGCCGGCCCCGGTTCCGATCGAGGTCGCCGTCGCGGACCCTATCCGGGACCGGAGCGTCGACCGAAATTTCGACCGGCAGGTGTCGTTGTCGAGGCTTTCGAGCGGGAGTAGCTATGCGGCGAGCTTTTTCTCGGGGACGACTTTGGACGGGAATGCGTCCAGCGATGTTAAGGACTCGCTTTTGCGAACCGAGTCAACTCGACCGAGGCGGGAGGAGGAGGAGGAGGAGGGGCGTGGTAAGAAGAGCTTGGCTCAGAGAACCAAAGAGAGCTATTACCTGCAACTCACTCTGGCTAGGAGACTGACCTCGCAAGCGAGCCTCTCTATTGAGCCCGTACTTCTGCGAACGAGCGCGCAGGAGGACTGTACCAATGCAGAGACCGTCTCGTATCGTCTCTGGGTATGCTTGGCCTTTGCTGTTTCCTTTTTTTTCCCCCCAGAACTTGTTTGGAAGATTACGCATGTGCTTGATATGTCTTCAGTTCCAAGCTAATATAAGAAACAATTTAATTGAAACAATTTGCTTCGTCGCAACATGCTTATCAATATGGTCTTAGGAGGGGGTGGTATACATCGCCTTCCTAGTCCGAGTCTTTCATAGGAGATAAATTTCATCTTTTTACATGCACATTGTAATAAATCCTGGTCAAGGCTTCCGAAATTGAGGTCCTCCGCTTTCATTCAAGTAATTAAATGCTTGATTACACTTCACCTGTTATTCTGTTAAATCGCTTACGGTTTTGTTTAGACTTGGGATAAAGTTGAACAACAACCTAAATTTAATGTCGAACCTCATGATGGATATGGTCTTTTGCTTGTTCCAGGTTAGTGGGTGCTTATCATATGCCGACAAAATATCTGATGGGTTCTATAACATACTGGGCATGAATCCATATCTGTGGATAATGTGCAACGACTTAGAGGAGGGAAGAATGCTGCCATCATTGATGTCGCTTCAAGAGGTGGAACCTGGCGAGTCTTCTATGGAAGTTGTTCTTATTGATAAACGTGGGGATTTACGTCTTAAGGAGTTGGAAGATAAAGCACAAGAACTGTTTTCTGATTCAGAGAATACTTTAGTCCTGGTTAAGAGACTAGGCAAGCTTGTTGCCATCTCGATGGGGTATGTCTGAACCTTCTCCATCGCTGTCATCTAATTAAGTGATTTTGTTCATAGACGGCAACGCTTCCTTGGAAGAGAGCATGGCACAGTCAAGATCGAGCCATTTAAAGCTTCTCTAATGTTTAGTCTGTAAAAGTCTGTTAAATTATATAGGGGAAATTTCCCAGGGGAGCAAGGTGATCTCCACAAGCGCTGGAAAGTGGTTAGCAAGAGATTGAAGGACTTCAATAAGTGTATAGTTTTTCCCATTGGTAGCCTGTCTATGGGTCTCTGTAGACATCGAGCCATCCTTTTCAAGGTAAGAAGGATACTTTATTTGTAAGTCCTACTTAAAAAAATGAACAATTCCATCGTCCTCGTAGAACCTCTATGGTAGAAGTGTGTTTGCTAAAGATACTATTCGTTATTGCTGCAAGATTGCACTAATCTTGACCTTGACATATTGCATGAGAAAAGGTTGCATTTGGCAGATCTATTAACATGGTTTTCCTAGAGCAAAATATTCAGAGGATGCTTTCTGAAATCACTGCCATAGCTTCTATGTAACAAGAACATTTTAGTCGTAACAAGTGCACTATTGTGCCATAAGAAAAAAGTAGGAATGCTATGATAGCCATATAACTACTTTTGGAAAATACTATTCACTGTACAACACAAATAGGGTTATTGAAGCTTAGACACCCTACTTGTTGATTTTTACTGCCATCAGTGATTGTTGGACAGTACAAGCCACTATGCAATTGACTTACGACGTATAGGGAGGTATTAAGTGACAACCATGAGGGTAGAACAGTTGGTTAGGATGATGGTCAGAGGCTGTTAGTGGAGTTACTTGCAGCAAGGCCCAGCCAATTAATGAATCGTTATAGGACATGCAGTTCACAATGGGTAATTTCAGGGAGAAACTCTTCTTTTCATTCTAGGGAAGTATAATCTAATTAGAAATAGTGCAATATTGTGGTTTTACTCTGCATCGGGAGTTTTAAGATATATTACTTAAACTTTTTGAGATACATCTAGACTCAATCATGACCTTTTGAATGCTTCGTTGAGGTCATCACTAAGAAAAGAGATCAGAAGCATTACTAATTTTAACTTCCTGGACTATATAAGTGCACGATAGATGCACTATGTAGATGCTTGTATCAGTGGGAAATAGAAGATATTTTAGAGCCTCTTTACCATGGTCTCTTTTAGCTACACACTTTTGGTGAAATTAAATTAAGACAAAGGTGCTCCCTCCCTCCCTCCTCCCTCTCTCTGTCTGTTTTTCACTGTACTTTTTTATTTTGGTGCAGAGATGATTGGGCCTGGTAATTAGTTGTGAGGATATGTGTTTAACTTCACATAAATAACAATGGCTATTGCACGTGCAGAAATTGGCGGACAACATTGGGTTGCCTTGTCGGATAGCTCGAGGTTGCATGTATTGTAAGACAGATCATCAGTCATCTTGTCTTGTCAAAATTGAAGATGAAAGGCAACTATCTAGGTAATTTATCTGGCTGAAAGATACTTGATTTCTTCCTGTTAAATGGATATCATAAGAATGACTTTCGTTTGAACTTTTAACTCATTAAAACCATTTTAGTGGTTTCCACTGTTGTCCATTGGATGATTACTTTCTTCTACACATGTCATCATTATAGTTCGTAGTTCATGGGTCATGAACTTTTCATTAGGTTGACTTTCAATTGAGGCATTGCAAGTGTTTAAAAATTTATTTTTCAACTTTTGCCCCCGTTAAAGTTTGGTTATTGTGGTTTATGTTTCTTCTTACAGGGAATATGTGGTGGATCTTGTTGGGGAACCAGGAAATGTCCATGGTCCTGATTCTTCAATCAATGGGTACTTTTTTTCTTTGATGCCATCACCATTTGAAATTTCTCATCTGAGAGACTTTCAACAGCCTTATATGGATGAAGCCTCATCATGTCAAATTTTAAGCTCTGCACGATGTGGTCTTCCTGATGATGCGCATTCAGGTATACAGTTTTGAATACCTCAAACTTACAATATCTATGTTCAATGAAGGAGATCTCGAAGGATGTATGAACATATTAGGGAGTGGATTAGCTTTTTGTAATGTAGATAATAATTGAGAGCATCTGTGGTGAAATTTATTTAACCTGCCGGTTACTTCTCATCGATTTGATTTTGGCTTTTCTCCCTCACTGAATAACTGAATAAATTGATCAACTAAATCAACTAAATATTTCAGCCTTTGTGATTAGTTAAACTTCAGATCTTTGTGTCTTTTTAGGGTACTAAGGTAGTTGTCCGAAAAAAAAAAAAAAAAGGTGGGGTAGGTTGAGGGGTGAGACTTCAACCTCAGGCCTAGGGCCTGTAAAGAGTTAATCTCATCAACATGGTTAGTTCTCATCTCGCATTTCTTCTTAACTAATTCCTTTGGTTAGCATATTTCCTACACAACCTCAGGCCTAGGGCGTGTAAAGAGTTAATCTCATCAACATGGTTAGTTCTCATCTCGCATTTCTTCTTAACTATTTCCTTTGGTTAGCATATTTCCTACACAAGCTTCTGTTTGATTTCAAACGTTTCAGTAAGTATAGAAAAACAGACTATCATTCTTCTTTCTTATTTCTAATGGTTGTCAGCAGGCTGAAATAGCTGTTGGTCATGATGAAATCATTCAAGTTTAAATTCTGTACTTTTCATATGCAGATGAAGTCTTCAATTTGGTTCAGATAATAGCCTCATCTACCCTGACAGCATCCATCCCCCTTCTTTTCCTCTACCATGTAGGATGTGTTTGTTTTGGGGAAAACTTCTTGATAAAAGAAAATGCTTTCCGGGAAATCCTTTTCCAGGAAATGTTACCCCTTTTCTAGTTAGGGAATTTATATCCTAACTTTAAGCTCACATATTCTCTTTGAATGTAAATGGTTTTCTGTTGATTGATTAGCAGATCATGCGTGAAAATTTAGAAAACTATATTGCGGCAAATTCTTTCACTCAAACAAACACACCCTTAGATAATGAAATTTGTGATTGCATTTTCTCACCTCTGGTTCTTGTTCCTGAGGTGCTTTGTGGAGTTGTACCCTTTTATTAGTACGTTGTTGCAGTCTTGCTTTTCAAATGGATGTTAAATGTGACGATCATAACTTGCCTAGGCAACATCTTTTGATTGATGTTAATGTCAACCCACTGCACGTTATGCATTATAAAAAGGTATGCTTGCTTTAAGAAAGTTAAAACTGCACTGTTAATCTCTTACAGGCATTTGGGAAGAAGGTGATAAAGGGAAGATGACTTGTTCAGGAGCAGAAAGATCGGCAATGCCTTTGCAGTTAAAACATAATATAAATTGTTGCATTTACGATAATCCCGTACAATCCCGTCTCCAGTCAAATGTGTCTAAAGTTCTGGATGCTTCTACTGGAGCATCAACAACCGATTCTCCTAAGCAAGTTCAGGGAAATTATATCATGCACCAAACTTACAAAAAAGAGATCAGTATAGCTGGAAACCAAAGTTCCAAGGACACAACCAAGGAACTTGATGTAAGTCTCTCCAATCAGTTGGAGTTGGAGGAGTTGGGGAGTAAAGGCAACTTTGCTGCAATTACTGTTCCAAGATATGTGAATCTTGAACCTTCGCTTGCAATGGATTGGCTCGAGATCTCATGGGAAGAGTTGCATATTAAGGAACGTGTTGGCGCTGGTATTGGCTCTCTTTCTTCTTAACAACTCTGCAATTTTCGGTTACATAAATGTAGCATGAATATAATTACTTTGATTGGCTTGCAGGCTCCTTTGGGACTGTGCATCGGGCAGAGTGGCATGGATCGGTTAGCATCCCTATCTTCATATAGAGCTTTATTTCATTAAGATTATTTATAGTTGATGCTGCTAGGAGTTGCAATCCTGTGCTCGATTTTTATTCTTATTGCAATGCTGTACACAGTTATTATTCCTGAAATGCTGATTGCCTAAGAGAAGATTGCATTCTGTGATTGTTGTGCTCATAAGTTCTATAGATTCTATTTGGTCCTTTTCCAGCGAAAGAAATCGGTGCTTATCATATTATTTAGGTTAGAACTGCAATTGGGAAATCTAGAGTTTCAGCAACTTGTAGGAACTTGAATTTTTTCACTTAATCACTGATGATCCTGTTCTTGGAGCATGTGTGGATGCTATCCTATCAGGCCAGGCCAGGACCAATGTTGTTTTCTAAAATAGAGAACTTAAGATAAATAGTACACATGACATGCTTCGTTTGTTCTGCTCTTCTTCTTCGGACACATTTGGCATGGTGCTAGAACCTCGTTCAGAGATGTTTTTGCTGGTATTGACCCTGATTTGGATGCTCAAGTACAATTTGGAACATTCCAAAAACCTGGAGATCCAAGTACAAGAAGACAAGTAGTCTGATACAAGATTTCTCTCTTATCTTTTTCCTTTATTTTTTGTAAAATTGCCAATGAGCAACACTGTTTTAGGAAGAGGAACCATAACAAACTGGGCTAGTTTATGTAGGCCAAGCCCTTAACTGGCTTGATATAGTGATTCCACTCATACAATGCAGGATGTTGCTGTCAAGGTTCTAACATTGCAGGAATTTCCTGATGATCAGTTGAAGGAGTTTCTACGAGAGGTAAGTACCTTTCCGATCTGTTGTCTCACCTTTGCTTTTTTGTTGTTTAATTAATGTCTTCATGACAAACTGTCATCCTCAAGAGTATGTCTTTTTCCGTTGTTGTCGCTCTTTCTATTGCTCTCATTTTCTTTCCCTTCCTTGATATTCATTTTATATTCATTCGAGAGCACATGCTCCGGTTCTGATTTCTGAGGTCGATTAGATCCAAGGGAAAGTAAGAGTAGTATATGCTTTCTACATATTTCGCTAACTGGGTCTGCATCGCGTGGCTGTTAATATTTTTTTCTCTCATGGTTCTACCTTTTGAGGTTAAAATTCTTGAATTGAAACTAACCTAGAAAAATATACATGTTTTATGGTCCACATTTTGTAGGACTTTAGGACAATTCGATGTTTGTGTTCTTATGCAAATTCATTTTTGTTCTGTAGCTTTTATCCTAGTTTAAATCAAAGTATTCATCTTGCACTGGTTTCACAGCTCTCTGAGTTGTTAAAGTTCAAAAAGATGCAGACATTCCAAGTTGCAATCTTGATTTGATAAATTACATCCTAGGAGTTTCGGAATTGAAGATTTTCACTAACATGGTAAAAAACTAAGCATTCAAAGATCTTCGAGTATGTTGACCCAAAAAAAGAACAAGAAAAAGAAAAAGAAAAAGATCTCGAGTATTTTAATTCCGAAAGGTGAAGTCAGTTCAAGTTGCAATCGTGAAATTCTCGTTATATGGTAGTTTAACAATTAAATATTAAACTAATTACAAAAGTAAGCCATGTGGTCGCAATGGCCATTTCAAAGTGTGAGCTAGGGAGAATTGCTCATGTTTTATCTTGGTTGTTTGAATTGCTTTATCTCTTCATTTTTACTGGTTGATGCACGTGTCTCTGAGGAATACCTGTATATGAATAATCTATATGCATTATGCAAAGGTGTTCTGTTCAAAATCAGTATGTATGTTTTCATCATCCCTAAACTAAGATTTGTGTATCTGTATCTTTTAAGGTTGCAATAATGAAACGTGTGCGCCATCCAAATGTGGTTCTTTTCATGGGAGCGGTCACAAAGAATCCGAATCTGTCGATAGTGACAGAGTACCTTCCTAGGTAATCTATTAGGTTTTACTTATTTTGGCTTGGTACGATCCATCTTAAGTAGTCTCTGTCATTTACCATCTCATGATTCTTATGTTGCGGAGCAGGGGTAGTCTCTATCGTCTTATACACAGACCAGCTTCTGGGGAGATGCTGGATCAAAGAAGGCGGTTACGAATGGCATTGGATGTGGTCTGTATTATATGTAAAATTCTTGCTTCTACTTCTATGAAGCTTTCTGGGGAAAATTAACTCACCATCACGTTTTATAACAGGCCAAGGGGTTAAATTATCTCCATAATTTGAGTCCTCCCATTGTTCACTGGGATCTAAAATCTCCAAATCTGCTGGTTGATAAAAACTGGACGGTGAAGGTAATCATCCAAATTTATCATCATACTTCTGATTTTAAAGTCCACCCGGTGGCTTACTTCTAACCTATATTTGGATTTACAGGTAGCCGATTTTGGCCTGTCGAGATTTAAAGCAAACACGTTTATATCATCAAAATCTGTTGCGGGAACAGTGAGTCTCTCTCTCTCTCTCTCTCACACACACACACACACACACACGCACGCACGCACGCACAGAGACAGCGCGCGCGCGTGCACTTGGTGCACACACATGCGCACAGAGGAATGCACATAAACATGCACACACATGCTCCCACGCCTGCATCATTCACATGTTGATTTCCATTTCTGTTGCATCTATTGTCCATTTTCTATTGCCTTTAAATCTGCTAGTCATAAACATAAGAAAATCAGGGAAAGAATTCTCTTTTAGGCAGATAAACAGCCATAAGATAGTAGAAAGCATCAAGTATTGCTTGTGCTAGTAAATGGGTTATATCGGTTGATTAAGCTGTTCCATTCGGCTGTAGCAGGAACAACAAAAATTTTAAATTATTGAAATATATATTTCAAAAGATGCAAATCCATTTCTTCATCCTCCAGAAATAGTTTAAGTTTTGACTTATGCTTCAATTACATTAAGGGTTTCTCCATTTGCCAGTGAGGAGTTAATGACTGATTCACATTGTCTGGCTTTCTCTTGTGATTGTTGTTTTTTCCTGTTTCTTCCTCGGATCATATTTTGTATGGAAAATCTCGTAGGTTGCGTATGTACTTCCTAGTGCATCAATTAGCATGTGACCATCTTGCTTTTATTTTCAGCCCGAGTGGATGGCTCCGGAATTTCTTCGGGGTGAGCGTTCGAATGAGAAATCTGATGTTTATTCTTTTGGAGTGATTTTATGGGAACTTGTGACATTGCAACAGCCTTGGAATGGACTCAGCCCTGCCCAGGTATTAACATAATATTTATATCCATGGACTGCCAGTTAGGTGGTTCACTCTATCTTCTTTCCATCCATTTGTTTTGGTTATTGCAGTCTTCATTGCCACCGCTCAACAGTTATAGGAATATAGACGTTGTGAAGCTTCTCTTTCTTAATTTGTTTAATTTCATTTTGATTGGTTTTGATGGTGCAAACCTGCAGGTCGTCGGGGCTGTTGCTTTCCAGAATAGAAGACTAGCCATCCCACAGAATACCTCCCCTGTGCTGGCTTCTTTGATGGAATCTTGCTGGGCTGAGTAAGAGCTTTAAGCCTTTTGATTTTCCTTTTCCATTTTGTATAAAGAACTCGATTTTCACTGGACTTAGAGAGAGAGAGGGAGGGGGATAGATCAATGTGGTTTTCTGTGTCTGAAAATGCTCAGTGTTAGGCAGAATGAAGCCTGCCCCTAAGAATAGTAGACACTAGCACTTTCTAAACTTCCCGGCTCATACATCATATGAAAATGAATATATTTGTTGGGAGGGTTAAATTTCTCATTAGAGCTTTTCTTTTTGTCCCAATGGATGTGATAAGTAAAGTGTCCCTGTTTGGTTTTAAGACTCAACTTGCTTGATTTCAAACTTCTGTATTATACATCCGTGAATTTCTTTTGTCCATTCCCCAAACTTGCCATTGTAAGTATAAGAGTTGTGGCTGTGGCTGCCTGCCACACCATGTGCTCACCGTCTACACATACATGTGCCAAATCCCATATCCAGCTTACAATCAGTCCTGAACCATTCTACAAGGTCATCGGACATTCTCAGAGTGAGCTGAACTTAGCCTTGGTTTTGGACTAGGTGTAACTAGAAATACCACCTTTTTGAGTTGAGTGGAAATGGAGTCCAGATCATGGAAGGAATAAATAAGATGCAAGATGATAAGGAGGGTGAAATATAAAAGAGCAATTTGTTGAGGGACTGGATGAACGTATTTCATACTAGCATGTCGGTTAATGTCCATGCCACTTTGATTGGGGAAAATAGTGTGCGCGCTTGCGGATACATATTATTGCTGTGCACTGCCTCTAGATGCTTTCCTGGTGCAAGAAGAGAAGAACTTTCCCAGACTGGAGCCTTATTCCTTTTCTCCTTCCCTTTCTCTTTTGTTGTCTCACGGCGGTTCATCTCAACATCGTTGGTTGGAAATAACCAGTATTGTCTGGCTTGGAAACATCCAATAATCTCTTGGTTTCTACCTGAATTGCCTAGCTGCTAACTTTTGTTGGTCTAAACATTTGGTTATTTCCTTGACAGCGATCCTGCTCAGCGCCCATCGTTTGCCAGCATCGTCAACTCGCTGAAGAAGCTGTTGAAGTCTCCCGTGCAGTTCATCCAAATGGGAAGTGGGACCACATAGAAGCTTTAAGTATTTTTTGCATCTCGAAGCTTGTTGGATCTGGGTTATGTCTAATTAGTGCAGCACCTCCGATCCTCGGCGTTTCCTGGACTCCATACATTTTGGTGGTAGGTAACTGTAAATATTTCTCCGGCCTAGCTGTTATTCAAAGTCTATCCACTACAACTGCCTCGGGGGAACAACTGCCGTATGCATTTTATTTAATCCATATGATTCTCTGGGGTTCAGCCTCTTCCCCCGAGCACTGCTTCTTTTAGTGCAAGTTGTACTTTAGACTCCGGATCGATCGAGTCTTAGGTACTTCGGTCGTATTCTGGTTTGATGTTAAGCTGCTTCAGCAGATTATTGTATTTTCGCTCGGTTTAGCAACACGGTGATTTCTGGTGGCCTGTGAGTGAGTCGTGGATGCGGTTTGCAACGGTCGATGAACAGGAGACAGCAGAACACCTGACCACCCGATCGCCATCATATTAGGATGTGCACTTTCGAAATTGTTATAAAATTCATTTTTTGCTCAAATAGAGCCCCGGAATTAGGGAATTTTCCACATGAAGGAAAGACCCCAGTTTAAACCTTACTCAAATATTCCTGAGGTGGGCGACTTTAATCTCAATTAATGACAGTTTTAGCTGGTTTAACGTAATTTTAGCTGGGCTCTGTACTAGAAATTGATTGATTGATACGAAATTGAAGTCTCCGTCGGTAAAGTATGAAAAAACAAAGTGGAATTTGAGTTCACAAATTGACCATCACACGTCGGTCCGATCTTTCTTATTGCGTCTTTGTTCATTTGTCTAGGATGGCGCTCCTTTTTTTTTTTTTTTTTTTTTTTGGTCATAGGGCGGCGTTCCTGTTGAATGGATGGGTAGCTGCGGCGATTCCCAGCCAAGCTAACGACAGCACACTTTCCGCAGTTATTAAATGAAAGGTCTATATTAATAAATAGATAAGGGAAAATCTCAAATAAGGACCAAAGTGAGTCTACTTTCTCAAATAAAAATATGGAGTGATTTCTTTTTTTTGGTAAGAGTAAGATTATATTAAGCTTTGGACAAAAGTACAAAAGATCGGCGCCAAAAAACTCACACTCTGTGAGCTAAAAGCAAGAGAGTGAGAGGGAGCCGATAAAAGGTACAAGCAACACAGCAAACAGACTAGAACAGCCAAACATCGAAGAAAACCCACAACTACAAAACACAGCAAACCACAAAAGAGAGCTGAAGTTGTTGGGCAGTAGCTGAAGATAGCAGGCATGAGTAGACCTAGGAGGGAGAGCGACGATCAATGAAAAACGAGGGGTCTAGGCCCCATCCTCTCTGAATCCTACTATTCTTTGGAGAGACTGGAACATTAGAAAAAGTTAAGGTTTTGTCCTTAACTAGCTTGATTAGGTGATTCTTCATCACCAAGACAACGAAAGCTTCCCCTATGAAGATGATATTATTCCTCTATTTCCAAATAAGGTAACACAAGGCAACAAACAAGAACTGAGCGATTGAATGGTAGAAGTCTTTACCTTTCAAGAATTTCAAGGTCCAAAAGAGGTTATCTTTCCATGATCCATTGCGCCAAGGAAGATTGCACCTAGCCGCCCAAAAAAAGGCTAGAGTTGTAGAAATGGGGCAATCGAAGAACAAATGGTCAATTGAGTCTGGCAAGACCCCATAGAAAGCGTAGACTTCATAATCAATCCTATGATAGGATAGGAGAAGCATTTGAGTAGGAAGACGATTCCTGGAGATTAACCACAGGTTGAATTGGAATCTAGGTGCAATAGTGTGTCCCAAACGAAGGTTGCCCAAGGAACGCGGTCCTTCTTCGTTCTGATAATATTCCAAGCTGAAGCGACGAAGAAGGAGTCGGAGGAATCACCCCGCCAGGAGAACCTGTCACGGGATAGGGATAGGGTTGGGAGGATGAGTCCCCAATCTTCCAAAAGGGATCTAAGAACACTGCCCCTTGGGGTAAAAAGATCGGCGACCACCGTAAAGCTCGAAAGCTCCAAATTGTCCATAAGAGAAGCTAGGACGAAAGAGTCCAGGGAGCCACAAAGAAGCCAATGATCATGCCATAAGGAAACTGAGAGACCATTTCCGATTTCCCAGAAGAAAGAAAGACGGAAATCTCTTCTTAAAAGCAAAATTTTCTTCCATGCCCAAGAGGATATAGAAGGACAGGAAGAACACCAAAAGTTATCATTTTTTAAAAAGTTTGAATGGATCCAACGGCACCACAAGGATTCTTTATCCGTGAAGAGAATCCAAATATATTTAAGCATGGCTGCTCTATTACAATCTTTCAATTTACGAAGGCCTAGGCCACCTTCAGCTTTTGGGGAACAAACGTCGTCCCATGAGACCTTAGCACCACCACGGCCAAGAGAAGAACCCTTCCAAAGAAATTGTCTCAAAATGCCCTCGATGTCTATCAAGACCAAGGCAGGCAATGTAAACACACTAGCCCAGAAGGCTTGAATAGAATGTAAGACTGACCTTATGAGTTGGAGTCTTCCAGCAAAAGAAAGAAACCAATGAGCCTAAGACTGGACCCTAGCTATGATACGATCTATCAGAGTAATACAATCCGCTTTGCTAAGTCTAGAAGATATAATGGGAACACCCAAATACCGAACCGGAAGCTTGCCTTCAATAAAGCCAAAAGCCAATAAAATGTTATTGCAAAGAGACGGAGACCCATCGGAAAGAAATATCTCACTCTTGTTTTTGTTAGGCAACAGTCCACTCTAGGAAGAAAAAATATCCAGTCCTCTCTTAAGTAAAGCCATTGAGGCCCAATTAGCTTGACAAAAGAGAAAAACATCATCAACAAAGAAAAGGTGAGAGAGCTTAACCGATTTGCACCTCCAATAATATTTGAAGCTCTTTGCCGAGGTCCGATCAGTTAGAATCCCCGAGAACACTTCCATCACCAAAGTGAAAAGGTAAGGAGGCATTGGGTCCCCTTGCCGCAAGCCCCGACCTCTCGGGAAGAAACCATGGAGCTCACCATTAATAGAAATGGAGTATTTTGGCATTCGAACGCAAATCATAATAAGATGAACAAACGAAGGTGAAAAACCAAAAGCCAAAAGGGTAAGCTCAAGGAAGTCCCAGTCTACAGTGTCATAGGCCTTTTGAAAGTCCACCTTAATAGCACATTTAGGAAGGTAAGGGTCAAGGTGGAATCTAGTAAATAGTTCTTGGGCCAAAAGAATATTATCTCGAATTCTTCTACCCTTGATAAAAGCGTTCTGAGAAGGATCTATTAGGTCCTTCAGAATTCCAGCCAATCGATTACCCATAATCTTTGTGATGACCTTATAAATAGTGTTGCAGCACGCTATGGGCCTGAAGTCGAAACAGCAGAGGCGTTAGGGATTTTTGGCACCAAGGCGAGGATTGTATTATTGACTTCCCTAAGAAGGCAACCCGAGGTGAAAAAACCAACCACCTCCAATACCAACAAACCCACAATGTTCCAGTTAGTCTTAAAAAACTCAATAGAGAATCCATCTGGACCCATGGCTTTGCCTCTTGCAAGAGAAAATAGAGTATTCTTTATCTCAGAGTCAGAGACCAGGGAAGAGAGGAAACAAATTTGGTCGTCCTTGAGAGGATACCGAATGAACTTTTTAAGTTCTTGCAAAGAAGGCTTGGAGAGAGCCGTATGAGGAGAGAGGAGATCCGATAAGAAGGAAACAAAGACTTGCGGCACCAAGTCAGAGTCCTTGATCAATGAGCCCAAAGGATCCTTAACCGAGAGGATCCTATTAGTGAGTTGTCTCCTCTTTACTACATGGTGAAAGAATTTAGAGTTCCGATCCCCTTCCTTAAGCCATCTAACTCTAGATTTTTGCCTAAGGAAGAAAATATGGAGTGACTGTTGTTCCAAAATAAAGACCCGAAATGGTTAACAAGTCTTAAATAAGGATCTGAACTCGCTGGCCGGTCAAAATGTTCACCAGCCGACGGGCGTGTGACATTTTCGGTGGCCGGAATATGGACAATTTTGTCCAAAAAAAATATAGATAGAAATTAACAAACTCTAAAAACAAAACCCCCAAACTTTTCACGTTCTTCTTCTTATACTCTTCATCTTTTATGTTCTTTGTCCCCTCTCGTTTCGAGAACCCAAATTCTCTGTTAATGGAGCAAGATCCCTGGCTCCCTAAGTTCCAAAGGTACATTTGAATTGTGCCCGACATGTGGGTACTTGAGATGGAGATGTTCTCTGTCTCATGCTTGGGTCTATGGAAATGGATTCAAATTGTGCCCGAGATGTGGGTACTCGAGATGGAGATGTTCTCTGTCTCTTGGTTGGGTCTGTGAAAGTGGATTCGAATTGCGCGCAAGATTGAGATGTTTGTGGAATACTCTGTTTTACTTTTTTACCTTTGTTTTTTTTTTTTTTTTTTTATTGAACTTGTTTCTAGGGGGACTGAAAATCATTCGGTTTTAGTGAACTTGAAGAATAAGGTAATGCAAAAACTTCACATTCTCTCCTTTTGCTAGATATAACTTGAAGAACTTACGCAAATCTTATAGTTCATTTACCCTTTACTTATAGGTAATGCATGCACTTTCTTTGTACTACCGTTTACCCATAAAAAAGAACACCATAAAACAAAAGAATTCCTTTTACCATCACCATCCTCACTGCCATCTATGTGATATTCCACCACATGCCCATGCCTTGTCGACATGTTGCTTCGACAAGTTACAACCACTTTGAACGAACAAAGGATCTATTGCACCAATTTAAACGAAACTGACCTCGGTTGAACGGGAGTGTGGATCAAAGTGTATGGCTAACCTAGGAAAAGATAATGAAGAATCGAGGCCCTCGTGTTACACACGAGTGTCTCAATAACGAAAAGGTGGCTTTACTCGAGATTTGTCTTTTTCGTTGGAAAGAAAGGACAGAAAACAAAATAAGAAGATGTGAAGAAATGAAGATAGGGGTTTCTTGTTGTGTTTCAATTCGTGTTCCATTAACAGAAAATTTCGATGCTCCAAGCGAGAGAGGACAAAGAAGAGCAGAAGAAGAAAAACTGAGAACGTGAAGAGTTTTTTTAGGTCAAAAGAACGTGAAGAGTTTGGGGGTTTTGTTTTTAGGATTTGTTAATTTCTATCTATATTTTTTTTGGACAAAATTTCAGAATTGTTACACGCTCGTCGGTGATGAATATTTTTTTGTCGCCCGACAAGTTCGAATCCTTATTTCGGAAACATTAACCATTTCAGGTTCTTATTTGGGATAACGGCCATTTCGAGTTTTTATTTAAGAAAATAGGCTCATTTTGAGTTTTTATTTGAAGGGATCGGTTATTATAAAAAAATAATCGAAGGACGATATGGCACCAATAGAAGGAAATTGGGCCCCACCAAGTCCACGTTACCCCAATTAAAAAAAAAAAAAAAAAAAAAAAGAAAAAGAAAGTTCGTCATGCATTGAGTCCCCCGCCTAGTCTATTGTGCCGTCTCAAGAGGATCCTTCTTTGACCGCCGCCGGGGCTGGCTTTCATTCCGTTAAAAAGAGGCGAAACGGGACGGCGATTGCTGACCGTGTGGACTCTCTCTCTCGAGCGACGAACTTAACTCCCTCCATCTCGCGGCAGCAAAGTCGCCGGACGAGCGAGATCGAGCCCCCGATCGGAGAGCGATTCGCGCGAAGATGTGGTACGACATCCTGCTGCAGGCCGGCATCATGCTGGTCACCGTCTTCATGTTCCTCGCGATGCACGACATCCCCCAGCGGGCCCTCTCCAAGCTCCGCTTCCGGGGCCGCAAGGGCCTCCGCGCCAAGCAGCACTTCGTCCGCGGCGCCCAGCTCCTGGGCCAGGCCCGATCCGCCCCCTCCCGCTCCGCCGCCTCCTCCCTCGCCAAGGACGCCGCCGCCGAGGCCGACCGCGCCATCCTGCTCGACCCCCGCGACGCCGCCTCCCACATCCTCAAGGCCCTCGCCCTGGACCTGCAGGGGTTCCGCACCTCCGCCCTCGACTCCCTCGACGTGGCCCTCTCCCCGCTGGCCGCCCGGTCCCTGAGCGATCGGGAGCGCGGGGACGCGCTGTTCCGGAGGGCCGAGCTGAAGTTCGCGCTGAGCCGGCGCGGCCGGGTCGACTCGGCCATCGACGACTTGACCGAGGCCGTGAAGCTGAGCTGCGGCGCCAAGGCGCTGTTGCTGTTGGGGCAGTGCTACGAGGCGAAGAAATCGAAGGAGGAGGCCGTGAAGGCTTACCAGGAGGCGCTCGGGATGGAGCCGACGCTCGCAGCCGCTCGAGAGGCTCTTGACCGGTTAGGCTCGTAGCTGTCTTTTTGCAACGCGCGGTTCTTTTCTTATTGACTAATCTCTCTGTTCTGTTGGTTCTTTTCTCTCTTGTAATGAAGGAGGGGTTACACTTTGGGCCTGCAAAGTGGTTAGGTTTGGGTGTAATTGAATTGTACTGCAACGCTAATGAATGGATGAAGTTTTGCTTTTCAATGAGATTGTTCTCTTTCATAGGTGTGATTTATGGTTTCTGAGAAGTATAGTTATGCTCACATGCGAGCTTGGAACTGGAAAGTTGGAACTTTGGATTTGGATTGGTCGTTTTGTTCTATCTCCACCTCTTTTTGGCTGCCAATGATCAGTTTTCATCATGTCCGTTTCAGAAAAGCAAGACAAATTGCAGCTTGTTTTGGAGTTAAAATCCCTTGGCATCCTTATTGACTAAACTAAATAATTAGTGAATTGATCTAAATTTGTCTAGTAGCTTGCTGCCTGTGGTAAAAGAGCAGGGACCTGTCTGTTCTAATCCAACTCCCCAATCCTTACTCAAATTTACATGGATGATCTTAATTTCTGGAAGAAGCTTTTAGAGATGCATTGTTTCTCGTTTCACTTAATTTCAACTTGAAATGCGCAATATGAATGCTTACTTGTTCTTGTACTGTTAAAAATCTCAAGGTTTGAGCTTAATCATATGAGGCCGACTTGTGCTAAGATAGGTAATTGAATTGATCATTGCGATTTGGTTGAGACTGAAGGCAATCTCGTAATATCTTCACCAGAGGATGTGAAGAGCCACAGAAGTTGATTGGGCATGTGTAAAACATATGTGTTAAGATTGTTGAATTCACTCATTTCCCCTCTCTTTCATATATCTGTGAGTTGCAAAATGACAAGAATAGACCTTTTTGATGATCTATTAGTTATTCAAAATAAAACAAGTAGCTCTTCATTTTAGCTTGCCCAATTCCCACAAGAAAGGTATTAAGGTAGTCCGCTAACGGAGACGGAAAGGAGAGGTGCTGTGTAGCTAATAAGACATCCCACGTTCACAGTTCTCTTCCCTTGTGGACGGCTAAATATCGATCAACATGTTTTACACAGCCTAAGGCACATACTCATGTGATTTCTGAGTGCGAAAAATGGAACTTGCATGGGAATATGACATGAAGATGTCTTTTTTAGCATCTGATATTGCAGGTTGTGCAATTGTTCTTCAGCACATAAGGTCATGGACCATTCTCTGAGGTCTCAGCAGTATGGCATCTGTGTGGAAAATGTTAATCTCTTTTGTGAAATACTTTCATTGATCAGTAGGATAATAGGGGTAATAGGATATACTAATCAAATTTTTTCAGGCGGTGTAATTTTTTGCCTGTTGTCTCTGTATTTTTGCTTGATTGAGTACTACTAAGTTCTTATTGGGATGGTTTAAAGCATATTTGCTCTTTACCTCTGCACTGCCTCACTGGATAACAGCCAACTCTTTAATAATGAATCGTGGGGCATTTTGCTTTTCGATATTAATTATATGCAACTATTTTCTGAAGAATTGGTCAGTGTTATGACTGACATTGAAGTTATCTCAAATATCTGGAATAGAGAGGTATTTGTATGTATTAGTTGAAGTGGAATTGGAAGTTCACTGATGAAACTCCGACATCAGGAATAGATTAGCAGATATAACTCAAGACCTTCATCTTCTGGTTGATGAGTTTGAGGCTATAGTTACGCATGAAATTATTGCTTTCTCTCTCATCATGGGTGAAGCACCTACAATTTTCTGGGATATGTTTTAGCCACCTTTAGACGTTGCACAGTTGAAAACTTCCGTGCATACGTTCCTTCCAGTTGCTGGCAGTTCCCTACTGCCGTTCTGGACATCGTGCAGCTTCTTTGGGATGCTACCTGCTTCTTCCTCATCCCAATATGGCTTGGAAGGAAGCCAATTTTTCTCTGCAAATCATGAGTGCTCCTGGTTCATTTTAAAGCACAAGTTAGGGGAGAACTGTTGTGTGCCTTTTGTGGCTCAATTTACATACAATAGTCGATCTCCTTTTGCTTCTCCGTAACTTGAAAGATGCGAAAGGTTTCTCATGATGAGAGCTGGATGACTTGCTCCAAATTTACTCCATTTCTATCATCTTAACTTCAATACTGGGAAAAATTCTTTCTTTTCCTGAAGAATTTGTGAATCTCTGATATCTGGCACCAACGCTTGTCATGCCATGGAAAGAAGTTTTTGAAACGATCTGTACCCCAGCATCACAACGACACCCTGAGGAAAACACTGCAAGAGTAGCTGGAAGTTCTGGTCAATTCTTCTGCATAGCCATTACTTATTCTATTGGCTTGGACAGTTACTGCTCATTTTTCACTTGCTGGCACCCAAGCATTGGAGTAGTTGGATAATGAATCTGGAGACAAACGACTCAAACTGCATTTTCATGGAATGTAGTTGAAAGAGGAATGACATTCTCGCATTGCTTTCTTCTGTTTTGGGTCCCCAGACAGCTTCAATGGCTAATTTTGAGTTGCTTTCTATGAAGATTTGTTGGTTCTGAAGTTTAAGACGTCATGTGCAGAAAAAAATGGTGAAAAAGAGCTCTTCCATAACTAGAGTAGAATTGCTTGCTGTTATCATTCGAGGAGGGCTCGATTGTTGAAGGATAGTTTGGACTTTCATCCGTCAACTTATTTCGGTTCTTTTGTCATAGTGAATTTTAACTCTCAAGGAGTAGACGTACGCGCCTAAATTTGGGTCGGTCGCCTGCCCTTCGTAGTTGTTGCATTCCATTGCCTTCATTTATAAAATATCTCGTTGCCACCCAATTTTGCCCTCCTGTTCAATTGCCTCAATCGAGGTGACGATTTGTATGTATAAGTTGGAGTGGTGTCTGGCACATTGACTGGTTAGCCGTTTTGTGAAGTTAAGAAATTATTCATAGTTTAAATCCAGCAATGGCGGCATTCCCTGATTCAAGGCACAGAACTACCAACACTCACCAGGGGAGAGATGTCGGCCCTCTTCATTAATCTTGTAGTCATGAGCTATCATCTATCTACATTTCTTTGATAGCAAACAATTATCTATGACCAAGGTTACCGCACAATGTGCTGTAATCTTTCTCCCCTTACAGATGTTTGAATTGTTAAATTTCGTCATTGAACACACCCAAGCGTAGAAATGAGTTATATCGAGGGAATGAATGTCTGATAAGAAGGTAAATGGCCAAAAGGAAACGAAGAAGGTACGTTTGTATAACAAATGCAAAGTCCCCATGAGTTCCAGTAAAGAACAAAGAGATCCGCAGATGTACTAGCCGTATAGAAATGAAGGCAAAAGCAAGAAACACAGGAACTGTGAGTAAATTCAGATTCGATGCAAATTCTGACCATCCAGAAACTGTAGCTTCGGCAGAATCTTCAGCAAAAATGACTTGAACTTTTCATTGGCGACCGCATTTCCTATAATATCTAATTGTGTCAACTCCAAACTTTTGAACACCATAAAAGCTTCCCAATAGTTTGTCACATCGGCATCTTCGGGGGGAAAAACATCATCACTCCAGATAATTTCTCCATTATGGGACAGAGGAGAAGCAGAGCACGAGTAGCGCGTGGTGTCTATAGAATGTAACCCTATCTCATTGTGAGAGATATTCAGCACCTTCAAGGATTTCAGATATCTCAAAGGGTCCAACGAAGTGAAACTCCGCAGTTTGTTTCTTCCCAGGTTCAAGCAACGAAGAAGCTGCAAAGCCTCCAGTCCTGAAACAGAACCAGTGCAAAGCTAACTCTTTATATTATTCTTTTTGCACTTAAATAAGATAAAGAAACCTGAATAGCCCAAACGATTTGAATTTTTGAAGAGCTACAACATTTTGACCCAGTTTAACCTAAGCACGGGTACTGGCTCAGTAGTTAACTCACACATGTGCCGAGTAAAGTGATCAACCACTGATTTGATGGGCGGAGAACTGTAAACAAAATGAACATACTCACCCTGGCTCACGTAGATGGGAAAAGACAAGCAAGGGAAATGTTAACTTCTTAATGATGAACTTCAGCAGATATTTACACAAAAGGGAGGCTGTGCTAATATGAAATCACTTGTGTTGTTTTGTCTTTGAAAAGGTCCCACGAGGAAATTCTTGTAGGTTAATTAAATTAAACTACACCTATTACTGTAAAAGCTGAAGTTCATCTGCTGAGTAAAGTAAATCAACTTGGGGTGGCCTGCACAAAGAAAAGTGTATACATCACCTGTATCAACTAAGCCAACAAAAGTTAAGGCCAACCAACACCCCCCCCAAAAAAAAAACAAAAACAAAAAAAAAAAAAAAGAAAGAAGAGAATAGAAAAGAAAAAGGTCAAAAAAGAAACTATAATATCTCACCTTCAATTGAATGAAGTTCGTTGTCACTAAGGTCTAGCATTTGAACCCATAACAGTTTATCAAATGATCCCATTCGAGATATTGACTGATTATTCAGACGTAGACATATGGGTCCATAAGCACTGGGCGAAATGATGCCTCCGTAGCAAAAGCAGTACCTCAACAGTGTCTCCCTGCTGGAAAGCAGCTGCAGTATCACATACAGAATTATAAAAATGTTAATCTCTTAGCTCATTTCATTCTCATTCACAGTAGCACAGAACAATGGGGTAATCCTCATTTACAGTCGAGCAACAGTCTCATTGAAACTTGCGCACACCTCCCAAATGCCATTGCGAATTTCATATCATGTGAAAAAATTGAAATGTATTGCCTAATAATGTGCAAACAACAGCAGCCCTTCACAATATCTCATAAATATGATATATTCTTGGGAAACACCAATTCATATGCTAGAAACAAGCTATACCCACCTTGGTTACACTTGAAAAAGCATGAGAATCCAAATAGTTGACAGGAGAAACTTTATCTCTTAGACAATAATAAATACCAACGAACTCCAGCTTCTTGCCTTTTGACTTTTGCAATGAAGTATCACATAAGCAATGAGGCAATGACAGACACAAAAGTAGGTCATCCTTTCAAAACAACAGTCATTTCAAAGATACAAATGCATGTGCAGCCTCCCATTACTGAGAATGAAAAGACATGCTTTCCTGGAAGATCTAATTCAAAGAAAGTGTAAGTTACCTGTTGCAACAAAACTAAGCTTCTCTCATCCTTATAGTATTGATAGTGAGATGGGTCCAATTTCATCAGCTCACTGTATAACCCAAGAACCTCTTCAGCATGAACAGTTTTCGTAGCATATGGAGATGACATTGCATCATGAGCCATCAACAATCTTGCCAGTGTGATTTTCCCAATTTTGCTGAAAAATGGAATAAGCATAATAGACAGATCATTAGTTAACCAGAGTTAGTCTGATCAGAGGTATAATTTTCCAGCTTTAGGATAAGGTTTACCTATCTGAGATGGCCAACAAGTTTCTAATTTGACTTATCTCTTCAGCTATAGTTCCAATCTGCCAATCTGAAGTTGTTGGCTCATACTTATTGTCCACTGCAATTCCATCATAACAAAGACATGGAATGGCTGCTTGCAAATGCGTTTCACAAGCACGAAACTTGTCCTCCTCCCATGCCACTTTCTCATCTTTAGAAGATTGGGTTTCCAATGGCTTTACACTTACTGTAAAAGATAAATCAAAAGGAATACTAAGCTGTAGACCATTTGATGACATGATGCCCTGATGATGTCCAAGCTTGATCTCAACAGTATAGGGTGCTGAAGAATGATGATCTACACCAGATAAATCAAGATATCCTACCCAAACTTTAGAAGCCCGGGAATTCTGGAGTGACAATGGCTTCCATGTAACATCTTCATTCTGAACAAATGTAGATTGAATGGGAACTGTTGACGAGTTTACACCTTCAACGTTCTGATTGAAATACAGAACAACAGGAAATCTTTCTAAAGCAACAGTAAACTCAGAGAATGAAGAAAAAGGATGAGCAGCAAGGGACACATTTCCTGACACAACGAGATCAGATCCAGGAACAGGCCAAGAAGATACGAGCAAAGGAGCCTTGGCTTTGAATGTTTGATCAAGAAGCCAAAGATGGTAAAACCAACCGCTTTGATCATCAGGGTCAGTATATAACGCATTGAGTACAAACTCATACTCCTTGCTTATGATATCTTGAGAAGATGACTCTTGTTCCTTTTTCTTCACTATCTCTGACAACAGCATACTGCAAAAATCTCTTACCAGGTGAGAGATGAGGTCATGAGTTTGAAAAAACGCAATTAAAATCAACTTGCAATTGTATTTCTCCCTCTTAATTTGCATAAAAGGCAGAGAAACTTTCACATGGTAGATGCACAGCAAGAAGAATAAACTGAGGGGTTAATTTTGAGGATCAAATGTTTAAATTAAAAAAAAAAAAGACCCTAATTAGTCGACATTCTTATAATTACCAAACTCATATGAAGTGCAAGGGAGTGACACAGTCCCTATAACAAAAGAGACAAATTCCTAAGAATTTTGGAGAAATAGTCAGCTAAAACAAGTGATCTCACCATTCATTATATTATAATTCCAGTAGAAGTCCAAAATAAGTCCATAAATGACCTCCCTAGATGTGTAATTGGCAACAATCAACATAAGCAGCAACCTTACAAGCATACCTACGATTATGCCAAGCAGAGTAATTACTGAAATTGTTTCCTATCAAATCTTCTGTATACTGCAGCTCATCCTCCATGGATCTGCCCAGCAGTGCTGCCACAAATCTGGCAATAAATTTCAAAAGAAGAGACAATAAAAGCGATGCGCTTATCATGATATACATATCCTGCAGAATGAAATTTGCCACCTCCTGTAATTCCAAGCGTGGAAATTCCGAGGATCTGCCTTCTGAAACCGATCCAAAAGCCGTAATTCATGATCCAAAGACGAGTGGCCTTTGCTCAACACCCATTTTCGATGATACCACGCACCGTAAGATTTAAAGTTCTGTCTCAGCGCATTCTCGACCTACAAAAGACAATTCATACACATCCAAGTCATGCGCTGTTGAGGTATACCTGCAACGGTACCATAATCTGAGTAAAGCTAAAGATGTTAGGAAGACGTAGACTCCGCTCCGAGAGCTAGCAAGAGAAGACAATCTCATTGAAGATTGAGTAAGAGCCAAACTCTGCATTCCCGATTCCTAACAGCAGGCAAAACTCACAACCTCAAACGACCCCACATCGCATTCGAGAGGAAGAGAACCGGAAACTACGAATTGCTAAAGCATTACGCTGCGAATTAATCTCAAAATGCGAAATGTTGAGGCATCAACCTGAGTCTCGAAGCAGCAAAGAAAAACCCAGATGCGGGACAAGCAGCGGGACCAACTTCGGATCCTCTCGAAACATCCTAGAAAAGCTTAGAACAGCAGAGAACGCACCACTTTGAGTTCTTCGTCGAAGATGGATTTCACGGATTCCGGCGACGATCCGGACTCCCCGACGCGGTGCTCCACCGCGAGCTTCCTGTAATTCCAAGCGGTGTAGTACTCGGGGTTGATCTCCAGAAGCTTGGCGCTGGCGTCGAGCGCCTCCTCCGTGTATCTGCCACGGCAACATCGCATCACCAATCGATCGATTCCGAGAAAGAAACCCTAATCGCGCGACGGTTTCGATCTCGCAAGTGGAAAATGAGAATTCAGCGAGAGAGAGAGAAGGAGAAGAGTACATGCGGCTGTGGTGATACGAAAGGAACTGGGATTGAAGGCCCGCAGCTTCTGAGCTTTGGCGGCGGACGCCGCCGCGTCCTCCGGCTTCGGCGCCGTCCGAGGCCGGCCGTGCATCTTTTCCGGCGGGCGGCGAGACGACGGCGGCGGCGGCGGCGGCGGCGGGAAATCTGAAGGAGAGAGGGGGCTTAAGGATTAAGGAAGCTGTTGGAACTTGAATCCGAGTGTCTTCTGACCGGACCCGTCAAAAGTGGGTCCATTTATTGAATAATCCCAAAAACATTTAAATGAATCATGCTAAATTTCGCCGATCTATAAAATAGATTTACGAAATAAAGATGCTTTATAAACTCATTTATAACCTATTAAATCCATTTCAATTTAATACTTGAACTTCTTCAGTAGTTCTATATAAGCTACTTCGGCGCCCTCATGGGCTTGATCACCGCTATTCTTGTCTATTATTGTCTCTTGACCAATCTCTTCTCCTCCCAACATCACGGTCATCACTATCAAGGTGAATGCAGCCATGGACAAGCCTAGCTCGTCTTGCAAGTATTCCGAGGGTGAGGTCGAAGATCCCTTTGTCATACAGGTAACTAAAAATGAAACAATTAAAAAAGGAAATTAGCCAGTTCTCGAGTAAATCCTAAAAAAGACCTTGGGATCATGATAGATGTTCCAATATATGCAAGATATAATTGAAGTTTCCAAAAATGAGGAATTTGCTTCAATAGATAGGTTCTTGAACTGAACAAAACTTCCAACCACTAATCTCAAATTTCACAAAACTGCATCTAAACCCGCTAAAAAAACAAGTATTCTATTCCTATACCCATGGAGGTAGCTCTTTGCTTGGATATTCACATATTCGAACAGATAATCATGGCAGGCGGGACTCAACAATCTTCCTAATCTTTCTTTTATGTCTGCAAAGATGCACCTGTGCTTCCAACTCCTTTTCAAGAAATACACCACTTTTGAATTCAGTCACGTAACTCATGCGCGGCATAGACTAGCCCAAGCATTTCTTTCAAACGAATGTGAACTCCCAAATCTTATGTCAAGTAATGAGTACTGAGAAGCTCTAGCAAGTGTAAAAAGTCCGGAAGCGCTAAAGCAAGTGCAATTTCCGAGGAGGTCCTCAAATCGATCCAATCAAATCAGTGTCTTGATGAAGAGATGATTGAATTGATGCAGTACAACGACGGGGTTCCTTGCCCTGCAAATGTATGCTCGCAAAGGCATCTCCGCATTTCATCCCCGAAGTTCCACATTATCTCAAAACATATCAAGTGCAAAAGGGAAAAATACTTTATCCAAGCCCCTACTCTACTAAGGGAGGCAAGCTAAGTTGATTCTGCAATTGCCTAAACAGAACCATACTGCAGAAAGTAAACTTCCTGCATGATTCATGCTTCAGAATATGAGCTTAAAACCAATAGAAGGCACTCACAGAGGTTCCATTCTCTGACTCAACCTATTAAAATGATCAATCGAAAGATATTTAATCATTTGTTGTTCTTAGATGTACCTAAAAGACTTCCACGATAAAGGTCATAACAACTTTCCAAAAGTGCAGCACCAAAAGGGTTAGAAGACAATTACCATGCTGGTGTAACGTCCCGAGGTCTCAAAACATAATGTTGCGAGGAATTATCCAAGATAATCGAGCAAGTTTGGAAACGTCTAAGGACCTTTCTTGACTACTCTAGAAATATTCTTAATGATAATATGGGAAATGTACACAAAGGCATTCCAAAATATTCTTTAGGGTTAAAACGGGAAATATACTTGCATTCTATAGATTTCTCATCAAGCGATTGAGTTGGAGGTCCATGGTTGTAATTAGAGAAGTTTTTTTTGTATAAATAGGGTGGCTCCCTCATTTGTATTCATTTAGAACTATAAGCAAATCCGATTCCCTAGAAAGTTGAACAAGTTGCAAAATTAGTTTGTTTGCAACAAATAAGGGTCTGAAGTGTTATCATTTTTTCAAATAAGGATCCTAATGAACATTGTTTTAAATAATGGTTTAAATGTCCTCATTATTTGAAATAAAAGTTCGAAGTAGATCTTATTTCAAATAATGGTCTAAAATGGTCATATTATTCTAAAAAAAAGGCTTGACCTCGTCGGTTGGTCAATGACATTTTCATTATGATTTTTTTTCATGTTCTTTCCTTTTATCTTTCTTTCTTTTTTTTTCCCCTTTTTTTTTCCTTTCTATAAAAAACACAAACTCAAAAAAAAGCCTAAAATTTTTAAAAAGAAAATAATAATAATAAAAAAAACCTAGATGGGAGGGCTGGGGCCACCCTTTCGCTTGTGGCCTACGCCCCACTAGTGATGGGGGTGGCGGCCACAGGCGAGGGAGGGCAGCCCTTCTTGCATGTGTCTTTTTTTTTTTTTGTTGATTTTTTAATCTTTTTTGAGTTTCTTCTTTTTTTTTTAAATGAAAATTTTAAAAAATTAAAAAGGAAAGGATTTTATTTTAAAAAAGTAAATGACGAAAATGCCCTTGACTAGCCGATGAGGTTAGGTCATTCTTTGAAACTAATATGGCTACTTCGGACTCTTATTTGAAATAAGGTTCATTTTAAGCTCTTATTAAGTCATTTCTGGCCTTTTTTTGAAAGGATATTCACTTCAAATTCTTATTTGAGAAAATGAGCGCACTTTAAGTCCTAGTTGAAATTTTCCCAAGATAATTGTCGAAGTTACCTAGACTGCAACTAGTTTGACCGGTTTGATTCCACACCGAGTTTGTTAGCATAAGGGATCTAGCTAACGAATGCGTATAACTTGAGTGTTCTCACCTGTGACTTTAGCTCATGAACAAGTTTTGCCTTATGCATTTCCAAATATCTTATCACAATCTTAGTTTAACAATTCTCTTCTTTAAATTTCTTATATGTGAGTCCTCTCTGTAATCAACCTCTTTATCAAACAATAAGCTCCTTTAAAAATTCAATAAGAGTCAAGCTTAGGGCGGAAAGAAGTTTAAGGTGGTGTCTAGTATCTATAGATTGTTCTTGTGTGAATATTTTTAGTAAGACTGATTAAAAGAAAATCCTATAGCCAGGAAAACTAAATCAACCAGCTCACCGATCCGTGACATTTGCATAAACTTAATGTCAAAGTAAATGCACAACTCACATCATCAAATAGTGAAAACAGAGACTCATGTCTCATTCACCAAACACAAGAAACATAACCTGAAACTTTCAATTCGATTTGCGGGTGCTCTTCAGCAGCAAAAGCAGAGACTCAAGTTTTATACACCAACTTTTATTGCTCTTAAGTAGCAAAAGTCCGACCCAAACTTTTGATTTGATCTTGTGGGTGGCTCACCTCCGGAATGCTGGCAAGCAAAAGGCGAAAGAGTAGTTTCCCTTTGAGCTAATCTGGAACATTCTAGAACTCTCTACTTTGTACAAGCATATCTCTTCACGTTTGTGTTCTTGCCATAGATGTGGGACATTAATGTGGAATTTGAACTGGGAGAAGGCTAGAAACACACCGCTGTTTGAGCTTGGGCTTTTTTGGACGCATTGCAAATCCCAACACAAAAAGCCCATCAGACCCAATATCTATATCTATATAAACTATATTGTAATTGTTTACAATCTATTGTTGCATATTCATGCATGGGTCAAAGCGATCCGTAACCTTTCAGATTTATTATTGGAGACTTTAATTTTCAAAGTACTTTCTTCTATAAGAGGGCATATTTTTATGAATCTATTGGTGATTGAAAACGACCTTCCTTAGTGGTAATAAGTAGTAGACTGTGAGGGTTGTGACGGTGGTAGTGCAAAACATAAATGCATCCTTGTGGTAACTCGCCAAGAGCACCCTTGGAGCCATATTAAATTTACAAATAATTATATATCTTTTCTTTCACTCTTCCACAAAGAATAAGAAAACAATTACATATTGTAAATATCAGTTATTAAAAAAAGTCCCATGAGGATACTTGTTAACTATACTTAACAAGGAAACATTTTCACTTTTAATATACTAATCATATATAGCACGAGAAAAAGAGCATTGGAAATAAAAAGATAAATTAACATGTTCAAGTTTCTTGGAGCACTTTTTAACGAAGTTGAAAGAAAGAAGAAGAGAGAAAACATATTAATAGGATGTGCGTACAAGTCTATTCTAACTTCCAACAAATTCCTAGAATTTGAGGACAGGATGTGATTGTAGCTCTTTCGACTTCCCTGGATATGATCACAGACCCCGAGGCTCTAGACGCAAGTACTAGAGTAGTGGGCATGGGCAGGGCGCAAGCAAAGCGTGTCGTTTATGAGGAAAAGGAAGTTGCCGCTAGTCGCTTCTTTCTTGGACTACCAGCACAAATCCAAGTAGTTTGAATTGATCGGAATTGTGTCGACTTCAACAATTGATGAGACAACTTTCTATTCTCGATCCATTGGAAACGTGTTAATCCTAACAACTTAAACCATAAATATAAGCCTAGTTGTGGGAAGAAAGAACATATCTAGTGATGATGTCCCTTTTGCTTTTATGTTCGTTTCAATCCTTGATAGTAGAATAGTATCCAATCGTGATCACTTTGTCAACATAGGTTAACAGTTTAGTGCTAGTAACTTTAGTATCGACTTAATACTCTTCAAAACATATCAAGTAGTAAATGCATAACCTAATATCAAAGACTCTCTCAAAGAAGCTAAAAATTACAAGAGCTCTCTTGTTTAAGTAGGAAAGTTCAAAATCACGCTCCAACATATTTTTAAGAAAATATGCATAGTTAGCTGCCATCCACATCTCATACAATTATAGTTTGGAATGTCACAAAGGCTCACACACTTGAGTAGTGATTTGGGCATTTTGAGCCAAGATTCGACAGCTTAGGCTGCTCACCGTAACGGGAAAATTGTCTAAAAAATCTTAAACTTATTGTATTTTTGCCAATTCAATTCTAATTTTATCCATTAAGTTCGAAATGTTCTCATGTTTTGCCAATTGAATTTATTAGGCCAATTTTGACCAGAAATCCGATGAGGGACTCTAGAAGTTATGACGCTCTTCCTTCACCTTCAATGTTTCGTGCCCCAAGTCGTCCCGAGTCTTAATGATTAAATCACCATGACGATCAAGCATCCCATCACCACATCTATGAAAGATGAATTCGCACTGAATTGGATGAACCAATTCCAGCTAGCAAAAGCCGTACAGTAATAAAGTGTGAACGAACTCAATGAAGGTGAACTTGTTGTCGTGTTATACTAATAAGGTTCCCTCTACTTCCAGTTACTCACCTGTGAATATCCAAGATAATGTTTCATTATTTCTTGCACCATGATCTAAGTTTTGTCAATTATGAGGTGCACAGTTTGTATACTGTGCCTGTGCACCGAGCCAATAGTGTTAATGAAAAGTACAGTTCACCGGTCGATCCACACGTCCAACCAATTGGCCACAGGGACCATTAAAGTTAGGTTTGCAGAATGGGCCACACTGGCACTGAATTATAAATTCTAGGATGGTGGAGACGAGAAAGCGAGATGGCGAAGGTAAAGGAGTAGCTTTCTATAAGAACGAGAGAGGCTTTGGTCTCGCCACATGGGGCAGGCGCACATAAATGAGAGAGTATGAGCGTTGCACCAAGCAAAGGCAACGACAAATCCAGCTGATCCGACTTTTTTCCATGTCGCATCGACGCAGTTTCCAAAAAGCGGCAGGTGGCAGCGCTTAGCCGCCAACGACCCTCGATTAATGGAGGTCATGCTCCTACAAGAGACCGAGCAGTGATCTCTGTGGGGATTATCCTACAACGATTGCGAAAGTGGTTGGCCGGTAGTCTCTCACGTTGCAAGCTCATTGCCACTCTCTCTCTCTCTCCCTCCATACGAAGCGACTGCCATGAAATTGCACATTCACGTCTGAATAGAACCGGCTTAAGAAGATAACCACATCCATCTCAGTTAATTTATGTCGGGGAAAAGGAAGAACCATCGATCCGCACCATCTGATTAGGAACACGTCGAAAGCTATTGAGCTATGTGGATGCTGTGGCGAGCAAGCAATAAATTCCATGATGATCTGTTCTCTTGTTTTCGTTATTGGTGCATTTTGGTCAAGTGAATGACGATGAAGGAGCAGCTTCCATGGTGTTCTGGAACGATAAAAAGTAATTCAATCAACTGTTCCCACGGCCCGCGGCTAGACACTTGAGATTGGTCCCCTTATCATTATCCTTATATTCGATAAGCGGAACCTTTACTTTGACGTTCACTAAAGAGAAAACGTATTTATTACTTCATGAACTTCCGGCTTCACTTTTCCGTATCAAATGCATTTTCCACGTTTCAAACCTACAATTAATATCCTCACTTTTTATTATAGATATCAAGTTGCATCTCTCACCTATATATAATTTACTAAATTGCAATTTTATTTCCCAAACTAACCAATCCCCAAAAAACCCAACACTCGCACACACACTCTACCGGATAATAGCCATAAAAGTCCAAAACCTATTATACAAATGTCAATCATTTATATATTTTTTTTAATTTAGCCAATTTAATTTCATACATTTTGACAATTTATCAATATAGTTATTTCGGCCAATTTTAAATGAAAATCGCTATATGAAAGTTTAGTCAATATTGACCGTTGTATGTGACGCTATCGGCATTGATGTGATTAATTTTTTCCTAATTTTTTTCTCTTTTTTTCTATTCTATTCTTTTTTTTTTCCCTTCGCTAGTTGCCGGCCACAAGTGAAGGTATCTCAACCCGATGATCAGTGGAGGAAAATAGAGAGAAAAAAAAAGAAGAAAGAAATTAGTTGGCCATGCCACATAGGACAACTAATTTCCATGTTAGAGATTTCCTGCTAAAATTAGCTGAAATGATTATATTAACAAATTGTCAAAAAATTCAGCATTAACTTGCCCAAACTCAAAAGAATAAAACTGAATTGTAATCCATAAAACGATTTAAAATTTTGTTGGTAATTTTCCTCGCACTCTCCGCCCCCGTCCGAAAGGCTTGTTCAAGCTAAACCATTAGTCTCCCCTTGTCCACCGTGTGCGCTGCCGTTGCTGCTTCCGGGGTTGTTAATGGCTTTTAATCTAAGCTCGATGGCGATCCCCATACCAACTCAAGACTAAATTGATGTCGAACAACCTCAACCTAGTAGCCATGGCCGAGCTCCACTACAAATCTTGCGTGGCTCGCGAGCCTATTTCAGAGGCTCAATGCAAGCCGCGGCCCTCACGACGTCAAGGTTGACCTCACAGAGCCTCGACGTGGACTCAAGTCGAGGTCGCCTAGCCTTGCTTTCATGAGTCATGACCGATTTCGACATAGCTAGAGATGGGGAGAGAGGTGCGGGCCACGACTAGGGCGAGGGTGTCATCATCACCATTAAGATCGGGTTGTGACATCGAGCGATGGCCTAACATTGTGCCAGGGGCTCTCAGTCGTCTGGACTGCTATGTGAAAGGAGAGAGAGGGTAAGGAGAGAAGTGGGAGAGAGTTTTCGCATGTATGAGCGCAAATGGGTCTTTCTAGGCTTGGGAGATGCGAAATGTAAGTTTTAAAATGTGAGGAGGGTATTAGATATGGAGAGCAAAATTTTCAGAATATTTAAGTATCAAATTGGGTGTCTATCTAATAACTTAAGAGTATGTCTCGAAAGATTTCACTTTTTACTTTTTGCTCAATGTAGCAATCGATGCACTTTGGATTTTCCTTAATCCCAAACGCTCGAAACTTTCACAATATATTAATATTGGCATATAAAGAATTTGCATACAACATTTCACATTTTCTTTAAATTTATATAATATCTAAAATTTTGGCAAGAAAACAAGGAAATTGCTTATTGCTGTTTAAAAAGCTTAACTAAACAAGCACTAAGCTATTAGAATTGTTTATAGTAGTCTTACAAAATTTTTAGTAGTATCATAGTAGGAGGTCCTAGGTTTAAATCTTTATAAACCCCTAATTGCATCCATCAACAAATTTCCATGGTTTAGTTTAAAACCAAAATCTTGCCAATGTGTGAGGGAGAGTGTAAGATATTTAAATAGGTCTTATTATCTAGTTTCTTCAAGCATATTTGTTAGATATACTTTACTTGGTATATTTCAATTTTCAAGTATGGATCATACATGACACGAGGATAATCAGTGTATTAAAAATTATAAAGATTCTTTAATCGATTATAATCAGTGTATTAAAAATTATAAAGATTCTTTAATCGATTGCTTAACAAATGCCTTTGGAGCACTCTTTCACAAAATTCATTTTAATATTTTACCCTACTAGGCTTTCACATATGTTTTAGCAGTTCGATGATGCCTTAATTTTTACCTATACCTTAGTAAACCCATCCTTCCAATCGGATTAAAGACATAATTCATGATATTATTACACACTTTCACTTTTTTTAGTGTTACATACTAAAAACCTAAAAATGGTCTTACATAGGGTTACATATAATTCATTCATAATTTTGGATAATAATTTGAATTTTGATGGAAAAGTAAAACAAGAAGAAAAATGCTTTTGACTTTTCAGAAGTCTAGACAAATTAACTCTCATTTGTCACATGATATTTGTATGATGTGAATTAGAAAGAAAGAGGGAATTTTAAAAATGACCGGATAATGACTTATTGTGTATCAAATCGGAGTAGTTAGAGAGAGAGAAATTAAAAGAAACCACCATTCATTACATAATCATATCTTTGGAGCGAAGTGCTGTAAAAGTTAGCGGCAAGATCGCGCCGTTTCTCTTTCATATGGAAGAAACCAAACAAAGATGACCATAAAATCGTCTCTTCAATGTCCCTTTCTGTCCGCATCTCTTTAACCCTTATTCATAGACGAAGTCCTAAGAACAGCCTTCCTACGAAGTAAAAAAATTGAGCACCTCTCTCTCTCTCTCTCTCTCTCTCTCTCTCTATGTGCGCGCACAAAAATGGTTGCATCGGACGTGAAGAGCCCCGTGCACAGCGTGAAGCTGTCGTCGATGGTGCCGGCTAAGGTGACGGGTAACAACACGGAGCATAAGCTGAGGAGCATGGACCTGGCGATGAAGCTCCACTACCTCAGGGGGCTCTACTTCTTCAGGAGCGACGCCGTCCAGGGGCTCACCATCTTCGACCTCAAGAAGGCCATGGCCCAGACGCAGGAGCTTTACCCCGCAGCATCGGGCAGGATCAGGCGGTCCGAGAGTGAGAGGCCCGTCATCAAGTGCAACGACAGCGGGGTCCGCATCGTCGAGGCCCGGTGCGATCGGTCGCTCGACGAGTGGCTAGTGGCGACCAAGGAGGAGGATGGTGGCTGGGAGCTCCTGGGCTTGCTGGTCCATTCTCAGGTTCTTGGCCCCGATCTTGGCTTCTCTCCCCTGATTTACGTTCAGGTAACTTTGTGCCCGTCTTCTATTTTAAAACCGTGTCTATCTCATGTCGATGATTGATCCCTTAGATTGAATTCGTGCAAGCCACTTCATACCATGGAACACGTCGATCTGGCCCACCAATCGTTACTTTCATTCTGAAACATATTATTTGTGAGCTTACCTTAATCTAGGTTGGTCAGCCATCGCACCAAACAATCCGTCTTCCAAGTTTTCTCACAGTTGAATAGTTTGATGGACCAAGAGATAGAGACTTTTAGCTGATACCTCGTCAAAAGAACTCCGATGACAAGAGAGTTTTTGCTGATACCTCATCAAGGCAGAGATGCTTTAGCAGTTCTGATTCTGACCTCGTACTGTTGTACAGTTTGTCAACTCGAACCCTACCTCTTCCATGAAATGCCACCATCCATAGGATTCGGTCATCATAGTATTTCCACGAGAAATTAAGAATTCATTTGTTTCGCGAAACAGTAATTACTTAAAATAATCGTTTATATTACTTAGCATACATAGATTGCACCATGTCAATGCTAGCAGGCCAACCAAATTTAATTAGATGAATTGAATTAGCATAAATATGAAATTTTAGAACTCAATTAACCCAAAAAGAGAGTTAAGAATGAATTGGCATATTTACAATAGGTATTAGACTTTTGTGATTACACTCCCCATGGGATTGGGTCATCATAGTATTTTGATAGGAAATTATGGCTTCATTTGTTTCGCAAAAAATAAATGATTTAAAAAATATTTTTCTAAAAATAATCGCTTATATCATTTAGAATAATTAGCTAAGAAAAATAATTTTTATTATCGAAGACAATTTTTATCTAAATATTTTTGTGGACAATTAAAATGTTTTTCGTTTAATCATTTTAGTAAGCAATACAAGTTCATTTTCGCAAAATGAACGGGTCATCTACTTATCTAATTTGACATATTAATTAATCTTCACGAATCAGATCAAAAGGGGTTAGAGGAAAAATACAGTTGCCAGGAGACATGGCAAAGAAACATAAACTTAGACGACAATTATTACTTTCTGTTGAGTTCTTGTTTTTTCTATCCATCATCAATAATCAGCAACTATTTTTCATTAAAATGGCATGGAGCTCCATGTCTTGTCAATCAAAGCTATGGTAGGGAAGCGATCGCAGAAGTAGGTTACTATCGAGGCCTTAAATGTGGAGGGATGGTCCTGCAACTTCTTGTCAAAACAGCATAGCAAGTTCTCATTTATGACCCCTTCCTTTAAGTGTTACCTAAAAAACTGTCGGCCCCTAAATGAACTTTTCGAAATAAACAAGAAAGAAAAAGCTTTAAACCCAAAATCGGTCATGGGTACCCCAGCATTCCACCACCAATTAATTGCTCTTGTGCTTCTATAGGAAATAGGAAGTGCTACCAACATGGTACCACCTAGCCAAGGATGTGTGCTCGGTTCTTGTCGAGGAGCGCTCTCGAGCATTCATTAGGGAGGACCCATTCCGCCCATTAGTTGTCCGATTAGACATTCATCCTATTCGGAGTTGCAACGTAAACTTCCCATGAAGAACAGGGAAATTTTTCATCTTTTGTTTACTTTGTTTGTGTTTTGTTTGTTCAAATAGAAGATTAGAAGGGACAGAAGGGAGAAGAAAAGAAGGTTCTTGCTTTATCAATCGGCATACTTTTCCTTCTTCGTTTTATGTGGTTTGGGAACGAATTATCTTTTCTTTTGCTTCTTCAGAAAAGTTTAGAGAAGGGTTTGTTGACGTAACAGATGTGTGAGTGTTATGTTTCTCTTGGAGTCACAGTTCACTTGGTTCACATGCGGAGGAATCTGCGTGGGTCTGAGCTGGGCGCATGTCCTCGGAGATGCATTCGCAGCTTCCTCCTTCATCAACATGTTCGGCACCATCATGGCCGGTCATGCGCCACACAAGTCCCTCAATGCGCCGATTCCTGAAAGGCCCAAATTCCCTGCTGAGTCCAGGCTCGACACGGCGCCATCAACCATTAAAAGGGTCGACCCGGTTGAGGACTGCTGGTTAGTCGTCAATAATTGTAAGTTGGAAACCTACTCCATTCACGTCACCTCGCAACAACTCGATCACATCACGGGCAAATACGGATTGCTTGGTGAATCTAAAACATCGCATTTCGAACTACTGTCCGCTTTGATTTGGAAATCCTTGTCAAAGATAAGGGGAGACGGTGGGCCGAAGGTTGTAACCGTGTGTGAGAACAACGTCCGTAGAGAACTGAATCTGTTACCCTCAAATGGCATGGATTTGAGCAGGGCCGAAGTGAATTTCTCAGCGGCAGAAGCGGAAGTATCTGATCTCGCGAGGCTAATCACCGAGGCGGTGAATGAGAATGGCTTGATTGAAGAAATGGTGGAGAGAGATGATGGGAAGCTGGACTTCATTGCATATGGGGCAAACTTGACATTTGTGAATCTAGAGGGTGCAGATGTATATGGGCTAGAGTTGAAGGGCCAGAAGCCAATTTTTGTGAGTTACACGATAAGTGGGGTTGGAGATGAAGGGGTGGTGCTGATCCATCCAGGACCAGGAATTGGGAATGAGAAGGGTGGTGGGTTTAGAAGGACAGTGACAATGGTTCTACCCCAGGCTCAACTGGCAGAGCTCAAAAAAAACATTCATGAAATGTGGGGACTTTTGCCCTAATGCTAGGGTGACAGCTTTGAAACAGCACAAAGACTCGCTTTGCTGGCAACGACATATGACAAAATTCATCATAGCGCAAAAATATATGTGGATTTGTGTTTTCCTAAATAAAGTTATGTTAAAAGTTGACATTTATTCTTGATGTCCTTTAGAAAGTGCCCTTAAGGAAAATGAACATGTAATAGACCGTCTTATAGTGGTAATAAATCAAATCATGTGTGGATCAAATATAATTTTTAAGTCTATCATCTGATTAGCTAGCAGAAAGCCCTCCAAGGAATTAGTGTCTGCACAATTTGATTTATATATAGTAACTGGTAAGTAGATTTGTTTTTATAACACAAGAAATTATTTTTAGTCTCTCTTTTCTGGAATGCTAGTTTTTAGTATTACATATAATTTATATTTCAAGAGTTTCTTCCGGTTCAAGTAATCCAACGAGAAAGATTTCTCTCTATGTCAGTGAATTAAATTTGTGACAAGAAATTGAGAAGATTTCATGAATCCAGTAAGAAAGATTTCTTTTATATGAAAAAATCTAGTCGAAATCAAGACCGGACAAAAAATGCATTTATTAGCGTTTTTCCTTCACGCATAATCTTTTTTCCATGTTTCTGAGCTAGACAGGAAAAGTAATGGTGTCTGAATATCGCTATTTTATCGCAATTTCAGACTGTTCCATCACATGCTCTATGGATTGAGAATCAAGATCAAGCTATAAAGGATAGAAACCAGATAGACTAATCTGATTAACTTATCGGAACTTGGACTGTGCCCAACATTCCTCCAAAAGACGGTCTCCATTTATCGTAGGACGAGCACAACGGAACGATCAGAACAGAAAGAAATCCAGAATTCAATCATCGAACGTGTCCAACATATCGTACACCGGCGAGCCAATCAATTGTTAGCAACAAAATCTTCGGCGAGCAAGGGTTAGGTAACCAAATCTCAAGTTCCCGACCAATGTTGCTTTACAAAATATAAACAGAATACGCAAGTGTATTTCCTACCCAAATCGACCAGGATCACTAGATGGTGATGCAGTCTATTTCCTTTTTAAATCGACAAGGATCACAGTATGAGGGAGCCATTGGCAAATTATCAATCACCAATGGGAAAAAAATTGATTCAAGATGCATGATTCTCCTTCTCGTCTAACTTTCTTGCCTGCAGAACCAAAGCCTCTGGAGCTGCTACACCAGCGTCCTTGCTGAGAATTGTCTCATCATTCCGATCAGCATTCCTTTATCTTAGCACATTACTGCCACTTGGAGCCGGCGTTTGCATAGCCCTATGTAACTTCAAAGGAATGTCTCCCTGGAGAGAGATACCATCATCTGGCTTCTCAGATGCCTTCATCGTTGTCTCAGGCAATGCAGTAGGCGGAGCCACGGGAACAAGCTGGACTCTCGCTTTCCCCCATTTCTTTCTCCAATTAGGCTTTGGTGCGTTTCTTTTGGCCTGTGAGGGATGTGAAATGAGCAAGAATGTGCAGAAGAAATCAGAACCAAAGTGACATGTGACAGTTAGTGTGTGGTGGTCCTAAAGTGACTACAGTCCTGAATTAAAGCAGCTTAAGAGGTAACTAGAAGCAAAGACTTTCCCCTTAATCTAGACTAGCATAAAATTTAAAGATGATAATCTTGCAATCATTTTAAAACAAGTTATAGATTGGGCGTGACTTTGGATTTCAATGCCAGAAGTGCGATACTAGTGTTTGTTTGGGGATACATAGACACCTGCATACTACTGCATGGTAAAAGAACAATGACAAAGGAAACATACCAAGGTGTTCCCGATGTCGGATAAAGGTTTCCTTCTCGCACCAGCTTCATCAGTTGAATCAACACCCTTTTCAACAAATGCACTCTGAAGTAAACTTGCACCATGGGAGGCTAGATTAGATTCACCTGTTTAAGGCATCGCTTTTATCTTGTTCTGAAGATTCCTCCAACTCTTTTGTAGATGCAGACTCTCTGTTGGTGCACTTAATGGATAGGCAGCCACAAAATGGGCTGCAGAGTGATCCAGCACCCCAACTTTCACATCTCGATGTTTCGCATGATGAGCTTTTGCCGCATAAGCAGCAAACCTCAGTACTATCCTTGAAGAGGTTCTTTCGCCAGAACTCTCCATATTCACGCCATTAGTTCATTAATCTCTGGTTCTTGGGTATCAGAAGATGAATGGCGTCCATTTTTGGCTCTTCTCCTAGGTGGCCGTTTTCCTGACTCTACACAGTCTTCATCATCATCATCTACTTCCCACTCATCATCGTCACCATCTGCTGCATCACCATCTGAAGAATCTGATTCTGGTGTGTCCATGTCTTCGAATAGTAACATTGATGCCCTGTGTTCCTACAGAAAAAATCGCCCCTGAATCAGTACAAGCCACTTCGACCAAAAAAAAAAAAAAAAAAAAAATCAGTGCAAGCCAATCAATGAGATGCAAAATCTCAACATTGTGCAGGCACATAAAGCACACATCACCAAAGCATAAACTACAAAGGTAAACTTCAGAAAAAAATACTAATTTCCAACACTTTAATGGAAAATAGAGCAAGAAAAAGGCAGACATCTCCCAAACCTGCTTGCGCAAGCCATATTTATGACGTCCGATGTTTAGGCCGGAATCCCCGGAATCTGCTGCATTTGATTTGTAGTGCTTCTTCAAGAGGATGTCCTGCCAAATGTTTGCAAGTGAAGACCACTTTAAAAGCATAATCAAGACCAGAATAGATACAAGATAATCAACTAGTGACAATTACATCACAGACACACTACATATATATATTATCAAGGGAACTAAGAACAACAGAGCATTAGAGATTGTTTGACCCGAAGAATTAACAAAAAGCTAGGTATAGAAGCAAATCACATTCCCATGAGACTAGTTTGCTTGCAATAACAGATGAATGCTCTGCCAAGATGCTTATGGTAGACTTCTCAGAATAACTACCATATCAATATCTAGCTCCTTTATTAAAACTAATCATTAAAGATACTAGCAGCATATTTACCAAGTTACTCAAACTGCAGCTATAACACAAGTTTAGCAGGTTCAAGTACAACTGTCCACATAAGGCTCTAGCTACCAAATGCATATAGTGCTTGAGTATTCTCACCTGCGACTTTAGCTTATGAACAAGTTCTAACTTCTGCAGTTCCAACTGTCTGATCACAGTGCTTAGTTTGACAACTCTCTCCTTTAAATCTCTTATATGTGAGTCCTCTCTGTGATCAACCTCTTTATCCCACAGTAGACACCTTTAAAAATACAAGAAGAGTCTAGTTTAGCTCGTATTTTTTTTAGTAGATGCGGGGTGGAAACAGTTTAGTTACATCAAATGCATTATCATCAAAAAATCTCAGAAGTAATAGAACATGATACTTTCCTACAAGACATGTATGACTTACAAAATTTTAGAATCTACTAGAAGATCACAATATAGTACTACACTGAGTCAATCTGACATGTGTAGTACGATTAGTGCTTAGTACCTCGAAGAAGATGCCAAATTAAAAAGGTAGTTCATCAGGTTCTTTGCCTGCCACTGAAGACCCTTTCATGCTTTTCTGCTTCTGGAAGAAGTCGCAAGCATGTTCTCAAGAGCCAAAATTCTTGAATCTCTCGCACCAGGAGACACTGCAGGTGGACAATCACTACAAAGTACATCATCCAAAGATGTTTAGAGCATATCAACGCCAATATGAAGATGATGAACGAGCTAATGGTGAATTATCGCAAACAGAATCTGCTGCTACTTCCCCAACCTTAAGTTTGCTTGCTTACGCAATTCCGCTTCTTACTTAAGTCTAGCAATCTCCTTCGCCATTCTGGCCCTCCTACAGAATGAATGGAACTTATTTAGGAGAGGGAATACACTGTGCCACATGTATGCAAATGACAATCTAAAAGCACAAAAACTGACAAAGTAGCACATAACATAACTACTAACTGGCCGAAATCCTAAAACAATAATGAGACTGAACTAATATAAATGTGCATATAGACCCAAATACGCTTGCGCATGAACAAACCCTCTAATTTAGCGTGCTTAGAAGAACTTTTCAAGAATGACATTCACCAAGAAACAAGAAGCAACTGCCTCTTGTCATATATAGCAGAATATTGAATTAAACGTACTATAGTACTATGGCATCAGTGAACGGCATTAACCACAAAAAAAAAAAAAAAGAAGAGGGTAATTGAAAGACCATTATATACTATACAACTGAGACAAATGAGCCGCTTTATTTCATTTGATTATCCATGCTTATTCAAAAGCATTGTTGTTTTTAGGAAAAAGAAAATCTACAACCCGGGCAAACAATAAACTTTGTATGATCATGAAGATGAGAAATACAGCTCAATTGGATTTCCTTCGAGATAATTAAGAATTGAACTCACTCTTTCATATGACGTTCATATTCAGAACGTACTTCATGAACCCATATGGTGACTTCTAGCTCGTGCTCAATGGTCCGCATCAAAGCCTTTTCTCAAAAAAATACAATTTGTCAGAATCATATTAGAGAAGGAACTCGAATATTCACTAAGACATTAGATATCTATGAGATTAAAGGTTCAATTGGGCTTATCCAGGTGCAAATACAATGAGCCTGTTGGCCCCTTGGATAAGATAAACTTTCATTCATCACACGTCAAACAGGATGTAAAATGGACACTAAAATACTCATGTGAAAGCTTAAAATGCCTGAAAAACAGGACCTTTGCCACCCGCAGCACCTGTCAAAGGAAAATTAATTGACTAAAATAAAGACAAAAAGATGATCACAGATGATCACAATGCCTATGTTTATGTAAGCTCCCTACTAGATGTCTTCCTAGAGAAGCTTTTCGAGACTCCAGCAGTTCTTTCAGGGGAAAAGTGCCAAAAAAGTCCTAAACCTTTTAACTTTGTGCCGATTTAGTCATAAACCTTTTTTTGATGTCGATTTAGTCCTAAACCTTGTTACGTTGTGCCAATTCAGTCCTTTCTAGCCAATTTTGGCCGGATTTTGCTGATTGGACACCGGTCGGCTGACGTGGCCTGATTGGTGCTGACGTGGCAACTTTTAATAATAGTTTAATATTTTTTTTGAATTTTTTTTCTTTTTCTTTTTTTCTTCTCCTCTTCTTCCTCCCGCCAGTCGCCGGACCTCGGCAATCGGCCAAAGGCGACGGCCGGCGAGGGCAAGGCCGCCCTCACCGACCACCTCACAGGCGAGGGTCGAGCCTGCCGCCCAAGCCTCGCGCCGAGCTAGTGGGCGAGGCCACCCTCGAGACCTAGGAAGTGAGGCTCGCCCTTGCCGGATCCGACGAGGGCGAGCCTTGCCGCCCAGCGCGAGGCTCGACCCTCGCCCTTGCCGGCCGTTGCCTCTGGCCGGTCGCCGAGGTCTGGCGACCGACTAGAGTAAGAAGAGGAGAAGAAAAAAAGAAAAACAAAAAACAAAAAAAAATCAAAAATATCAAAAATATCAAAAATATTATAATATTATTAAAAGTTGTTCACGTTAGCGCCGATCAAGCCACGTTAGCCGGCCGGCGTCCAATCAGCAAAATCTGGACAAAATTGGCCGAAAATGACTAAATTGACACAACGTAAAAAGGTTTAGGACTAAATTGGCACCAAAAAAAGGTTTAGGACTAAATCGGCACAAAGACAAAAGGTTTAAGACTTTTTTGGCACTTTTCCCGTTGTTTCAGCCTTTTGGTAGCCATAGAAGCTTCTTCTGTCTTCTGCTATAAGACCTGATATTGACCACGAGCACAAAATAATAGAAAGAGTACAAGAATAGTATACTCTTGATTAAGAAAAAATTCAAGGAATCTATCAAAAAAGAAACTAAATTACCATCTCTTGCCTTTGGTTCAAAGCCAATTACTTGTGCATCTCATACTCATTCCTCCGTCCCTCTTTCTTCAGCTGTGCAACAAGAAACACATATATATGGGAGACCTAATATGAGTAGCTAGGAACCAATAATATGATGAACGTGACACTCTAATGCAGGTAGTTAAGCCGAACATTAAAATTTCAATGCCCAGCCAGATTCTTAGCAAAGCCATATGATATTGCAGTGTGCATCCTATGCATTAATCATTCTTCATGAATATACGAATAATCGTGACACTAGATTTTGCATGTTTTAAATAACAAAATAAAATATCTTTTCAAATAAAAAATGTTCATTTTTTCCTTCCCCTTAATATCATGCATGACCTACGTCTTGCATCTTTTAAACAACAAAATAAAATCATGTTTCAAAAAAAAAAAATCATTTTTTCTCCCCCTTAATATCATGCATGACCTAGCGGGAATTGATATGTCAAATTTGAAAATATAGACGTGGTAAGGAGAAAGGAAATAAATCGCGATCATGGATTGCCTTGCAGTTATAAAAGGTGAGATAGTGTTGTTATGGGATCGAGTGATGACAGAAATTACATAAAGAGTCGAAGGTGTCCCAAACATTAATTTTTTCCGCTTGCCCATTTAAAATCTCAAGATTCTCTAGTTTTAGTTGGAAATCTAAGACTCCGCACAAATTTATAAACATTTGATGAATTTGATTTCTGATAATCTAAGCTCATTGCGTCTCTGTTCTTAGTTTACACATTAAAAGCATTTGAAATTTACGGAAGCACTATAATAGGCACAACAGACATTGTTCTATGTCAGCATTTCCCTTTTTATGGTGGTAGAGACAAGAAAATGAGATGGTGAAAGTAAAGGAGTCCCTTTCTACAAGATGAAGGGGAAAAAACGAGAGAGGCTTTGGTCTCGCCACCTAGGGGAGGCACATAAATGAGGGAGTTTGGGCATTGCCCGAAGCAAAGGCGAGGACGGATCGAGCTGATCCAACTTTTCTCAAGTCGCATCGATGCAATTATCAAAAAGAGGGATGGAGGCGTGTGCTATTTAGCTTAGCTGCCAACGACCCTCGATTAATGGAGGTCATGCTCTTATGAGAGACGAGCAGGGATTTCTGTGGGGATTATCGTATAACGATTGCGAAAGGGGCTGGTTGCTAGTCTCTCTCGTTGCAAGCTCATCGCCACTCTCTCTCTCTCCTTATGAAGTGGCTGCCAAGAAATTGCAGGTCCACGTCTGAAGAGTACCCAGCTTAAGAAGTGGACACATCTATCTCAATTATTTATGCCGGGAAAACGAAGAAGCATAGATCTGCACCGTCTGATTAGGAACACGTCGAAAGCTGTTGAACTGTTTCGATACCGTGGTGAGCGAGCAACAAATTCCATCACGATCTGTTCGCTTGTGATAGTTATCGGCGCATTTCGATCGAGTGAATGATGATGAAGGAGCATCTATCATGGTGTTCTGGAATGACAAAAGTACTTCAATTATTTGTATCCACAGCTTGCAGCTAGACCCCTGAGATAACTCCCCTTATCATTATAATTGTATTCGGGCAAAAGAATGCTTCAAGTGCCATAACTTAGCACAAAGGGACACTTAAGTACCATAACTTACGAAAGGTACACTTAAGTGCCACATTTGAATAAAAACGGATCACATAAGTGCCACTTTGGCCAAAGTTCGGCCAAAACGCTAACTTGTCCATTTTCCGGCAAAGCGAGTGCAAAACGACGCCATTGTGCACGCTGACATGGCCAAATAATGCAACAACGGCGTCGTTTTGGGTTGACATGGTAAAAAAAAAATAATTAAATTTAATTTAAAATTAAAATTAATTAAAATATTTAAAAAAATAATAATTTAAAAAAAATTTAAAAAAAAAAGGGTGGGGGAGGCTGCTGAGGGCTCCCCGCCAGCGGCTCCGCCGCCGCCGTCGCCGGCCCTTCCGGGGCCAGCGACGGCGGGGAGGCAGCGGAGGCGGCTGAGGGCTATTTTTTTTAATTTTTTTTTACCACGTCAGCCCAAAACGATGCCATTTTTATGTTATTTGGCTACGTCAGTGTGCAAAACAGAGTCGTTTCGCACACGCTTCGCCAAAAAAATGCCACGGATGCAATTTGGTCGGATTGACACTCAAGTGATCCAGTTTGCTCCGATTTTAGCACGTAAGTGTACCTTTCGTAAATTATGGCACTTAGTGTCCCTTTCTACCAAGTTATGGCACTCCAGAGGTCCGCGTCTCCTTGTATTCGATAAGGAGGAACTTCACTTTGACGTTCCCTAAAAGGAAAACGTATGTATTACTTCATGAACTTCCAACCTCACTTTTCCATATCAAATGCATTTCTTACATTTCAAACCTACAATTAATATCCTCACTTTTTACTATAGATATCAAGTTGCATCTCTCACCTATATATAATTTATAGAATTTCAATTTTATTTCCCAAACTACCGAATATCCAAAAAACCTAACACTCACATACTTTATAGGGTATAAAACCAATTATACGAATGCCAATGTATTCCTAAGCTTTTCAATTTAATTAATTTAGTTCTATACATTTGGGTGATTTGTCAATGTAGTCATTTCGGCCAATTTTAATTAGAAATCGCTAACATGGTAATTTAATAAGTGCCAACCATTCTACGTCACATAGCTAGCGTTGATGTGAATAAATTTTTCAATTCTTTTAAAATTTTCCTATTTTTCCCTTTTTTTTTCCATTTTTCTCTCCTATTCTTTTTTTTCTTTTTCTCTTCTTTCCCTCTTCCCTTCACTTGTCATCGGGCCTCAAAGTTGGCCAGCAGAAGTGTCCCAACCCCAATGACTTGGGGAGGGAAATGGGAAAGAAAAAAGAGAAAGAGGAAAGGAAAAGAAAGAAAATGAAGAATTTTATAAAATTGCAAAAATTATCTATGATAGCGCTGACTAAGCCACGTAAAATAGCCGGCTTCCATGACAGTGATTTCTAATCAAAATTATTTGGAGTGGCAATATTAATAAATCATCAAAAGATTTAAGATTAACTTGGTCGAATTGAAAAATATAGAATCAAATTGACATCCATAGAAAGGTTTACGATTTTTTCGGCAAGTTTCCTTACACTCTCTCACCCCACCCGAAAGGCTTCCTCAGGCTGAACCACTAGTCTCCCCCTCTCCACTGCAGGGGCCATCATTGTTGCTTCCAAGGCTGTTGCTGACCTTGGATCCAAGCTCAGTGGCGATCCCCGTGCTGGCTAAAGACTAGATCGATGTCAAACAACCTCAACCTAGTAGCCATGGCCGAGCTTTGCTACAAATCTTGCACGGCTCGCGAGCCTGTTGCAGAGGATCACTGCAGGCTGTGGCCCTCGCAATGTCAAGGCTGACGTCACGGAGCCTCGACATTTGCAAGCTGCCAGCTCAAGCCGAGCTCACCTAGCTTTTCTGTCATGAGCCACGACCGATCTCACACGGCTAGAGATAGGGAGAGGGGCACGAGCCACAGCTAGCGCAAGGGTGTCGTCATTCCCATCGGATCGGGTTGTGGTGTCGAGCGGTGGTTCAACATTGTACTACTGTGTGTAAGAAGAGAGGGGGCGAGCAAGGGGAGAAAGTAGGACAGTTTTGGGCACGTCTGGAGGTAAAAGGGTCTTTTTAGGTTTGGGAGATACGAAATGTGCCAAGTGGGAGAGTTTTGGGCACGTCTGGGGGCAAATGGGTCTTTTTAGGTTTGGGAGATACAAAATGTAGGTTTTGAAATATGGGGAGAGTATTAGATGTCGAGAGCAAAGTTTTTGGAATATTTAAGTGACAAATCAGGCGCTCATCTATAACTTATTGGCTAGTCTAGAAAGACTTCACTTTTAACTTTTTGCTTAATGTAGAGCAATTCATGCACTTTGATTTTTCCTTAACCCCAAACACTCAAAATTTTCACAATATGTTAATATTGACACATAAAGAATCCACATACAACATTTCACATTTTCTTTAAATTTAGATAATATTTAAAATTCGGCAAGAAAACAAAAAAATTGCTTACTTCTTTTTAAAAATGCTTTTACAATAGTTGGTAATAGTTTTACAAAATTTTAAGTGGTATCATAATATGTACAAACCTTTTCAAGCCCCTAATTGCATCCATCAATAAATTTCCACGATTTAGTTTTATACCAAAATCCTGTTGATGTGTGAGGAAGAGTGTTAGATATTCAAATAGTTCTTATTATCGAATCTCTTAAAACATATTTGTTAAATATACTTGGTATATATCAATTTCCAAGTATGGATTATACGTAACACGAGTGCAATTAATGTATTGAAAACTATAAAGATTCTTTAACCGGTTGCTTAACAAGTGCCTTTACAGCACTTTTTAACAAAATCCATTCACCAAACTTTCACATATATTTTAGCACTTTGATGATGCCTCAACTTAATTTTTACTTATCCCTTACTAAATCCACCTTTCCGACCCGATTAAAGACATATCATTCATGACGGTACACACTTTCACTTATTCTAACGTTACATAGTAGGCACCTTTAAAAATGGTCTTACATAGAGTGATATGTCATTCATTCATAATATTTAATAAAATTTGGATAATAATTTGAATTTTGATGGAAAAAGTAACTGAAAAAAATGCTTTCGACTTTTCAGAAGTCTAGACGTCCATGATGTTTGGAAGGAATTTCTATTAATGACCGGATCAAAGGAATATAATTTATTGTATATCAAATTGAAGTGATTAGAGAGAGAAATTAAAAGAAACCACTAATCATTACGTCATCATATCTCCGGAGTAAAGTGCTATAAAAGTTAGCTCAAGATCCTGAAAGCGCCGTTTCTCTTTCATCCGAACCATACAAAGATCAAAATCGTCTCTTCATTGTCCCTTTGTGACCACATCTCTTTAACCCTTAAATATAGACGAAGTCCTAAGAACAGCCTTCCTATGAAGCAGAAAGATCTAACACCTCTCTCTCTCTCTCTCTCTCTCTCTCTCTCTCTCTCTCTGCACAAAAATGGCTGCATCGGACGTGAAGAGCCTCGTGCACAGTGTGAAGTTGTCGTCCGTGGTGCCGGCTAAGGTGACACCCAAAACCACAGTGCACAAGCTGACTAGCATGGACCTGGCGATGAAGCTCCACTACCTCAGGGGGCTCTACTTCTTCAGGAGCGACGCCGCTCAGGGGCTCACCATCTTCGACCTCAAGAAGCCCATGTTCTACTGGCTGGAGCTCTACCCCACGGCGTCTGGCAGGATCAGGCAGTCCGAGACTGAGAGGCCTGTCATCGAGTGCAATGACTGCGGGATCCGCATTGTTGAGGCTCAGTGCGACAGGTCACTCGACGAGTGGCTGGCGGCAACCAAGGAGGATGGTGGCTGGGAGCTCCAGGACTTGCTGGTCCATTCTGAGGTTCTTGGCCCTGAACTTGGCTTCTCTCCCATGATTTACGTTCAGGTAATTCAGCTACTGTGTGTCAGTCTTCTATTTTAGAACTGTAAATATCTTATGTTGATGATCGATCCAGTAGATTGAATTTGTGCAAGAAGATCTCCACTTCGCACCATGGAACATGTCAATCTAGCCCACCAATCATTACTTCCATTCTGTAACGTGAGCTTACCTTAATCTAGGCTGGCCAGTCATTCACACCGGACACTCATCTTTCAAGTTTTCTGACAATCGAATAGTTTGATGGACCAAGAGATAAAAGACTTTTGGCTGATGCCTCGTCGAGGCAGAGATTCTTCAGCGATTTTGACCTCGTACAGTTTGTCAACGCAAACCCTGCCTCTTCCGTCAAATCCCACCATCCATAGGACTCGGTCATCCTAGTATTTCCACAGGGAAATAAGGTTTCCCTTTTTTTTTGCAAAAAATAAAATATTTAAGAAATATTTTTATAAAAAAAATTTATTACTTTCACTCAATCCAACGACTGACTAGAGGAAGAAAAAGAGGGGAAAAATAAATAAAGAGAAAGAAAAGAAAATGAAAGGAAAAAGGAAAAAATTATTTAAAAAATTAAAAAATTATTAAAATTATTAAAATTATTCACGTCAGCGTTGGTCGTATCACACCAACACCGTCATGCCATGTCAGTGCCGGCCGGCCAAATTCGGCCAAATCTATTGAATTGGCACAAATACAAAGGATTTATGACTCAATTGGTAAAAAAAAAAAAAATTATGACTGAATTGGCATAATTGTAATAGTTATATAACTTTCTTGGTAATTCTTCCTATAGGATTTGGTCATCATAGTATCTTGATAAGAAATTAAGACTATATATATTGTAGAAAACAAATTATTTGAAAAATATTTTCCTAAAAATAATCGCTTATATCACTTCGAATAATTAGTCAATGAAAAATAAGTTTTATTATCACAAGTATTTTCATGGACAATAAAAATACTTTTCGTTTGTTTATTTTTGTGAGCAATACAAATTCATTTTCCGCGAAACGAACGAATCAACTACTTATTGACTTTGAAATATTAATTAATCAACGTAATCGCAAATCAGATCAAAAGGGGTTAAAGGAAAAATACTATTGGCAAGCGAAATGGCAAAGAAATGCAAATTAGGCTCCGTTCGTTTTACAAAAAATATGACTTTTCTGGAACATGTTTTCTAGGAAAATAATCATAATTTTTGTTCTTTGGCTGAAATCTAAAAATATAGTAGAAAATATTTTTTTTCTATTCAATAAAGAAAATCTTTTCCTCCATGCACTTCTTTCAATAATTTTTTATTATATTTTTAAAAAATCGATTTTTTTTAATTATAATTTATTCTTTTCTTTTCTTTTTCCTTTTCTTTCTTTCTCCTTTTCTTCTTCATTGGTCAGTCACCGACTATAGTAGCAATCGACAACTAGCCACAGGCGAGCTGGAGCCTTGCCACAGGCTAGCAAGGCTCGAGCTCACCAAATTCCAGCGAGGTCAAGCCTAGGCGGCCTATGGCGAACCTTTGCCTCACCTTATCAGGCAAAGCTGAGCTCGCCCAACACCAGCAAGATCAAGTCCATTAAATCGGCCACCTGAGGCGAGACTTGAGCCTCACCGAATGTCACTAGAGCATAACTGATGTCTAGCAACCTTAGGCAAGCGAGCTTAGGCCTTGCCAGAAACCAATCGGATCTAGTGGGGCTCGAGATCGCCGACATCAAGCGAGATTAGCCTTGCCTGATCAAGCGAGGCTCTAGCTCACCTGTGGCCGGCAACCGGCCAATGAAGAAGAAAAGGAAAACGAAAGAAAAGGAAGGAAAAAAAAAAAAAAAAAAAGAAACACAAAGAAAAGAATAAAAATAATTAAAAATCAATTTTTAGAATAACGAAAAAAAAGTTAAAAGAAAAAAGTATTTGATAAAGGAAAGTAGGGTGAAAGAAGATATGGAAAATGTTTTCCTCTTTCTCAAGAGTGGAAAATATGTTCCCCGATCATATAAGATTTTTTCCCTTGATGAAAAGTATTTTCCCTAACTAATTCATTTTTCATGAAACCAATGTTGAAAAATCTGGAAAACGATTTCCTGAAAGTTATTTTTCATGAAACAAACGAAGTAGATGATCATTACTCCTTTCTGTTGAGTTCTTGCATTCTATCTATCATCAATAATCAGCATCTATTTTTCATTAGAACGGCATGGACCTCCATGTCTTGCCAATCAAAGCTATGGCATGGAAGCGATCGCAGAAATAGGTTTCTATCGAGGCCTTGAATGTGGAGTGATTGTCCCGCAACTTGTTATTGCGAAAGCAGCATGGCGGGTTCTCATTAATGACCCCTTTCGAAGTGTTACCTAAACAACGGCTGGTCCCTAAATGTGCAATTCCGAAATAAACGAGAAAGAAAAAGCTTTAAACCAAAATTGGTCATTGGCACCCCAGCATTCCTGCACCAGTTCATTGGTCCTGTGCTTCTATAGGAAGTAGCAAGTGCTATGAACTTGGTACCTCCTAGCCGAGGATGTGCGCTTAGTTCTTGTCGAGGATCGCTCTCGAGCATTCATTAGCGACTCATTCCGTCTATTAGTTGTCCGATTAGAAGTACGTCCTATTTGGTGTTGCATTGTAAACTTCCCATGAAGAAGAGGGAAAATTTCCCTTGTGTCGTACTTAACGACCGTGCTCTTTTTGGTCATTGGCACCCCAGCATTCCTGCACCAGTTCATTGTTTCTGCTTTGTTTGTTCAAATAGAAGAGTAGAAGGGAAAGAAGGGAGAAGAAAAGGAAGGTTCTTGTTTTATCAATCGGAATGCTTTTCCTCCTTCGTTTTGTTTGGTTTGGTGGAACCAATTATCTTCTTCTTTTGCTTGTTTGGAAACTTTGAAAAGGGTCGTAGATGTAGCAGACGTGTGAGTGATGATATGTTGTCTTGGAGTCACAGTTCACTTGGTTCGCATGCGGAGGAATCTGTGTGGGTCTGAGCTGGGCTCATGTCCTCGGAGATGCACTCGCAGCTTCGTCCTTCATCAACATGTGGGGCCAGATAATGGCGGGTCACGCGCCACTCAAGCCCCTCCACACACCTATTCCAGAAAGGCCCGCCTACCCTGCTGAGTCAGGGCTCGACACGGCACCATCCACCATTAAAAAAGTCGACCCGGTTGGGAACTGTTGGTTAGTCGTCAATAACTGTAAGTTGGAAACCTATTCAGTTCACATCACATTGCAACAACTTGATCGCAACATGTGCAAATACGGATTGTTTGGTGAATCTAAAACATCGCATTTCGAACTACTGTCCGCTTTGATCTGGAAATCCTTGTCGAAGATAAGGGGAGACAACGGGCCGAAGGTTGTAACTGTGTGTGAGAACAATGTCCGTAGAGAACTAAATCCGTTACTCTCAAATGGCATGGGTTTGAGCAGGGCCGAAGTGAATTTCTCGGCAGCGGAAGCAGAAGTATCCGATCTCGTGAGACTGATTGCTGAGGCCATGAATGAGAATGGCTCAATTGAAGAAATGGTGGAGAAAGATGACGAGAAGCTGGACCACATTGCATATGGGGCAAATTTGACATTTGTGAATTTAGAGGGTGCAGATGTGTATGGGCTAGAGTTGAAGGGCCAGAAGCCAATTTTTGCGAGTTACACCATAAGTGGGGTTGGAGATGAAGGGGCGGTGCTGATCCTTCCAGGGCCAGGAAATGTAAATGAGAAGGGTGGTGGGTTTGGAAGGACAGTGACAATGGTCCTACCCCATGCTCAAATGGCAGAGCTCAAGAAGGAGATTAATGAAAGGTGGGGACTTTTGTCCTAATGATAGGGTAACAGCTTTTGAAACGACACGGAGACTCGCTTTGCTGGCAACAACGTATGACAAAATTCATCATAGCGCAAAAATATATGTGGATTTGTGTTTTCCTAAATAAATCATGTTAAAAGTTAACATCTATTCTTGATGTCCTTTAGAAAGCGCCTTTAAGGAAAATAAACATGTAATAGACTATCTTATAGTGATAATACATCAAATTATGTGTGGCTCTAATATAATTTTTGAGTCTATCACCTGATTAGCTAGCTTTCAAGATGAGCCCTCCAAGGAATTAGTGTTTGCACAATTTGATTTATATATAGGCTAGGAGGACATAGTAACTGGTAAGTAGAATTGTTTTTATAAGACAAGAAATTATTTTTAGTCTCTTTCTTGGAATGCTAGTTTTTATTATTACATATAATTTATATTTCAACAGTTTCTTCTGGTTCAAGTAATCCAATGAGAAAGATTTCTGTCTATGTCTGTGAATTAAATTTGTGACAAGAAATTGAGAAGATTTCATGAATCCAATAAGAAAGACTTCTTTCATATGAAAAAATCTAGACGAAATCAAGACCGGACAAAAAATGCTTTTATTAGCGTTTCTCCTTCACGCATCATCTTTTTTCCATGTTTCTGAGATTGACAGGAAAACTTACGGTGTCTGAATATCGCTATTTTATAGCAATTTCAGACTGTTCCATCACATGCTTTATGGATTGAGAATCAAGAAACCACTAATCATTACATCTGTCATATCTGCAGAATGAAGTACTATAAAAGTTACTGCAAGATCTGAACGCGTCGTTTCTCTTTGATTTGCATAAAATCGTCCCTTCAATGTCCCTTTCTGTCCACATCTCTTTAACCCTTATATATAGTCGAAGTCCTAAGAACAGCCTGCCTATGAAACAGAAAAATTAAACCACCTCTCTCTCTCTCTCTCTCTCTCTCTCTCTCTGCACAAAAATGGTTGCATCGGACGTGAAGAGCCTCGTGCACAGTGTGAAGTTGTCGTCGGTGGTGCCGGCTAAAGTGACACCCAACAACACAGTGCACGAGCTGACTAGCATGGACCTGGCCATGAAGCTCCACTACCTCAGGGGGCTCTACTTCTTCAGGAGCGACGCCGCCCGGGGGGCTCACCATCTTCGACCTCAAGAAGCCCATGGCCTACTTACTGGAGCTCTACCCCACGGCGTCTGGCCCGATCAGGCAGTCCGAGACTGAGAGGCCTGTCATCGAGTGCAAGGACAGCGGGATCCGCACGGTTGAGGCTCAGTGCGACATGTCACTCGACGAGTGGCTGGCGGCAACCGAGGAGAATGGTGGCTGGGAGCTCCAGGACCTGCTGGTCCATTCTGAGGTTCTTGGCCCTGAACTTGGTTTCTCTCCCATGATTTACGTTCAGGTAATTCAGTTACCATGTGTCAGTCTTCTATTTTAGAACTGTAAATATCCTATGTTGATGATCGATCCAGTAGATTGAATTTGTGCAAGAAGATCTCCACTTCACACCATGGAACATGTCAATCTAGCCCACCGAGCTTACCTTAATTTAGGCTGGCCAGTCATTCGCACCGGACACTCATCTTTCAAGTTTTAACAGTTGAATAGTTTGATGGACCAAGAGATAAAGACTTTTGGCTGATACCTCGTCTAAAGATAGGAGGTTTTGCTGAGGATTCTTCAGCGATTTTGACCTCGTACAGTTTGTCAACGCAAACCCTGCCTCTTCCGTCAAATGCCACCGTCCATAGGACTCGGTCATCCTAGTATTTCCACGTGGAAATAAAGTTTCCTTATTTTTGTGCAAAAAATAAAATATTTAAAAAATATTTTTATAAACACAATTGTTTATTACTTTCACGCAATCCAACAACTGGCCAGAGAAAGAAAGAGAGAAGAAAAATAAATAAAGAGAAAGAAAAGAAAAGGAAAGGAAAAAGGAAAAAATAATTAAAAATTTTCAAAAAATTATTAAAATTATTCACGTCAGCGTTGGTCATGTCACGCCAACACCATCATTCCATGTCAGCACCGGCAGGCCAAATTTAGCCAAATCGGCTGAATTAGCACAAATACAGAGGATTTATGACTCAATTGATAAAAAAAAAAAAACATTTTGACGAAATTGACATAATTGTAATGGGTATATGACTTTTTTGGTAATTCTTCCCATAGGATTTGGTCATCATGGTATCTTGATAAGAAATTAAGACTATTTGGTTTGTAGAAAACAAATGATTTGAAAAATATTTTCCTAAAAATAATCGTTTATATCACTTAGAATAATTAGTCAATGAAAATTAATTTTTATTATCAACAAACACTTTCATGGACAATAAAAATACTTTTTGTTTATTTATTTTTGTGAGCGATACAAATTCATTTTCTGCGAAACGAACGAACCATCTACTTATCGACTTTGAAATATTGATTAATCTACATAATTGTGAATCATATCAAAAGGGGTTAAAGGAAAAATACAATTGGCATGTGAAACGGCAAAGAAATGCAAATTAGGCTCCGTTCGTTTTACAGAAAATATGGCGTTTCTGGAATATGTTTTCCAGGAAGCCATTTCCCAGGAAAATAACCATATTTTTTGTTGTTCAGCTGAAATCTGAAAATATACTAGAAAGTATTTTTTTCTATTCGAAAAATAAAATCTTTTCCTCCATGCACTCATCTCAATAATTTTTTATTCTATTTTTAAAAATCGTTTTTTTAATTATATTTTTTCTTTTCTTTTCTTTTCTTTTTCCTTTTCTTCTTCATTGGCCAGTCACCGGCCGAACGGCGACTAACAAGCGGCCACGTCAAGCCGGAGCCTCGACAAAGGCCGGCAAGGCTCGAGCCGGCTAGATTTCGATGAGGTCAAGCTTGGGCGGCTTGTGGCGAAGCTTCGCCTCACCAGATTAGGCAAAGCCGAGCTCATCCAACGCCAGCAAGATCAAGCCCACCAGATCGGCAACCTAAGGCGAGACTCGAGCCTCGCCAAAGGTCGCTAGAGCCTCACCTATGTTTGGCAACCTCAGGCGAGCGAGCTCGAGCCTTGCCAGAAAGCGGCTGGATCTAGTGGGGCTTAAGCTCGCCTAAGCTCGCCGATGTTAGGCGAGCTTAGCCTTGCCTGATCAAGCGATGCTTAAGCTCACCTGTGGCCGGCGACCGGCCAATGAAGAAGAAAAGGAGAAAAAATAATTAAAATTTGATTTTTAGAATAATAAAAATAAATAAATAAATAAATAAATAAAAGGAAAAAGTATTTGATAAAGGAAAGTAGGGTGAAAGAAGATATGGAAAATGTTTTCCTCTTTCTCAAGAGTGGAAAATATTTTCCCCAATCATAGAATACCTTTTTCCTTTGATGAAAAATATTTTCCCTAACTAATTCTTTTTTATTGAAATGAAAGTTGAAAAATCTGGAAAAACGTTTTTCTGAAGGTTATTTTTCGTGAAACAAACGAAATAGATGATCATTACTCCTTTCTGTTGAGTTCTTGCATTCTATCTATCATCAATAATCAGCATCTATTTTTCATTAAAACGGCATGGACCTCCATGTCTTGCCAATCAAAGCTATGGCATGGAAGCGATCGCAGAAATAGGTTTCTATCGAGGCCTTGAATGTGGAGTGATTGTCCTGCAACTTGTTATTGCGAAAGCAGCATGGCGGGTTCTCATTAATGACCCCTTTCGAAGTGTTACCTAAAAAACGGCTGGTCCCTAAATGAACAACTCCCAAATAAACAAGAAAGAAAAAGCTTTAAACCAAAATTGGTCATTGGCACCCCAGCATTCCTGCACCAGTTCATTGGTCCTGTGCTTCTATAGGAAGGAGCAAGTGCTATCAACGTGTTACTTCCTTGCCGAGGATGTGTGCTCAGTTCTTGTCGAGGGTCGCTCTCGAGCATTCATTAGAGACTCATTCCGTCTATTAGTTGTCCGATTAGAAAGACGTCCTATTTGGTGTTGCATTGTAAACTTCCCATGAAGAAGAGGGAAAATTTTCCTCGTGTCGTACTTTAACGACCGTGCTCTTTTTGGTATCGATTCAGATTAAGGGTTGTTTACTTGTTTCTGTTTTGTTTGTTCAAATAGAAGAGTAGAAGGGAAAGAAGGGAGAAGAAAAAGAAGGTTCTTGTTTTATCAATCGGAATGCTTTTCCTCCTCCGTTTTGTTTGGTTTGGTGGAAGCGATTATCTTTTTCTTTTGCTTGTTTGGAAACTTTGAAAAGGGTCGTAGATGTAGCAGATGTGTGAGTAATGACATGTTGTCTTGGAGACACAGTTCACTTGGTTCGCATGCGGAGGAATCTGTGTGGGTCTGAGCTGGGCTCATGTCCTCGGAAATGCATTCGCAGCTTCGCCCTTCATCAACATGTGGGGCCAGATGATGGCGGGTCACGCGCCACTCAAGCCCCTCCACACACCGGTTCCGGAAAGGCCCACCTACCCCGCTGTGTCAGGCCTTGACATGGCGCCATCCACCATTAAAAGGGTCGACCCGGTTGGGAACTGTTGGTTAGTCGTTAATAACTCTAAGTTGGAAACCTATTGAGTTCACATCACCTTGCAACAACTTGATCGCATCATGGGCAAATACGGATTGTTTGGTGAATCTAAAACATCGCATTTTGAACTACTGTCCGCTTTAATCTGGAAATCCTTGTCGAAGATAAGGGGAGACAACGGGCCGAAGGTTGTAACTGTGTGTGAGAACAATGTCCATAGAGAACTACATCCGTTACCCTCAAATGGCATGGGTTTGGCCAGGGCCGAAGTGAATTTCTTGGCAGCAGAAGCAGAAGTATCCGATCTTGCGAGACTGATTGCCGAGACCATGAATGAGAATGGCTTGATTGAAGAAATGGTCGAGAAAGATGACGGCAAGCTGGACTACATTGCATATGGGGCAAATTTGACATTTGTGAATTTAGAGGGTGCAGATGTATATGGGGTAGAGTTGAAGGGCCGGAAGCCAATTTTTGCAAATTACACAATAAGTGGGGTTGGAGATGAAGGGGTGGTGTTGGTCCTTCCAGGACCAGGAAATGGGAATGAGAAGGGCGGTGGCTTTGGGAGAACGGTGACAATGGTCCTGCCCCACGCTCAAATGGCACAGATCAGGAAGGAGATTAATGAAACGTGGGGCCTTTTGCCCTACTGACAGGGCGACGGCCTCTGACATAGAAATGCATGTGTCCTTACTCCGCTGGTAAGGACACATGAAGAAATTCATCATAGTGCATAAAAATATATTTGGATTTGTGTTTTTCCAAATAAAATTATGTTAAAAGGTCAATATTTCTCCCTCGTGTCATCTTTCTCCCATGTTTCTAATCCTGACAGGAAAATTAATGATGTATGGAGATCACTATTTTATCGCAATTTCTGACTGTTCTATCACATTATCCATGCACTGAGAATCAATATCAAGCTATAAAGTATGGAAACAGAGACAAATCTGATGACTTATCGAAACTTGGACTGTGCGCAACATTCCTCTTAAAGACGGTCTCCATTTATCGCAGGACAAGAACAACGGAACAATCAGAACAGAAAGAAATCCAGAATTCAATCATCGAACTTGTCCAACATATCGTACACCAGCGAGCCAATCAATTGTTAGCAACAAAATCTCCGGCGAGCAAGGGTTAGGTAACCAAATCTCAAGTTCCCAAGCAATGTGGCTTTACAAAACATAAACAGCATACACAAGTCTATTTCCTTCCCAAAACGACAAGGATCACTGGATGGTGATGCAGTCTATTTCCTTCCCAAATCGATGAGGATCACAGCATGGGATGCATTGTATGAGGGAGCTATTGGTGAATTATCAATCGCCAATGGGAAAAAATTGACTCAAGATGCATGATTCTCCTTCTCATCTGAGTTTCTTGCCTGCGGCACCAAAACTTCCGGAGCTGCTACACCAGCCTCCTTGCTGAGAATTGTCTCATCACTCCGATCAGCATTCCTTTCTCTTAGCACATTACTGCCACTAGGAGCCGGCGTTCGCATAGCCCTAGGTAACTTCAAAGGAATGTCTCCCTGGAGAGATATACCATCATCTGGCTTCTCAGATGCCTTCATTGTTGGCTCAGGCAATGCAGGAGGTGGAGCCACAGGAACAAGCTGGACTACAGCTTTCCCCCATTTCTTTCTCTGATTAGGCTTTGGCGCCTTTGTCTTGGCCTGTGAGGGATGTGAAATGACCAAGAATGTGCAGGAGAAATCAGAACCGAAGTGACATGTAACAGTTAGTGTGTGGTGGTACTAAAGTGACTACAGTCCCGAATTAAAGCAGTTTAAGAGGTGACGAGAAGCAAAGACTTTCCCCTTTATCTAGACTAGCATAAAATTAAAGATGATAATCTTGCCATCGTTTTAAAACAAGTTACAGATAGGGCGTGACCTTTGGAGTTCAATGCCAGAAGTGAGATACTAGTATTTTTTTGGGGATACATAGCCACCTGCATACTATTGCATGGCAAAAGAACAATGACAAAGGAAACATACCAAGGTGTTCCCAATGTCGGATAAAGGTTTCCTCCTCGCACCAGCATCATCAGTTGAGTCAACAGGCTTTTCACCAAATGCACTCTGAAGTAAACTTGCCCCATGGGAGGCTAGATTAGATTCACCTGTTTCTTCATTGTTCCCATTGTTCAAGGCACCGCTTTTATCTTGTTCTGAAGATTCCTCCAACTCTTTTGCAGATGCATACTCTCTGTTGGTGCACTTAATGGATAGGCAGCCACAAGATGGGCCGCAGAGTGATCCAGCGCCCCGACATTCACATCTCGATGTTTTGCATGATGAGCTTCTGCTGCATGAGCAGCAAACCTCAGTACTACCCTTTGAAGAGGTTCTTTCGCCAGAACTCTCCATATTTACGTCATTCACTTCATTAATCTCTGGTTCTTGGGTATCAGAAGATGAATGGCGTCCATTTTTGGCTCTTCTCCTTCGTGGCCGTTTGCCTGACTCTACCCAGTCTTCATCATCGTCATCTACTACCCACTCATCATCATCATCTTCTGCTGCATCACCATCTGAAGAATCTGATTCTGATGTGTCCATGTCCTCGAATAGAAACATTGATGCCCTATGTTCCTACAGAAAAAATCCCCCCTCAATACCCAATTCGACCAAAAATAAAGAAAGAAAAAAAAAAATCAATACAAGCCAATCAATGAGATGGAAAATCCCAACATTATGCGGGCACATAAAACACACATCACCAAAGCATAAACTACAAGGTAAACTTCAGAAAAAATACTGATTCCTAACACTTCAATGGAAAATAGAGCAAGAAAAAGGCAGACATCTCCCAAACCTGCTTGCGTAGGCCATATTTATGCGGTCCCATGTTTAGGCTGGAATCCCCTGAATCTGCTGCATTTGATTTGTGGTGCTTCTTCAAGAGGATGTCCTGCCAAATGTTTGAGACCACTTTAAAAGCATAATCAAGACCATAATAGATACAAGATAATCAACTAGTGACAATTACATCACAAGCACACACACACACACACAAAAAAAAAAAAAAAAAAAACTCATATTATCAAAAGATCTAAGTACAAAAGAGCATTAGGGATTGTTTGACCCGAAGAATTAACAAATAGCTACGTATAGAAGCAAATCACATTCCCATGCTTGTGATAACAGATGAATGCTTTACCAAGATGCTTATGGTAGACTTTCAGAATAACTACCGTATCAATATCTAGCTCCTTAAATAGAACTAATCATTAAAGATACTAGCAGCATATTTACCAAGTTACTCAAACTGCAGCTAGAACACAGGTTTAGCTGGTTCAAGTACACCTGTCCACGTAAGGCTCTACCTACCGAATGCATATAATGCTCGAGTGTTCTCACCTGCGACTTTAGCTGATGGACAAGTTCTGTCTTCTGCATTTCCAACTGTCTGATCACAGTGCTCAGTTTGACAACTCTCTCCTTTAAATCTCTTATATGTGAGTCCTTCTCTCTGCAATCAACCTCTTTATCCCACAGTAGACACCTTTAAAAATTCAAGAAGAGTCAAGTTCAGCTTGTATTTTTTTTAGCAATTGCAGGGTGGAAACAGTTTAGCTACATCAAATGCATTAACATCAAACAATCTCAGAAGTAATAGAACATGATACTTTCCTACCAGACATGTATGACTTACAAAATTTCAGAATCTACTAGAAGATCACAATATAGTACTACATTAAGTCAATCTGACATGTGTAGTATGATTAGTGCTTAGTACCTCGAAGAGGATGCCAAATTAAAAAGGTAGTTCATCAGGTTCTTTGCCTCTGCTAGGGAACGAATTTGATTCCAACGTCCCTTGCCACTGAAGACCCTTTCACGCTCTTCTGCTTCTGATAGTTGCGATGCCATGGACACTAAGGTGCTGGAAGAAGTCGCAAGCATGTTCTCAAGAGCAAAAATTCTTGAATTCCTTGCACCAGGAGACATGGTAGGTGGACAATCACTACAAAGTAATCATCCAAAGATGTTTAGAGCATAGCAACGCCAATATGAAGATGATGAACCAGCTAATGGTGAATTGTCGCAAACAGAATTTGCTGCTACTTCCCCAACCTTAAGTTTGCTTGCTTTTGCAATTCCGCTTCTTCCTTAAGTCTAGCAATCTCCTTCGCCATTTTGCCCCTCCTACAGAATGAATGGAACTTATTTAGGAGAGGGAATACACTGTGCCACATGCATGCAAATGACAATCTGAAAGCACAAAAACTGACAAAGTCCCACATCATTACTAACTGGCCAAAATCCAAAAACAATAATGGAGACTGAACTAATATAAACGTGCATATAGACCCAACTATGCTTGTTCATGAACACACCATAATTTAGTGTGCTTAGAACTCATTCAAGAATGACATTTACCAAGAAACAAGAAGCAACTGCCTCTGTCATGTATAGCAGAATACTGAATTAAACCTACTATAGTACGATGGCATCAATGAACCGCATTAACCAAAAAAAAATAAACAAAAAAAGGGCAAATTGAAGGACCATAATATACTATACAACTGAGACAATGTTAAAAAAAAAAAAAAAAAAAATCTAGAACCCAAACAAACAATAAACTTTGTATGATCATGAAGACAAGAAATACACTCAATTGGATTTCCTACGTGATAAGTAAGAATTGAACTCACTCTTTCATATGACGTTCATATTCAGAACGTACTTCATGAACCCGTATGGTGACTTCTAGCTCATGCTCAATGGCCCGCATCAAAGCCTTTTTTCAACAATATACAATTTGTCAGAATCATATTAGAGAAGGAACTCCACTATGCCCTAAGACATTAGATATCTATGAGATTAAAGGTTCAATTGGGCTAATCCAGGTGTAGTGAGCCTGTAGGCCTCTGGATAAGATAAACTTTCTAACATCACACGTTAAACAGGATGTAAAATGGACACTAAAATACTCATGTGAAAGCTTAGAATACCTGAATTCCTGGACCATTGCCACCCACAGCACCTGCACATCAAAGGAAAATTAATTGACAAAGTATAAAGACAAAAAGATGAGCACAATGCCTATGTTTTTGTAAGCTCCCTACCAGATGTCTCCCTAGAGGAAGCTTTTCGAGACTCAAGCAATTCTTTCAGCCTTTTGGTAGCCATAGAAGCTTCTTCTGTCTTCCGCTGTAAGACCTGATATTGATCACGAGCACAAAATAATAGAAAGAGTAAGAGAATCGTAGACTCTTGATTAAGAAAAAATTGAAGGAATCTACCAAAGAAGAAACTAAATTACCATCTTCTGCCTTTGGTTCAAAGCCAATAACTTGTGCATCTCATACTCATTCCTCCGTCCCTCTTTCTTCAGCTGTAAGACAGAAACACACATTTATAGGAGACCTAATATAGAGTAGCGAAAACATAATTTCTTGGAACCAATAATAAGATGAACGTGACACTCTAATGCAGGTGGTTACAAAGCCGAACGTTAAAATTTTCAATGTCCAGACAGATTCTTATCAAAGCCATATGATAATGCAATGTTCATCCTATGCATTCAACTTTCTTCACAAATATACAAATAATTGTGACACTGGGTCTTGCATGTTGTAAATAACAAAATAAAGTCCCATTTCGAAAAAAAAAAAAAAATCATTTATTTCTCCCCCTTAATATCATGACCTAGTGGGAATTGATATGTCATTTTCGAAAATATAGAAGCGGTAACGAGAAAGGAGTTAAATCGCGATCACGGGTTGCATAACAATTATACAGGGTGGGTCAGTGTTGTTGTGGGATCAAATGGTGATAAAGGTCAATAAAGAGTCGGAGGTGTCCCAAACATTAATTTTTTCCTTGGCTTGCCCCTTTAAAATCTCAAGATTCTCTAGTTCTTGCTGGAAATCTAAGAATCCAAACAATTTTACAAACATTTGATGAATTTAATTGAAAGCATTACGAATTCATTAATTTTGCATATACCTGGAGAACCTCTTTCTCCCTTGTTGCCTTCCACTGTCGGAATTGTTCAGATTCTTGCTTTATCTTATGTTGTAATTGAACCTATAGAAAGCCCAATTTGTCACATTAGTAATAAAACAACGAATTCCAATACATCACTTTGTTCTAGTAAGAATTGGCACCTTCTGAGTTTTTATTCTCTGAATCTCATCTTGCAATCGTCTGCCAGCCTCATCGCTTTTTTGCTTTTGTCTTAAAAGTTGAGCTTGTGCATCTTGTTTCTTCTTCAACTCTAACACCTGGAGAACTTTCGAATTAGACCAGGACATGATGAAAATTGAATAGTAACTGAAGTTCAAAGTTCACCTGTGCTTCAAGAACATTTAGTTTTTGAAGATATTCCTCCTTTAATCTCTGAGCATTGTCACCAGATGTAGATGAAATGTTTGCAAGATTGCATCTCAGTTCTTCAATCTCTTTCTGCAGGATTGTGATGCTAATGATGTATCATACTACATTTAATCGTTGTCTTTGGTATTCAGGAGCAAAGACAGACCTGTAAAGACTTTTTCTCTTGTTCCAAGTCCAAAACTTTTCTCTCATAGTGTTGTTTTAGAACTGAAGTGTCAACATTTGCAAACCGCTTCATTTCAGCCTTCAAAACATAAAACAAAGCAAAGGATGAACCCAATTACTGATTGGTGGAACACCCAACAAATCGTCACCAAGCAAATCAAGATAGAAATTTCAAACTAGTTACTAAGTGTTCTAGCAAGGCAACAAATCACTGCAAGAAATATTGTTTAGTGGTCACATTTGCCATGGACAAAGCTTTTCAGATGAATCGTTCAGATGCAGGATTATCTTTTTCCTTACTCTGTCGGCTGAAATTATTCTTGATCCATCTTCATTAAAGTAAGGGGCCCAATGGTGAAAAAGGATCATAGAAAACAATTACCAGTCATTCATAAAGATGCAGTAAGATAAACCTTTTTTTTCCTCAATTCTCGGCAAAAACAGAATACAGGTATATTGCTAATTTACCAGAGCGAACAATTATTACCTCCTTCTGCTCAAGTTTTTTATCCAGTTCTTTCAGCTCCATCCCCAGTTTCTCTTGAAGTGAAGAGTGTTCTAACTCTTTCTCGTCAACTTCAATTTCATCTGCATACATAAGAAAAGCAAAGAATTTTGTTAGTGCATATAGGTTGCGCACCCCACTTTTAAGGAAAAACAACCTGCCTCATTAAATAAAGAAGTTAAACAAAACAAAGCCCCTACTTCAAAGAAAACAGTAGGAGATGACCAAGAATAAACTACATAAGTCTCTATTGTCAGATACAAAATAGCAGATACTTGGAATCGGAAACTAAAATGATCAGCATAGTATTAGCTCAGCCCACTGCATATTCACACAAGCATTATCTTTAGCTTGAAACCCAGAAACCCATACAAAGCATATAAATCATACCTGTGAGGTCCACACTTTTAGCTTCAGAACCAGAAGAAAAATCATTTAAGCAAGAAGCCAATGTGCTGTTGGAGCGAGATCCATCATCGTCCGAATCAATGGAATCCAGAACATAACGTTTTGCGTGAAGTGAGCTTTGTAGGCGAAGCAATTCTGCTTCTAACTCTTGGATTTTGGACACATAAGATTTGACCAAACCATAATCCTAAATAACATATGCAACTTGGTTGAACCAATTACAGGGAAAAGAATCAGAACAATAAAAAACAGAAGATACATTTGCAAACCTGATCTGAGTTACAATCAATTTCATCCCACGATTTGCCGCTTCGAGCTGATTCAATTTTCATAATCAATTTGTCTTTTTCAACCTAACACATCCAAGGAGCATAAATCAGAAGATTTCATGAAGCATGTGCAAAAAATCTGCAATAACTGGTCTGGTGTAGGAAAACCAGTCGGATGTACCTGTGCATCGACAGCACGCTGCATCAAATGCTCACAAGTGATATGACGCTCTTGCAACTCCCGTCGTAACTCCACATTGCTTGCTTCAAGCAAAGAAACTTTATGCTTGAGGATCTGTATAAGCAAGTGCAGATCAGCACCTAAACCACATTGTAAGGACTGTGAGAGCACTTAAGGATAGTACTCTACTTGAAGTTCTTCATATGGTCCGCTAGCGTCACCACGATATATTAGTAGCTCCCCTTGCAACTGCTCTATTTGGCTTCGCATCCTTTGCATTTGAGCTGCCATCGGATCACGATTGATCTAGAACCAAATAAGGAAGATAAGCATCACCAAAAATAAAGGTGCATGATGATATACATAAAGCATGTTAAGGTGGACCATGAAGACATACCACAGCTTTGTTTTGAATGTTGCGAGCACGATTTGCATACTTAAGGGTGTTCAATGTCTCCTCGGCGTTTGTTTCGGCAGGACTCACACAAGCTACATATATAACCAGTAAAATGCAGTCAAGATGAAGATTAAAAAGGTTAGAATCATAAAGGATCGAAATTCTAGTCTAAACCAAATCAGTAGCATACCTATCATCAATGTTTTGCTATTTCCTCCAAGAGAATCCTACATAGCCAAATTGCGAAAATCAATTGTCAAAAAAGGTTATGACTGTTAAAAATAAATCGACAGGGTTCCATTCATAGGACGGGAGAAAAACATTAAGTGCTTCTAACGTCAAGGATTCAGTGATGTTTTGCTCTTCAAAAGTCCTGTAACTCATCTAATTACTCGTGTTGCTGTTTGTTGTCACTACACATACTAGCTAATAATATATCTCTATGTTAACCCCACACAACTGGATTATTGCTTTCTTCGCAACAGCTATATATATCACAAATGATGGTATTGGTAGCAAGAAGATTCATTCTCATTTCAACATCACTTCAGTTTTCAAGCAACCATTGCAAATGTAAAAGGCTATGTAATCCTCCGCGGATCAAGGACCAATACTTACAATGAAAACACTTAAAGTGAAGGGCTATGCAGAGTTAGCATTTGACACAACTTAAAAGACAAAAATTGCAATACATGCCTGTAACAAGCGTGTTAGCTTGCTATCACGATATGGAACATGGCCTCCCTCTTTCCGCTTCTTCTCATCTCCTAAGGCACTTATTACATTGCCAAGAGCCAACAAACCTTTGTTGATGTGAATGCCTACACAATAGTCACTTAAAGTCAACAATCAAGAAAGTATTCATGGAATCTGTCTACAAAAGAACACCAGAAGAATATTGCCGCGGGTGAAGATACACAAAAATTATCAAGCTTAAGCTACCTACCAGTCATGACAAATACATTACCAGGTGAAAGAAACTTTGATTCATCAAACTACTCTATGTTTGAAACATTTGAGTACTACCTTCTTTAAAGCGCATTCCATCCGCACCAGTTCGTTTTGCTCTTTCTGATCCAGCTAGGTCAACTAAATGAAGTTTTGCACACAAAATATCATCACCAAAGTCATCATCACTGGGAAAATGAGCCATCTTCTTTTGCTCCATCGTGATTGTGAAGATAGCATGTGATCGGCTGAAACATGTGTAAACAACATATTTTCAGCTTTAAAAACTTACCACATTGCAAACATAGACGAAAGTGGAAATGACAATTATAAGAAAGGGCCTGAAACAATTTGCTTCCATCTTAATTCGAAATATAGCAAGCTTCAACCATATTACTACTAGAACTTATGGAAGAGATATGTTTCATATTCACAAACTCATGTATGGTAAGTTCGAAAAAATCAACCAAAGTATCAAGAATTTAAACACATTACCTAGACTGACTATTCATGTTGGTGCTCCCAGTAGCACGAGACAAAGAACCCCGAGACAAATACAACGCCATCTCTTCCTTTGTCTTAACTTCTGCTTCAGTCACTCCAGCAAGTGTTATCCCACCATGTACTGTTTCTCTAATTTGTATAGGAACTCTAGCAGGTCCTAATGCCTTTGCTGCAGACACCCCTTCACCTTTACAGAGAGTAGATGAATTTTGATCGAGGAGATCAAAAACTTCTTCTTTGAAAATCTGCCATAGCAAAATTTAAAGTCTCGTCATCACCAGCAAAGAATATCCCCAAGAGATATCATTGTTTACAGGGGCACAGTCACTAGTTGATGATAGGAGATGCCAAAACCAAAACCCCAGCATTGGATACTGACACATTTACCTCAATAAAGGAAACCCTGATGAGAAACTCAGTGGAATCTCTCATAGTCTCAACTTTTCTGAAAATCGTGTCCATCACTTTAGGTATGATTCCACTGATGCTCCCTTCACCATTATAATTAGTTCCCATGGTGTATGTTTTGCCAGAACCAGTCTTCAGAACAACATAAGTTCAATTTCAGTCTTCCTATTGAATAAGTATCCACAAGGAGACAACAAGAATCTAGACGGAAAAACCTGGCCATATGCGAGGACGGTGGCATTGTAGCCTCTGAAGAGCGCATCGACAAGCGGAGCAACGCAGTCATTGAAGATGGCCGAAGAAGGCAATCCCGTGCTCCCATACACATAGTCATATGTGAACGAATGCGACCCAATTTGCACCTAACGGATAAATCCGGCCAAGACAGAAACTTTAGCAAGCTCGCCGCCCCCCCCCCCCCCAAAAAAATAACTCGATCTTCACTCGCTAATCACGTCAATAAAAACTACGCCGCCGGGTGTCACACGGACGAGGAGGAGCGCAGTACCTGAGGCTCTCCGGGAACGACGGTGATGCAATCGGTGCAGCCGATGAGGAGCTCCGAGGTGATGAGAGGCCTGATGTTGACGGCGACTTTGACGCAGTCCCTCTCGCCCGCCGCCGAGCCGTTGGGAGCCGGCCTAGCCTCGCAATTGTCCATGCCGCGGGAGCCGAGACCGGTCCAGGCCCCCCCTGGAACTGCAAGGAAGAACGTTACTCTCGCCGAAATCGAATCGGCGACGCCCGGGCAGAGCGAGTAGCAACGGAGGAGAACGGGAGTCGAGCCGGGACCGGAAAACACAGCGCGGCGCTCTGGAGCTGGCGATGCGATTGGTCTGGCGAAACGGAGAGGAGATCCAGAGGAGCGTACTGTGCCGAGTAGACTGAATGAAGAATGGTAGGGCGAAGAAGAAGAAGATGAGAGAGAGAGAGAGAGGGAGAATTTGAACGATGGAGAGGGGGAGGGCGGAGGAGAAATGATGGGTAGGGCGGATGGAATTGAAAATGGAGAGGCGGTCAGATCCGAATTCAAATGTTTTGGGGGGGAGGTCACGTGACGAGCACCGTGACCTTTTGGGGACTGGGGAGGGGGTGGGGGGGGGGAGGGATTCTCAAATTACATTTCCAGATTAAGGGTTGACATCACGGAGCTAACGACTAAAAAGAAAGGTCCACATCACCCCCAAAAAAAAAAAAAAAAAAAAACATTTTAACTGCTATACCCATGTCGTATTTACTTCAAATTAATTTTGGTATCGCAGAAAACCCCGAATCAATGCATTCGTATCATATTTAGCTATTTCCCAAGTCATAAAAATTAATTTGTCATAGACAGATTTTTGACCAAAAAAAAAGCTTGACATTGACTTATGATATAGTCCTATGTAATTACTGAATACTTTCTCCTCGCTCAATCACAAACACACGCACACAAGAACAAGCACAATCCCATACAAACAATTAATGAGCAAATTCTTAATTCGCATGAATCGAATTGATCGGGATCACTGATTTTGTAGACCTTGTGTGTGTGCCTCACATTCTCTCACGTTTGTTTGGGTCCATGGACCCAGCGTAGGCAAAATTTACTCCCTAAATGGAGCTAGGTAGGACATTGCCCCATATATGCAATGTGATGTGAGCAATTAATCACGTTATTCGTATGACATGCTTTGTTGTCTTACATGGCACTCGTATTTTAAAATCGCTCGCTTTTAATTACATGACTACCATGTGAATAATAATTACATAAAGGACCTTTGAGTTAATATGATATTTTGACTTAATATATAAGAGATGTGCCTTGTTTTAACTATCCAAACAGTTGACATTTAGAGAAGTCGATACAATTATTATCCATAGATTGATATGCTGACTCTACTAATCTCCTTTTGATCTGTTTTTATATATTTAATTCTTCCTACAATTGTTCAATAAAAGTCATGGGAATTGAATGAAATTCATGGGATGCATAAAATAGGGGTAATGGCATAGATAATTCATGAAATTTCACCTAAAATGCAATGTAATTCTCGAACTTTAAATTTCTTCAATAGGATTCCCAAACTTTCACTCAATGTGCAATATCGTCATTGAATTTTTAATTTATTTAATGCAATCCCTTAACTTTTAGTACATATTCAATTTAGTCCTTGGACTTTTTGAAAATGTTCAATGCTGTCATTCCATTAATTCAAGTTCAATGACAACGTTGAACATTTCTATACAATCCATTAGTTTAAGGACTATATTGAACAAATTAAAAGTTCAATGATGACATTGCGCATTGAATTAAAATTTAGTCATCGAATTGAACAAATTTAATGTTTATGGATCAAATTGCACATTTAATCAAAGTTCATAAACTACTTGTGTCATTTGTCTTATAAAATAAATTACAGTCGGAGTCCAAAACTTGTTGCAATATTGCACTTGAATTTAAAACTTTAGTTTCATGCATTTGACTCCTAAAATTTGTCACAAACCTCAATATTAGTAATTCCATTAACTCCGCGTGGCGTTGAGGTATTGACAGATAGGCAACACGTAAACAAAATTACTTGTAATAAGGAAAAAAGGACTGAAGTTAACAAAAAGAGAGGGAAAAAAGAGAGGGGAAAAAGACACAGAAAGGCAAGGACAGAGGACTGCATAATGAAGGGGCAAGGGGGATCAACACTTAGGGCATGCATGATAATCATTATATTTCTCTATTTTTCTATTTTCTATTATTTGGAAAAGGTTTGAAACATAAATTCGTTGAGTAACGTAATTTCATTTTTCTATTTCCGGGACAAAATTTTAGCCCAGAAATAACTTTAGAACAAAAATGAGAAGTAGAAAGATTTTACTCTTCTATTTCAGGAAGAACAACAAAAATAAAAACTTTTTCCATCACTCCCCCTCACTACAAGCAACCCACTCGCCGCTCGTTGCCACAATTTCTACATCAACACTCTTAATTTAATTGATTAAGGATGTTTTATCTAGGGGTGAGCATGGTCCCGGTTGGGCCGATCTACCCCCTAACCCTAGGACCAACCCGCACAATACTGGTCCTCAATTTTTGGGACCGAGGACCGACCATATTGAGCTTGGGACTGAGGATCGGATTGACCCAATGGGTTCGGTCCGATTTCAGGATGAACCCGGGACCAACTGATAATTTTTTATTTCATTTTTTGTACTCCTTAAAAAAGCGATTGAGAACCAGACTGACCCAATGGGTATGATTTGGTTTCAAGGTCAACTCAGGACTAACCAATAATTTTTTATTTCATTTTTTGTATTCCTTGAAAGGGTAACTGAGGACCGTATCGACCCAATGGGTTCGATGATGAGCAAAGTCAGCTAAGAAAGATAAGCGGTGAGGGTCAAGTGGGGTGAGCGTCAAACAGAATGAGTATCGAATGTCGAGCGGAGAGCAACAAGCCAAATGAGCATCAAGCGGCAAGCGGCACGAGTGACCCAAAACGAGCGAGGCGAGTGTCAAGTGGCGAGCGGAGTTGTTTTTTTCGATTTTAGCAAATTGAAAACTAAGAGGACAAATAAGATAGAAGATAACGAATACTAGAGGAGATGCCAAAAGGTGCATTTTTGGACGCCGTGAGGACTCCTTACAAAAACATTTTCCTCTTTCGTAAATTATAACTATTGACGTGGTAAAAGACATTAAAAACCTAAATTATTAAAGAACAATGTAAAATTACTTGAACTCCTCACTAAAGAACTGTTTAATGTTGTTGACGCCGTTTATTTTAAGGTTTTCTATATATAAAAAAAATTATAAATAATATATATATATATATATATAGTCAGGGTTGGTCCAAATTGAACCGACCCGGAACTTTCAGGATTGAGGACCGACCTGCATAATGCTGGTCCAGAAATTCTAGGGCCAAGGACCAACCCAGTCTCCTTGGGAATTGGACCAAGACCGGTAGGGTTGGGCTGATCTCGGGTCGGTCTAGGGTTGACCCTGGACCGATACTCACCACTAGTTTTATCTCATGAAAGAGTGAAGCATGATGAATGGAAAAGAGCATAGGATGGAGATATTTAAGAAGGCTTATCAAACATATTTATGTTCCAAGAACAAAAATCTTGTGTTGTACCAAATACGCATCTCGCTCAAAAACTCGTTTTAAGATAATAGAAATAGAAAAATATATTTACGGCTAGAAATTGTTTAGGGTTAACATAACGAAAAATTCTAAACTAGTAAACTTATGACAAATTTACCCAAAACTAACTTTTTAATCACCAAAAATCCCAAATCAGTACACTTTTGATAAATTTTATCCCAAACGTAATAAATTTACCTTCTGTTAGTTTCCGTTAAATTTAACTATCAAATTGCCAAGTTGGATGAGACGCGATAATTGATTGGTGTAACGGTTTAGAATTTTACTCTCCGTTTATCACAGTTATATCAATTATGTGATTTTTTTTGGCATTATTCCAATTTAACAGAAGGTATATTTATTACAAATATACCAGTTTGGAATTTTTGAATACCAATTTGGGATTGATTTTTTGTGATAATTTAGAATATATTTATCACAGATATACCAGTTTATGATTTTTCACGATCAAAAAATTAATTTGAGGTAAATTTGATAAGTGTACCAATTTGTGGCTTTTTTTGTGGTAGTAGACCTAATTGTTATTGTTCACACCCAAATCAATTAGAAAATATGTTGCATGATTACTCCATGTTGAGAATTTTCAGTTTTTTTTTTAATTTACGATTTAGGCTTTATCTGTTTCGCATAAAAGAAATGATTTGAAAAATATTTTCTTTAAAATATCGTTTGTATAACTTACAAAAATGAATGAATGAAAATATTTTTCATTATTGATGAAGATGTTTAGATATAATTTTTTGTCAATAATGAAATTTTTTCTATCATTTAATTATTTTAAACAATATAAACAATTATTTTCAAATAAATAATTTTCAAATCATTCATTTTCAGGACATAACTATTCACTTGATGGTATTTTGGGTTTACCAGTTACCACGCTTCAACAATTAAATTTTGGCCACGTGGATGTGAAAATTAACAATAGACAAAAAAAAAATAAACAGGGTAAATTTTTCTGTCCACAAGAAGCTAATGAAACTAATTTATGGAACATGGAAGACGGAGACGGATTTTAGAATTTCAATGTACAAATGGAAGTTTTTGAATTCAGGTACATTCCAAAACAGGTTTCAAATTATCCGCGCCAGTTTAAAATCTAAATCCACCAACACGATCAACATCCTCCCATGGTAAAACATATCGTTTAGACCATTTGATCAGTTTGGCTTCTAGCGAAGATTTTAGACCGTTTGACGAAAGTGTGAATGAGATTTTATGTAAGTGGGGTTTTGGTTGCACGGCCAGCATAGGAGTAACTATATCTACCATTAAACAAAGGAAACGATGACCCAGTACTACGGTTTTGAAAAGAGACAATAGTACAAATATTCTGTGAAGTTTTTTTTTTGGTAAGGAGTACAAATACTCTGTGAAGTTTGATCTAATAGAACGTGATCTTTAAACTTTATTCGAATGTGCAATACATTCATGCTTTTTATTTGTTCAATGGTCCCTAAACTTTTAATTTGTGTTCAATTTAATCCATAAACTGTAGGAAAATATTCAATATTGTCATTCATACCTTGGGGACTAAACTAAACATGTACAAAAAATTCAAGAATTATAATTTTTTTAAAAAATTTAGAGAAAATATTGCACATTGAGTCAAAGTTCAAAAATAATTGATCATTTTCCCTTTTGAAAAAGCGATCATAAACAAACGACAACCATTATATCTGTTCCATCTCCTTTTTCTCTTCATTACATGTGAAATCAACTGTGGTGGAGTTCTTTATTTTATTTTATTTCAAACAACCATCACACCTACCTCAAATAAAAAATCAAACACTGCTCTTGAAGGATTGAACTGCAAAGGTACATCAAGATACTCAGCGGTAAACCTTAAGTTCACTTCTGTAAGATAATGCACAATCGAAAGCCAATTCCGCAAGCAAGAAAGAATCTCTCAAGCTCCCATGTTCCTCGTCTCCAAATTGACCGCCTGCAAAATCTTGAGAGTAAGAATCAGATTCGAGAACAAATATCTAACAAGATGCTTTGTCTGAAAACGAATGCCGACCACATGAGGGAGCTTAATAACCTCGGCTCTAAGTAAAAGCAAGCTAGCAACCGCATCACAGGCCTGAAAAATGACTAGATATGATCTTCCTGCAGGCGATAGCCTGAACCTTCTCATTCTGCTGATTGAGTCCTCCAGTAGACTCACCTTAAGCCCTATCTCTCTCCTTGCACTGTAAGCCAGCAAGGAACGGTTCCCTATAAATATTCGGAGAGCTAGCCAATAAATGGAGGAACAATGCATCACCATCTTTATGTCTTGAGACATCTCGGTCTGAAGCCAAGACAAAGCTAAGCCAGCAAACATCATGTCGTCCAACAAATATCATTTTCTTAAAACCAAAGGAATAAATTTATGCAATGCTGAAGAATTAAGCAGAGCCGTGGAAAGATAGGAGCATTAACCGGATATTATCGTGACATCCCAAAACCCATTTGAAGATGATTGCCGTGATGCAGAAAATGAAGAAAGTAGATCATGTCGCAAAACACAAACATGATGAATCGACCACCAGCAACAGCATCGACCGGACCAGATCATATTCAAAGCTCTGATAGTATTTACTAAAGCTGCAATTTTCTTCAAGAATGTGCATCTTGTCGGACCAACTCCACTACGAGCATTTAGAAAAGCCCCCACCTGGTGTAAAAATTAGGGTAATCTGCCAGTGGGAAGAAATGGTGTAGCTGAAGCAAATCAGGTTAATCAAACAACAAAGGCAATTTAAGCCTACACCTCCTCACGAAACATGTGATAGTAGAGCAGACTCTTGTCAAGGAACAACGTACCATAAGTATGCAAGCAGACAGTGGGAATGTCCACATAGCAAGACATTAAATTTAGAAAATAATGATCGAAGCACTGACATTCACATGAATAGGCCCTTCAAGGAAAAATGTTTTCAGGAATTCTTCCCAGATACCTAGAATAAGCCTAAAAGAAGAACCTCAATGGAATCAAACATCAGAAAATGTTCACGTTTACTCCATAACCTTCCTGTTTAGCAGCCCAAATCAATCAGAAACTCACAAGCTCTAAGAAAAGGAAGGTAACGTAATTAGCTTCAAATAGGAATCATCACCAAACATTTCACATCGGCACCTCCTCATGAGAAGAGAGCTCGAGCACAACATTGAAATCGAACCAAAAAAGAAAAGTATAGTGGAAAACAGATCACACCAGACAAACATCTGCTTGAGATGAACTGAATTGATGCATCCAAATGAAATGACTAACTTACCAAGCCAAAAGACATTGAGCTTCAAATCGCTCATTCACTTATCAACCTGCCATTGACTTGTTGGCACGTCCTTGAATGAGGCAAGCAAGACAATAAAAAATGGTGGGAAACAGGAGATTCGCTGCCCTTTCTGATTTCTCGCCTTGAGAGCTCGAGATTGGCATCTGCAGTGTGAGGCATCATCCTTGCTGTCCGGAGTTTCAACTCAGAGAGAGAGAAGTTCGAATGGATCTACAAATCAGGTCTCGCATCTACAACTCAGGTCAGATTCAAATCAAACACAACCCAAGAATTGACTATCTGAACGGATAGGGTACAAGGCAATGACCACGGATGGAGCAATGGAAGCTTTGAGAGAGAGAGACGGAGAGAGAGAGAGAGAGAGCGCTTTTCCAAAAACATTGTAAGCTTCGACAATAATCAAAGCTGCAGATTATCAACAACTGCAGTGATTAGTTGACATGGAACTGCACTTTGCAAGACCACAGCCACATATGACGTCTGTCCTTTGGGGTTTTTAGAAGGTGCATGGAAAAGCCAAGTTTGCTATGGCGTACATCGATGCTTGATATTATTTAAATTTCTCCAAAAGGTGGAACCAACTATATATATAGTAATATATATTCACTAAACATTTAGCACTCATGTTAAAGCATACATACAACATATCAAAGCTTCTGGGAATGGAAAAAGAGTTACAGGCACTATTATACATCTGTCGAGATAATCATTAATGACTACACATTGAAGGTTCTTGTAATTATAAGAAACTGAGATCCCTTTGAATCATCAGTTACTCTCCAAGTTAAGCTTTCAGAAAGGAAGCCTGCAAGAAAATCACAAGCCAATTACAAGCCAGATATAAGCATTTAGAGTAACTGCTTATAATTGCAAAATGATTGCTCAACGCATTGACAATGTGCATTGTTTCATGCCTGGGGAAGAGATTATGTCTTTCACGTTTACTTGATATAACTTCTAACTTGATTAATGGCGTTAGATTGATGTGAAACAGATATAAATCTGAGTGCAAAGGCAATGACTAGCTTGCGGTGAATCGAAGACGACTCACTTTTTTAACTGTTGAATGCAATGTATGTGGGAGTCATTATACGTAGCTAGGGTTTGCTTGAGCCCATCCTGTTGCTTGCACTAGTTTTAGCAGTTCGGTCCACAAAGTCAACATCTAATGCCTATTTTTGTAGAGTGAATAAAGACCCGACCAAATCACAAATCTCTATCTGCTAAATATGTTAATCTACCTCTCTTTCGATTCCTAACTCAATGACTGGAGTAGTACCTACTGCCGTGCATACTCCCATCATGAATTTGAACCAGTTAATTTCAGACATAAAAATAATATCTTAAGCATCAAATTAGGTGACGTCAATCAAGATGAAGTACAAGGAGAGTAGCGTTCTACCCAAGTTTGAGGGATGTATCAGAGCCATCATCTTCCAAAGGAGGGCCGGAATTGCAGCTGCACACATTGGTAGCAGACTCGGATGACACCCCTTCCTCCGGAACTGCAACATCTGGCTCCGTGACAATATGCCGCTTTCCTTTGGTCAATGTAGTCATCTGAAACATAACCAAGATTGATCAGCCGATTCCTTTTTCCAAATGTCTACAGTCGAATATATGAAGTAAAATAATAAACCCAGAACAAGAGTGACTAACTTTCTGCTTTAATATCTTGTTTTCTTCAATCAACTCCGCTCCCTGCATTCATCAAAACAGTGAAAAGATAGAAGTACTTTACAACAGTTAAGGCGACCAAACTGTGGGGAAGATCATGCATAGATATCAGCACCATGAAAGGGCTTGCACCATATAAGTAATTTAATATTTTCCTGCAGTTGTATCACGTCTGTTACCAAAATAATTCAGTTTGTTATTTTGCCAATCAAAGCATACTGAATAATTGATGGATATAACTTGTCATACCAGAGCTATCACAGCAATCGTTGGTTGGTCGATACATGTAAGTGTTAAGAGTTGAAATGGTTGCCTTCTTGAAAATATTAGGATTTGCCAAAGATGCTGATAAGCCTAGCAATGTCATGCATGTTGATCTTGTGTTGAAATTTTGTTAGCCCCTGTTGGAAATGGTGATCCATTTTCTAGAATTTCCTAGAGTTGCTAAACTACAATCTAGAATTCCCTAGATAAAGTTTTGGATGGTTAAAAAAATTGTGGCTGAAAATTTCCAGCATGTGAGAGAAGTCTAGAGAAGTCCAGCATTCAAGAGCTTATATAAAGGAGCAAGTGCTCCATGTTTTGTGGGGAGCTAACCATAAAAACCACATCATATAGCTCCCTCACCAACACCTCCTTCAACTATTGTATAACCATCTTTATAAGGTAGTGAAACTATCTTTGTCCCATAAACCTTCTCAAAATATCTTGTCCATTGTCCATCCTCTACAAATTATACCATACACTTGCACACATCACTAACCAAAAACTATAACTAATACCAAAACCATGCTTCCGCATGCACACATCCAAAAAATTTTAACATGGTATCAGAGCCAGATGCGCCCAGGTTCGTAACTGAGCCAGGCGTAAGGGACCATGAAGCCAGAGCTAGGCATACTTGGATGGAGTTTTGGGCGTTTGTCCTCACCATCCTCAACTAAAAAGGCCAGAGCCCGAGCGAGAGCCAAGAGAGCCAGAGCCGGAGCCTATGAGAGCTATAGCCCGAGCCTGAGCTAACAACTACAACTAAGAATATTTTGATGGCTGAGACATATGGAACATCGTTGAAGAAAGTCATGCATGTTCAATGGCAAGTGCAAGTGGTTCGACAAGAGAATGCAAGGGATCGTGGAACGAAGACGACATAAAAGGCATGAACAAATTAGAAGAGAGATTTCAAGGTATGTTTGTGACTTTATGATACAATGTCCGAAGTATCTCGAAAATGGATCAAGGGGGAGTGTTGAAAATGGTGATCCATTTTCTAGAATTTCCTAGAGGTTGCTAAACTACAACCTAGAATTCCCTAGATAAAGTTTTGGATGGTTAAAAAAATTGTGGCTGAAAATTTCCAGCATGTAAGAGAAGTCTAGAGAAGTCCAGCATTCAAGAGAAGTCCAGAATCTTCTTAGGCAGCTTATATAAAGGAGCAAGTGCTCCATGTTTTGTGGGGAGCTGACCATAAAAACCACATCATGTAGCTCCCTCACCAACACCTCCTTCAACTATTGTATAACCATCTTTATAAGCTAGTGAAACTATCTTTGTCCCATAAACCTTCTCAAAATATTTTGTCCATTGTCCATCATCTACAAATTATACCATACACTTGCACACATCACTAACCAAAAACTATAACTAATACCAAAACCATGCTTCCGCATGCACACATCCAAAAAATTTTAACAGCCCCATACTTTGACATAAGCATCTTCATCAGACACATTGATTTCATATGCATGGCCTCAAAATCAGTTCTTCAAAAAAACTTCCTCAATCTGTATATACTGAGTTAAAAATCAGATAAGGCTGCAACTCAAAATCACTTGATGCACAAACTGACCTTTTTCTCTAGATCAGTGATCTCGGTCTTAATTCGTTCCTCCTGTAAAAAAATAGATAAAACAACTCCAGCTATCATCACATGATCAACTCAATGGAGTTAAAAAGGAGTGAAAAAGCAACAATGACATTGCAAAACCTTGGTCACCAGCACACGGTTAAGTCCGGCTTCAAGCATCTTCTCCAAGTGCTGCAGCTCCTCTATATTCAGTCCTTGAAGATCCTCACCCCTCAACTGCCTGTTACAATGCAGGAGTCAGAGATCCACAATTGGAATGCAAACAAGCATCAAGACAAGTTTTTCGTGTAGGCCAATTAAAAATGTGTACCTGAGTTGGTGGCTCTTTTCTGCCACTTCCTTGCTTAACCTCATGTTATTGCTATGCTCCAGCTATAAATTAACACGAATTTAATCAAAATCACACATTTTATGATGGTTAACTGAGAAAATGTCAATACAATTGCTTGGACTTTAAAGGTAAACCACGAGACACCATTCGGTAGTCAATCAGAAAATAGAAATTGGGACCTCAGATCTGAGAGAGAGTACCTGCAGCTCGAGAGAAGGTTGGTCCATATTCTCAAGATTATTGTGGTGGAGAGTGTACCTCTCAAGAGTGTCCTTCATGCTTTAGACATAAATGGGAATAATAGGCGTCACTCCTTTAGTCATAATCAACACTAGGATTACGCATACGTAACTAAAATTTCAAGAAAGAATAGAATGTCATGACATGCTAAGAAGATTAATATCTAGTTTTTTTGAACCTCCAAGTAACTACTTCAGAAAACAGCGTACATTCAAACTCAAGCAAGATTAGTCACAAAGCTACATGTATTTTAAACCAACAATTATTCCGAACTTTGAAGGGCCTCCTCAACGCACTTATCCTATCGAGTAATGCTAAGTTTGCAAGAGACAGATCTGCACAACTATGACGGTATGCAATCTGGTAGATTTTAAGTTTGTATTTAGTTAATTGGGTCAAATTCAAGACTCGAGCAAAGTTTGCCACATCGCTCAATAGAGGACTTTGTAAACCAGTCAGTCGTTATTCTACCCTATTTGGAGGAGCACTCACTCAAAATGGACATGCTCAATTCGGGACATAAATCAGAACAAATGGCTGGACATAGTACTGATGTCTGGTTTTAAGTTAACAACAAATATACATGATATGGAAAAGCTTTTCCATAAAAAAATTGCTAAAAAACGAGTATCATTGATCCTCTGTGGGATTTTAATCCTTTGTGCAAAAGGTGCCAGGTCAATTAACTTAGGGTTCTTCTGGAGACCAAATGTGACTGATGGGCATGATTTGGTCAACATTGGCTCTATAGAGGTCTTTCTCAAACAGAGAATACAATTGTAAATTTACAAGACCTCATCTGTGACTGAGCATAAATGAAACTAAATACAAGGAGCAACTAATCATCTGCCACACTACGTCAGAATTCTCAGAGTGGAACTTATTCACTAAAACTTAGGGCATCGTCGCTAGCACGATACTTGGAGGTGAAACATGATTTAGGATCAACTAAAACTTCTCACATGCGTGCTTGTGGACCAGGAGCATAATTCATATTCAATATTCAAAGGTACGTAGAATCAGCACAATCAGAATTATGGTGGAGCAATCACAATTTGTATCACAGCGTGAAATAAAACTCATATTTATCCTTTCGACAAAGTTAAGCTGTTGGAAAAAATGGTAGCGGGGAGCCATCTGGTGTTAAACTGATTACTTAATACACAGGCAATCCAAGCTGTAGGACATTAACTCATAGCTTAAGCTGTTGAAACAGATCAGCAACCATGAATCTGTCGCATGCATAACATCATGAATGCAACAATTGTAGAGGACTAATAATGACAAAAGATTTGAGAAACAAAACTCTGATCAATCATATCAACCTACTTAAGAAACGCTATACAGAACAATTCTCAAGGACCAGTGACACCTCTTGACTAATGTTGATAGCCTATCAAAATAACTGTGATCATGTGCATACACCAAGGTCTTCTCAAAGTAGCATTTCTATTAGTGTAGTTCACATAGACTCCAAATTCACGACAAGCAACCAATCTTCATGTTAAGCACCCATATATATATATCTAATTGGTTTGATAGAGATCACACAGCTATGACAAAGCTTGCAAGTGGCGAAATACAAATAAGGGTTGCTAGATTTGGTATTGGGAATATCTTGGCTTAGATCATTCTTTAATCTACCACTGAGGAGGTGTTATGATTTATATGAGAAGCTTTTGCCCGTGATCACTCTTTAATTTCTTCCTTCCACCCATGCTGGACAAAAACAAACGTCAGTTTCCAGGACAAGTATACTTATGCAAATTCACTATCTGTGTATGTCTATCCTTTTATCCTTGTCTATAACCGTAAAGTTGGCAGTCAAGGCAACTTCTACCACCAACGAACGTTTTTATAATCTCCTCGTTTTTATGATGATTGAAATGTGATAGCACAAATTAGATTCATCCTCAATGAAACAGCATTGAGTTTAGCTGTGCCATGCCCATACCTATGCATTGATATGTACATTTTGTTTTCTTATACCTCCAGTTCAACACTCCAAGATTGCACAAAATAGAATCTTATTCCCGACAACCCGATTAGCTAATTCAGACAGTCCATTAAAGGCCAATGACGAATGAATCATAGCAACTAGACTGCTGCTTAGACAGCTATCTTGAGCTACCTTCTTAAGGCTATGCTCTTATCAAATTTTTTGAGCTAGTTCATTCACAACAAAGGGGAATCACGCAACTTCTTTCTGCTAGTCCTAACTTTAATTGCACAAACCCTAATGAGCACCTCCAGATTGTTGCCCGTACTTGTGTTATCTCCAGTCTTACAATGGGCAAGGGAGTTCACTGAAGCTTACATTATATTGATGATATCCTGAAGTCACATTTGAAAGGAATTGAAGTTAGGCAGTATCATTATTTGGAAAAATAGTCTTTATTACACAGGGAATTTATGCATGAGAAGACACATTGCTCCTTGCAATTTGTTTATTACAGTTGAAGCCTGATTTGGGAGTCACGAAGTTGGTCAGAGCATTAACCGGAAAATTGACCTGCACCATGGATTCCCGGTTAAGGCATCTGGCTTTTATTCTTGGTATGGCCTTCCGATACTTAAGTTAGTTTTTTTAGGAGAGAGAACTTGCAGAGCTGTAACGAATATGAAGTGACCAGCCTTTACATATGTGTTTAGATCGCTGTTTATAGGTACCTCTTTTAGTGGGTTACTAGGTGTTGCTTAATATGGACCAATGCATGTCCAGTCTTTCTAATACCATCAGCCACACTTTAAAAGATCATGAAAATTTTTTAAGCAAACTTATAAGTCGACATATGAACGTAGTGAGAGTTTCCCCGTGATTCTTCGCATTAAAAAAAAAAAAAAAAAATTGTGAACACCATTTTTTTAAGGAAAAATAAATTAATAAGAGTCAATGTAGCCACATATATTTCTCACTTTTTGAATCATGTGGCACATCTATATCCCATGACTAATTTAAGTTATCGGGTACCTCAATGTAGCTGATAAATTTATTTTTTAACTATAGATATTTATGGGTTCGAACCCAAGTTCGAAATTCAAATGGTGAGTTTTCCAAGGCGTAGAAAAGGGCAAAATTTCTATACGTTTAAAGTACATAATCTCAAATTTATTACATGGTTCAAGAGACCACTGCTATTTTAATTTATCTGGAAAAAAAAAAAAAAAAAAAGAGAGGCATCTTCAGCTATATTCTATAGTGTCTTAGCAGAAGGTCCATTTTATATAGGCGCGAAATTTAGATTATCATTTTTATGTTTCACTTCAAAGATGTAAACACATTTAACCACAAACTCTGTGGCTGTATTGATGTCCTTTGGTTGTACAATGTCAGCTTTTCTTAGTCCAACTATGCATCCAAAGATTCTTATAACATAAATTATGCTCTTTCTTCGAGTTTAAGTTATAGGAGGATTTTATCTTCATAAAAAAGCATATACTGTGCAAATATTACCTTTGTAGCACTGTATGTTATCTAGACATTTTTGAACACTTTTAGCAGAAAGTCCAACATTGGCGTTCTTTCTCTCTACAAGGTTCATTATCTTTTTTTCTTCTTGACAAATGCTCAAAACCTCATCCTACACAAACCATGGAGAATTCTGCTATGTAAAGAGTAGAAACTATTGAAGAAAGACCAAGAAATTTTAGCCCATCTTTCTTCCTCATCTCCGTTCTCCTTCTTGTGTAATCTCTCCATTTTCCTAATACCTATCTAGTTTCACCTTTCATTCCGATACACACTTCCCCTTTGCAATTTAATCTTTCCAATATGTGCTCGTGAGCATAGACGAAGATGTGACTTATCACTTCAGCATATGAATTAATTATATAATTGGAGGCAAATAGTTAGATGGATACAAGATTTAATACTTAAATACTTCTACCAGTAGAAGTTAGGAGGAGTTTCAAAGAAGTTAGATTAAGTCCAATACTCTACAGGGTGAGTGGGAAAGAATTGAGAGGAACGATCTGAAGGATTTGAGAGTACTAGAAAGTGCTTTAACCTCTTCATGAATGAAAAAGCCTTCCAACTCTTCTATCAAGCACTAGATCATTTTAGTTGGTGAGCAATCATACATATCTCGAGTGACTATGTCCAATCTTAATGTGTATTCAGTTGGCTGTTTATAGAGTAAGGGACTTATCTAGATCACTATGTTCTCATAAATGTTATAGAAGTTATATATTATTTAGCCATTGCCTATTAGATCTCCTGAAGTGATATTTAGACTTCAATTGTGCTAGACTATTTTAACAAAGATTATAAAAGCTGGATTGCTCCAGAAGATATAAAAGCAAGCTTGATTCTAGGATAAGATCATAAGGGAAGGGGCAACAAAGATTTAGCACCAGAAGTAGCTGAACAAGTATTAGGTGAGATATCATTAAGTTTGTTCTCAGTAAGGACTAAATTGGCTTTTGTCCACGAAAAAAGAAAGCTGTGTTAGAGAAAGAAGCCACCCTGAGTTTGTCAAAAGTCAATGTTGTCAAGAGGTAACAAGGGAAACAAGGAAATAAGCGCAGCAAGGAGGACCAAAATCTTGAAGATGCCACTGAGAAGCTATTTATTGGTTGAACATAAACCAGCTTGCTGCAGCAGATTGAGTTTGAGGACAAAACGAAAGACCCTTGAGACAACCTACAAACTCAACTTGCCCAGACATACTCGGATGTTTGTCTTGATATGGTTTAGAAGACGTCAGGACCGAGGACAGCGACCGGTGAAATTAAATTTAAAGGGGCATGCACAAGAGAAAACTCAATCAGTTAAGCATGCAACAGAGACCATGTCCTTGCATTGCACTTTTTCTTGGATGATTGTATGCATATGATGAGAGAATACTCAATCAGTTAAGCATGCAACAGACGCCATGTCATTGCATTGCACTTTTTCTTATATGATTGTATCCATATGATTGTATGCATATGGTAGACATATGTATCCCATGTAAGCAGTATGAGTTCTTCGTGTGCACCGGTGTGTCAATATATGGCACTAGATCACGTGACATACAAATATTTCTTTTGCTACAAGAGAGAGTATATTATGAACAAGCTTCGATTGGTGAATTAAACAAAGCAAAAAACCTTGTCTTGGATGCCATAGTTTACAAGCTACTTAAATAGTTTTACCATACTTTTATTAAAACTTTAGTAGTCCAAGCACTACTTTTAGTGAAAATAGGCCCCGAGTCATTTAGAGTCTCGAGTAGATGGATTTTATATGGATCCTCAAGAATTGAAGTAAGAAGTTAGAAAGAAGTTGGGCGGCAGTTCTTAGTACTGATAGCAGTTTCAAAAGTTTTAGGGTGATGGAAATCAGTGGCTTTACGCACCCCTTGTGAACCCAAAGAGTTCGATTTCTATTCCTCCAGCATTAACCTCATTTGTTTTCTGTGTTTTTTCCCTCCTTTTTAGGTATGTATTAAGCCCTCAGTAGGTGGACCTTCTATGCTTAGAAATCCCCAACATTAACTTTTCAATATTGCACATTTGAATTATCATTTTAATACACAAGTAGATTTAGCTTTGGTGACACCTAAGCTTTGGATATTGAGAAGCTAAAGGAAAGGACAACGAGGTGGTGATGGTCAAGTACTCAGCAATGCGCCCAAAGTGGACAAGCTAAAGCATTATTGGAGGGTCTTCCCAACTATCTTTTCAAGGTTACACACCAGAAGATATCACTCAAGAAAGGACGACCCTCCGCGCCCGTGCAACTTTCCCATCATCAGTGGCGCGTCATTGGTGAGGTCATGGTTAAGCTTAGGATTGGCAATTTTCAACAAGATCAATTTTCATAACACGCACTTAAGTGTGTTCGGATCAAGCTTAAACACATTCCGACAAAAACGGATTGAACCTTTTTAACCGGGTCGACATATTTAGACAAGTTCAACTATATTGACTAACATGTTATTAATGTTGATATGATCGATTTAAATCGGTTTAGACACGTTTATACATGTTTGAAAACATTTTTAGAAGTTTATATGTGAGGGTTCATGTCTTAAACATTATAAACATGCCATGTAACTCACTTAATAAACATGTAATGTTGTGATATCAGGGTCGTGCCACGATTACTTAACATGTCATATATTTGAGTAGGATGTAAACTCCAGACCATATGATGATAACCCCAAATAAACACACGGATTGCCACCCATGGTAAGCTCTTGTTAACAAGGAACATTAATGCACGCTCCTGGCTAATTTCATGCAGACCCTATGATCATCCATGACCTCATTATATGGGCCACCAAGAGCAACAGCAATACTGAGCAGTCTTCTACAGGGCCTTAATAAGGCCATGATTGGTAAGATTTCTCTCTCCGTCCTTTGTCCAGCTTTCATGGATGAAATAAGTTTATCTCTGAAAGTGAGACAGAAAATGAAGGAAACACTTGTTCTTTTTTTCTTTTTTTTTCCTTTTTAGATACACACGCAACTCTAGGTGACTGGAGCTAGATCTTTTTCCCTTTCTTGTTCAGTGGGTATATTCTTACTGTGTGCCCCCACATAAGATACCATGTGGTTGTGGTTTTTCAAAACCTAGGACCCCGTCTCCTCTTATCTCAAAAGCGATCTATGAAATCATTCAGTCCGATGAAATGATAACTCAAAGCTCCTCCAAAACTTTCCAGTGTACAAATACGTGTGTGTACTCGCTTATATGGTCTTGTGTATGAATGTATGTATTACTGACACCCATCATGGGAGGATTTAAGTGACATTATTACGCCACCAGATCGAAGGAAAAATCCTTCCAGAGTGAGAGACAAAGTACTCTTCAACGGTTTCCTGGGTTTATATACTGAAAGACTGGTTTAGCAACGAGTGGCTGAAATCAATCACAACCCTAATTAAGCGCGTGTGGGTCGATGAAGAAGAAGAAAAAGAAGAAGACGAGGCCAGAAAACCAGAATGCCAAAGTGGGTAACTTTGACGACTCAGCGAGAAAGAGAAAAGCCAAATTTTCGGGAAAAAAAAATAATCTGTAGAATCTTCACCCTAGAGATCTATCAGCATTAGTAAGACAAATAAGTGAGACAAGATCGCATCCTCGTATGGCATCATTCCTTTGAGGAGAAGCGAAATAGTTAAAATACATATATTTGAGGTACATATTTTATTAGCCGGTATATAATACGAGGTGTGGGAGAGACGCATGCATCACCATTGACACTTCAGCCCGAGAGGAGATCTTAGCTCTTGATTCTTTCGGTTTTTAGTACTCTCATGATTTGCCTCCTGATTTTATTTCATAGTCATCATGATTCATGAGCGTCCTCTCTCTCTCTCTCTCTCTCTCTCTCTCAAGCGCACACGCACAGAGTACACTTAGACAAACGAGGAAAGACACACAAACACTCAACCTTTGATGGTCAAAATGCCAAGTGAAGAAGTCAAAATAGAGAGAGAAACCAGAAGGAACGACAAAGAAAAGGGAAAGGAAAGGACAGTAACACAGATCACATACCTGGAGCTGGAGTACTCAAAGAGCTTGCCGGTAGCCGAGAAAATGACGACAGCGACCTCGGCATCGCACAGGACCGACAGCTCTCCGGCTTTCTTGAAAAGCCCTCGTCTCCTCTTAGAAAACGTCACCTGCCTCGCCGTCACATTGTCTATCTTCTTGATCTTGATCTTCTCTCTCGCCATATTCCTTGTCTTCCTTCTTCACTGTAAACCCAAGAGCGAGAAAAAGAAGGAAACTTTATCAAGAGCCGAACCATGAAAACCACACATTGTCTCGACGTACACTGAACATAAATAGGAAAATTGTACAGAATAGTAATGGCAAGTGGGGATTGATTCTGTGTGGAGGAGATCTTGCAGAAACACAAACCCTAGACCAAAAAAAGAAGTAACCAGAAAAGGAAAAACCAGATCCATTTCCAAAAACAACCCAGAAAACCCACCAAACAGTGACCAACCTCAAAAGAGAAAGCAAACCAAACTGCAAGATGAGGAAAGATGGGTGGGGTTTTTCCCTAGTCTGGCTTATTTTTTACCTTGCTTGCAGACGCGGCCTCAGGTGATGGCCGATCAAAAGCCACGCACAGACCCCGGTCCGAGAAAGAACTCTGAGAGAGAGAGCCGGGAGAGGAGAGGGGGGGACAGGCAAGAAAGAGAAAGGGAGAGGAAAGGATGGGGCTTCCCTTTATAGCTAAACAGGACTTCTTTTTATTATCACCAGTTTTTCAACATTTTGCCTAAAAAAGCAAGGAAATATCTGCGCCGTTGGAGGGCTGCAAGGACGCGATATAGAATGTGAATCCAAGCCTCTCCCTACTCCTACACTAGGGCGAGTCACTTTCTATTCTCTCGCTCTCTCTCTCTCTCTCTCCCTCTCTTTTCTGGTCTCCATTTTCTTTTATGTTCTTTTCTTGCAAACCCCAAAAAAGAAAGAAGGGGAAAATACTGTTCCTGACAGTGAAGGGGGGTTAAGGTTTATATCTCCGATTATTAAATTCAATAAGGTTTGAGGTTTCGTTTCTTTTTTTGTAAACCGTTCAGGAGTTCAGGCTTCCGTACATGTGGAGCCATACCTTCCCATCACATTCGCAGAAGGGCGATGATTATCCCTTCTCTCGCTCTCTCTCTCTCTCTCTCTCTGGCGTGTGATATTTGCTACTGATGTCTTGGCCAACCCTGTCTCCCCAGTCGCCTTCTCCTCGTCAATTCACCGCGGTATTTTTCGAGCCTGAGCGAGCGATCTCCACTGGATTCTCCATTTTCTTAGGAAAAGTTAGAATCCGCTGTGCACAGCCCTAACCATTGATAGGTACGCAATTAATGTAATTGTCCTGAATGGACTCCTTGGCTGGCCACGTCAGCATGTGCAGAACTTTACCATGTCATTGCGCACTTGAGAGTGCTTGATTGGAAGCATTTGACCACGTCATGCCGTATGAATACGGGATTTATAGTATATAATTACCTTAATATATGAATTTAAACTTTTAACACGATTAACAATAATTTCACATAAATGATCATTGGATATATTTTCAATATTATCTTAAACTCACGTCCAATTTACACATAGGAGGATAATATTTCAAGTATTTTGGTTGAACTTTCTAAGGCGAGCACGATATTTTATTTTCTTCTACATGATAAATCATAATTTCTCATTTTGAAAGCTCTCTTAAAATTATTTAGATGTCATGAGATTTTCATCTAAGATGGCCAAGGAATTAGATAATTCTACGTACTGATTTTCGTCAATTTTAGGAGGCCATACGTACAGAGATTTTTTGTAGATAAGAGTGCCACCTCAGGGCCTACTTTGTCTGATTTTTATTGGTTCGTGACGTGTCAAGGTAATCATCATTGGGGTTTATTAAATTTTACTCTTACAGTAATTTTAGCCCCAGTAGCTTTTCTTTTCAGTACGGTAAATCTTCATCTCCCACTCTCTTCCATGAACACTTCACTGTCGCCATGAGCCCAGGACCAGATAAATACCAGAAACTCTGAAAACCTAGATTTAGAATTAAAGCGAGTCCTGATAAAGTTCGAGGATGTGGCCAGCAAGAAGTTTTCTCATCGAGTCTCTTCAAGGTGAAACCTTTGCTTTTTAAGTCATTTTCGATGCTTAAAACTTAAGTATGTTGAGAATCTTGCCTACTGGGTGCTGATTATGGGGTGTTTCCTTTAAGGGGGTTAGAGCAGAGGAAGAACTTTCACAGAGCATCTTTGCCTGAAGTTTGCTTGATCACCATGCTTGCTCATGAAAGATTCTGTGAGATTTGACAAGCGAAAACAGAGAGGGGAAAAGAGAGTGGAAAGAGAAACGAGCATGAACTGTATATTCTGCGTTAGCTGCACGACATACATGATAGGAATAGGTGAATATTCGGAGTACTTGTGAATAGAGCTCGTCTAATTCCCAATTTTAGCGCTGGTTTGTATGACAGAAGTAGGCCATAAAGGTCGAGTATAACAAGTTTATTTGATTTTTAGCTTCTAAATTACGTAATTGGTGGATATTAACTTAGCAAGATTGAATGACCGATCCTTTAACTTTTACGATGCAGCCCTGAATTATCCGAATTATCAATGCATAGAATATTTTGAAGTAGTTGATCTTCTAGCATCTACTACATTGTCAGATTAAATGACACCGTAGACAAGTTGCGTATGTAATCAAGCCGTGAATTTATGCCATTCGTATGCTTAATGATACCATGAGAGTCATGTTGATGCAGCCTTGCATGCGTGAAGCCCGGTAAAGAAACGATTTTTCTAAAGGGAGAAAGAATCCATCTTGCTAAGAAATCTTGTCGTAATTATTACCGGTCCATTTGTGTGATATGGTTCTATACATGTAGCGTGCTTTAAAAGGTGGAAGCGCACAGCATAAATCCAAATACCTCTGAATCAGTTGAACTCACCCTTACTTTGGATACCCTTTAGCAACAACAAGTTCATCTCTAGAGATGAATGCCCTGGAGACACCCTTAAGCGAGTCCCATCTGGTTTTTAATAAATTAAATGCTTTTTTAAATTTGAAAAGAGTCGCGAGTGTTTTTTTATTTAGAAAAGATAAAATGAATAGTGCATCTATTTCAATGGTAGAAGTTTCTGCGAATCAATTTTTCATACTTTCAAATTTTCTTGTTCGCTGATAATGGTTAATCAATGAAAAAAACATTTACGGTCAAATAAAATACCTACACTTAAAATTAGGAAAACGATCTAAAAAGAGGAGATAATTTTCCCAGGCATAACGTGTATCTCAATAGACACTCACTTCTTCACCCTCTTTATTCCGAATGAGATTCAAATATCCAAAAGCGTTTTCAACATACCACTAAATGAATAACAATTAATTGTTTTCCTTAATAATGATAAGCGTGAAAAGTATAAATTTTCATCATGAAAAATTACACAAAACAAGCACCCTGGCACTCTTTCCATGTAAGATCAAATTGATCCCACATTTACTTTCTATGTGTCTTTCGGGAGAGGGGCATTGAAATAGGGAAAATGACTCAAATGGTTTATGAACTTTGGCCTAATATACAATATAGTTTATGAACTTTTAATTTATTAGATGAGGTCCATGAATTTTAGCTCAATATATATGTGGTTTATGAACTTTTAATTTATTCAGTCTGATCCATAGATTTTTAGTACATGTTTAAGTCGGTCCTTAATTTATATGAAAGTGTTTAATGTTACTAATTTGAACATCTACTAAAAGTTTAAGGGCCATAATGAATAAATTAAAAGTTCATGAACCACATTGCATATTGGGTGAAAATCCATGGACCATTTGAATTATTATCATATGAGTTGGGTAGGAGAGACACATCTGACTCCGATCCACGATATTGCCGAGATTGCATAATTTGAGCTTCGGACACTTGGTCTTCCGTCAACCAACGGAGTAAAAATATCTAAGTGGAAATGGACCTGACAAGAGCCAGTGTCTTCGAAAGCGAAACAAGCTGATTACAACGCGCATCTGTTTTCCTTCTTTGCATGAGACAAAGGGCAGGTGCGTTGCGTGCGAAGAACGATAGAGGAGAGTTCCTATTCAAATTAGTTAGACGTTCCACATCAATAACCACGTGCCACGGCAGTCTGAGCATTAACTTGATTTCACAAGTGCTGCTAAATGTACATATAGGCGTTTGCACGCGCATCCTACTAAGAAGAAAAATTGTTGACTAATCTCCAAACTTGCATGAAATGATCTAGGAGCCCGTGAGAAAACAATAATTTCAATCAATTTGGAAAACATATTCATAATAAGGCTAGCTAAGAAGAAACTAACCGACCATACATAGTCCAAAATCATAACAAAAATCAGACAAATTAGAGAAGTAGGACACAATCATGCTAGCTCTATATAAATTTAAACATTTTCGAATATATGTTTTTCGTGCATTTAGAAGATAAACTCCATCAATTTTGTATATTATACTTTTCGATTTACGTAAAATTCACATTGCCATTAACATAAGATGTGGGTCGATCTTCCTCGTACCAAATGCCCTTTTTATGGATTTATATTTTGCACTCAAATGCATTATAATTTCCTGTCAATGGATTATAAAAAACTTAAATTTGTTTAACATTGTAGATATCGGTTCTTAGCATAGGATACCGGTTATAAATTATGAATGATGATTTTCTTAATATGTCAAGGCGAATTATGCATGATGCATTCATAATGTAGATATTACTCTATTATTGATTAACATATAGTATTTCGCACACATCATGAAGCTATGAAAACTTATAAACCTTATTTATAGAAATTCAATGTAATTACTCCATAACAGTCAACGGAAATAAAACCAACAATTAGCGTGCGAGGACAGGCACCAACCTAACTAGTTAAAAGAGAAAATTGCGTTTTTTTAACAAAACGTTAATGAGTTTCTAAGGGCATAGATTATGCAATCGATCAAGGGCATCTACATTTCTCAATGGATTGACGGATCTCGTGTTATGCACAATTGGTGCTTTAAAAAATTAAATTAACATAAATTAAGTATACTTAACATTCTCGCGAGCGCGCGAATTAAATTTAACAATACCCAAAAGATAAAAGAAAAGTGCTTTATCAGGTCTTGAACTGGTGGAAAAGCTCTCTTCTCCACGTGCAAATGCAGCACAAAGAGGAAGCATCTACACTGCCTTTCAATTCAAGGGGGTCTTATGTATGCGTGTAAAATCATTTCACAAAGGTTTTAATCATTATCAACATGATCCGGAATTCCAGGCATTACTTCCGAGCTTTTTTTCGTGGTATAACGTAGAAGAAGCTCTTTCTATTAGGATTTGAAGTAGAACGCGAAAGTTTCAAATTTTCTACTTGTCAGAAAAATTGAAACTACATAGGGTACGAGCTCTGGGCATAGAAGGCGAGCTATACATAAATGTCACAGTAAATCATGTTCACTAACTATTGGCAAAGAAAAGAAGAGAACGGAAAATATTTAGATTTTTTTTTAATATCAATATAGAGTCGAGAATCCTTAAGCACCTGCTAATCTAGATCCTCCTGTAGTCGTATTACACACAACGAGTAATTACTAGCAATATAAGTTTGGCTCAAGAGAATGTACAACTATGGTGATTTGAATCTATATCTTAAGCGAGAAGGGAAAATACAATTATCACTTGGGCAACCTGGTGGGACCACTAGAAAAAAAAAACCCTTTATATTGAATATCCCTCCACACTTGCAAATCCAAATAAAAAATTGCATCGAAAAATGCACATGTGCTTGAATAACAACAAATCGGCGCATGGAGTAGTAAAATACAATTCAGATATCGCAATAAATTTTCCATATACGAGTGTTGTCTATCGCAAGACGTGCTTTACTATTAATGATGAGAAAAATTATTCAGAAAGTGCAAAACATATTACACTTTTGTTAATTCATACCTAAATCTTTTAATTTTATCAATTAAGTTTTAAACATTTTTATATTTTGCCAATTTAATCAATCTTATCAATTTTAGCCAAAAATCATTAATGTAGATGGCAATTATCCTACGTGATATAATCGGCATTGAAGCGTATAATTTTTAATCATATTTTGATATTTTTTAACTTTTTTTATTTTCTTTCTCTTTTCCTTCTTCATTGTTTTCTCATTGTGTCCTGTGGGTCACCACGCCCTCGCCAACCACTAGGCAAGGGCATCATAGCCCTTGCTTGACCTTGCCCAAATTTGGGCGAGGCCATCATAGCCATAGACAACCAGCCTCACCTACATCTAGACAAGGCTGCCTTGCCCACAGCCAATGAGATCACAATGGTTTGGGCAAGGCAGCCTTGTCTAGATCTAGACGAGGCCAATGAGATTGGCCTCGCCCATGGCCGGCAAGCGCTCGTCGAGCCTATCGATCACAACAAGAAAACAACGAAGAAGGAAAATAGAAAGAAAATAAAAAACGGGAAATTAATAAAAAAATATTAACTATTACGACATATTATCTCCGTGATGATCATACCATATAAGATGGTTAACATTTATTTCTGGCCAAAATAGGCCGGATGGATTCAATTGGCAATACGTAAAAATATTTAATATTTAATTGATAAAATTGAAAATTTTAAAACCGAATTGACAAAAGTGTAATAAATTTATGATTTTTTGACATTTTTTTTCATTGATGATGTGTGAAATATGCATGCTTGCGGGTTGCTGAAAAATACTTCACCGCTTGCAAACTGCACATCAAAAGAAAAGGAAGTCTTCCAGGCATTTGCCAAGACCTTCCAATGCTAAAGTCGATACACATGCGTCCATAAATCAAAGAGAGGGGAAGAGTCACGAGTTTTATAAAAGGATAGAGCATGCCCCATTTAAGATACATGCCTAACTATATTATATATAGGGATGCAATAAACATGGCCGATGGGTCTCGCAATGGGCCTACCGTTTATAAAGTGTGACATGTCTCAAATGAATCCACCTTTATAGCCCTATTCATAAATTAAAAGTTTGGCCAAATCAAACCCTGAAAAAAATGGCTTATAGTAATTATATAAGAAATGAATTTCTGAGTTAGGAGCACGATACAAGTTTTTGAATCCATATTACTAGGTTAAGATGCAAATCACATTCTGATTTTGTTCAAGCGCTAAGTAATTAAGGACAAATGATTGTGCACTCAACTTCGAGATGGCATCATAATCAAATGTTTAGAGTTCCTCATACGCCATTTTATTTGACCGTTCAAACTTTAAGAATGAACAGTTCAAGCGATGAAGGACATGACTCAAATAATCTCATAATTGGGCTACTCACCCAATCTAAGATGGTGTCTAGTCTGCGTGAGGTTAGCTGGTGTGCAAAAGTAGAGTTCAAGTCAAGAAAAAAAGCATATTATTTTTGTCTTGTTATAATATTTAAATATTACGTCGTCCATCTATTAAATAATTTAAACTTTTAGAATAATTATTAATGGATTCACAAATCTTTTAATAGTTCAAACTTTTAGAACAATTATCAGCAGATTCATAAATTTTACATGATATCAAAGTAAAAGATTCCAAATTCAAATTTCTTATGGCTTTTTTTTCTTGTATTTTAGGCTGAAGTTCGGATCACTTTTTAACTTTTAGAATACGTGACAGTAGAAAATCTATCTTAAAAGGCATATGATGCGTCGAAGCACCGGAAAAGGTGTCGTCAGCGTTTAAAGGAGAAAACCGAAACTAGTGAAGGGAAAAACCTTAAAATAAAGGTGGTCTTGTCGAGGCTCATTTCTTGGTTTGAGTTCAGTAAACGTTGATTGGGCACATTTTTCTTGGTTCGACACAAATGAAGGAAACAAAGCACCACGAGGACGAAAGAAAAGATGTGGCCGAGATGCTACCACGCATAGGCTTTCCATTTAAATATGGTGGATTGGATGCGTTTCTAGATATGTCATAGATGTCGCCTAAAGGAAGGCCTCGTTTTTCTTCCAAATTCTGGATATCGATTCGCTCAAAGTACTTCCTCGTTTTTCCTTTCCTTGATTCCCCTTTTGCTTTTCAGAGTTGAGGGGGAAAAATAAAGGCGCTCTTCGAAATCGACTGAAGATTTCTTATGGTTGGTATTTGTCATATTAGATAGAAATTATGATTTCAATATTTTACTTTTCAAATGTATTATCGGGAATCAAGACGTTTTCATCATTAAGTCCCCGACTTATGAAAATCGATAACTTGAAAGTTTCAATTTACATACAAGTCTCGTTAACGAATGCTTAACATACCTAATATGAAATACTAATTAATTCTCAATTGGGAAAAGGATGGATCGAAGCTTGGATTTGAATGCAAATTTTCAAACCGAAGATAGGACCAAATTGTCGAGTGATGTTCTTCCATTATAAATAGAGTTAGAGCTAGGACTAGAACGACCATCTTTTCAATATGTGATAAGCCTACAACTAGAAAGGTTGCTTCAAGTTGGCTTAATCCCAATTAATCTATACCAAGCTACCTTTGCACTCTTGTTTCAAACCAAATTCCGAGCCTAAACAGGATTGCATCCACCATTTTTTGTGCCAATCAAGAAAAATAGTACCACACATGTTGTAGATCGAAAGCCAATCAGACCATCAAAACGAGCATGAGGTCATCTCCAATCACAATTCTTTTATGTGGTCTCACACTATTGTCATTGAAAAGCGCGAAACTTTGAACGATAGAAGTCGATCTATGAAGATTCTTCCTTATCTTATGTGCAATTCCCCTCTTTTGGTATACATTCAGTATCTTATCATATGAACATTTCTCAAAGTTTATCTTGTAAAACATACGTCATTTGATAGCTACTTCAAGGATCCAGCGTATAGGAAGTGGCATCAATAGCCTTGATACTCCAAACCGAACCACATCAACATCATTTTTTGTTGATGTCCTTTGGAAATTTCAAAAAAAAAAAAGATACTTTCATAATGAAGAAAATCCCACCTGTTTGCTATTCCTCCGACCCTTTCATTAAGAAGGTCCTTTTTCCTCCTAGCTGTTTGAATGCAGTGAACTAACTTTCATCTAAATACTAGACTAGCATGTAATTGCGCTTCGCTTGCAGAATAAAAGCTATTTTTATAATGAAAGGGAAACTAAATGTTTAGGCAAAACAGCACTTTTCCGCTTCTTCTTTGGCTATTAAGTGAAAAGATAGTGATGAAAATGGTAAGATTAACTGGCAAAATTAAACAAAAAATTTTAGTATAAAGAAAAACGTTAGATGAGTTGGATAATACAAAATAAAACGACAAGACTGAAAGGACGCCTTTAAGGGGTGACACGTGTCGTCTCTCAAAACCTTCCATTAAGGGAATTGCAAAGAGTAGCATCCGAATATTTTCGTACGTGAATAAAGCTGGGAATTGCACGTGGGAATTGCATACGAAGAAAGTTAGATGAATTGAATATGGTTTAAGACGGTGACACGTGTCATCCCAAAACGGTCATCTATAGATATTTTTATAAATGTGGAGAAGAATTAATCTTTAGATTATATTGCAAAATATGAATGATTAATAAAATATTTTTCAAAAAATAATCACTTGTATCACTCGAAATAATTAATTTTTTATTATTCATAACAATTTATATTTAAGCAATTTCATAGACACGAAAGATATTTTTCATTTATTCTTTTTATAGGCATCATAAATGATTAGTTTTTGAAAAATATCATCTTAAATTATTCATTTTTTAAGAAGCAAACGAATTAAGCTATTTCGAATAAAGTTGGGAATTGCATATTAATTGCGTAGTTGTCCAGAAAGCGACCTCTCAGTTCATGTCAACATTTGTCAATCACAAAAAATACAAAATAAGAAAAGAAACCAAGGAAAAAGAAAGTTGTTCCTCGAGAATATCGGCCCTGGTGCTGGTCAACGCGGCCCCCCCCTCTCTTTCTTTTTTTTTTCTTTCCAGGGAAAGAAAGAATCTCAAATTTCTCCAAAAGTTGGAATCAAGATAATATGGAAAAGAAAAAAAGTAGCAATTAAACATCTAGGGCTGCCAAGCCAATGGCCAAAAGGCAAGAATACTGCATAGTTGCATCCGATATTCCCCGTTCGTTTTCAGTTTGAAAGCATGCTGTCGGCAAGAAGAATATTACGCCATACTAAAATTCCCCACAGATATGCCGCCTATTATTTTTTATGAGAGAGGAATTTTATTTTTTCTTTTATGCCGTTTTATATATTTTTTTAGTTATTTCACGCACTGTCAAGCATGTCGACGAATCATGAACTGATCACCAGCATCAAATTAATTTGCTTCTGTGTACTAAATGGTTTAAGCTAAAGACATTTCTCTATTGTCTGTTGGTCCTTTTTTTTTTCTTTTCTATACAAGGTATAATTATGGCCTATTTTAATAGTATCTTGAAGCAATAAACCGATCCTGATAGGAGGAGGGTTTAGCAACCCCGAGCAAATCAAGGCATGCCTCAGGTGCTCCGGCAGCCAATCACGAAGCACCGAGTCAGAACCTCGGAAGAAGCTCATAATCCGACGTGGGGAGACAAGCAAATTCCATAGAAATTAGAGGAGAAACATCATAAGAATAAAGTAAGAAAATGAGAAGGGAAGCCGGGAAGCATACTTTGCTATATATAGCCAAGGACTCCCCACCCACGTTCTTCAGATCCCCAGTCATCTTTTTTACTAGTTTTAGAGAGAGGGAGGGCTGAGTCATCGTCCACGCGAAAGCGCACTAGGATAGCCCTCAGACTATGTTCCCGGATAGGCCATTTTGGAATTAATTTATTCCCCCTTTTAGGAGAATGGGACTTTTGAACAGCACTTCCTGTTCTTGTTCTCTCTTTTGTGCCAACTTGATCGTTGCCCGAGGCGCAAGTACAGCGTATTGGGTCATAAGCAAAGTGAAATGGAACATTGTAGAAGTCCTCATTCTCCAAGGCACAAGTGCCATGTTTTTTAACAAGGGGTTTGCAGCATTTTGAGACTCTCTCTCTCTCTCTTTCTTTCTCTCTCAAATGGAGAAATAGAAGGGTGGAAAAGTGACAATTATATGGAAACCATTGCACTTTAGCCAGGTTTTACATGAGATAATGATGAAATGGTATGGATGGTTCAAATAGGTTATAAAAATGCGCATATTAAAACTACGTTATTTTCTAGAAAGACCTCAGTATTGCCCCCACAAAATGTGTTTTTAGTGAATTATTAAGAAACTTGGTATTTGGGTAAGTGAGTTTCAAATCAAGAGTGAAGAGATTCTCGATCGTGCAATATTAGTATGCTCACTTCTTATGTGTAGATCAAAAATATATTAATCATTAATTGACTAATCTAAGTCTGTATGAAAGATTCATAAGATTTAATAGTTCATGTTAATTAGGATCTTCTTCGTAACATGCGATATAGGAGCACTAGTATGGATATGGCATCTAATGGAGCGAATCATGAAGTGTGTTGATTGATCCCTAAATAGATAATCTCTCTTTCACTCCTTTTCTCTTTGGTTCTTTTTTTCTTTCTTTCTTTTTTGGATTCTACCAATTGTGCAACAGTAAAACCACAATCCTGTTGCCAGGATCATCCTTGTTTTATGAAAGTTGAGACTCATGGAATGAAGTTTGTCCTGGCTGTTGAGAAGAAAGGGTCAAGCTTTGTTCTCCTAGTCCTCCATTTCGAGAAAAAGAGTTAATTCGTGAATTAAGTTAAGTGATCGAGGAGTGGATATTCATAAATGAGTCTAGTGACATATCCTCGATCTTTATGTTGTCAATACATAGATAATTCTATACTTGATCATTCATTGAAGTTTCAACTCGCGTCGTATCTTAAAAGGTTAATATGATATTTTCCTAATCTCATTCTCTATTAATCTAATATTAATTTCTTCATTGTCTGAAAGGACAAAAAAGAAAAGAACGAAGGGTTAAGCAAGTCGAAGAAAGGGCATTAGGATTGCTGCCTGGGAAAAGTCTTTGACAACATTATACACAGGCCTAACCCCTTGGCAGTTCGGGAGAGCTAGCTAGCCTCATGTAACAATGTTGTTTAATTCTTGATCTAAATCATTAAAACAAAATAACCATCCAACCTATTCTTACATAAAACCACGCAAGTGAACAACCCTAAGCATTACTGAAGTAATAAGCATGTTTGTCCTTCTCATTTATGATTTAGATTCGAATCTCCGTATTTGCGAATTCTAATTAGGTCACTCCTAAGAGAGCACAAATTTGTGTGTCTACAATAATTTTTCAAAATATGAGGGATAGGGGGGCTAATATAGGAAGGAGATTGGTCAAGTGTTTAAAAACTTTCAAGCACTCGATTGATATTTAAAAAAAAAAAAAAAACACGAGGATAAAAGAACAGTCCCATAATGAGTGATTTTGAAAGAAAAAGAGGACTACTAGAGAGAGTGAGGGCTGCCAAAAAAAAAAAGAAGTGGTGGGGAGACAAATCGCAAAGAAAGTCAAAAGTGGAGAGAGCGTCTAATTATGTTCGAATTTAAATTTCTCTTTAGAAACAAAATACGAATTTTCAAAAGGTAAGAACGAGAAGTGGGACCTATGTTTGTAGGACATTCGCTAAGAGACCAATTTCACAGTTGCCGCAATTGAGGACGAATTGACAATCAACTTTGGAGCTCAATTTCACAGAATGGAACTTTTCCTTTTTGGAATTCTGGTGAGCTGTGCTTGATTTGTGGGCTCAGGGTCTGGCCGGTGTACCAGCGCAATGAAATCCAAGATCTCTTCGTTCGGCCTTATGAGGCGACAAGTGCTGCTTCTTGTGAGGCCCAATGGCACGCAGTCCTGCTTCATTTGGTGGATCAGCCTGGCCCCATCAGCCCCCACTTTTTCTCGCACTCGATGGGAAAATCTCAAGGCGCGCCGGTGGGTACCAAACCACGTGTTTTTTCACGACACCCGACGCGTTATAATATACTTTTGTACTTGCCGGTGGATTTATGTTAGAGATGGATCGTCAAAATTCTGACATGGGCGCCGGAGCACACGTCATTTGCTTACCATGGGGACCCCAAATGGGCGCCAACGGGTTAACAATGCCACTGAGGTGAATAGGTTGTTTAAGAATTTTAATCGAACTTTCTCGCGCAAGATAATAAGCGGTTTAACATCAATCAATGATAGATAGGTGATAACGGGTGCGAGTGGAAATAGCACCCCCCAAAAAGTATATTTATGATTATAATGTTTATCGGAGAATGGGTACCTCGATTTTACACTAAAAGATAAAATTGCCTTCAATCATTCAATTGCAATTTAAAGCAATGGCCCCAATACTTCTCTGAAAAAACAGAAAGTGAGACCCCAGTCCATTTTTTCAAAATATTTCTAATCTAGTTGCTGTTAATAAGCATTTCAAATGCATCTTCTAGCCTATAGAGTTTTTTTTTTAGTGTATTCTTAGATTTTCCTATAATGTTTTACTTGATCCAAATAAAAGAATTTCGATAGGAAAAAAATAAATATGTGATATAGTAAAAAGCTTAAAAGTCTCGCTTCATTATTGCTTTTATAACAATTTATCTATTATTTGTTCTTGTTTTCTCAAAAGCTCACTTTCTTGGTGAATTTTTTAATTTCATTGCTTTGAAATACACATCAAATCTTTTTTATTTACTACATTAAAGAATTTATCTTTTTTCCTATTATTAGCGAGATACTTTTATGCATAACATGTTGACATTACTGGAATATCAATGATTACACTTAAACATTATGCACAATAAGGCATTTTGATATTTTTCGATATACACTTAATGGATGATATATATTTTTGTCAATTGAAAATAATGAGACGCACTTTTTTTTAAAGAATTATCATTTGATGCAATGTTTTGCTATTATTCTTTAAAGTTTCACGTTGGAGGATAAACTGTGATTTTATTTTGGAAAATCTTTAAGGTTTTTTTCCTCTTCATCAAATCATCCCATTATGTATATGTATATAAAAGAAAACCAATAAGAAGAGATTTGATGGTGTTATGCATGACAAAAGTCAAAAGGCATAAATAAGTGACTCTGAAAAAATTTATCTACGTTAATCTCTCTCTTTTTTTTTCTTTTTTAGATTCAACTTGACTTCATATCCATAAATTTTCTCGATAACGTAGAATAGAACTAGGTTTCTAAAAAATTTCCCTTTTCAATAAAACTAATTTGTATGGAAGTAAATACTAACAATGATAAAACATGTTGCCTTTAATATATATGGGATACCTACAATAACAAAAAATCAAACATGTGAAATTCTTAATTATGTAACTACGTACTGTATATAAATTTAAAAAATTATAAAAAAGAAAAGCGAATAAATTTGAGGTTATCACATTAAATTTTAATTTAACAAATGAGGGTAATTTTATGTTCTTTTCTTTTTATTTTTATTTTTGTAAAAATTTGATGGACTTAGTCATATAGGAGTAGAAATAGCACTATCCTACTTTTAAGGGGCAATATAACCCTCTTTTTTGGACAAAGAAAATTTCTTAAATCATATATTTAATTGATGGGTTACAAGTTGTGTCACACTGGTTTTGTTATTGGTGTAGACATTATTCACATTTAATTTTGGTTAAGTTTGCATGTGGTCAAGACATGTGATTTGTAACCACCGATGAAATGCTGGGCTGGAAAAAATATTGCATGTTTCTGACTTACCACTTGGAAATGTGAGTGGAGAAAATTGCATAAATAGACTCCGCCAAATTTGACAACTTTTGAAGTTTTACATTTTTGCAAATTTCATAAAGCTTAAATCATGACCTTTTCTAACAGGAAACTTTTGAAACTATCATAAGAGTCTAAAAACCCCAAAAGTACATCCATCGTGACATGTTCATTCTAAATTTTTTGTGCTGCCAAAAATTCAAAATTCATATCTACGTGACACATTTACTATATCAATATTCTGTCAGTAAACACCAATAAAAATCTGACTTCACGAATGGCAGAAGCCAAATTGCATTGGCAATGATAGCTACATGGCTAAAGAGAAACAAAAAAGATGCTGTTTTTGCTATGATAATCATCCAACTAAACTTTAATGAATGGCAAATGTGTCATGTAAGTACAAGTTTGAGGTTTTGATGTCACGAGAAAAAAAATTATGATAAATGTCTCACGGTGAGTATAGTTTGTAGTTCTTTACGTTGCAAAAAAATTAGGATAAATGTGTTACAGCAAACATATTTTGGGGCTTTTGATTGTTTTTTCCTTAATATCTAAACAATAGTACTTTTATATTTTTTAATGATTAATGGCATGAAAAACTCCAAATTGATAACACTCATGATAATTTTATCTCGAACTAATTGTTTGACTATAAAAACTCAAATTTACTTCAAACTAATTTTTGAACAACAAAAAATCTTAAATTAGTAAATTTGTGATAAATTTACATTCATTTTGTTTACATTAAATTGAATAAATATCACAAAAACCAAAACCGATACACTTGTGATAAATGGAGAAAGTAAAACCCCAAAGGTGGTATTTTCGTCAACTGTTACGTATAATTAAACTCAGCAATTTGACGGTAAAATTTAATGGAAATTAACGAAGGGTAAATTTGTAATAAAAATACTTATTTTGGGTAAATTTATCTAGGTGTACTTGTTTAGAGTTTTTTGTCACACAAATTTATAGTTTTTGGTGATATTAGCTCATTTTTTTTTAAATATAATTTCTTTAAAAATTATTAATTTTGGAAGGCAACGCAACAAGTTAAAAATCCATCCCCCGGGCCCCCTGGTTTTGGCGTTGAACCGAGTTAGAATTGAAAAGACGAGATTATCCATAGCACTCAACGAATGGCGCACGCCCAAAGCCCGCGTGATTAGGCGAAACCACCAGACCCAATTCCGTCCACTCGGGCGCCACTCACGATTTTACCGTCGGACATTCCGTCGTCGTCTCCTCGGACGGACGTCCCCTTGTCGCCAAACGCTTTTCAACTCAACCCCTTTTCCATCAATCTCTCCTTTTTCCCCTCACTTTCCCTCATTTTCTTTTTTTTTTTTTTTTCCCGAGAAAATATGCAGAGCCCCAGCCGGACCGAGGCCGAGCGCCTCCTCGGCGTCGCCGAGAAGCTCCTCCTGGCCCGCGACTTCGCCGGGTCCAAGGACTTCGCCGTCCTGGCCCAGGAGACCGAGCCCCTCCTCGACGGCTCCGACCAGATCCTGGCCATCGTCGACGTCCTCCTCGCCACCGAGAAGCGCGTCAACAACCACCACGACTGGTACGCCGTCCTCCAGATCGGCCGCCGATCCGACGACCACGACCTCATCAAGCGCCAGTACCGCCGCCTCGCCCTCCTCCTCCACCCGGACAAGAACAAGTACCCCTACGCCGACCAGGCCTTCCGCTTCGTCGCCGGCGCCTGGGCCGTCCTCTCCGACCCCGGCAAGAAGTCCCTCTACGACAAGGAGTTCAGCCTGTTCTCCAAGGTCGATCTGACGCCGGTGGCGGGCGCGGGCGCGGGCGCGGGCGCGAAGCTGCCCGTGCGGAGGGGCGGCCAGCTGAGCCGGGGCTTCGGGCAGCAGGAGCCGGCGGGCGGCAGCGGGAGCGGGCACGGGAAGGGGACCGAGAAGCAGGCGGGAGCAGCCGCGGCGGCGGCGAGGTCGGCGAGCTTCTGGACCGCGTGCCCGTACTGCTACATGGTGTACGAGTACCCGGCTGTGTACGAGGAGTGCTGCCTGAGGTGCCAGAGCTGCGAGAGGGCGTTCCAGGCGGTGGCGATCGAGGCGCCGCCGCCGGTGGTGCCTGGGAAGGAGGCGTACCACTGCTGCTGGGCGGTGTTCCCTCTAGGGTTCACGATCGGGAAGTTCGAGGGCGGAGATAAGGTCGGACCCACCGAGGGCGGGCTGCCGAATTGGTTCCCGCAGCAGTTGGCAGACAAGAATGCCGGGATGGCGCCGCCGCAGCAGCAGCAGCCAGCCGCCACGGCGCCGCCGAAGAGGAAGAGGGGGAGGCCGCGGAAGAACCCGTTGTGACGGGGAGCGCGGCGGACGTGGGTCATCCCGCTGAATTAAAAAAGCAGAGGAATTTGCAATGCTTCCGATCGCCGGATGAATCTCGAAGTACAGCAAGAGATCATCAGCTTCAAAAAGCGGGCTTTTCTTTTTTTCTTGGTGAGGAAATGGGGATGGGCGAGAGCTCGAGGGAGGTGAAATAGATAACCGCAATGTTGGAGGCCGAGGAGGGTTTGATCAGATGCTCCGAGCAGAGACTGAGGTAATGGTGGCGCGAGAGAAACTTTAAGCAAAGGTTGAATTGTTGTTGTTTGTTAGTCATGTCTTCCGGTCTTGTCTGTAGATTATTAGGCATGTTTATGTATACTGTCCTGCGCTGCAGTCGGATGATGTAAAACGTTGTAGCTCGAGATGTCGAGCGATGTTCTTGAGAAAGTAAGGACCTCTTTGCTCATGGTGGGTAATCGTCTCCAATACAGTCACAGTCATCTTGGATTTTGAAGTCTGCCGCGATTGCTGTGTCGCTTGCGGTCGTAGGGGAGGACTTCGGTGTTGAACTGTTTTCTGCTTTAGCTAGGTCGATTGTCTGGTTACTTTTGAGAGCCTAAGATCCATGCTCGCTCCTCCAACCTTTGGTCGAACACTCGTGCAAAACAGTCTCGTGTCAGGCTGACTGCATTCGAAGCTTAGTTTCAATCGTCTTCATTTATTATGCGTCTGCCGTGTTCTCCAAATCTCTCTCCCCCTCTCCCTCTCCCTCTCCGATAGAGGCAGACACACAAGCCGAAACGAATGCTGGATGCTACGATGCTATTCTCATCAAATTGGCAATTCGCGAGTGCGGGGGCGCTTTTGCAGTGTGGCTTTGCTGGAGTTCCCTGAAGAGATTGGAGGCAGAGAAGAAACGAAGCTTGGTTTAAAAGAACTTCGGCGATGGACACGAATGCAGAGAGTACCGGTTCAGATGCCCTTCTGTGTTCCTTTGCATAGATAAAAGGGGGAAAGAAGAACATATGCCAATCCAAGTTTGACCCCTCGGGCACGAGTGTGTGGTTAGATGGACAGACGTACGCTGTATCAAAATATCGAAGCTTTTGAACCGTCACCTGTTACTTGCACTAAACACATACCGCTGACAAAGCCTACGTCCAGCCTACGCCCTCCGCACGTTCTTTGCATTCGCCGTTGTTCAGTGACGATTCCAGACAAACGCCGGAAGCGAAGGCTTTTTGGCGTCATGCAATCGATACTGCGGCCACTTAAATTTTTACTGTCTTCCGTATAGCTACTTTCTTGAGTGGCAGCCTGCTTTTTTATGATTTACGAACGGAAAAAGTGACCGCATTTGATCGCTTCTTTGAGGTCACCCCGTCCTCCCGCGATTCCAGTGGATTGGAAAATTTGTAAAGCACGGTGCCAAACAAAATCGATACTTTAATTTGACGCCGTGGACTTATGCGGTGCAAAAAGGTGCATCGTGTTGCACCGTAACAGTGGTGAAAAATGGTTTTATTTATTCCGCATGTCCCACTTGAAACTAAACTCCAAAAAGTACTCTTTTAAGTAAATCACATAAGATGGTGATTATTATAGGGTAATATTTACTCATGAATCAATTGATATGACCTTTTTCCTTATGATGTGAAATTTTGGGGTGCTACAGACTTTCCCAATTTAAGGATTGTCGTTCTCATTGTTTTGACCAGCATAACCCAACACATCCTCCCGCAGTTGATACGTGGTCCAATCCATTCCTACCATTTTCATTATTCTACAAGCCCATTAAGAGCTCCTCGTTTGTGCCCTCTCGTCCCCACGATCCCTCCCCATCCCGGCGGATCAGGTTTTCGTCCAGTCCACCATAAAGCACACATCTGCTCGGGTGAATCTTCATTAATATAATAAGTAATGACTAGACCAGTTTCTTGTGGGTCAAATCCCAAATATAATACTCCGGTAATCTCACAATGCGGTCACCATTTTAATTAAGTACGAATCACTCGGTAGGGCATACTCCATCTGGTATGGAACTATAAAAATTCCGATAATCAAGAGAAGTTCGCCCGTTGACCACCGCATAAGCATATTTTCAATTGGCAATGCACAATTGCTGGCACTTTCAAAGACATGCGGCACCAAATGAGTGGTACATAAAAAAAAATGCTAAAAAGACAATAACCAGAAAAACAGAATTGGGAGATCAAGGAAGAAAAGCGAAGGAGGAGGTGGGTGAAAGCGGTGAAGCCACTACCTCACCTTGGCCAGCGAGGGCTGACAACCCTCGCTTGGACGCAGGCGGTGGCGACTAGCCATCAAGGTGAGCAAGCAAGGGCAAGCACGCCTTTGGCTAGTTGTGGTGCCACAACCCATCATCGATAAGTGAGGGTCGACTGGCCCTCTTGAACACCATCAAAGGCCCGATCGACCCTCGCTCAGGCAGTGAATGGCGGCACCGGCACAGCATGACCACCAGCTGCGACCACTGGTGGCCGCCGGAGGGTCATCGGGTAAGGGTGCAAACGGGCCAAGCCTAGAGGGATTTGCCGGCCTGATCAGAGCAGACTGGACTTGACTTTTCTTGGCCTAGTTCGTTGGCCAAGTCCGCGAAAAGGAAGAAAAGGCCCCGACCATAATTATTTGGTTTAGTCTGGGCTGCTTCGGTCTTTAGATTGTAACTTTTCGCTTTTAAATTTTTTCCAAAAATATTCTTTGTTGTCGGATTTTAAAACTGCACATACAATGATCAAATAACGATCATTAACTTGCTTAAAATTCATAAATTTCATCGAAAGAAACGAAAACTCGCACATGTTAACTAATGACTTTTGTTGACTGTTAATGTTGTTATATTTGTAACTTTGTGGAGGTTTATTGATTATAAACGTATAGCCTTTCAATTTCAATTTTTTTATTATCTAATTTTAGATATACTGGCCAATTTAGCCTTGAGCAACTTCGATCTAAGAATGTGAACCGACTCAATCCCAAATGAAAATTAAGAAATCCAACTTGTGGAATAGCTCGGTCTTAGTCTGTCCTGAAAATTCAGGTTGACCCAAATGTTTGAAACTCAATTGTAATTTTTTAAAGTAAATCTCAGGATTTCAGGTCGACTTAATCTAATTCTTTTTGGGTAAAAATTAATAATAAGTTAGGCATGCGTTCTGGAACCATGGACTGCAGGCTTTCTTTCCTGCAAAATAATGTTATTCACAGACAAAAACGCATTTCCCCTTCATCACGCAAGCCCAAAAAAGACAAAGGAGAGCTGAGATTGCGACGAAGACAAGACACCGGTGGGACTGCTGAAGGGACAAAAGCAATGGCCACGATCATCTCCCATAAACTTGGATAGTCATCCATGTCCGCCTGTTGGATAAGCTCGCCATGTAACCAAAATCACATCCCTTCTCCTCTCTTCTTCCCCTCACGAAGACAGAGCAACGACGGAACTAACAACTTCCATACAGTTCACTGTACCCAGAAACGATGGCGTGGTGCACTCGTGGGCCCTCCTCCTTCCTTCTCTGATTCGAACATGATGATCTATCTGCTGAATCTTGAAAATGTTTTGGACCCATTAATCAAAGGATGGTTTTTGTTCAGGTTACAATGCTCGCTGGGTTAATCTTAGGCAGCGTTTGGTAATGCTTCCTGAAATAAGTGTTTCTATTCTTTTGTTCCCTGAAATAGAAATGAAACAAAAACGCAGTTGGTAATTTTTCTATTTTCGATAATAAATTTGAAACGGAAATAAGAAAAAAAAAACAAAATTGTTTTTTGTTTCCAAGAACAACTCAATAAATAAGTTTTTATTTTCTCTTCCTTTCTTCTTCCCTTAGGTTGGGCAAGGCCCCCCTTGCGCCTCGCCATGGTTGGGTGAGGTTTGACCTTGCCTGGCCACCACGAGGTTGGCGTTGTCGAGCCTCACAAAGGTTGGGCGAGGTCGAGCCTTGCTCGACTATGGCCAAGCTCGACCTAGCCCAACCACCATGAGGTTGATGTTGCCTGGGTGGGCGAGGCCGACCTCGCGGTGGCCGGGGGAGGTTCACAGCGAGGCTCCCTCGAGGCCGACTCTTGTTTAGCTTGTCGCTGGCTAGCCATGGCTAGGGCCGGTGACCGGCTAGAGGAAGGAGAAGAAAAAACAAAGAAAAAAAAGAATATAATAAAATTATTAATAAATTAAAAAATTATAAGTCACAAAAATATTTAAGGTCATACTAAGGTCCTGTTTGGTAACCATTCAAACAATGTCTTATTTTGATTTTTTGTTCCTGAAAGCAGTTTGGGAACATAATCTCGTTGGGTAAAATTTTTGTTCCCGGGAACAAATTTCTATTTTTTTGTTCCGGAATTAGATTTGGAACGAGAATCAAGAAAAAAAATCGATTCTTGTTCCGGGAACAAATCTAAAAATCAAAACCAACTCTTCCTCTTCCCTTTTCTCTTCTTCTTCTTCTTCTCTTTTCTTCTTCTTCATCGACCGCCATCTCGCTGTTACCGTCCGCCGCTGGCAATCGGTCTGGCGAGGCTCGCCCAGCCCCGGCAAGGCTCGGCCTTGCCCAGCCCCATCGGTGGCTAGGCAGGCCTCACCCAGCTCCGAAAAAGGCCGGCGAGGCTCGATCGACGAGGGCCGGCAACGCTCCGGTGAAGTCGCCGGTCTGGCGACTGGCCACAAGAAGAAGAAGAATAGGAGAAAAAAGAAAAAAAAGAAAAAAAAGGAAAAAAGTGAAAAAAATTATTTAAAAATTAAAAGAAATTGATTTGGAACAGAATCAATGAACACGGTACCAAACGCAATTCTATTCTAGAATAAAAAATTTTGGACAGTTACCAAACGGCTTAAAATGTTTAGAAATTATTCCCGGGAACAAAATAAAAAAGAATCATTTCTGATCAGAATCTGTTCCCGATAATAGAATCGTTACTAAACGCGCCCTAAACGTTTTTCTGTTCCAGGAACATAAATTTTATATAATTAGCAAACACCTTAAAATATTCAGAAACTATTTACAAGAATAGAAATAGAAAAGAGTGTTTATGATGAACTGTTTCCCGGAATAGAATCGTTCCAAACACAGCCTTAATTGCTGCTTCGCTAGCTTGACCCTGAAATGGAACGGTAGCAGTGAAGTTGGGGCTTCTCCTCTGCGTTTTTCTTGCATTTTCCATCTCGAGCTTTTGGTCTCTTTTTGACTTTTCGAGGGTTGACTAGCGATTGATCCGTGACTGATTACGCAGGTCATGTTGGAGAGCTTTGAGGACTCCCCGATCACTTTGGCTCCTTCGAAAGAGCGAGTTTGTTCATGTTTACTTGCTTATCTGAGTTGGTTATTGCTGATCGCATGCTCGAGCCGGTTATAAGTTCTAATGTTCAGGTCTATGGCAATCTAGTTGGTTTTAAGTTCTCTGTCGGTTGCTTTTTTACATATTTTGAGAAACTTAGTTTCAGTTGTCTTCATTCGTCATGCCTCTGCCGTGTTCTACAAATCTCTCTCTCCCTTTCCCTCTCGGACAGAGGCGCACTCACAAGCCGCAACCAATGCCGGATGCTATGGTGTTAATTCCATCAGAATTGGCAAGTCGCGGGTGCCTGCTTTTACAGTGTGGTTTTGCTGGAGGTGCCTGAAGAGATTGGAGGCAATAAAGAATCAAAGCTTGGTTTAAAAGAACCTTGGCGATGGCCAAAAATGCAGGGACTGCCGGTTCAGATATGCCCATTGTTCCTTGCATGGATAAAAGGGGAAAGAAAAGAACATAAGCCAGTCCAGGTTGACCCTCCGGGCGCAAGTCTGTATCGAAATCTCGAAGCTTTCATGAATGAGAAAATGAGAGATTTGAATCGTCACCTCTTATTTGCCCTGAGCATGTATTGCTGACAAAGCCTACATACAACCTACGCACTCCGCACGTTCTCTGCATTCGCCGTTGTTCGGTGATGAATCTAGACAATCTTCCCAAGCGAAGGCTTTTTGGCGTTATGCAATTGACATGGCAGGCATCTTCCGTAGCTGCTTTCTGTAGCTGCTTTCTTGAGTGGCAGCCTGCTTTTTCTGAGGTACGAACGGGAAAAGTAACAGCATCGATGGCTACTCTCTTCATTTTTGAAAAATTTGTGAAGCAGAACATTGTACCGAACAATCACAAGAGTTCAATTTGACGCGGTAGACTTTGATGATGTGAGTGGTTTTAATTATTCGGCATGTTCCAGTTGAAACTAATCCTTAAAGAGAACATGAAGTAATCACATAAGATGGTGATCATTTTGTGATAATGTTCGCTTATGAACCAATTAATAGGACCTTTTTGTTTTCTTCATTTAATGTGAGATTTTGGGATGTTATAATTCCTCGAATGAATTGACGTTCTTACCATTGTTGACTTGCACAACGTTACATATCCTCTCATATTTGATATATAGTCCAATCCATTCTTATCTTTTTTATTATCTTAGAAGTTTGCCTAGAGCCATATCTTGTTTATTTGTGTATTGGTATGTGTCTGGTCCATTCATAAAAGCACACGTCTACTCGGGGTATCGTCCTCTAATATAATAAGTAACGACTTTGACTAGTTTCTAGTGGGCCAAATTCCAAATGCAGTACTTTGAGTAGCCTCATAATATGGTCAACATTTTACTTGAGCGTATTATTTATGAATCACTTAGTAGGGTATTCTCCATTTAATATGGAATTACGAATTTCACAATAATGAAGAGAAGTTGCCTGTTGAATACAACATAAGCATCTTTCCAAATGGCAATATACAACTTTTTCTGACCAAAAAATAAAATAAAAATGGCAATATACAACTGCCGGTGCTTTGCAAGAGTGCTACATCGAGAAAAAAAATAAATGCTAAAAAGACTGAATAACAAAAAAAAGGGAATTGGGAGGATCAAGGAAGAGAAGCAAAGGGGGAGGTGGGTTAAAGCGGTGAAGAAGCTCTCTTGCCTTTGCCGGCGATGGTCGACAACCCTTGCTTAAACGCAGGCGATGGTGATTAGTCCTTACGGTGAGCAGGCAAGGATAGGGACGCCCTTCGCTAGTTGACCAGACATAATTTTTTTGACCTATTTTCTGATTGACCGGATCGGTCACCCCTCCTCCCCCTATCACTTAAAAGGAAAAACTAACCCAACATTCAAAGAGTTATCCCAAACTTACACCGAGATATTGATAGTGATTCTCCAATATCGAAAAACAGATGGTGCCACCACTCATCATCAACAAGCAAGGATCAACCGGCCCTTGGGAACACCATTAAAGGCTCGATTGACCCTCGCTTGGGCGGTGAATGGCGGCATCAGCACAGCATGACCACCAGCCACAACCGTTCGTGGCAGCCGTGATCGCTGGTGGCTGCCGGGGGTGCAAACGGGCCAAGCCTAGAGGGATTTTCAGGCCGATCAGACCAGACCGAAATTGACTTTTCTTGGTCTAGTTCGTTGGCCCACTCTGGAAAAAAGGAAGAAAAGGCCCCGACCGTAATTACTTGATTTGGTCCGGGCTGCTTTGGTCTTTATCTTATAATTTTCGCTCTTAAATTATTTTCAAAAATATCCTATGTAGCCGGATTTAAAACCGCACATACAATTATCAAATAACTATCGTAAATTTGCTTAAAATTCGTAAATTTCATTGAAAGAAACGTAATTTGTACATCTCAACTTATAACTTCTGTTGACCGTTAATTTTTTATATTATAACTTTGCGGAGGTTAATCAATTATAAATGAATAACCTTGCAATTTAAATATTTCTTTTATCTAATTTTAGGTATAATGGCCAATTCAGCTTTATGTATCTTCAACCCAAGAACGCGGACCCACTCAATCCCGAGAATTACGAAATTCAACTTGTGGAATAGCTCGGTCATAGTCGGACTTAAAAATTCAGGTTGACCAAAATGTTAGAAACTCGATTGTAATTTTTTCCAGTAAATCTGATGATTCCGGGTCCACTTAACCTAATTATTTTTTGGGTAAATATTAAATAATAAGTTAGGCGTGCGGTCTGGAACCGCGGACTGCAGGCTTCCCTCGGTTTATTTTTATTTTCTCTTCTTTCTCTCCTGAAAAATAATGTTATTCACAGATAAAAAGGCATTTCCTCTTCCATCACGCAAGCCCAAAAAAAAAAAAAAAAACAGAGGAGAAGAATGAAAAGTTGAGATAGTGACGAGGACAGGACACCCGCGAGACCGCAGAAGGGACAAAAGCAATGGCCACGATCATCTCCCATAAACTTGGATAGTCATCCATGTCCGCTTGTCGGATAAGCTCGCCATGTAACCAAATCGCATTCCTTCTCCTCTCCTCTTTCCTCTCGCCAAGACAGCAACGACAGAGCTAGCAACTTCCATTCAGTTCGTACCCGGAAACGATGGCGTGCTGCGCTCGTGAGTCCTCCTCCTTCCCTCTTTAATTCATACATGATGATCTTTCTGCTTAATCTTGAAAATGTTTTGGAACCATTAATCCAAGGATGGTTTTTTTGTTCAGGTTACAGAGCCCGCTGGATCAATCTCAACCGCTGCTTCGCCAGCTTGACCCCGAGATGGAATGGTGGCAGTGAAGTGGGGGCACTCGCATTTTCCATCTCGAGCTTCTGGTCTCCTTTTGACTTGTTGAGGGTTGACTTGTGATTGATCCGCGACTGATTATGCAGGTCGTGTTGGAGAGCTTTGAGGACTCCCGGGTCACTTTGGCTCCTTCGAAAGAGTGAGTTTGTTTATGTTTAATTGGTCTTCTTATTCGAGTTGGTTATTGCTGATCGCGTGCTTGAGCCGGTTTTGAGTTCTAATGTTCAGGTCTATGGTGCAAGCCTTTTCTTCTCTGCTGGTTGCCTTTTCACATATTTTGAGTAACTTATGTTGTGTCTGTTCTGTAGTTCTTACAATAAAAAGAAAGTGTCTGCAGTTCTTGAGCAATTGTAGTCGAATTATTGAAGTAAGAGCCAAAAACTACTGTTTGGAGCCTGATCAAATTTGATCTGTTATTCCTGAATTGTGGTCTTCAGAGGAGATAGGGTAGATCGGCTTTTCTTCTCTCGACCCTCGCTTTCATACCTCAGTGTCGCCTATTGTGTAGCCCAGGACAAAATGGTGACCGGTGATACACCATTTAATCACTCCGTCGACCGACAACCCGTTTGTATGATGACCGTATAATGTTCTCCTGCCGTTTCCAAGGGTTTGTCCTCAAAGCCTTATTTTCCAGATGGAAGGTTGCGTATGTAGTTGGAGCCTTTACAATACAATATGGTTGACATTCTCACATATCTTAGGTCATGGCAATCAAGTCATATCAACGTGGATTAGTTAATATGTCTCTCCTCTGCTAAAAACTGAGATTGACTATCGGTGTGATCTATGAAAAATGTGGAAACTGCAAATTTTACACGGAATGCTGAAAATCGTGACCTGTATCTGCATAGGAGAATTGAGCTGCCCCTGTCGGAGGAAATTGGTTCATCTAGAATTACTCACCAACGCACAAGATTTACTGGAAAGGATGTGGCAAAAGCAAAAGCTGATGGTGGCTCGGACATGTTCGATGAGATCAGACAGAGGTTTCTAGAGTTCAAGGGCAACAAATTCTTGTACGTGGTAGTTAATTCGCGCCGATGTCCTTTTTGTGGTTTGTTCTCTTGAGGAGTCTTTTATTCTGTGCTTGTTAGGTAACTCATCATCTTGAACAGGAAGGAGGCGGTACATTTTCAGAATCTCGCTAGAGCTCAGTCACCAAAGGTGAATAAAAGGAACTAATAGTGTTCATATATCTGATGCATGACAAAAAAGGACTTTCTCTTATGCCTCTTTCTGAATCCAATGCAAACACTGCTTGATTTTGGTGTAAACTGACTTTGCGGTCTCACTGGGACTAAAATTGTGGTTGGGACAGTTCATGGTGATTGCTTGTGTAGACTCTCGGGTGTGCCCGACTAATGTACTCGGACTCCAACCAGGAGAGGCCTTCATGGTGCGTAATGTCGCAAATCTTGTTCCGGCGATCGAGGTTTGCTCTCATCTCTTTTGCACTTTTATGCTGTCAAGAAAGTGCTTTTCTTCTTCTTCGCCTCTTAGGAAAGTGATTTCATGTTTCCACAGTTTGGACCTTCGGAAACTGGTGCTGCTCTCGAATTTGCAGTGAAATCTCTTGAAGTAAGCCTACCTCTAAAATACTGTACTCATGTTCTTTTCTCGGTTGTATAACTCATCTTTGAGCTGATATCTCCATTTGAGCGAATTCATCAACGTGCAAACTTCCTTTAATTAGATAGATGCTCATTCAACGCCTGGGACTTTGGTTACGTATGAGGTTTCAGAGTGTCACTCTATAAGTAGGACAAACAATTCGACAGATGATTGGGATTGCCGTGCGCATCTTGATCATTCACCTACTCTCATATACCTATAGCACCCAGTTATTTTAATGGATTTACATTCAAAATTCTGTCGGTTTTGTTTCAGGTTGAGAATATATTAGTCATAGGCCATAGTCGATGTGCTGGAATTGAAGCCCTCATGGGCATGCAGGATTCTAATACAGGGTACTACTAGCTTCCTTTTCTGTAGAAGTTAAAGTAAAGGCTCATGAGAATCGCTTTTTATCCTGGCTTTCATGGATCATAATCCATTCTCTTATATGATGCGCCTCTGCAGAAATTATGTAGAGAGATGGGTCGTTAATGGAAAGGCTGCCAAGCTACGAACGGAAGTGGCTGCGCCACACCTTAGCTTTGACCAGCAATGCACAAATTGTGAAAAGGTGAACTAAAAAAATTTCTCCTTTTGGATGTCAAACAAGTTGATGTTGGCAAGGTTTCTTTTATGAAGATATGAGTTCCCGGCTACAGTGAAGTTTTATCAGCAGGCTGATGCTTTTCTGACCTATGCTTCGTACATGAATCCACCGATATTGCAGGAATCCGTCACGCAGTCCCTAAACAACTTGCTTACATATCCATGGATAAAAGAAAGAGTCGAGGAAGGACTGCTTTCCATCAGCGGAGGGTACTATGATTTCGTCGACTGCACGTTCGAGAAATGGAGTCTCGACATTGACGGGAGCTGTGCCATTGGAGGGAAGAGATATTCGACAAAAGATCACCAGTTCTGGCGCTGAGATATCTTCTTCCAATGTGTCCTGGAAATTGCAATGCGCAATGCAAGTGTATGTAAATGTACTATGCAGTATAATCGGAATGTGGCTGCACAGATGGCCGAACTTTCTGCAGATTGTCTTGACACGAGGAGGCGACGAAAGTCTGACGATGTAGTGACTGATGGAAGCCAATGAGCCGATCTGTTTACCTGTAAATTGTATGGTGAAAGTTACTTAAGGACCTCAAAGCTCACCATCTTTGCAATCTCAATTTCTAGCTTAACGTTCAGATTAATCCTTGAATATCTAGTGACATATTTTATCAGAATGAAAGGACTACAACATAACTAAAAGAGAGCGTTAAAAGAGAGTAATGCATTATTTGGAATGTCTTAAGATTTCCAAAAAGATGGTACTTGGTATTGCCCAAAATTTTCAATTTTGCTGAGGAAAAGTTGGTTCGAAATTACACTATTTTGGCAAATATCTGACGGCGATCTCACATTCAGGTCGATATATGATCCATTTTTTTGGGCAAAACACGAACAATAAAAAAAAACCTTGGTTTTGGTATAATTCATGATAAAGTTACAGACCAATGTCATTGACGGAAATGGGCAATCACATATTTCTCGAAGCAGAAGCAATTCCAAGAAAACAGTAATTTCACATTCCTGGGGGTGTAAAAAGGCGAACTTAAGCTTAAATTAGGGGCCAAACTGAAAATGACAAAGACCATACCACGGTGCGCGACGGCGATTACGAACAGGAAATCAGAGACGAGCTGAAGAAGAAATTTCGCAGGGAACCAACGGAGCTCGGGGGGCGCTCGCGAGGACGAAGGATCGACGATGATCTCTCAGTTCTTCGTGCTCTCGCAGCGGGGCGACAACATAGTCTTCCGCGACTGTGAGTACACCTCCCGCCTCGGCCCGCGGATCTGGCTCCGCATCGAACTCCTCCTTTCGACCTTTCTTCTCGAATCTTTTCTCAAGTCAGTGACGCAGTGTCCGAATTCAGTAATCTCGCGCGTCGAAAAAGAGTTCGCGAATTGTCCAATTGCTCGATTGCTGTTCTGGTGTCGATTGGGTTTCTTCTTTCTGTGCAAAATCTGATTCGAATCGCGTGAATTTAGCGAACTAGATGGAGGGCGCATTTCCGGTGTTCTAGTGCTGTAGTTTTGCGTTTTTCGTTTGCGGATTTGTGTGATCTGAAAGAGCTGTTTTTGATGGGTTTCAGATCGCGGGGAAGTGCAGAAGGGGAGCACCGAGACGTTCTTTCGGAAGGTGAAGTTCTGGAAAGAGGATGGGCAAGAAGAGGCGCAAGCGCCACCTGTCTTTGTAGGTATTCTCGTCTCTTTGCCGGTGAATTCGAGCCGCTCTAGCGATTGTTTTACTACTGAGTTTATGTGTCGGGAGGGTAGTGTCGGCACTTGTTGTTATTTTAGAGGTCCGTGGATTATCTGAATTAGGAAGTTCTTGCTGATACTGTGGTTTCGTTTACATGGGTTTCATTCATTCGGTTTGGGAGAGCTGGTGGCGTGTTTTATGCATTGAGCATTGCAGGGAAACCCAATTGAGTTCGGTCCGGGATGCTCTCGTTTGACCTCTAGATTTTTTCCGGTGTAGAATGTGGACGGTGTAAACTACTTTCACGTGAAAGTGGCCGGCTTATTTTTTGTCGCAACCACGAGAGTCAACGTATCTCCTTCTCTTGTCTTGGAGCTCCTCCAGAGGATTGCACGTGTCATCAAGGATTACCTCGGTGTTCTTAGCGAGGATTCGCTGCGGAAAAACTTTGTGCTTGTTTACGAGTTGCTTGATGAGGTCATTGTAAGTTTGCCTGATTCTTTGCCTCTTTTATTTTGGTTCTTTGTCTTGATCTCATGTTAAGAAACCCTTTTCCCGTGCCACTATCCTGTTGATGGCATGATGGACATAACTTCGGTGCACTACTAGATGGAACAGTTACCTTTAAATATTATCATTGCTGTCATTCATGTAGGTCAATTTTTTTAAGCTTAATGATCTTTTGATGACAAGCTAGAAGGTATTTTGAGAACAATATCTTACATGCAGTTTTTAGGGCTCGGTAGTTATTGGGCCAATTGATCTCTAATTTACAGCAGATTACTATGTATTAGCTTAAGGCTTTTCTTGGATATTCAAGTAAACTGAAGCATATCTATTATTTATTGATGGCAAGATAGGACTATTTGCTTGAATATGATTTCTGACCGCTGTTTATCCTAGGATTTTGGTTATGTACAAACAACATCGACTGAAGTACTGAAATCCTATATATTTAACGAGCCAATTGCTGTGGATGCTGCTCGTCTGCCTCCTCTTGGTCCGGCTGCCATTTTCATGGTATCGTGTTTCTAATAGTTTTATATGGTTCTGAAGAAAAGTGAAACTTCACTGTCACGTAGTTGGTGAATTTGCATTTAAAAACCATTTTGCAGCAAGGAAGTAAAAGGATGCCAGGGACGGCTGTGACAAAATCGGTTATTGCAAATGAGCCTGCTGGAAGGAAGAGGGAGGAAATTTTCGTGGATATTATTGAAAAGATCAGCGTCACTTTCAGCTCTAGCGTGCGTATCTTTTACACTGGGAATTCGTCAGTCATCTTCATTTAAGTGGTCTTTTTTTAATGCTTGGGGGACCTCAAAATTCTGTTCATGACAAATATTGTACCATTTGAAAGCAGAAAAAATCATCTTGAAATGAGACTTAAGATAGTTCATATTCCAGATTGGCCTTTTCTCCACTCAGAATGTTCCACTTGATCTTGTTCTCCAAGGAGATACTCATCTCAACTGTTGTACCCTCTCTGAGTCATAATGTTCCACATTCATTAAAAAATGTTCTTCTATTAGTCAAGGAAAGGAAAAGAAAAGAATCCTAGATACTTTGCCTTCTCACATCTAGGTGAGACACCCTTTTGTCTTATTGATAGTCGCTTATGATACTTCTGTTAATAGTTTAAATGAATGATGATTCTCCTCCGTGGACCTTCATGGCACTCTTGTCTGTGCTCTATGAACCTCAATAGTGTTGTCTAGTTGCACCACTCATCAGTTACTTAGGCTAGATGATTTATCTTCATTCAACTTATGGTCATTTATTGTGTTGGCAACACGTCCTTTTCTGTCCTATTTGTCTTATCAGCTGAACCGAATCACCCATCAAATCTGTGCTATTTGTCAATGCACTTTGATCCAAGTCTCTGTACTATCAACATGCAGGGATAGTGGCACGTCAATTGAAAGAAATGAAGCTTCTAATATTTCAAACGTGCTGATCTGCTAGCAACCATAAGATGTACTTGACTTTCTGTGCAATGCTTGAATTCTGGCAGGGATATATACTGACTTCTGAGATCGATGGAACCATTCAAATGAAGAGTTATCTATCTGGAAATCCGGAGATTCGAGTGGCTTTGAATGAGGAGTTGAATATTGGAAGAGGCGGGAGATCATTATATGGTAGTTCCCGGATTTTCCCTTAACGAATTACGCTCTGATTCTATTTAGTTGTAATATACATGACTAATTTGACATGAGTGCAACTTTCTTGGTCATAGAAATGCTTCTGTTTGCATTTCTTGTACTTCTTTTTCAGGCTCTAAACATTGACAATTTTCTTAGAGAAACTGCTATCGCAATTCGGGATGCTACTGTCTCTAATTATGATGGCCATCTAGTTAGAGCTACTTGATCTAAGCAAGCAATCCCAACCTTACTTATGTCATTTATTTGTAACTGTGACAGATTACAGAAGTTCAGCAGGTTCTGGAGCGGTGATACTAGACGATTGTAATTTTCATGAATCTGTGCGCCTTGACAGCTTTGACATGGATCGGACTCTAACTCTGGTATGGTGCATTGGGATTACTTGATCTGCTTTAGCGTAGGGGGAGAGAAGTTTAGGGCGTGTCTACATAGACTTTTACCTTTTGTTTTTGGCTTAATCTAGATGTTGTGATGGATATTCTCTGACTTTTTGTTAGCTGCAAACACTGAAGTTTTCACTATTTACAAATATCAACAAGTAGAATCACATTTGATCTTATCACAGTTAAAAGTTTTGATAAGAAAAAGCTTAGCCAACTTAATGTTTTGTCCTCATCCCTGCTTAAGGTACCGCCAGATGGCGAATTTCCTGTCATGAACTATCGTATGACCCAGGAATTCAGGCCTCCATTTCGCGTAACCGCATTGATTGAAGAAGCAGGTAATCTCAAGGTGAGTACATTTAATATCAGCTATGAAGGTGCTACCAAACTATTTGTGTGGCTGTGGACCCCATTATGCATCTGTTTGTTTCAGCAATGCAACAGTTTTACTAACTGTGCCGCTGTACTAATCATATAGGCTGAAGTAATTATTAAAGTACGTGCTGAGTTCTCTTCAAGTATTACCGGAAATACAATTGTTGTACAGATGCCTCTTCCAAAATATACTACCAGGTATTCCCTCTGAACACTGTTATTTTTTTTTTTTAAATGTTACAGGAAAAGTTGCTTCCTTGGTTTGGTACCTCATAAGTCAATATTGTCAGCAATTTGCTATTATATAGAGATCTTTTGGAAGATAGCTGGATTTATGGAAAGAAATGCCTATGGGAGCTCATTCCGTTACTAGCATCCTCGAGATATTCTGCCGTATCGTGATAGTGTTATAAAGTTTATCATTCTACAAGAATAATATTTTGTAAGACCATTCCAAGGAGTCCAACCATGCAAGTTAACTGAGAAGCTGGAAGTAAGAGGAATTGGATAAACCTGTTAATTATCTGTTGGATGCACTATTAGCTCTTAGTCAGATCCTTTATCACCATCAAGGTATTCTCCACTTTAGGTCCTGTTGTCCAATTAAGTGATCCCACTTCTTAGTGTTATGATGGTGATGTAGGTTAAAATAGGGAAGTTTCATCGTTATGATCTTGAAAAGTTATGCAGATTATACTCTAGAATGGATACTGAGTCTTATCTGGTAGGTCTCATTGGGCCTGGGGCATATGTTTTGACTTTTTCACTTTTGGGAAAGAGGAGATTCTTTTCTTTTCTTTTTTTTTTTTTTTTTTTTTGGGGGGTGTTCGGCGGACTATAGAAGGTGCATTCAGCATCAAATGTTTGTTGATTAAAATTGATTGTGTTTACAGAGCTACTTTTGAGCTGGAACCTGGCGCAGTTGGGCAAACTGCAGATTTGAGAGAAGTGAGCAAGAAACTTGAATGGAGTTTGAAAAAGGTGCCTTCTTGCCAGTGTCTTCAAGGAATCTAATTCATTTAACTTAACCACAGAATTTCCATCACACAGAATTCATTTTAATGAGCTTATGGCTGTTGTGTGGGGCAGATTGTTGGAGGATCAGAAAACACGCTGCGTGCCAAGCTAAGTTTTTCTCAAGAATCCCATGGTATGATTTGTCTGTCATCTATGAGGATTCTAGATTGCGTAGATATATCCTCTTTGGAGATAATCGTGATTAATTATTGTATGTGTTTGGTTGCTTCATAGGAAATATCACGAAGGAATCTGGACCGGTTAGCATGACTTTCACCATTCCTATGTATAATGCTTCCGGGCTTCAGGTAATAAAATCTTAACACGGGTATGGCAAGTGTTTAAGGTGATTTTACTTTCAACTTCTGAGTTCAGAATCTACCCATTACAATTCCATTGTGGAATAGTATATGGAGCATTATATATGTAGTTTGTGTACATGGCATTCATTGTGCTTCAGTCTTGGCAGTTTATTTTACTGTATGTTGAAACCCATCAAGTCAAGTATAGCTACCTGAATTTTGGTGTAGGAATACTGCACCTGCACATGGGGCCTGGGGGCCTCATGGCTATTGGATTGGTTTTCCCTATGTCGGATTTTAAGGATGGTAAGGTCTTGGCTGTGGTGAAGGCCTTCAGCTGAGTGTTACCTTGCCAGGCCTGAAAAGTCCTTGGCTATAATTAGGTTCTAGGAATTTCTCCATGGATTTCTGAGGATCACTTGTGTAAAGAGTAGGCATGGTGGCTGGGCTTGGCCTGGCTAGCCTACAGTTCAGGCCGAGTTCCATTTCCTGTTACTGGTCTTGCCTAAATCTGCCTATCGATTGGCATCACCATCCTGAGCTATTGCATTGCTTTCTCTTTTTGGGAGTGCCACAAGAGACTCACTCTGTTGTGGACGGACCTTTCTTGTAGGTGAAATACTTGCAAATTGCAAAGAAGTCCAGTAATTATAATCCTTATCGGTGGGTGAGATACGTCACTCAAGCTAATTCCTATGTGGCTCGAATGTGAGGTTATTGAGCTTCTTTCTGCCGGAACTTTACTTTTTGTTTTTTTGCTTTCCCTTTCACTGTATGTGATTCCATCTCTTTGATCATCCTCTCAGTGTTTTTTCTCTTTTTAATTTTAAAGTACAATCAATCTTCTCAGAAGAGTGAACTTTTGCTTACTTTTATGGGTATCAATCAATATCAGCCTTTTGGAATAAGGATGGATTTAACGAATTGTGTTTAACTGAATTTTTGAGGTGTTTCTTATGTTGCGAGTTGTATATGTTGAATCTCATGTCCACTGAGATACATGAAATGAAAAAAAGAAAGAAAAACCAAGTAGAGAAAAGGGACATTTCGTGCACGAGAGGATGACTTCTGCCTCTGTCAGCAAAGTTTAGATAAGCAGCAGCACTTGTATCGACTTTTGTTGAAGATCATTGCTACATGTGGCATGCCCATGCATCAAACCTCTCTGATGTGTGCTCATGATGGATGGAACGGTTCAACTAACAGGATAAAGTCTTTCCCACCAACCCTGCTCTGGTCTCTTATCTCCTAGATGCCGCATCGCACAGTTTAATCAGTATAAAAAGTCTGAAGTATTGGCTTGACATCCAAATTGAACTTAAAACACAACTCCAATCTTCAAGAGGTCTCAAGTCAAAAGCAACAGAGATGGCTTGTTACAAGAAATTCATTCTGTTTCCTCTCTTGCTTCTCACTCCTTCCTTAATAATTGGTGATGGGGTCCTTGCTTCCCGTCACCTTCTTGATGCAGGCTTGCCCAAGATTCCTGAGCTTCCCAAGCCTGAGCTACCTCCTGTTCCCGCAGTCCCAACTTTGCCTAAGCCGGAGTTACCGCCTCTGCCAAAACCTGAAGTCCCAACCTTACCAAAGCCCGAGTTGCCTCCACTGCCAAAGCCCAACGTCCCAAAGCTGCATGAAATACCAGTTGTTCCTGAGTTGCCGAAGCCCACCTTGCCTACCATCCCTTAGCTCCCAAAAGATTTACCCACCATCCTTTCTCTTTTCCCGCCCCACTCATCCAGTCCTTGAGCAAGCAATGTCCTCAGTTTGACATCACTTCACTTGTTATTATTTAGTAGGTAATACTTATATTATGTGGATACAGGTTATTGTGTCTGGCTTGAGGTTATTGTGCGGGGATTGTAGTTCTGCTATCTCCACCCATTTGAGTTTTCTATGCTGCACTAGCTATTTCCCGTGTTTCTCTGATTGTCTGTGAAGTTATTGTTATTCTTCTTTACTTATGTGAGGTTTGATATTCTGTTGTTCCTATAATTTGTCTCTCCAATGAATGGCAGATATTGTCGTTTTGTTTATGTCTCATGCTGTTGAAGTGAACGGCGTATCACTTATGTGAATGTTGGACTGGGAGATACCATGCCTTCTGCTTAGATGACCTTGTTATGATATGGCTTTGTGAATAACACCGAGCATGGGAGGCCAACTCAATCCATACTTTGCAAGGAAGAGACACTTGCTGGTTTTGTGAAGCGTGTCCAACCAGAGCAATATGCAAGCTAAGTTTAAAATGTCGGAAGATTATTGGCTAGATGCGCGATGTTGTTGACGACTAGACCATCATTGTACATGAAGCACGAATCGCATGTCGCCCTATACTAATGCGATGCGCATTATCGCACTGTCTCGATGGCACTTAAGGGCCCTAGAGACATCGTTAGTGGCTTTTGTGCACGGCTAAAACCTCTGCGTACCAAATGGGGTAATTCCCTCTTCTTTCATATCATTTCAGCATCTCTTGAAAAGTTAATTCCTCGCCCTCATCGTGGAGAACTGAGCGTGTACTGTGCGAGAATGCTCGCCAGTAAAGTCGCAATCACAACAAGAACCACAGTGAAAACAGCGGAAGATCTTCGGCAACGTTGCTTCTTGCTCACAGGTCGACAGCCCATGATTTCACATTGGTCTTCTGCTTTCTCATGCGATTGGTTATGGGCAAAAGTCACTCTTTTGCGCGCGCATAAATCCTCGATCGTCTAGTTTCGTTGGCTGCTCTTCTTGTCATGGGTGTTCTGTCAAAGGAAAAAGGTGGGGGAATCTGCGGATTCCATTCCATTTTTAACCAAGGTTACTGTTTCTATACCTCAGTGAAAGAGAAAAAGGAAGAGGGAATCGTATTCAATTGGGACTCGAAGAGGCAGTTTGACCCTGAGAGGCCCCCACTGTCAAAATGGACATTAGTGTGACATGAGAATTTGGCACTCTCTTCGTTCCTTTCGTTGGGTTTCTCGAATGCCATCATGTTGACGATAATGTAGAGGCATCTTTTGTGTGCCTGAACATAGGTGTGGATTTGTGCATGAGTGATTCGCTCGACCCTTCACAACCAAACTTGAAATCTTGCCGAGACACTAGTTTTGCCGGTCTAAAACTCGAGGAAAGAAACAGTAAAATGGGTGTTCTGAGCGCATAATTTGTCGAGACACCATACGTCGAGTGTTGTCCAACTCATTGCCTTAGCCAGAACGTTTTATAGGCGCTTGGATGTTTCCGTTTGCCTGTGTCAAATTATTTTGTGTCGGGCAATTTATAATTTATTTTCCCGTTGAAATGACAACACTAGGCAGAACGGACGTCATCACAATGCTCTGAAAGCACCTCAAAATAAATCCTAATATCGATGCGGCAGAAATGGGGTCACGAGCCATCGATCGACATTGTTTTATTCATTTCATGATTAAGTACTTGGGGTTCTGCGGCAGAGGCCTGGGTGGGTGTGTAATCTACAAGGGAAGAAGTTGGATTCTACGACCCTTACCTTAGTATCTGCGAATTGGGAAATTTCAATGTAGTTTTTAGTGTGATTCTACCCTCATGGCAAGCTGTCGTCTTTTCTTAACATAAGTAAGGGCTTCCTATACCAAAAGCTGTAACTGATAAGGAAACTCTTATCTCGTCACTCAATTCGAGAACAGCGGCTCGAAACGAAACTCAGCGTCCTTCGTCATCTACATTGCTCATGTGCATTTATTACGCAGGAAAAAAGGGCAAGACTTGAGCGAAGGGGCAGTCAGGAGAAAGTTATTAAAAAAAAGTCTTAAATCTAAATCAATTCAATCATAAATATTTTAATTTAATCAATCTTAGTCTGAAATTTTTTGACAAGTTGTTAATTTAGTCCATTTAACCTATTTTAGCCGGTTAATGTGGACATTAGTTTTTTTTTATAATATCATCGATACAGAGACGTGGACAATTTTTAAAAAGAAAATTAAAAAAATTTGTCCATTTTTTTTTTTTCTTTCTTTCTTCTTCCTTCACTGGTTGCTGGGCCTCCGTAATAGCCGACGAACGGCCACAAGCAATAGCCAGCAAGTGTCAACCTCATTCCCTCGCAAGGGCGAGGTCGCCCGAGGCAAGTGAGGGGCAACCTCTGGTGGTAGGAGAGGTTGGCCCTCGCTAGATCCAATGGGGGTGAGCATTGCTAGCTCTCACCTGTGGCTAGTTGTTGGCAATCGTGGGAGCCTGGCGATTGGCGGAGGAAGAAAGAAAAAGAAAAGTAGAAAGAAAAGAGAACAATTTTTTAAAAAAAAAAAAATTGCAAAATTGTCTATGTTAGTGTTGACCATGTGGTGTATCGGCTATATCACATAAAATAATTAACATTAAAGTCAGCATTTTTTTTTGCGAAAATTGATTCGATTGACTAATTGATAAATTGTCAAAAAGTTTAGAATTAAATTAATCAAATTGAAAGGTTTAAGGAAAATTCCAAATAAAAGCCCGGAGTGTTTTCATTTTCTCAAATAAGAGCTTGTAGTGGACTTTGTTTTAAATAAGGGTTTGAAGTGCCCATATTAATCTCAAAGAAGAGCTTAAAGAGGTTATGGCTATTTTAAAAAAGGGCCTAGTCTCGTCAATTGACAAAATATTTCGACCAATCAATGATATTTTCGTCCAAATACAAGTTAAATTTAAATTAAATTAGATTAAAAATAAAAAATATTTTAAAAAGGAAAAACATAGGTTGGAGGGGCTTTCTCCTAGCTGTGGCCATCCACCCATCATCGGTGGGGTGGCAACGAAGGCCGGTGGGGTCGCCAGTGCCTGGGTGAGGGCTGACAACCCTCGCCGACCAGAGATGAGGCCTTGCAGGCCCTCGCCAGACGCAAGAGAGGGTGGTGACCATCTCTCAGATATGGGCGAGGGTCGCTAGCCCTCGCCCATTGCCTTTGAACCTCGCCCTAGGTTTGGGGGCGTTGGGCGAGAGCTAGCAACCCTTACTGACCAGAGGCGAGGACCCTCTCCTAGATTTGGGCGAGGGTTGCCCGCCCTTGCTCCGGCTTAGGCGAGGGTTGTCGCCGATGGGGCGGTGGCCACAGGCAGGAGGGAGCACCCTCTTGCCTTTTTTTTTTTTGTGAAAAGAAAAAAAAGACAAAATTGTCCTTCATAACTAGTGAGTTGAGATCATTTTTTGAGACTGATATGGGTATTTTAGGCCCTTATTTGAAATAAGGCATACTTCAAACTCTTATTTGAGAAAATAATGGCATTTCGGGCTATTATTTGAAATAAAGCCCATTTCATACCATTATTTGAGAAAATAGGAGCATTTTGAGCTTTCATTTAGAATTTTTTGAAAGATTTATGATTGAATTGTGTAATAAGTTTAAAAATTTTCTAATAATTATCCCGAGCAATCATTGTATATATCATTTTCACACGTAATTGGCCTCACATCACATTATTTCAATGTTAGGTGGCCTACTACAGGCGGGTTTACCTCATACCCTTCTGGTGACTTCATAGCTATTGCATGGCCGTATTCGCATGAAGTTATGGATGAAGAGGTTCTCGTGACGGTCCGGGGCAATATATTACATGAAAAAGAAAAATACAAAAAAATTGGTTCGGAAAAAGATTTTGGCAAAAGATAAATATGATACCCTTGTGTCTGATTTATGATGAAGCACCTCATACATTACACATATAATCATCACTATATATATTGTATGCACAATTACACAAACCATCCTTAGCAATTCAATTTTGGGTTGTATTCAAGAACTAATGATGGTTTGACATATCACTTAACAATTCAATTTTGTAAATCAGCCTTAGGAATTCTAGAGTTTTCTATTTATTAGAATTGGTCGGATTTACACCTGTCATTCATCAATGCCAAGTTTGTTTAAAGAAACTCCACTCGAATCATGTACACAATAAAAGTTCTTCATCGTGTGCATAAAAGGAAGTGCAAATCATAATGATTCCATCTGCTTTAACAAAGACTCGTAGAAATGCCATTTAGGGAAAATTATTTAATTATTCATAAATATATTGTATGGATATCAATTCAGTCATATATTTTTCAAATTTGCCAATTTATTCTTTAACTTAAACATGTTTACGACTAAATTAACAAATTTGAAAAGTGTGAGACTGAATTGATTCCATATAATTGGATTAGCATGGATTGGGCAATTTTCGTGTCCTTCCAATAAAAGCGTACATGTCCCTGCTTCTTCCATCTATCCCACACTTCTTCTTTCGACCCTCTACAATTTCATTCACAAGCTCAGCAATAAAACCTTTAGTCTATGAAATTCAATCAGCAAGACCCTAATAACACCTCCGGAAAGTCCTTTGTATATCTACAAAAAGTCTATGCAGTCTCATGCTCAGACAGTCGCCAATCCCTTTCCCGGACCAAGCTCTTTGATCCGAGAAAGAAATGGAACGGACTTTGCAGACGAAGAGGAATCATTCACGCAACAATCCCCGGTACGCCAAGTCACCGAACGAGAAGTCACCGAACGAGAGAGTCTAAACAGGCCGTCGAGGCAAGAACAGTCCCTCTCTCCAAAGAAGCAGAACTCGCCCCGAGAAACTTCGGCTTCCCCAATCCCCAGTCGATCTAGAGAAACCAAGGCGGAGCTGCAAGATCAAGATGGTTTTTTTTTTACCTAATTAAGAAAGACCCTTTTCGAGGGAGGGTCAGACGTTGCTTCAAATAGAACCCACGACCACATGGGAATCTGGAGACGTTCCGAACAGGATAATAAATTAATAATGATGTAGGATAAGAACTTTAGAGCGAGGCCATCGTCCCGCGGTGGGTGCCTAATTATTAAAAGGTGGAAAGACACCTCAAGACGTGTCCTGTCCTTACCTTCGATGTTTCCATAAATGGACGCCAACGATGGGAACAGCGGAAGGAGGAGGGAACGTCGAATCCCACTAGCAGTGTCGACCAAAGCCGGAAATGTAAAAAGGGAGAAAAAAAAAAATCCCGGCGCACCTCAAATTTGGTCAAACATAAAATTGAGCGGCAGGAGGCATAATATTCTTCATTTTTTTCTTTCGTTAACATATGGAAATTTCATCATCGCGAGACGGGGGCCGGCACGACACGGTCAAATTCGCTCTCGAATCACCGGGGAGAAAGAGAGAGAGAGAGAGAGAGAGAGGGGGGGCAAATGGAAACATCCCCCATGTCGCAAAAGCTGAGCATCCAATATAAGAGAGAGAGAAGGGATTGGATTTGAAGTGACCCTTTCTCTGGAAAGAAAGGCAAAGCGAACGAAGGCGGTGCCAAAGGAGAAAAGCCTGTTTTTGGTAAGGTGGACTCGATTGCCCCCATCTTCTTCTTAATCTTTCTCTCTCTCTCTCTCTCTTTTCTCTTCGGGTGCTGTGTTGTGTGGGACCCTCTTTCTCAAACAGCGGCGCCATTAGTCTTGACTTGCAAGCTCATCCACCTCCATTCATCACCTCCCTGTCTCTCTCTCTCTCTCTTCCTCCCTCCCTTTGAAACTCTTTTATCGTCTCTCCATCACCACCACGACGACCGAAGAGAAAGGAGGAGAAGATTCAGATGAAAGGCGAGTACTTGCAGCAGCACAGCAAGAAGACCAGCTCCCCGCCCACGACCCGACCGCCATGTTCTCCAACATCCACCACCCCCGCCCCTTCTCCCACCACTTCCAGCTCGACGACGATCCCTCCTCCACCACCACCTCCTCCCCCGCCGCCGCCCCCGCCCCCTCCCCCGCCAAGCCCGGCAAGCCCAACCAAGCCTCCGCCTCCGACCACCCCAACCCCGCCGGCGACGGCGCCTCCATCGAGGTCGTCCGCCGCCCCCGCGGCCGCCCGCCGGGCTCCAAGAACAAGCCCAAGCCGCCCCTCATCATCACCCGCGACCCCGAGCCCACCATGGCCCCCTACATCCTCGAGGTCCCCGGCGGCACCGACGTCGTCCACTCCATCTCCACCTTCTGCCGCCGCAAGGCCATCGGCCTCTGCGTCCTCGCCGGCTCCGGCGCCGTCGCCAACTTCACCATCCGCCACCCCTCCGCCTCCCCACCAGGCGCCACCGTCACTTTCCACGGCCGCTTCGACATCCTCTCCATCTCCGCCACCTTCGTCGCCCCGCAGGCGGCATCGTCGACCTTCTTCGTCCCCGACGGGTTCAAGATCTCCGTGGCCGGCCCCCAGGGCCAGATGCTTGGCGGCTCCGTGGCCGGGCCCCTCGTGGCCGCCGGGCCCGTCTTCGTGGTGGCGGCGACGTTCAGCAACCCTTCGTTCCACCGGTTGTCCGCGGAGGAGGAGGACGGCGGCGGCGGCGGCGGGAGCAGCTCGGTGTCCGGTAGGGGTGGGGACGGGCACTCCCCCGGCTTCGGGAGGCTGCGAGAGCGGGCCGCCGCATCCGCAGCCGCCGGCGGCGGATTCTGGAGTGTCGATGTACAGTTGCCATTTGCCGTCCGATGTGATTTGGGCTTCAGCTCCGAGGCAAGCACCGCCTTACTGATTCTTCTTTTCTTCCCCCTTTTTCGGGGCGGAGGGGGGGCTTTTTCATCAACCGTCTTTTGTAGTTAGTTTAGTCGAATTTTCCGTTTCAGGGTTCTGATTTTGCAGCACTGTGAATCCTCTTTGGTTATATTGCCTTTTCTTATTGGATTGACTTTAGTTGTAATAAAGAAAGTCGAGAGATGGTTTTGCTTTTTGGCTTGTCCAATGCTGTACTTGCTATCTTCTCTTGTTCCTTTGGGAAGTGAAATTGTGCGAGAGAGGGAGAGACTGCGCACTGAATCTTTCATTTCGTTAGCTGTTTTGCTCCCTGTTTATGTTTCTTGTCGCCAGTTAAGGACATGAGGAAACCTTGAATTTTTTGCTTATTCTCGGTGTGTTTTTGGTGGGAAAGTGGATGATTGGCTCTTTTGAAGTATCTACAAACAAGCTCTCACTAAATTTTAGTGTAAAATAATCCTCACATGGTACCAGCATTTCTTAAATGTACTTTTTCGGCCTTCTCTCCTTTCCGTGTTTGCCTTTCTCGATTTAAAAGTATGGACCTTATTGACGAAGAAGACCTCGACCCTCAAAATGGGTCATTTTCATGTATTCGTATCGTATCAACCACGATCAATGTATTGAAAATGAAATATTATTGACTATTGAGTCGAATATACTCATTGACAAGATCTTTTTAAGCATTCCATTTTTCTTTGGCGAGAAGGATTGTCAATGAGGGATTTGTTGACTTAGGACTCGTTGCGAAGCTAAGGTTGATAATCATCATATCAGAGGAAGTTTTTACTTGGCCAGATCCCGGTACTCGAGAGAACAACCCGAGGTTTCATCCAATTTTCACGCTTCCTAAGGTTAATCCTTGAGTACAAGAATTTGACCCGGCATTGTTTAGGGTTCGTGAATCTTGATTCTTTGCAAGAACGACAAAGCTCCTTTTCTAACGCCATCAGCAAGCAAAAGCGGCCTTTCCAAGCTTTGAGGGGCTGATGTTTTGAGGGGGTTGGGTTTCCTTTTCAAGAGGGTTTTCAGAATCTACCCGGGTGGTCTCTATGATAAAGTGATCGTCTTCATCTGCAACTTCCCGCGGGGAGGAGGATAAAGGCGTTGTCACCAAACATGGGCGCTAGGGTTTGGTCCTGGTCTGTGCTTGCCAGCTCCTTTGTCGGGGCAGGTTAGAGGGAGAAAGAGAGAGGGTGGCGATAGCTTTTGCTTTATCCCTACACACTTTGTGAAAGATTGAAAACGAGCAAACCAAACCCCACCTGTCACCAAATTGGGCTGACTATTGGAGACTAATCAAGCCATCCATCTGTACTTTGATTTGTCTCTTCCTGCTTCCTTTCCTTCCCTTGATTGGAAAATGGGGACGGCCCGGGGACCACGCAGAATGCAACTTGCGCGATGCAGGAGGTCCCCAGCAATCTTTTCCTCTATCTTGTTCGCCCATACCAGTTTGTTTTTTGGATCGTTTCTCTCGATGGAGCCATCATGAAGTTCATCCCTTCTTCCTCCAAGCGATAAGTGATGGATGCATGGATGGGGTTGAGCCTGTTCCCAGTCTTTGCATTAAAACTTCTCGTTGCGATCATGACGCTTGTCTTCTTCCTCTCACGGCACGCAAACCGAACGGTAGAAAAACCAGGCTTGTAATCTTATAAGTACCTTTCTCTTGGTGGTATTCTGAACCTGAGTTTGGGATTGTTTTGGGATTTAACTAATAGATCAATATAAAACATTTGACTCAGGAGATCCTTTTAAGAAATTAAAATTATAGGATTTTGTGAATCCTAATACAAAATTAGCTAACATCTTATATTATCCGTAACGGTCACCATTTCACTCATGATTCTCATTTGGAGATTGATCGATGTCGAACTTTTGAAGTTTAAATTGCTAGGATTTGTTTGAATTGACTTTTATATTTTGTTTATTATTTTGAGGAAAAACCGCGTGCTCTTTTGAAAATTGGTCTCGATTCCACTTATGAATCTTTTGTTAAAAAGGTTTTTGAGAATCTCATAGTCAAGATGACCCGATTACCCTCTATTCAAAGAAAAAAAACACCATCTCAGTTCTCAACTCACCAAACGCAAATCCTAGCCTTCATTTTCAACTCTCCTACCCACCACACGCCCTATAGTTCTCGGCCTCCTCCATCCTCCATGACTACCGTCATCAGATCGTGGCTTCCACTTTTATGGGCAGCTATCACCCTGCTCTTAGCCGCGGGTGCTCATCTTTTTCTCTTTTCTATGCATCACCCCTCTCTTTTTGCATGTGTTTCACCGATTTTGATTCCCGTGAACAATCTTTTACCAAGCGCTACGTTTTTGTTTTATTATAAGAGATTCGGATTATATGTTGAGCTTACACAGAAAATGTCAAATATAAGGGGAAATTTCATTTCAACTTGTATGTACAATCCTGACAATTGATACTTTAAAAATTAATTGCTATAAAGCACAAATTACACCATAATATAATCAATGATGTAATTTGGATATTCTATGCTTCAAACTCCAACTATGCCGGGATTTAATCTACGACATAGCTTGCTTTAGGCGTAAAGTTAGAATCTAATCAACAATAATACTCGTGGATAGAAAACACAACGTTGCAATTTAATCAACGGTGCTGAACTTGTGAAACAACACCGGAATCCAATTGACAATGCGAGACTGGATAAAGACACACGCCGAAATTTAATCAATGACGGGAATCTTAAAAACTACAGCTAAAATGTGATGAAGTAAAGATAGTTGTTGTATTGTTTGGGGGCTCTTTATTAAATAGGTTGTGGTATTTATAGGACAAACTGGTAACCATCAGTCGGTTTCGTTTCATTGGGCGTTACTCTTAGCATTCTCCACATTTTTAATTTCTTCTTAACACCCTTATCTATAAACAACTATTTTCTGACTTATTCATGATGCCTAGACAACTTGCTCATCATATAAATAACGGCTCCATATTTTTATGCATATCTCTTGCAACAGTTATTCTTGCTTGTGCTCAATTGCTAATTTCACTTAATCTTCAAATCTAGTGCACTATCCCCATAACCTAACACGTGGCAATCAGTTACTTGGCCACCGACTCTAGAATTTGCTTCTAGAATTCCATCGAGGTTCAACCTAAGTAGCCTCCACGAAAGCTATTTGCCCTCGACTTTATGAACAAAACAGGGTGTTTCACATATTATCCTCTCGTAGCCAGCATGTGATACTATGGGTAATTTTGGGTGTCAACAGTATGCTATGTGATGTACTCCATGGACAGCCATGGTCGTTAGAGATCACTTGCCGCCATGCGTGACCTCGGTCAAGGTTGTCCATGGCCGTGATGGTCTTCCGTGGGTTGGAGGAGGCCGGCCGCTTTGACTTAAGGGAGGGGGCAGGGGGATGACGATTGAGACTGGCAGGGTGGAGGATGGCTTAGTATTGGTGACGCAGATGGCAACTGGAGGTGGTTTGTAGCGTACAGGAGCGGCGTAAATTGGTTTGACTAGGAGGGTAGAATTTTTAAATTAGGGTTTGCTTTGGAAGGTTGAGGAATTCAGAAGATGAGAAGGGCCAATTTGAGAAGAGAAGCGGGTGATCTTGTAAGTAAATCAAAGTTTCAAATTAATGGGGGATGCAATTTGGTGTCTCGCGCGAAAACACAAGATGCACAATGGTATATTATAAAAGGTAGACGATGGAAAGTCGCGTTGATGGTAAAAGTGACGATTGTGTCTAGGTTTTTCCGATTGTTTATTTTTAAATCTTGCGCCGTGCACGCTTTCCCTTTTCGTCTGTTCCATACGAAGAAACTCAAGACTTTCAAAATCTGTATTTGGATTAGTTGGTAATTGTTTCGTAGTTCTCATAAATTAGATGATAAATTCGAAATTTGGTCGGAAAATTGAAAAAGTTACTTTTGAGCTTGTTCAAGAAGACAAAACAACTAACACTACTGTCGATGCATTATTCGGCATCGCTCCAGGACAAAACGACATGCTTTTGGGGTAAAAAAGAAAGCTATTGGAAGACCAAGACTTGTAGAGCGTTTGTTAAGTCTTTGACATTTACACTGCTTAAGATTTATTCATCAATCTGCATTTAGCAATTAAGAAATCGCTTTTCTTATGTGCGTTTAGACAAATTCAAAAAGGAATCATGATTGCATTTGGAGACAGAATGGACATTCCAAATTGAAATGCCCCCCCGAACACGATGGTAAGGGATTCACGTGTCCTTGACTAATGCAAAATTTAGATAAATGATTCATGTGGCATGGCTCTACACGCAACCTCACACATTTGAACCCAATGATTTGAATTCTGGTCGGTTATGCTTTTAGAGAATGTTTGTCTCGAGTTGACAAAAAAGAAGAAGAATATATAAATATGTATAGATTAATACAAAAAAAAATCAAAACTATATTTATTATGACATAAATACCATGAACTCTTTTTTAGTATCCCAAAAAACCCCAAGTTTTTGTTCATATCTTAAAAGATTTCTATAAATTTATCTCGAAACATACGTGCATGATATAGGTTATCAAAGTGGATAAGTTTGAGGTTTCTTGTGACATAAAAAAAAAAAAATTAAGATATTTTGGTTACAGTGGACACAATTTGTGATTTTTTTGTAGCATTTGCTCATATATATATATATATATATATATATATATATTAGTGAATAAATAAAATAAGAAATGCCTATATTTTATCACTGTCGGTGTCAGCCGCAAAGATAGGCTACTAGTAAATTAATTTAATAAAAAAATTTGGGCTGACACTCTGCCCTTCGGGACTTTAGTTGCTGTTGCTTTGTTAGACAAATGTCCGCAACGCATGGGATGCTGTGGCGATCCGACTTTTCTAATGCTTTCGTAGCTCCGAACATCTTGTTATATTCTTTTAGGGATGAAGCACATGGAAGGACACCAAACGGTATTGACACGGTGAAAACACGGATTAAACATTGAGTGAAACTCTCGTAGAAACACGGATTGAACAAATCTCGAAACTCGAACAGTTTTTCCAATGCTCACTTAAGAAGCTTAACTCTCCCGCAAGGAATATGAGAAAAGAATGATCTTCTTTTTCATTTGCCGGACATTGCAGTCCCATTAAATTCTCTTGATTAAGAACGAAGTTGTCGTAATTACAGTTAAAGTGTGAAAGATTATTATTACAAAAAGAGTAATAGCCAAACTCGTAATCCGAAAACCATTTAATTGTAGACTCCGTTTGTTTCACGAAGAAATTTTTTTTAAGAAACATTTTTCTTATTTTTCAGCATTTGGATCACTTAAGAAAACGAGTTAATGAAAGATGTTTTTTAAGTTAATGGAAAAGTTTTCTCGTAGCAAAAATTAAATTTAAGGAAATGATTTTCTCTTTTAAAAAATCGAAAATCATTTTCCAAAATATGACTAAGTATCAGCTCTTGAGCCAGAAACTCTATACTTGAGTACAAGAATCCCAATGCTCATTCTTAGGTCCTTGGTAGTGACGTCGAGTCCCTAGCGCCTGTGCCTTGGTCCATAGAGGTCGGCCTCGAACCCTAGCTTCCATGCTTGGGTCCTTGACTTCCGAGCTTGGTCCATCAAGACTGGGCCTAGGTCTCTAGGGTCCCCCACGTCCACTCCCCAGTGCATCAATACTAGACTTGGGCTCGGTCATTGGGGACCAGGGCTTGGCCTCAATGGACTCGAGCACGGGCATCGAGGTCTCACGCCTAACCTCAATGAACCTAAGTCTGGGAGCAAGGGAACGGGTCTCAGGTGTCAAGTTGGGAGCCTGGCCTCGATGGACCCAGGTGCGAGCACCGGTACTGGATTTCCAAGCCCAACCTCAATTGACTTAGGCTTAGGTGCCGAGGTCCTAGTCTCAAGTCCTGGAGTCGAGGGGTTGGCCTCAATGGACCCAGGCCTAGGCACTGGGGACCTAAGCCCGGTCTCTGTACACCTAGGCTAGGGAGCCAGGGAGCTAGGACAGGCATCAAATTCTCGAGCTTGGTTTCAATGGACTCAAGACCGATGCCCATGCTTGTGTTCGGGAGATGGGAATTCAGGCTTGGTACCCTGATGCCCATGTCGGGTTATTTGGCTACCCATGCACAAGTCACTAAACCTTGAATAATGTAAGTCTATTTAAGAAAATAGATTTTTATTTCCAAACGATAGAAAAAAATTTTCATTTTATTTTCAAGTTTTAACTAAACACTACAAAAAGATTGTTGTTTTCCTAAAAAATGACTTATTGGAAATCAATTTCTAGAAGTGTCACATTTTCCGTGCATCAGATGGAGCCATAGATACAAATCAAAATTTCTCAATAAATCCATCGGATCACGCTTCATATTTTATATTGGGGACATTGGTTCTCGCATTCGTGGATCCCGGAGGCTTGAAAGAATCAGTCTAGCCCACCAGAAACGAACTTTCGAAGTCAAGTATTACGACGCGGCCATGCGCATTATACTTGAAATTCAAGCATTTCGTCGATCGATTTCAACTGCCACGGATGTCATGTGGGAAATGATGGTCACTACGCGATCAGTAGACACCTTAAAAACACGGTCCATGCAAATCCAACTACGTTGGTCTTTGTTTCGACTTGGGCAATGGTCCCCCCACGCGAACTGCAAATGAGTCGTGCCTATGTATGGCGGACAGACACGACCGAGTCGACATGTGCACGAACGTATAATGCCGGGATAGGCATACCCACCCAAAGAACAGCATGAGGCATTCGATAGGAGGATGCACAGAGCATGCGCCGTCACGTCATCACTGTTTCTGCCATGCGCGGGTTCTTTTAATTTGCTCCTCTTTCGGCTTGCTCCTCTTTTGGCAAGCAGGCCACCCGATTGCAAATCCTTGTTTGTGTTATCAAGATACTCTCCTCCGTGTCAAAAATAGGTTTAAAAATCCACTTTTCTATTCTTTTCCTGGATGATGCAGGAATCTTTCTTTATTAGGCTAAACTTTAGTAAAATCCCAGTTAAAATGTCAATGCAATCTCTTGAGCAGAGAAAGACAACGTTGTGATTCTAGCTTAGATCGTTTTAATTTTTACTTGAATTGATCCAATGAGACACATTCAACTAAAGAGTGATCTTTTAGGATTGGCCATCGCGTGTCGCCATCCCCCAGCTGTCCTAAGCATTCAATCAAGGTTTACGTCATTGAAAGCTTCAACAGCTTGTAATGCCATCATCTCTCGACAACAGTTTTATGTTGATTTGACACTTTTGGACAATAATGACCAAGTACCCATTCCCATGGAGCCCTATATTTCATTTGATTTTGGGCTATATATTCCTATGCATTATACCTCCGATTCAGTAAATTACGAATTATGGAATAACCCGCTCAACAAATTTAACTGACTATAAGGATGGGTGGTATCTATGTTCATAACCCACTAATCAGAAGAGTAAGAAAAAGGATTGGGGAAGATACGACCTTTTTACTTTTACATACCTTTAGTGGTTGTGTAAGTTTGATATTGTTACCAACGTTAACGTCATTTGCCTCTGCAAAAAAGTAAAAGAAGACCCACATTGGTATAGAAATGGACCAAGCTCACACAGTGAAAGTAAACTGGATCTATTCTCCGTTGGCATAGGCATGAGTCACCCTAGATTCAGAAATTTCCTGCAACGGGCTGTCTTTCTATGCATGCGGGCGTCATAGATATGCTCGACCTTCCATTATTGAATTCGCCAGTCCAATCAAATAATGCACACCGATCTAGAACTATCAACTATGGCCACATGCAGGAACTGGCCATTCCATGTCCATTCGCCATATAGATCGAGTCAAAGACAATTCTTCATTCGCACGTGGAGGACTTGAATTGCTCGCCGGATGCAAAGAAGATTGGAAATCCCAAAAGTCGTCCATGGCAGGCCATGGGGTTCTTTTCATATTTCAGACCCACACAGCGATATGGCAGCAGACTGGGAAGTTCTTCACGTGCATGCATGGTCCGTTCTTGGCGGTGCACTACCTAGTCACGAGCATCCCCTAGTGCAATCCCTAGAGATCGCTTAGGTTTTGTCGGTTTGTCGGTTCGTCCTCCTCGATTAAAATCTGAATTCGAATCGCGCACTGTTGTCTTATTAAGTTCAACTCGAGAAGCCCGGAGCTAATGCGCTTTTGGCGATCACTAAGAATGCCGTGCTCATGGGGAGTCCGCACACGTGTTTGCTTGGACGGAAGGAAGGTGCGAGGTTAGCTGGTTTGGTTTGGTTTGGTTTGGCGGTGGTTGGACCGATCCGCCTCATCTACTGACCCACTTTTTTTGGGTCGGCTGTCCCTTCTTTTGACTCTATTTTTTCCACCACCTTCTTTCGGTTTCTAAGAGAGGCTGCTGTTCATGATCTTAACGTCGGCTGTGGGTTTGTCATAGACTTGGGAAGATTTCCCTTCTTGCTCTGCATATGTACTTGCCCACGCATCTTAACTTTGGCACCCGACAGGAGGTGGCAATGGTCGCAACTCACATGTCGTGACATAATTTTTCATCTCGACTGACGTCACCAGTGACAACCTAGTTGAGGTTAACCTCAATCTCGATGTTGGTTCAGGCATCTCGACACGATCAGCTTGGACGAGCGCGGTATTTGCGTGAATCTTTTCATACTCCACGGCCAACCTTAGCCGAACGGGGGAACCCGTCGGAAGAATGAGACTGATTGTTCAGATCAATAGGTAAGAACCAAGACATTTCATTCTGGGGATACGAAAAATACTTGCACCATAACGAAACTTGGATAAAATTCACCAAATCTTTAAGAGCAGACAGCACCTACTCGCAATTAACTCCAAATCTTATCCACCGTGTCCACACAGATTCATTGTCGAGAGCAAAGCTCCTCTATGCACTATCTTGATCTCATGAGCTTCCCAATTTTAAAATCGAAACGGATTTTCAAAAATAAGTGAGCTGCAAAAGGCCGAGTATATGCAAAATGGTGATTTTACTCATATTTACCGAGACATGACCAGCCAAAAGGATTACACTTTCAGATAAACCTTCCCCAGAACTCTTATTTACCCACCCTCTATCCTAAGTAATTAAAAGGCTTAATCTGTTCTTTCTCTCGCTGATCTTCTTAAAGAGACGCCATTTTTCACATCATAAGAGCCATTCGACCAGGCTAATCTCTCCGAGTCAGTCTCTCTACATCTACTGCTGCTGCTGCTAATTTCTAACTCACTACGCCACTTAGTAATGTCCGAGTTCAAAAATTCATCAACTCCCAGACTGGAATCCAAACCATATCTTTGAGATGGGCTCGTTTCAGCAAAACCCGAAGCATGTCTCTCTGGATTGGCTAGCGGTGAGTGCCTCGAATAAAGGGGAGAGGAAGAAGAAGATGAAGTGTCAGAATCAGAGGAGTTCCTCCAAGAGCTGCTACAACCTCGCACTGCATCAACGAATATATAATCTGAAAGGTCGTCTGTGCTGGCAGAATCTCGGGTCCCCTCTGTACTGCAAGATCCTTCATCTGAAGTGTTACTGAATAGGGAAGAACTGTCGCTCGAAGAATCTTCTTCCAGTATCCTTTGCAACCGATGGAACTTCGAATAGAAAGATTCAATGTTAGCTGAACCATCTGAAGACATTGAATTGGGGTAAATATCACTGGAAAATCTTCCGGGCAGCTTAATACTCAATGCAGCAATTTTCCCACTGTTTCTGCCAAGTACTGTTTTATGTTTTGGGTCCGTTGAGATTATTTTGTCTCTTATCGATCTGGGAGCCCGGGGCGAGCACCTATACAAGGTCAACAATTCAACTAATTCAGCAATGTGCTGCTACCATAATTGATCATCAAATGCTCAAATGCATATAGAAATTATTACCTAGCATAGAGTAGCATGTATGCCCCCGTTGAGAGGACACTCTCCAGTTCCATCGGTGTTACCTATTCAAGAATAATCAAAGTACAGTCAAAACATAAGTTCTACAACAATTCGGTACCATCTATATTCTGCAACATGCAGATAAGTTCAACAAACAGACTAAGCAATTAAAACTACTACGATAAAGCTTCATACAGAGTAACAATTAGCTACTAAAACCATCAAGAAGCTCCGCCTTTTGACAATTGGTGAAAGCAACTACAAGAAATCTTAAATAATTGTGGCAAAAGGCCATGCACCAAGCACACGTACATTTCCGAATGGTTAAAGGCACTGGATTTTATGTCAAGGACAATTCCAAATGCAGATATTAAGTAAAAAGGTCAGAACATTCAGAACATACCCAAATGCAATTCCATGAATCGATAGAAATTAGTTAAATGAAAAGGCAACATAAAATAATGTTAAATTCTCCGGAGCAATGATGCATGGACGTACCGTGCTGTCATCAATCTTGAACCACTTGTTTTGAGGATTCTTAACATAGCACACATAATGACCAGAAACTGCAGCATTCATGACATCCAAGTGGACTATTACTCCATACAGTCTGTATATAGGCGATTTGTCACTAGTTCCACTGATATAAGGGGCCAAGTTGAGGATCTCTGGGAACCGAATCAACTTGTTGAGCTTTCCAAATTTTCCTGACTGGTATCGAAGAAAGGGATTAGTTTTTCACACGAGTAGACCCAAGGAAATACACCAGTTGAAAGTACCATCAGTATGATTGATCAACTTTCGTCAGTACCTGAAACCGTTTTAATGCAATAGTAAGCACATTTGGAGCCTCCAATATTGTCAATCTCTTTCTGGCCTTCTCATAGGATTTACACCTGATTAACATTAACAAAGTGAGTACAATCCCCAAAACCTGCTATGCAGATGTGAAAAAAGTACTAATGGAATTAGATGAAGTGCCCATAGCATTGTACAGCAGAAATAAATGAGACCAAATTTGAGCAGAATTGTAACAACAAAACAGTATTACATGCCCGTCACCATTTTAAATAGGGATTAACAACATTAAAGCCAAATAACAGCGCACTTGCAAGTGTGCTCTAAGGCCAGAGCATAGAAGCATATCAGCTCAAGGTTGATACACAATGTAAGAATATCATACAAAGACCATTATGCTTAGAGTTCGTAATTAGTAAACAATACAATCCCCGACCAATCAATCATTGTACCCTTCTTATTAATAAAGTTAATAGCGCCTTCATCTTCAGATGCAGAGCCAAAATGAAAAACCTATTTCATCTTCTTGAAGATAAACCGAACCTAAAATTTGTAAAAGAGGAATAGTCTTCCTAATAAGATCTATTTGTCCCTTAGTACACTATCCACTACCAAACTATTGACAAAAATTTATGTCATCAAGACTGTTCTTGTGAGCTAAAATGCCAACCTGCTGCAATAATACTTGTTTTCTCCATCCAGAGTCTCATTTTCCGTAAACCGACGAAGAGCTTGTTCCAAGGTTCCAATATCTCCCTCTATCTCAACAGTTAGATCCATCATTCTTTCATGCCGCTCGGATTTTACTTGACACTTGGTGCATCTAATCTGCGGTTAACAAAGTTTTGGCCATATAAGAATTTTCACACATGATGCAGAGAAAAGTAAGTACTTTAATGGCTATAATTCAAAAAGAGAAAGGACTGGAAGGAAAATCTTGGTGAAAAGAGCATCACCCACCTTTGACCGAAGATAGCCGCCAAATGTCAATCCCATCAGGGTGGTTTCCTCTTCTGAAGAACTGGACTCCATCTCCACAGATTTCACAAGACAAATGGATTGCATCGCATCAATGGCGCACCTGACATATTAAAATTGCTAAAGCAGGTATGCCAAAAAGAAAGAACTTCAAAATAGGAACAAGACGAGCATTTTCAGATCTAGAGTGGACGTTTTCAAAAATACCTTAAAAATTCATGGGCATCTTCCTCTCTCCCATTATGAAGCTGGCTTCCAATTTTCTGTAATTGGGATATGATCCTAATTGGAGAAATTGGAGAGGTCCCTTCTTTCGCCTTTTGAATCAAGCTCTCAAATTCACACATGAAACACCACTCCTTCTTTGGACCTAACACAGTGAGACAGTCATTAGTATCGCAATTCTCAACTAATCACACATGCCAATGGACAATGTCTCAGTAACTTACAAAGTTTTGAATGACGTCCCTGGAGAAAATATGCCGTGAGAGGAGGAGTAAAAGCCACGCATTGCAACACGGCATTAGCATAACAACTGCAGAAAACCACAAACAAGAATAGGCTACTTAAAGTATCTGTTAAAATTCTTAATATGGGGAAATGATAAAAAAGGGGAACTAAATGACACTCAGCCCTTTCAGAACATGGTAATTCTCAGCAAGAATCATTATTTATTGAGATGACAAGCATATGCAGATGCTATTAAAATAATCACAAGACGCCAGACGGTGACTCCATAGCACAAATAAATCCCAAATGGTATGTAGACATGCCTATGTCACAAGTATATAACTGGACATATTCATTATGAAGAGCGCGTTGAAAGATACATGTTCCAACTATGCTCAAAATTTAGAGCTTTTAAGCAAAAGAGAAGAGCACAAGTGCAACATATATGCATATTAATATGTTTTTTAAGGTCTTTTACTTTCTTAACAACATGAGTTTAAGAACATAACAGAATTTCCCGGATATCCAATCAAATCTCTCCCTCAGCTTATCTCAAGACACACAAAAACAAATAAAGCATTAAGTTTTGCAAAATGAGAATGTCAATACTGAGACACTAGAACACAAACTCACCAGAAAATGGACAATATTAAAATGCGCAAGACATATATCTAATATACAACTGTATAGAAGAATTATCCTCCTCCAAAAGTCGATCAAAAACATGTTTGGTGCTACATGATCAAAGTAACGGATAGTTGCTACATCAACATTCAGAACCAAATCTACCACACTGCTTCGAAAATTGTTATTGATTTATTAGTTTACTTTCTAAAGTTATGAATCTTTCCAACTAACCTGTTCCCACAATTCACAAAACCGCATGGGAGCAATTCCACCTCTTTCCATGTATAAAGCTTGACAAAAAGATCATAAGGAAAGAGCCCCTGCAAAGTAAAAGAAATGTAAATGCAGTTCATGGCATTATAACAGATATCCACAATAAGTAAAAGCAATTCATAATTATTGTCAAACCTTGTCATTGTATTTTCCAAATCCATCACCTCCATCTCCGGCTAGATACCGTTTGGACAACACAGATCCTTTTGATTGGTCTCCAGCAGTATCAATAGATGACTTTACATTTTGCAGAGCCTTTAAAGAACATGCTGCCGACTGAGAGGGTAAAGCAACACTCTGTTGAACTTTGACACTTTCAGCCTTATTGACAGTTGGAGTCGGATGCCTAACACCAACGGTAGAAGCATCTCTTCTTGAAGTATATTCCTGTCTGTAAGGAGCTCCATCAGAAACAAAAATGGTGTCATCATCTCCTATGCGACTAGATCTCTCACAGTTCAAAGGTGGTGATTTGCTAGCACTCAAACTGCCTTTTACCACTTTCCCCAATAAAGTAGGTTCCTTGTCAAACTTGTTCTGAGGAAGAGCATCACGAGACATGAAGCGTTCTTCTTCAAACCCTTTGCTACGCAAGACCTGTTCATTTCTTTGGAACTTACTAGAGGAGAAGAGCATGTGAGATTGAGAAGATACTTCATTCGAATTGGCATTATTCAACTTGGGTGGTAGGGTTCTATCTGAGATGATACTTTGCTTCTCAGCAGGATTCACAACACCCTGCCAAAAATTAGGAGAGTTCACGGATGGCTCAACCATCTGATCACTAGGCCTTTTGATACTTCCACCTTTTAAATCCCATCGTTCTTGCACATCATTGCAGCCACGCTTCTCATTTGACTCACCCAAACTAGCACTATGGACCGCACCAACTAAACTTGCAAATTTTGGAGAGGGTGGCTTAGCATCATCTCTAGTATCATCACAAATAGCGTCAGGCATGTTCTGTCCAACATTAGATGATCTATCCTCATCTGAACTCCCGGAATCACCCGAACTAACACTTTCACGTGTTGAAACATCATCAGATAATTCATTACTGGCACTGGAGGCAGAGAATCCAGAAAATTTGGTACTTGAAGAATCAGAAAGATAACTTTCCGACTCAACTTTGATACTGCTATCTTTCTCAGGTGATGTGCTTGTAGAGCATTTACTGTCTGCCAATGTTGGTTCATCAACAAAACCTTCAGTAGATTTTGTAGCATCCCCAAATGCACTCCCAAGTTTATTTTCATAATCTACATCTTCCTCGAATCCTGTGACCTTTGGATTATAGTCATTCCCAGGCTCAGGAGCACGGCATTCTTCCTTATGACCTTGTCGCCAGTGAATGATTTGACACTTACCAGAACTGAAAGAAGGCAAATTAAACACATGTTACAACTATGAGGACGAACCCTCTATAGATGAGATATTTCATAGAATTGCAAGCACATTCACGCGAGGTAGAAAGAATATTTTCAAATTAAATTTAATAAAGATAAAAATAACATTATCATCTCTAGTTGCCAACATGATTTAAGTTTCCACTTTCAAATCACAAAATCTTGACTAGCTAAAACAAAAATTGGGGATACAGTTTCTATAAGCAGCAATAAAGTAGTTGTGGCTACAAAAAACACCACCGCCCATGAGGGCATCCAAAGGAGATCTCTCTAAAGTCAGCTTATAATCTGCCTACTGAAATCAGCACAGACCAGCAAAACATAAATATCGATAAATTCTATCTAAAACAAAGAAATCGGTGATAGAATTTCTTGAAGCAGCGATGAAGTAGCCACGGCTACAAAAAACGCCACCATTGATGAGAGGCCTAAAGGCAGCTTATAATCTGCCTATTGATATCAGCATAAACCAGAAAAGTATAAATATCTTACAAATCCGAATACTCCCATGAAATCCCCATAATCCCAAAACTTGTAGCATGTAAAATAGGACATGATGCAAGCAAAACTTATACTACCCAAGATTGTCTCTGCATACTGCAGGCTTCACATATGAACATAAGATGGATTTCTTGCCCATTACACGGGGCATGGCAACAAATAAAACTCACTGGCAGAGGAACCTCTTTCTCTGCATTTGTAGATCTAATTATTGAGCCAAAATATGATAAAAGAAAAAATGGCTATCTGCACGACCTTCCCAGTTGCAAACTATTCTTGAAGGGAAAAAGCAAAAATCTCATTTAGCTTCGCCAGCAATCTGTGCATGTATGCCATGTTTCCAGTCCTAAAAAAAATTTACTCCTACGACGAAAATAAGCGCAACAAAACCTCGCCACATTCTCAAAACCTAACATTAAGGTCAAAAGTATTCCCACAGGGTTCCAAAATCAAAGCTTTGCCCAGCAACCGAAAAGTAAAGAACAGAAAACCACCGCAAGATCAAAAATTGACTAACCAGTATCGCACCGCCTTGCAGCGGGCGCATCGGGTGGTCGTCGTGGAGTAGCAGATGGCGCACTGATACCCCCAGGGAGCCGAGAACGCGCCGTACCCGACGGAGGCCTCGAGCTCGGCCCTAGCGGCCTCCTCCGAGGCCAACACGAGCAGCCGCTTAATCTCGCGGCTCCGCTCCACCGACTGCCGCCACTTCCTCCGGATCACGAGCCCGAACACCAGCGGGACCAGCCCGCAGGCGCAGAGGACGAGCCCCCGAGCGAGCCCTAGATCCCACGCCACGACCATTTATCGCGCTCACCCCGCACCCAACGCGCACGTAGCGAGGCCCAGGATCCCTAACCTCCTAATCGCGCGGAGACACATAGATTCCTCCTCCCCGGGGGCGGGGAGAATTCCGGCGGATCGGCGGGGCCGGCGAGCGCGCGCCGATCGATGACGCGGGATCGAGCCTTCCGATCGGGGGCGGGAGGAATTCCCCAGGGGTCGCAATGCTTCGCAAGCTTTCCTTCGCGAGCTGAAGAAGGAAGTGAGGGCCGGAAGTCCAAGCGGGGCTGCTGGATTCGGACAGAGGAGAGAGAAATTATCGTCGTCCTCGTTGTCGGAAGTCGAGAATTTAGGGATTTCGGAGGTGCCGGTTTTCCAAGGGAGAGAGGGGGAGAGAGAGAGAGATGAGTCCGTGTGAAGGCGGAACGAATAATTTTTCCGGGAAACGGATCGGAAATGTTTCCTGATTTATTTTTTCCTTTTTCCGCGATTTGTTTTTTTTTTTTTTTTTTTTTTTTTTTTTGGCTGTGTATATTTTCCGTACGCTTTTGAATATAAATTCGGGAACGTTAGAAATAAGCGATTGACGGGGGAGGGGAAAGGAATTTTCCTGCCATCGGGAAACGAGCCCCCCCCTCCGGGTCCCCTCCCTCCCTCGCATCGATATATTCTCGGCCCGGTCTGTTCCGGTTCGTTTGGACCGGTCATTTGTCGTTTCTTGTTTCGATTTTCTCTCTCTCTCTCTTTTCCTTCCCGGGGCAATTTTCTTCCTTCCTCTTTAAGGAGCCTCAGGAAGACGGACCTAAGTCCTTAAATTACTTTATCCGAACTCTAGGACATGAAACTACAAAGGTATTCCCTCTTTAAGTGGAGAAGATAAATATACACTTGAGAACTTTTGGGATCTATCGGGTAAGGCTGATATAATAGCTTCTTAAACTTGAGGGTGAGGAGATGGAACTCACAAGGATTTTTGCTGAATTGAGTTATGCTTTGCGTAATGTCTTTAACCGACTTGTCACCCCAGTACCCCAGATTAAAGCCTCGAGAACGGGGAAAATCACCTAAAAAAGTCAATTCCTAATAATTTTTTTCTATTCCATTTTTACTTGTTTTAGATGTAGTTATAAATTGGCAAGCAAAGGCGTTTGGGGATTTAGAACAGCCCTTTTGCACCATCGAGAGAAACAATATCATCTCACCAATTCAGCAAACGAGATAATCAAAGTTAACATTCTAGAAATTACAAGTTTTTATGTTCCTATGAGGCAACTTTGATAAGTGTAAATTATGCGATAGTCGTGAGCTAGAATTATAATATAAAGTGATTTGGATGATAAAAAAAAATATCTTGAATCTTTTTTTTTTTAATTGCAAGGTCTCCTAATTTTATATGAAACAATGTCAAGGCTGGAGAGCATGAAGATCACCACTTGCAATCATCATTTGCATGCTAAAAGGAAAATGATCTAATTACAGTCAGCTTATTCAAGTTTGCTTTTTAAGAAATTTGAGTTTCTCTTTTGTACGTGGGTAAATTGAATCACAATAAAAATCACACAACTTAGAATAGCCATGTTTTCATACTTAAATTAAATGGCTCATTAACTATAATTGAGTTTTACCTTTTGAAATCTAAGAGCTCTCCTACATTTTACTTATTATCCAATACTAGGAATGAAATTACAAGGCAGTTAGCCTCTTTTTAGGGGGAACTGATGGTCTAAAGACATGCACGATAATATTAGAATAAACCTAAAATTTCACCCGATACCTCATGATAAGAAACACCACAAACAAAATTAACAGTAGGCAAACCTACGAATGCATGAATTTGCATGTTTTTGCAATGCGATGACTGAAGCTAATTGGTCATGCAGGATTGCTAAATGCAACGTGCATTCAAAAATCAAAATAGTCTAGGGCTAGCTATCAAGATTATCATGAGCAATGGCTATATCAATTATTGTAGAACTAGAGCTTTTGCATGATGGAGATTTGACTCGTGGCACTTAACTTGACCTCTTTAGTCAATAATCTCCCGTAGGAACATGATTCCACCTATTTTCTTCTTTTCAATTAATAATTGCCTAGCCAGATTATTATAATCCGATCTTTTTGTTCCTCAAGGTACATCTATCATCACAACTGCTAGTGAACCACCAAATAGAGTAAATTTTCCCATAAGTAGAGGAAGGCAACATGTAAAAAAAGTGTGTGACCAAGTGAAGAAAATGGTATAATGTGGATAGAAAATTCACATACAAGCGAGCATTAAAACATAATATTCGGAGAATTAAGATACCGATTTTGCCGTAAGGTCAATTTAATGTTCTGAACCTGGCGACCTCTTAAGGTAGATCAAACACGCAATTGAAATTAACAAGTCGTCCGACTAAGTCTAGAAAAATAAGGTACGAACCATGGGATTAGCTAAACCATATTTGGCACGCAACAAAGTCTTTATCAAGTGTGAAATTCCATGCGCATGTGATGTAATCCACAGCATTCTGACACAAACAAAGGGAAAATAATAAATAAGGACATTTTCCGGACCACGAAATTGAAAAAATAAATAAATAAACTGAAGATGTGTGTACGTATATGCATGTGATTATTCTGTCACTCCAACCAATCATCCTCCTGCTTTTCCCCACTATAATCATAGCGAGATCTGAATCCCATGGCCCCTTCTGATCTTGATCTGATCATAATAATTGAGATTCATGCGTCATCCTCAGTTAATCACGCCAACATATTTTCGGCCCAAAAGAAAGAAAAAATCACGCCGACATAACTGGAAAAAAAAAAAGAAGAAGAAGGAAGAAATTTGAATTTTCAAAGTTTAGAACGTACATATCTCAAGGAAAAAATGGCGTTAACCAATTTTGAGGGACCCCCTTTAAACCAAACTAGCTAATCCTAATTATGATTTTTTTCTCTAAAAAAATAATTACTATTATTATTATCATTATTACTATTACCATCACTGTCATTATTAAATAGAGGATAAATATCAAGAAAAATCTTAAATTTGTATATCTATGATAAATTTATGATCCATTAATTTTAATTGAATTTTACTATCAAATCGATGAATTAGATTATATGATAGTTGATTGGTGTACCAATTTAGAGTTTTACCTTTCGTTTGTAATAGGTGTCTTAGTTTGTAATTTTTCTTTGTATCATTTCAATTTAACAAAACTTATTGAATGGTAAATTTGTCATGAATTTATTTTATGGTGATTAATAAATTAATTTGGGATAATTATGTCATATGTATACTAATGTAAAATTTTTTGTAATATCAACACGTACATCTAAAAATATAAATGTGTCATTGTCATATTGCATGTTTATCTTCTCTTCGGGGGTATAAACCAAGGCGCAAGCAATCGCTCGGCAGGGGCCGGCGTCAAAATGTGGGGCTTCCAAGCTTTACGACAGCGACAAGCCAAACCGGGGTTAGGCAGGGCGAAGTTAATTTAGGAAATTAAATTGTCCTGTCCTTGTCTTGTCGGTAGTAATTCTAGATAAGGCCAAGGAATTATTTAAAACATCATCATCATAAAAAAATCCTTGTCCTAAAAGATCGACGGCCTCGGAGAGAGGTTCCGTCCCGCGGAGCCCCCCCGAGCCGAAAGTCTGGAACTCGGGACCCTGTCGTTGTCCGGCGATCGACGGCTCTGGTTCGCTCTCGGGTCTTCATTTGTTTTACACCTTAGGAAGGACGCACGGCGTGTCGGAACGCCCTGCCGTCTTGAATTTGCCTTCCTTGGGAAGGAAGGAGGAGGTATGGACATAAACTAATGCGCAGTGAATGGGAGACTTTTGGATTACTTTAATAGACTTGAAAAGATGGATTCCTTTATTTAAAAAGAACTAGCGTCATTAAAAATCCAAAAATTAATGCATCAGCAATAAGTTCACCCCACCACTAAAAATCCTAATACATTTGTAATAAATTTACATTCCGTTAATTTTTATTAAATTTGATTAATGTCACGTAAAATCACAAATTGGTATATCTGTGATATTCTTTAATTGTCATGTACCATTAAACTTAGTAATTTAATAGTAAAATTTAATGAAAATTAATAGAGGGTAAATTTTATTCATATATCAATTTGGATTTTCGTGATATTAATATTTCCATTGTAACTGTTGGGGAGATGCCGACCGGATGGCATTGGGTTTTCTTACGTACGGACAAGGGTTGCCTCTCGATCTGATCGAAGACGGGTCATCAATTCCGAAGTCCGAGCGGCGGCAGATCTTCGTCTTGTTGTGCAGATCGTGAGCAAGTTGGGTACCCCTCGATGCGTCTTTGTTAGGTCGCCTCACCGGCTTGACTAATTAATTTCGAGAAGCAAAAAAAAGGAGATGAAATTGAATCACGGGAGAGAAGGGAAAAAAATGGCGTCAAAGGGAAGTAACTTGTACGTGCGATATAAGTTGGAAAATGGGGACGGGCCATGCGGGACGATGTTGGTGGACAAGAGTCATGGTCAAGACAGCGATATAGGAAGCTGCTTGGAAGGAGGGGTAAAGAATTTCATTTGAGTGCTCGGCGTTCGCAATCACAAAAGTCTAATGTGAGCTTTGGATCTTCCCATGACCCTTTTTTAGCTGCGATCCGTGAATGGTAACTTTACCTATATGGTCACGATGTTCTATTGCTCGTGCGTCGCGTCAGTCGGCATTAAATATGAAAATCAATAACTAGTGGTAGCTGGAATCAATGTAATCTTGTCGTGTGTTATCCCTTTCGTGCAGTAAATATTGACCAACATCTTGTGTTCGAACTCATTTTGTTAAGGAGAATAACTCGACTTATATCGAAGTTTCTAGCTTTCGAGTATTAAACCCGTTCTTCCTCCAAAACAACAAAACACGATCACAGTGCCATATGCACACGATTATGTGCGAACGCGGGAAATTGGTTGACATTGAACAGGATTCGTTGATCGTTGCCAAATTTTCTCTTTACAAAACCTTCACCCTCTTTGGCCGCTTCCGCCGCAGCGCGCACTCTCTTCGCTTCCTCCGCCGTCTGGGATCTCAGGCTGCAGTTTATTGATTTTTCGCAATGGTGAGGGTCAGCGTTTTGAATATGATCATCAAGTTTCTTCTGGTGATGCAGAAGCATGGTTACATTGGAGAGTTTGAGTATGTCGACGACCACAGGTCTGGCAAAATTGCGGTTGAACTCAATGGAAGGCTAAACAAGTGTGGAGTTATCAGTCCCCATATTGGTGTCAAGGAGATCGAAGGCTGGACCGCTAGGTTGCTGCCCTCTGGACAGTTTGGTTACATTGTGCTAACAACTTCAGCTGGCATCTTGGATCATGAAGAGGCTAGGAGGAAGAATGTCGGTGGAAAAGTACTTGGTTTCTTTTACTAGGCGGAGTTAGTTTTGCTGATGGGTCCCTAATATTTCTATCTATGAGGATTTTGTCGTGTATTTTTGAACTGGTTTTCCATACGGTTCACCTTATTGGGTTTTCATTTTTCGTTCAAAAAAAAAAAAAACCCATCGCTGTCATGACATCATCGGAAAAGCACAAGCATGCGAGCGACAAAGATGTTTTACCGCATTTGTGCTGCCATTGTCAAAGGCGATCACCCCAAACATACTAGCTCGGATTCTAACCAAGGCCACCCACTTTGGAAATTTTACAGCAAGCCAAGGACGTCTTTTTACCCACTTCCACTTTCGCACTCCATCCCATATATTCCTCCTGTGAGCCCAGAGGTCATCAGTACGGATATGTGCTCGAATGATCTCTCTTTCTCGATAGAAAACCCTAGCTACATGCAGCAAAAGGACGCAATGGTTAAACTTGGACGGCCCCAAGGTGGATTTTGCTTCGATTTTCTGCTCGTACTGATCAGCCAACTCGGGTTGGTGTCGATGGGTTTGCAACTTAGGTTGACCCCGCGGGAGATCCTAGTCTCTCTATTCCTCAGACTTTATTCTCAAGCAAAACCATCTTTTTAAGACAAGGGGGAATGCGCACCGAAAGTCCAAAAGTGGCCAAACGGAGTAGATTTCATTTGGTTTTGTCTCATAATGCAGAAACTCTTGCAATTTGTTAGCCAACCCCACTCATACCATGCTTAGTATTCTGCATATATAGGCTCTCTAGGCCCTAAAGCGTGATGCCACGAACGAGGAAGGAGACAATGGAACTGAGGCTGTCGTTGCCTCTTCTCTGCGCCCAGAGAAAACCCACCTCATGGCTGATGCCGAATTGCATATTCAAATGCCATCCGTCGTGGCTGGCGGGATTAGACTAAGGGGGTTCGTGGGTTTATAGTTGGACGTCCAGCCATTGACTTTGTCTGTTGTTTTGTCGTTCTTCTTGGAAGGTGCAAAAGGGCGAAGGGAAACCACAAAATCTAACGAAGGGACAAAGAAATTGTGCGCGCTGTGATGTTGTTTCGCATATGTAGGTTGGTTAGTATATGGAAATATGGGGTCCTTGTTTGGAATATTCCTTCGTCATATGCCCGATCGACTACAATCCAAAATGTGCCGAGAGACAGATGCCGAGAGGTTTACAGGATGTTGACCACATATTTTGTTCCTCTCTCTCGGGGCAAGACTCGGCAATGCAACTATTGGTAAGGCAATGGGAATTCCATGCATGAATCACGAGATCTCGACTTGTCTGAGCACAACTAGCTGGTTAGGATCACATTGGGTGGGAGTAAATTCTCCCCGGTACCTTCTTGGCTCTAGTAATTTGTTGCATGAAACATTAGAAGAAAAGGAATACTAGATATATGTAACGATGTCCTACCACATTGGAGTCTAGAGGGTCATGCTTGAGAGGATCTTATGATATCGAGTCATAAGAAGAAAAACATTTCATGCGATAGCATCTGGGGGAGGTGATTCAACAAACCTCTCCAATAAGTCTCCAAAATCAACCTTTGAGCATCCATTTTCTGACTAAAAAAGGGAAGACCTTTGAACATTCTGCTAGAACAACAGTGGACTACAGTGCTTCTGAAGGGACAACATATGTTCACAGCTGTTGAAAGATTCGTCAGGTGTCCATGAGTCCAAACAGAAGGCATTGCTAGAGGATAAGTATACGTCGCAGAATTTGACCGCCGTTTTCTTTTGAATTATCGTAAGAGCAGTGCTTTGCATGGGCATTCCAGAAGGAATTTCAGGGGCCAGGCAACTCGAAATAGTGTATAATGTTAGAATATTTAACTATTTAATTCATCTTTACATGGTATGAAAATAAAAAGTTATGAGTTTGGATCTTTTTAAGACCTCTTATTTGTCTCCCCTATTATTTCTTTTCACGATTAGTCTCGAGCAAAAGTTCACAACCTATGCATGAGGAGGACATCAGAATATTTAAATATTAAATAATTATATATTGTAATAGTTTAAATTTTCAGAGTAATTGACTATGTTCCTATAAAATTTTACATAGATAGGCATAACCAAGAAGATTTGCTTAATGGAACGGAACATGTGTTTGTGGTTTTAGGCTAAGCTATGTTTGGATGTAGGAAGGGAAGAGAAAATGGAGAGAAATTTGTCAAAATTTTTAGATTTTCCTCTACTTTCTAGCGTGAAAATTTCATGATTTTCTAAATTTTCCACCCTCACTTTCTCTCAGTAGACAACCACAGATTTTTGTTCCATGCCCAACCCATGCTAAGAGCCGCACATATGGGCCGCACCCCATAAATTTCAACTTCTATTTTACCCAATTCGCTCCTTAATGAGGAATTTGAGCCTATGATTGTAAGGTGGGCTTCTTAATAAAACTGTGTAAAGCTCACAATAAAGGATCGATCAATTATCTGAAAGGGTTGGAACTTTCATACTTTAAAAAGGCACAACCTTAATAACCTGAGACCCGGAGCAAGGGACCCCGGACATGGGCCAGGTTTGGCCTAAAGGGACTTGGGCTCAAGCACCAAAGACTTGAGCCCAAATGCAGGGGATCCGAGCACAAACATTGGGGTCTTGGGTTTGGGCACTGGGATTTGGGCCGGAGTGCGAATAATTCGAGAATAGGCATCTAGGCTTGACTTTTGTGGACTCGAGTCAAGGTGTTGGGACTTGGACACGGGCATTGGTGACTCAAGTGCTCAAGACCCAAGCATGGACACTATCGTCTCGAGCTTTGCCTCTATGGACCCAAGCTCGAACTCCGTGATCTCGAGCATGGCATGGATGGACCGAGCCCGAGCTATGGGGACCCAAACACAAGCATCGGGGTCTTGGGGACATGTGCTAAGGTATTGACCCTATTTTTTATGGACCAAGCCTGGGCATAGGCACTAGTGTCCTAAGCCCATGTGCTAGCGTCTTGAAGCCGACCTTTAAGGATCTAGGCTCAAGTGTTGGGGAGCTAGGTACAGGCACTGCTGGGCTCGCCCTCTTTAGACCCAGGCTTGACCTTAATGGACATAAACTCAATGTCAAGAACTCAGGGACGGTATTGAGATTTATGTGCCCAAGCGTAGTACAGGCCTTTGTATAAATACTGATATCTACTTATATTCGAAAATTATTTCTCTGAATTTAAGCATAAGTCTTCTATTGACACATATTTTTTAACAATCCAAACGCTTAGAGACCAAAAAAAAAAGAAAAATTTCTCTCAAAAGTGAATACAAAGAGGGAATTGCTATAATTGAGAAAATAAGCCCACTTATGTGCTGACTAGGACGCCACGAGCGGCTGATCAATCCGCCAAATCATGCCTTGTCATTGCAACTTTTGGTTCTGACCCAAAAATAAAAATCACATCTCTTGGAGAAGGAATTGGGCCCATTGGGCTTCACGATGGGCCCAGACGCAAAACCGCCAAACAGGAAGAGACTGTTGGCCCATACCAACAGCCGCCGTAATTTAAAAAAAAAATACATACATAAATACGAAAAAGGAAGCGTCAAAACTACCAATGTGAGCAGCTCACGTTCATTGCATTTGAAAAGGACGAAGGAAGAAGAAGAAGGAAGAAGGAGAAGAAGCAGCAGCGACCGATGGCGAGCAATCTGGGGTGCGTGGTCGTGGCCGTCGACGGCAGCGAGGAGAGCATGAACGCCCTCCGGTGGGCCCTCGACAACCTCAAGCTCCGGCCCCCGGCCGATCCCCCTCCCCCTCCTCCTCCTCCTTCGTCGTCCTCCACGTCCAGTCGCCGCCGTCCATCGTCGCCGGCCTCAACCCCGGCGCCATCCCCTTCGGCGGCCCAAGTCAGTACTCCCTACTCCCTACTCCCTCCCCTCCCCCTCCCCCTCGCGCTCGACTATTTCCTTATTTTCTTCGCTCGTTTTGTCGATGTTTTCAGTTCGATCGTCTGATTTGGTGATATGTGAATAGGCGATTTGGAGGTGCCGGCTTTCACGGCGGCGATCGAGGCGCACCAGCAGCGGATCACGCAGGCCATACTGGATCACGCCATGGAGATATGCTCCAATAAGGACGTAGGCATCTCCGTCTCACGCTTCTTCGTTTCCGTGTCGATCGCGGCTGCTGTTTTGACTTCTGATTGCCTCTGTTGGGGAGCTCGATTGCAATCGTCGTGTTCTGTTGAGTATGCGGCGCGAGATATGCGATGGTTCGACATAGCACGGATTTACGGCGTAGCGTGTGGCGTTTGAATCAGCAGTTTCTGTTTTTCGGGATTTTGTCCTTAATTTACTCTAAATAGTTCCGACTAAGTTGAGACATATCTGGCAGTGTGCCTTCCGGTCTTCCATGTCGATTGGGGGAAACACTCTGCAGTGATTCTATGACCATGTCCGAAACTTATCCGTCCATGGTTTGTGAGTGTAGCATCGTATTTATGCTTGGTTAAGTGCTGCTGTAGCCTTTGTGGACCTCTGGCTCTCTTGATAGGCCTAGCATCCGTTGTTAGAGGAATCGTTGTTGAATTTCTGCATGTTGCTTTCGATGCAGGTGAACATTAAGACGGAAGTTGTAATTGGGGATCCGAAGGAAAAGATTTGTGAAGTTGTGGAGAACTTGAATGCGGACCTGCTAGTGATGGGATGCCGAGCTTTTGGCCCTATTAAAAGGTTGATCCTTGACATCAGATGATCCTATAATTGATTAATTAGCTGTTTTATGTAAATTTGCATGATTGGTGCATCTAAGTTGTGTTTTCCTCTACTTCACATGCTTTCAATTCATTTTGTTGGATGAAACTAGTAAGTTTTATCGTCCTTATTGAGCCATAATAACATCTTATCCATGGACAATTTTGAACATGACCTCCTAGTAAGATAAAATGCATGGCTTTAGTAATACCATTGGAGTTTTGTCATATATGAGATATCATATTCTTATAATGGTTGGTCGGGGTGTCGAGACAGAAGTGAAATGTTAGATTAATTGTTTAATTTGAAAACTTTGCTGCTAGGAAAGTGAAGTCACCGACAATGTACTTACAGCATATTTCTTGACATTTCGCCTCGTGAGAGCCTTGCACATGGTAGATAAGATGTTGATGTAAGCACATCGATGAAATAACTATGAATTATGTTAAAAGTCTCTGAAGCAAAACTTTCAGGGGGAGGGAGATTTTATGTATTAAACTCATACACCAATAACAAGTGATAAAAATATCAACACCCCTTCTCATGTGCAAATTGATCTAAGAACGGAACATGGAATTGATGGAAGGGGACAAGACAAACATTAACCACATGTAAGTGAGCATTTGAAATATTAAACAAGCTATGAAGAATTGAGACTTGATTAATACCTTATGAAACAAACTGTTTTCCAAAAAAACTGAAGTTATTAAAAATGGATCAACAGGTAATCTTGTATGAACTCTTTGTACTTTTTTGAACTGATTGTTCTTTGACAGGATGTTTTTGGGAAGCGTGAGCAACTACTGCACCAACCATGCTCAGTGTCCTGTTATCATAATCAAGGAAAAAGGCGATTGTTGACAGCTGAATTAGGTTTGCATATCAATCTCAATGCTTCTCTTTGATTGTTTTGTTTTTCTCTTTGTACTATTGTTGATGGTTTATTCTCCCCATGGTGGGGAATGGCAGCAGGAGTGGGTTGTTATAAATCCTTAATCCGCCTGTGTCATAACTCAATACTACAGTGCAGCTCGATAGCATCATCTTGTTGTTATTCATGGAAGCAGGGACTTGGTTTTAATGGTCACTGGTTTGCACACATCGTCTTCTTGGGTCTACTTTCTACTACGGAGTTCTTGTGCAATGCAAGCAATATTTCCAACTTGTATTCATCTTGTATCGCTAAATAATGCATTAAGTCATATGGAATTCAACTCTCTTGCCAAAAAAATTTTCATGTAGTTTGATGGGCTATGCTCCTGTCTCTTTGATCTTTTTCTGGAGGTCTTATCTTAGGTCCCAGAAATGGAATAAAGCCTCAGATTGAGAGCAGCTGATTATGGACAATTACCATTCTGAGAACTTGTTTTGTTCTTTTTTTGTTCATATTCATAAGGAGTTGTTGATTGGTCTAGTATATGCTTTATTTGACTGTGCTTATTGAGTTTGTTACCCTAGTAATCAGTAATTAGGATGGCAAATTGCTGACGCAACACTGTTGAGAGGCAACTTATCGGTTGAAACATTGTGCATTGGTATATGATGTTGCTTTGTTCCTCTGCCCTGAGGATGTATCTAATATTTCTGTATCAGTACCCCTGAATTTGACACTACCAGTCAAACCATTGTGCATGAGTATATCATCTTGCTCTGTCCCTTTGCCCTGAGGATATGTCTATATGTTATATTTTGGTAGCACTAAATTTGGCACTGTCAGATGCTCATCGCTTGATGCATGGAGCACCTTTGTAAACCTGACACTATTTCCAGGCATTGCACATATTGTTTTCGTGAATTAAGTACATATTTGACATATTGACGTATCTCACATCTCTTGTCTTTGAAGTTTTTCAATGACCCTCATATTCACATGGTCTCCCTTCATCCGTTAGCTTAAGTTTTGGAGTTAAACATTCTAACGTGATATCAGAGCCAGAGTCCACCATTGTGTATTTTGCATGCGCAATCCACTTTGTATGTGTGAGAGTTGATAAGGTATTCCACATCTGCTTAAGCTTTCAGGTTGAACTTTCTGAGAGACCCAACTCTGTGGCCACTCATTCATCTCTGACATCTAGCGTGAACTGTGCTGATTCTGACTTTTCAGTTGAATATGCAGCATATAGCTTTATGCATCAGGCAAAATGCAATGCATTTTTTAACATCAGATGGATTAAATTCACTTTCAAAAGGTCGCTTCTCCTAAAAATTAGAAAATGTGGATTGCTGCACAAGTCTGCTTGACAAAAGGCAGCAGCAAGTAGCGTACATAAACTTGTCTTTTGGTGCAAGATAAAAACAGACAACTGAAGTTCATGTGCATGATAAACTACCTCGGAAGCCATTTGTTGAAGTCACTGGACTAAAGAATAGTTCCTTATCTATACAGACATTATTTAATTTGGGGGAGTCCTCAATGATAGAAGAGGTACATGATTAAGCAATAAACCTAAGAAGTAAGGTTGGATAAAGATCTCTTCAAGAATGGGCTAGAATTTTTCTAGTACTTTTAAAATTGTATCCAGATCACTTGCCCCAAAAATTTCGATCATTTTAAACCAAGGCAAATCACCTAATTTACTAGATTAAACTTCAATCTAGAGCATATAGAAATTGGAAAAGTATTCAGACAGTTATTTCGTGTGTAAGAATCTGTATAGGCATATCACAGAGGGTTCCTAAAATGTCATATGCTACCTCATATCATTTTAGTATTTTCCAAAACGTTTTCTATAAACATAATTATTTTTTCAAAGAAATATATCTCTTTATCCGCGAAGTTCATATTAGCTTGAGCTACTAGTTGCGTTTGTTAATGTTCAGTTAGGCCCTTTTTCTAGTTTCTTTTTACTTTCTGATTTAGTTGTTATGTTTTTGTATTTTCTTGGTTGCTTTTTAATAACTCATATTGCTGTATGTTTTTTTCTTTATCCCTTTTGGCAGCTGCACCCTTTTCATGCCTTGTGACCACACAATGTAGGATCATGTTGTTGTTGTCGTAGCGTGCTTCATTGAAACTCTGGAGCTGTTATCATTTGGGTTTGCAGCAGGAGCCAATACACCACCACACCAATCTTAGCCATCAGAAGATGTATGATGATACCGATGGTACTTGTCGCCTCCTCTCGCTGCTTCTGTACTTTATATTCCAATGTGTATGTTTGTGCGTGTGTATCTATCCCATTTATTTATTCTGTTTGCATCGAAGCTTGGCCTGGATGTTCACTAAGAATAATGATGTGCAATCTGCTCATTCTTTAGCTGTGGTCTTTGTTTATATTTTTCTCTCCTCATTTCCCAAGTGCCTATGCTTTCCCGAGCTGCAATGAATGGTAAATTACCATCTGCTCAGGGTATGGTTTCATAATTTAGGAAGTCACTGCACATTTGCTGTATTGGGTGGTGGAGTCGCCATCCACAGTAATGCCAATGCTTTATGCATTGCTCATGCCCCTTGCACTTGAAGCAAACCATATAGAGGTAAGGTATATGCTGTTTTAGGCTGCGAGCAGTGACAAAATTTTACTTCCGTGGCATGCCATGAGAATCTTCAGTAAAATTAGTTTCTTGAAGGTACTTGAGCTGCTTTTCTTATGCTTCAGTAATTGACAACCTGCCTTTGTAATCTGAATTATGCGCTTCTGCATTGGGGATTCCCGTGAGTAAGGGTGGGGCCTCTCGTCTGATATCATTGGAAAAGTTCAAAGTGGGAGCAGTTTGATCTTGATGGTGCCACTCATTTCGTCTTTTGTCTTTTCACCTGGTTCCATTGCATTCTTTTCTCTGTAGATATGTTGCTTTTTGTGCGTCGCTTCTTTAAAGAAGGAAACGGATTGGATAAGTTCAAAATTGCTTAAGGTAGAGCTTGCGATGATACGAACTTACAAAGCTCAAAATGTTACTGCTGCTGTGTCCTTATCGAAATTTCCTGATTTCACATGTGCTTCGAAATCACACAATTGTTTGCTTGTCCTTCCATTCCATTTCATCTCTTTGGTATTTGAATCTCTGTAACAGCAAAAACGATCGAATTAAAAAGTTCTCACCATCAAAGTTTTCATGGTAGTCCCGGTCATCTCTCTCTCTCTCTCTCTCTCTCTCTGTGCCCCCTTCTGAGTTGCGGCACTATATTTTCGTCTGTAGATCTTTCTGAAATTAAATCCAAGCAAAAGAAAATTACGACAAGGTACCGTGTTTTTAAGGGTTCTCAGAGGATATGCTTGAGGGCTCCAGAACAAGTGGGCAGTGTTTAAGGACGGATCAGGATCTTATCACAAGGACCGATGCACAATCTCGTGCCGATTCGCCGGAACTAAAGATCCAATCAGAGTATTTGAGGCAGAAATATCAGGAGCATATGGTTAAGCAAGTGGCCTTAAATCATCTTGTTAATTCGTGATTTATTTGTCCGGTATGATTTGATTCTAAATACTCCCGACAGTCCCCACCCCAAAAAATTGATGCGCGAATCACATATGACAAATCTGCAGAAACACGTCCGGGTGGACTCGGCCCATCAGAAAGTCTGCGTGCGCCCGTGACCGACCGCTTCCCTTCCGGCCGCACGCCACGACAAGAGTCATAACGTTGTTACGTCGTGCTTTTTAAAAAATATCGTTCACGTGACTCCGTTTCTCTTTTTCTCCCCTGCCCCCGGTTCCACCTTCCCGACTCATTACGAGATTTTTCAATTCTTCACTCTATTTCAGACACGTCCGTGCGACTCAAGCATAGGTGATGTCTCGCCACCGACTTGACCTTTGTAAGGCAAATAATTCGATGGTCGAGTTCAAGATCACACCGTAAAAGCTTTCTTTTAAGTGTCCATAGATATAGAACAGACGACATCTTCTCCTGTCCTGAAAAATGCACAAAGGATATAAAAAAACAAAGTTTCGGAGCAGCACTCTTCTTGAATTAACATCGGCGATAATAGACCAAAAGTAATGCTGGCCAGCATAATCCCTCTTTAGATTAAAGTTTAGAGAGAGAGATTCATTATTTTTTTGACAAAATCTATACAAGTTTCAATATTAGTGAACATGTCATCCAAATATGCCTCTTCCCTCCGGCACAAGATAGATATATGCTGGCGAATTATCTTTCTCTAAAATCCTTATTCAACTACTTTACTCTTATCCATGGTGGCATTTCTCGCATGTCTCTATCGAATGCGTCTATTCCATCTTTACTAGATACCTACATTCTCTTTTGGATCATTACAGCTTCTTCGCTGTTTCTTGGACTCTTGCATGAAGGGTCTCTAGCTCTCTCTGTACCCAACCCGTGTCATAGCCGAAACAGTGTCTTTTTGCTGCAGCTCTCTCCCGTCGACTTGGGCCAAATTTGTCCCTCTCTCCCATTACTCCCTTTCATCATTTTTCTCATGTTGAACACAGCTAACGATGCTTGCCACCATCGCCTCAAACTCATCAAATTTGTCCTCGCCTGGACTTACCCATCGATTATGCAGCAATTATTGGAGGGCCTTTTGGTAACTTGGAGGGTCTCGGATGAAATTCATGTTTATAAATATAGCTCTCACTTGCCTTCTAGCCCAAAGTGCCCCTTTTAGTCATGGACTTGACCATTTCTTCATTGCTCTTCTTTGGTCTTCTCATCTCAGGTGCCTTAGCCACTTCTCCTTGCGCTTCGCCATCCGACGACTCGGGTCTGTCGGTCGTCCACATCTATGGCAAGTGCTCGCCGTTCAACCCTCCCAAGCCCGAGTCTTGGGTCAATACGGTCCTCGACATGGCCTCGAAAGACCCGGAACGGGTAGAGTACCTGTCGACCCTAGTAGCCCAAAAGACCGCATCCGTGCCCATTGCTCCGGGCCAGCAGACCATTAACATTGGCAACTACGTGGTCCGGGTCAAAATTGGCACTCCGGGTCAACTCATGTACATGGTCTTAGACACGAGCAACGATGAAGCATGGGTACCGTGCAGCGGTTGCGTCGGCTGCTCCGCCACCACCTTCTCGCCCAATACGTCCTCCACTTTCGGGTCGTTGGACTGCTCCGTGCCCCAGTGCGCTCAGGTCCGCGGGTTCCAGTGCACCACCACCGGGGCCGGCGGGTGCTTCTTCAACCAATCCTACGGTGGAGACTCGTCCTTCTCGGCTACCCTCATCAAGGACTCCCTCACTTTGGGCACCGATGTCGTTCCGAATTATGCGTTGGGATGCATCGGCGCCGTCTCCGGCAAGTCGATCCCGCCCCAAGGCTTGTTGGGCCTGGGCCGGGGCCCATTGTCACTGTTGTCCCAAACCGAATCGCTCTATTCTGGCGTATTCTCTTACTGCCTACCCAGTTTCAGATCTTACTACTTCTCGGGCTCTCTCAAACTCGGTCCCGTCGGCCAACCCAAGAGCATCCGGACCACCCCGCTCCTCCGTAACCCGCGCCGGCCGTCCCTCTACTACGTCAACCTCACCGGCATAAGCGTGGGCAGGGTGTTGGTGCCCGTGGACCCGAAATTCCTCGCCTTCGACCCCAGCACCGGGGCGGGGACCATAATGGACTCGGGCACGGTCATAACCCGGTTCGTGGAGCCCCTCTACGACGCCATACGGGACGAGTTCCGCAAGCAAGTGCCGGGCCCGTTCTCGAGCCTAGGAGCTTTCGACACGTGCTTCACGGCCTCCAACGAGGCGGTGGCGCCGGTGGTCACGTTCCACTTCCCGGGTTTGGACTTGAAGCTGCCGTTGGAGAACAGCTTGATACACAGCAGCTCGGGCTCGCTGGCGTGCTTGGCGATGGCCGCAGCGCCAAGCAACGTGAACTCGGTGCTGAATGTCATAGCCAATCTGCAGCAGCAGAACCTGAGGATCATGTACGACGTGACGAATTCTCGGATAGGGATTGCCCGTGAGCTCTGCAACTAGTTTGGTCGTGATGAGCTGAGTGTGTCATGAACTGTCTTTCCCTACTTCTCTGCGTGCTCTCTCTCTCTCTCTCTCTCTCTCTCTCTCTCTCTCCATCTTTATGCTCAAATGTGAGATACGATGTTGCGCCCATCGAAAAGAAAGGTGCTGCAATCAATAAGACGTAGATGAATTTTGGTGTTGTTGGATACGATGTTGTCTAGTGCACTGAACTAGCGATTCCTGTCTGAGTTTTAATTTGGCCGTTCAACCGAAACTGTCCATAAATTTGACTACACCTCAGCAAGCGTGTCCTTTAGACATCTTGCTGAACGAGAGTAGGACACCGTTCTATGGCCTTCGCCACTCTTCCACTGATGAGTGATTACCGTGTTGTTATTGCCGTGCGACGCACTGACCGGGTCGGTCCGTCGAGCTATAGTTCCATTCTACTCTCGAGATCAGCGTGCTCTTCGGTCCCATTGTTTTTGAAAACACTTAGAACTGCGAATAGTATTAGTAAAAAATTGAAACCACAAACGAACAATGCCACTGGCATTAGTAAGCCAAATAATGGATTAAACAATCAGAACAGAAACAAGAAAAGTTAGGGATCAGATCCGGACGGGTATCCCAAATGATACCGAAACATGTCTGTCAGGCCCAAGTTCGCCCCCATGCGTCATGTTCAGGTTTTGAAAGAACACAAGTTGATGAGTAGAAAGCTATTTTCAATGTAATTATTTCTTATACGTTCTTGTTTAGGCCTTGACGAGCCCGGAAAGAAGTGGTTCATTTGATTCGCCAGGCCTAGATTTCGGGCATAGAAAACTCTAGCCAGAAAAGTTCAGATTGCGCAGCCTGGGGGCCACCTGTGAGAAGCCCCTGCTTATGATAGGGAAAATATTGCAAAAAAACCTATATTATGTCCACTATGGTACCAATACCTCAAACTTGTTCTTGTATCATCAGAACTGCCAAATCTGAACTAGCATGACAAAAATAAATTCCGTTTACCACAAAAAATTATAGACTTTGTCTATTACAAAACCAACTCCCCAAACTAATTTTTTTCATTTCACAAATAACCTCAAACTTGTATCAGTGATCCAAAAATACCTTCTGTTACAGTATCATCTAAGAGGACCATTAAAAAATCCAACATGGCGGTTTGCATGGACAACAGTAGGCAAATGGAGCTGGTGTTTATTCAGCCTAAGACAAAGAGAAGTCGTTTATTTATTTACAGGTTCGACACATATATGGTTTATATGTGTCGGAATTCACGGTGAACTCATATTTCTAGGTATCGATTTGTCAATGTTTAATTATCTCGAAAAATTGGACCCCCGTGATAACAAATTGTCTCTTTGGCAATTTTTTGGAGTCCTCCAAGTGACATAATTCAAGAAACAACATTGTGTTGGACTAGACTAAAGTCATGCCGGATCCACATCAACTTCGTTTGTTTGGCGTTGTCCATGCAGGCCACAATGTTGGATTTTCACTGTCTTGGAAAGCCTTGTAGGCTCGTCTTCTTCTTCTTCTTCTCTTTGCCTACAATTTGCCATTTGCCTACAATTTGCCATTCACGCGTATGCCTACTTGTATAATGGGGTTGTAGTGTGCGCTAATTATCTCTCGTTGTATCTCCTTCACTACAAACGCACACACAGACTCTCTTTCTCTCTCTCTCTCTCCTCCCCGCAACGATTGAATGTCGACAGCGACGAGGCTCAAATCTCTTTGCGACTTGACGTGAGGCACGGTTGAAACTCGGACCTCTCTCAATCGATGTTCCTTGAGGTTAGCCAGAGCTCGACGGGAGAAGCACGGTGGGTGAGATGAAAAGGCCATGCGTGGGCGGTGGAGGAGAGCAGAGGTACGATGGTTGTGTCGAAGGAAGAACCAGCTAAGGAGAGGGTACGACAATCATTGGTTGAAGACGGGGAAGAGACGGCGTCGGCGTTGTTTGTCAAATATCGCGCTTCATGGTGATTTCACTCGAGGTGGTGATAGCAACAAACCTGGTAGTGATTAGCTGGGGCAGATATATATAGAGTATGAGGAAAGAGAGATGCTTAGGCTATTTTCGATTGAGTAATTTGTAGAGATGTAATGCGCATAACATATATGTGGCAAAGGGATATGTTGAATGAACGTCACGAATAAGCATGTCTTGGCCAACCCCTCATATTATTTTTTTAGATTATAGCCTAATGTACATTTTGTAATGTACATATAAATTATTGAGTGATTTTAGTTTGGTGTAGGCAAATACCAATTAGGGGTGTGCAAAAGAATCGGGACCCGCCCGGACTGCCCAGAACCGATGGTTCTTGAGGGAACCAATTCAGTTCCCAGTTTCATGGGCGGATCCGTCCACCCGCCCACTGCACGGTCCGATTATATTATAATAATATGTTAATTTTTAATTTTAAAAAAATTGAAATTACTAATTAACAAACCCAACATAATTTTAAAAAAAAATAATTAAAGTGGGTAATTTAATTTCATGCTAGTCAAACCAGATGGAGAGGTCCTAATCCTGAAGTTGAAAAGTCCAAAGTGCACACCTTGACAAATGCCAAGCAGTCAGTGGGCAAAAAGCAAGCCTGCAAAGAAGTAAGAGGAGGAGAAGAAGAATAGGTCAAGCGAAGAACTAGCAATTTCGATCGAAAACCAAAATTGTTTCGCATCAAGATCAGAGCTTTCGAGAAACTCAGGAACCCCCTTGGGCTAGGGTTCGCGGGGAAACCCTCGACAGCAGTAGGTCCGTCCATCCGTCCCTTTCTCTATTCGGCCCTCCGGAAAATCGCCGTCGCCCTCAACAGCAGCAACTTGTGGCTTTTGACTTATAATTAATTTTACATTCTTTCACTTTCAACATTATGTTTTGATTTCTAATTGTTGTAGCTTTTGATTTCTAGTATATTACTCGATATGAAGAGTACTTATGGCGGGATTTAGAAAATGATATTATTATTGGTGAGACCGGTTCCATGGATCCACCTGGGAATCGGACTGAACCGGTGGTCCGATTCCCAGGTGGATCTATGGGTGGATCCCGATTCCAATTTTTTGAAACCGGTCCTTGGCAGACTGTTCCAGGTTCTAGGTTGGGAACCGCCCGCCCGGACCATGCACATCCCTACTACCAACGACAAATTTATGCAGCCATTTTTATTTTTATTTTTTTTGGTTTTTTAGAGCAACAAACGAAGAAAGAGAACTCTCGTCCGTAAATTTTCATCAAACTATGTATGTTGAAGACATGTATAAACGCACGAACATGGTGATTTATGCAAAGCTATACATGTTCACGCCCTGCTAAACAAGATAATCCCTAAACGATAGTTATCTTAACGAAAAAAAAATCAAATTTCTTTTCAGGGAAAATGCTTTCATGATAATTACTGTAATGAGCTATCCTTTTCCATGCACGAGAACAGCTTAAACAACAGTGATTAACACGCAAAACACACGCATCGAATAGGGAGCACCAGGCAGCGATTTTGTAGGGCATTCCAGCTGATGATTCAGACAAACATGCGAAGAGATAAAATCCCCCCTTCCAGAAACAATGGCTTAACTAGTTTCTCGTTGCGATCAACTCTAAATTAAGCTCAATACAACTTTGCTTCTTATTTTAACCTACCAACGCGAACCCTCTCCTCTCCTCACCTCTCCTCTCTCCTTATATCACCCCCCTCTCTCCAATTCCTAGTTCCTCCAACCCCACCATTTCTATCTCTCTCGTGTATCTTGTCTTCCCGATTATAGTATAACCAAATAAATAAAAAAACCAAAAAAAAAAAGGAAAGAAGAAAGAAGGAGACGTCTTCCATGTCCTTTCCATAGGCTCCTTGTATCCCTAATATCCTCCGATGGGTCGCTAAAACCATTGGAATCTTGGTGATAGCGGGCCGTCCATTGATACGGGTTATGCGCGAGGTCGAGGAAATGGAGGTGGAACGTCTGAGGCAGTTGATGTTATTGTCATCGAAGCAAAGCAACCGTGTCGCTCTTGTGGGTGGGAATCACACCGCGGCCAGATTTTGCACCCGCTAAGTGTTTTTGCTGATCAAGCCCTCCTCTCCTCCCTCTTTCTCTTTGCCTTCTTACTAGCTTTCAGATCTCTAGTTTTTCTTTAGGATCATTTCGCTTTCCTTTATGTCCTTTTCTATTCACAAGTTCCTGCTCCTTTGCTCATCTTCTCACAAGATACCGCCTGATCTCGTTCACCTTTGATAGTTCTGCAAATTTAATCCGTCCTCGCGTCCGTGTTTTTCCTCTGGCTAAATTTTGGAATTCGAAGAGAATGGCCTTGGAATTGGCTAAGGGTTCCCAGCCAAAGCGCCCGAAAAGGCACAAACGTTTCGATCTCGGTGGCATCGGCTTCGATGCTTATGGATCTAAATACCTGATCATCAAGATCCCGAGCTCGAGGGTCTTGATGGTTCTTGCCCGTGCATTGGTTCTAGCATTCGTCATCGCATCTTTCTCTTGGTTGAGATCGGGCTTGAAGAGATCCGTTGATCCTTATCGAGCCATTTCCGAGGTCTATCAGCACGTATCGGATCCTGTCAACTTGGAAATGTTGCCATTGCTTTTCCAAGATTTAGCAAACGAAGGCTTGTTGAAAAGTGGAAATAGCGTTGCCCTATTGAGCAATGGATATGAGGAGTCCATTGACACCTCTATTATTCCGGGCAGCAATGAGATGGATCGTATTTCCATCACCGATACAGAGCGGCAAAGTTCAATCCCGAGTGACACATTCAACTTCGCCTTCACAACCGATTTCACTTCTTCTGCAGAATTCATTGATCGAACCCTAAAGGCCGGTGGAGTGGCGGCGATTCTGCTAGGTAAAGACCCTAATGTGCAATTCGATGTGCCCCCGAACTACAAGATCGCCTACATTAGGAAATTCGAATCGACCGTCCTCGCTATCAGGAAAACCGACGAAAGGAAAACGGCCAACTCGGCCACGCAAAGGCGGCTATGCGGATACGCCCCGGAGCAAAAGAAGGCGGCGCTACAGAACCTTGAAGACGTGCTCCTCGAGCCCCCACGAGCGGCCTCGAGGAGGTCCCGGGCATACTTCAAGAGGACGAGGTACCTCCCCGACTTGATGGGCGACTCCCTGGAGAGCTACCCGCGCCGCGTGTTCATCGACGTGGGGCTGCCGGAGAAGGACGGGGGCACCAGCAGCACCGCGTGGTTCGCAAGGAACTACCCGACGAGGAACCTGCACTTCGAGATGTACAAGATCGAGACCGTGGCGGCCGAGGAGCCCACGGCCACGTCGAGCAAGGAGGCCGCTGCCGCGGTGGCGGCGCAGGTGGGGATGTCGGACTGGCTGAAGAGGAACGTGAAGGAGGAGGAGTACGTGGTGATGAAGGCGGAGGCGGAGGTGGTGGAGGAGATGGTGAAGAGCAAGGCGATAGGGTTGGTGGACGAGCTGTTCTTGGAGTGCAAGCCGAAGGGCGGGCTGACGAGGATGAGCGACAGGAGCAGGAGGGCATACTGGGAGTGTCTGGCTCTGTATGGAAGGCTCAGGGATGAGGGTGTTGCTGTGCACCAGTGGTGGGGCTAACAAGCTTAACACACTTTCGTTCGTTCGTTCGTTCATGGTCGTTCAATTTTATTTTTCTTGTTTGGTCGTTTGGTGTGCTTTGGGTGTACGTGTGCGTGGTGTGCGTTTTGCGTCCTTTTGTATTTGAATTCGAGAGGGAGAGAGAGATAGATTGTAATATGCTTTTGTCATCGTCTCATGTATTGAACCTTTTTGCGTCTTTCTTGACATTTCTTTTGGCATGTATGGTTCGCGAGCTTCATGTAATAAATGGAGGGGTTGTTTCTATCTATCAAGTTGGCTACCATTGAAGAATATTACATTTGTATAAAGAAATTTGACCTGAGATGACTGTCAAGAAAGCGTCGCTTTGGCCGAGTGGTTAAGGCGTGTGCCTGCTAAGTACATGGGGTTTCCCCGCGAGAGTTCGAATCTCTCAGGCGACGTTCTTTTCACCTTTTTCCATTTTTCCGAACCTGTCGATTTTCCTTCCCTTTTTGGTCCCCGCATGGTAAGGACATTTCCAGCCGCGAAGGAGCTGGATTGCAAATCGCAACGGCCAAGTTGGCTGTCCAATTTATGGCCCGTCGTTTTCACGGCAATCACAGCGGAACGGACGCCGGGCAAGGACCTTCATTGGTGTCCGAAAACGGACTAATGAGAGGCCGGGAACTGACTTTTCCCCGGTGCATGAACCGCGGAGCCCGTAACGTAATTGCCTACCTGACCGATGTGATGCGATAGTCGGCCCAATCGAAATGGACGTCTCAGTCGGATCTAATTGGGCATCGGGCATCGAAAAATCGTATCTCCACTTCGCTTGCGGTCCGAGAGCATTGCTTCTTTTCACTAGTATTAATCGGACCGGAAGGAGTTTAGTTTGCACAAGGAAGGATATATTGAGTAATCATTTTATTTTTCTATTATATTGTTCTCCGGAATAGAAAATGAACACGATTTTGTTTGATGATGTCAGATAATTATCAAATGCATTCTAAAACTCCAAACACTACGATTTTGTGTGTTTATCGATGTAGGATTGAACAATGATCGATAACTCTATGGACCCTTTATCAGGTGCACAACAAAACCAGCAAAAGAGGAAGAGGGGAGATGAATATTCGTGTACCGATTCCAAAATATTGTTATTCGTCTACTTTTAATAGTTTGTCTCAAAATGCATTTTCTCTTAGGACGAGAACTTTTGGAAGGATTCAAATTTTGGGAGCGCACGTGTCTTAGTGCATCAAAAAACTGTGTCCCAACTTCGCTCACGGTCCAAGAATTCTTACAAATACTAGTTGAACTGGAACGAGTTTAGTTACAAAAATCAGGGCATGTTTAGTAAACATCTTATTTTTCTACTTTTTTGTTCTTTTGTTCCCACAATTAAAAAAAGAAGATAAATCCGTTTGGTAACCTCACCAAAATTTTTCTATTCCGCGGAATGAAAAAGGCCAGGAAATAAACTTGGAACTAGAGGTGGCAAAATGGGAATAAACTTTAAACATAAATGAGACGTTTTTTGAAGAAATTAATTAAAGAAAAATCTACTTTATTTCTAAAAACAGAAATGGAAAAAAAACTATTTTTCAATAGAAATTGTTAAGAAAAAGTTACCAAACGGAACCTAAAACTCCAAACACAAGATGATTTTGTGTGCTTATCGATGTAGGATTGAACAATGACCGGTGACTTTGTGGGCCCTTCATTTGGCAGGAAGGGGGGAGACGAATATCCGCGTACCGATTGATTAATATTCGTCTACTATTATTATTAGTCTTTTTTGGAATGCAATTTCCCTTAGGATGTGAACGTTTGGAAGGATTCAAGTTTCGGGAGCGCACGTCTCTTAGTGCACGTTCAAACGCATGTGATCTTGAGCATCGGTGGGTTTGCCGAGTCAATGGAAACACGCTTCTTGCGAAGTCCAACTGTTCGAGCGCCGGTCTCGTCTCGATGCTCGTTGAAACTTCGAGTGGTTGACCCGCTCCGAGCTAAAAAGTCTAATCCCCATCTAGAAATTGTGTCATTCGTCGTCGTCCGCAAGAAGGCTAAAGAGGCCCTTTTCTGGGATGAAGAAATGTCACTGACCTCCGTTCCCACTAATCCGCAAAAGACAGCTGAATCGAGCTAGGACGAGCCCGAACGACGCTTTCCGGCGTGCTTGGACAAGGTTTTTCAGTCATAAGTTTAGGATCGGCCAAATTGAACCCGGCATAAAGTTTTGAGGAAAAGATTATTCAAGAAGTCCTAAACCTATTGTTCAACCCTAATCCTTTCGATTTTGCTTATTCAATTCTAAACATTTCCATTTCTTATCAATTGAGTCATTCGATCAAAATTTGGTTGGAATTTACTAACGTCGATGTCGACGGTCTACCACGTGACACATGATCGGTGATGACTTTGACAATTTTTAATAATCTTTCAATATTTTTAACCCGGCTTTTTCATTTTCTTTTTCTTTTTCTCTTTCTTTCTTTTCCACTTTCATTTTAACTTCCCTTAGTTTTCATCAATTTGAGATTTTTTATGGTAAAAAAAATTACTTTATGATAAATTTATCAAAGGTGTATATTAGTTTGAAATTTTTTGATGATCAAAAAAGTAATTTAGAATAAATTTTTCATAAATATGTTAATTTGGAGTTTATTGGAGTTTTTCTTAGTACTAGCCCTAAATTTGTTGTGCGTGGGCAGATCATGCCTTTTGACCCTCCCGGCCAAGCCGGTCCACTGATCGCGTATACGGTCCAACCATGAAACGCATTTTAATAAAGGAACACTCTAGTTGGGCCCCACTCAAACGAAAACACAAAATTCAATTATCATTATTAAAAAACGATTTGAATTGGAGTATATTGACGGACGGGAATCGAAGTTGGCGGAGGGAGGGAGACGGCCCCAACCCTAGAGAGAGAAAGAGAGAGAGAGAACCGAACCAGCTGCGAGTTGGCGTCAAAGTCAAGTGAAGGAACAAAACAGGGAACCTTCTCAATGGCCACCCAAAATAATCAGAAACCACCCGTCCCAGTTGCGGCCCTGTCTCTTCACGCGTATTCCTCGAGTCCCACTGCCTCCCAATTTGTAGGGCAACTCGTTCCTCCCACTTTCCCCGTCTTTCCTCTCCCTCTTTCCACACCCCGCTATATAAATTCTCTCTTCCGCCTCCTTCCTCTCCATCCCTCAAAACACCTCACCCGGCAAAGACGCCAAACTCCAGCACAAAATCTCGCCCGGTTCTTATATGTCTCAGAGACCCTCCGTCCCTCACTCCTCCTCCATCGCCTGCGGCCTCCATTCCCACCTCCTCGTCTCCAGTGAGATGAACCCTAATTCCAACTGGTGCTAGCACTTCACCCCGTCCCGAGAATCCACCCTGAGAAACCCTCTTCCCTTCGGAAAAATCCATTCTTTGATTTGTTTTAGCTCTCAAAGGTAGAGACTTTTTCTTGGTAGTTTTTGTCTTGTGGCATTATGGGTGTCAAGGGATTCGTCGAAGGTGGTATTGCCTCCATCGTGGCTGGTTGCTCGACCCACCCGCTCGACCTCCTCAAGGTCCGGATGCAGCTCCAGGGCGAGTCCCTCCCCGCGCCGGCCCCGGCCGCCGCCCACGGCCTCCGCCCCGCCCTCGCCTTCCACTCCCCGGCCATCTCCGCCGCCCACCTCCACGTCCCCCACGCGGGGGCGGCGCCTCCTCCTCCCCCGCCGCCGCCGCCTCCCCGGGTGGGCCTCGTCTCCGTCGGGGCCCGCATCGTCCGGGCCGAGGGCGTGGCCGCGCTCTTCTCCGGCGTCTCGGCGACCGTGCTGCGCCAGACCCTCTACTCCACCACCCGCATGGGGCTGTACGACATCCTCAAGAAGAAGTGGTCCGACCCCGGACCAACACCCTGCCCCTGTCCCGCAAGATCACCGCCGGGCTCGTGGCCGGGGCCGTCGGCGCAATGGTCGGGAACCCGGCCGACGTGGCCATGGTCCGGATGCAGGCGGACGGGCGGCTCCCGGTGCACCAGCGCCGGAACTACCGGAGCGTGGTGGACGCCATCGCGAGCATGTCGAAGCAGGAGGGGGTGGCGAGCCTGTGGCGCGGGTCCAGCCTCACGGTGAACCGCGCCATGGTGGTGACCGCGTCCCAGCTGGCGACCTACGACCAGGTCAAGGAGGCCATCCTGGAGAGCGGCGCGATGCGGGACGGGCTCGGGACCCACGTGGCGGCCAGCTTCGCGGCCGGGTTCGTGGCCGCGGTGGCGTCGAACCCGATCGACGTGATCAAGACCCGGGTGATGAACATGAAGGTGGAGCCGGGGCAGGCGCCGCCGTACGCGGGGGCGCTGGACTGCGCCGTGAAGACGATCCGGGCGGAGGGGCCGATGGCCCTGTACAAGGGGTTCATCCCCACCATCTCGAGGCAGGGACCCTTCACCGTGGTGCTGTTCGTGACCCTCGAGCAAGTTCGGAAGATCCTCAAGGACTTTTGATTCGCCACCGCGACAGATGATGATGATGACGACAAACATTTTATATGACTAGTAGAGAGATTTATCGTGATTTTAGTACGCTGTTCTTGTTCTTGTTCTCGCCGTTCGGCCGATTGATCCCCAGATGAAATCAAATTTGCTGTTTGCTTTATGAGCTGATTCTTTGCGTTTTTCTTGTGGTTTGTGAAAGCGAAGAAAAAGAGAAGGGGCGCCTCATGGAATCTGCAAATTCCAGCCCCCGAAATCACGTGGTCGAAGTCAGTGAGAGCGACCCCTTTTTCGGGTGATTGTTTATTCGGCGAAACTCCAATCCTGTCGTTTTTTCTAGGATTCGATCTCGGGGAAAAGCCGAGCCCCTCACGGCAGGAAAACGCGAAATTCCTTCGTGTCGCTTTTAGGTTGGAGTTCATACGGCTTCGCTTCATCGACGCTGATTCGAGGTTTCTGCGGAAGGTCCGCCGTCTCGAATTCGAGGTGAGTTTGACTTGACTCGTTAGGCACGACTCGGTAAAAAGCCGGATGAGCGGTTTCAAATGGGTTCGTCACCTTTTCTTGGAGCTCTATCTTTCTTCATTTCAGATCTATTCTTAATTCTATGTATGACTTTCATTCTAATCACAAACGTGTAAACCTCTAATTATCTTAGATGTTGATAATTTTGAAGGAATTAGTGGCAATTTTTTAGGCATGAGGATAGATTTGAGATGGTAGTGAAAATTTGTTACTTTTCTTAGAAAAAAATTGGGATGGGATTAGGATTAGATCTAAAATTGAGGGTGGTCTTTGGGAATTAAGCCATTGAGTTTTAGTGCTTATGACTGTATAGACTAGTGGACACGAGGGGTTGGGACACTTGGAGCCCGTATGATTGGTAGGGAGGAGGTGGATGCACACTTCTTTCCACTCAGACGTTTGGTGGAAGGCAAAGACGCCGGCAATGATGCCCGAAACTTGTGGCCCGCCGAAACGGGGCAATGTCTTACGTGAGACTTTAAATTTCACATGACACGTTGATTGGCGATCGATTCTTAAGTTCCGTCGGCGCACAAGATACCAAGGCATATTATATATGCGCGCAAGCATTATCCTATGTTATATGCATTAGTACGTCATACAATGGAAGATACATGCAATCCCAACCTTCTCATCTTTTCTCGTTGCATCCCATGTAACCGACGGTTCGCAAAAGTTCATCGACAATCATGGCCCAACAATCTGAGAAGTGCAAATTCGGTAGGACTGATTAAGGGTTCATTTGGTTTAGTATTTTGAAAATCCATTTGAGAAATGTAAAGCAATTTAGCCTAAAAGGTTTTGAGCAAATGTAAAAATTATTTGATATACTATGCTTTAAAAAGCAACTTTTGTAGAAAACACATTTGAAAAGTCCTTTAGGTAATTAATATAATTTTTTTAATTTTTATTTGTTTGGAATTGAAAAAATAATCTATGCAACTTTTTAAATAAAAAAATAACGAGGGACAAAATCGAAAATTTGAAAAATTGGTGATAGTAGTTTTGGAACAAAAAATAAGTTTCAGTATTTAGTCAAATGTTAAAAGCCCAATGCTGATTTTCATTTGAAAGTTTCTTCAAAATAACTGTCAAACGGTCCAAATTTCCCCACGAGATTTTAGAAGCCGAAAGCCTCTTGAAAATGCTGAACTAAATGCAAGTACGTGATATTAAAAAATGCTAAGCATATTGAAATCGTTTTACCAAACTCGTCTTATTCAGCGATGTTGCCTACTCTTATTGAGCATGAGCGCTTAATAAACTAATCTAGCGACAGGAGACTTGGTATCGGATTTAATGCCCACTCTCCATTTGGCAAGCTTGTCGGTAGGTTTAATCAAATGGGATGCGACGGCCTAATTGATGACTGCGGAGGGGAGAGTTTCCATCCAATTGCCACCGAATCGTTTCCGATCCAAAGACGTCCCTTCTAGTCCACCAACTTGAAGCACTCGATGCGCGTGGACCGAGCGTTCTGCAATTAATTATGTAGAAACGCTCTTCTTTATACGCGGAGGGGTGGATGATCTGCTTGCTGCTCTTTGTCTCCTCTTCAATCATCGCGAGGACAACATGCTTCAACAACCGGCACCATCGTGAGGAGGTGATTAATCATGGTACCTATTACCAATCAAATAATCATCCGATTATTTCGATCTCCATCTCTCCTTCCTTTTTTTCTTTTCTTTTTTTTTTTTTGATATATTTTGATTATGTTCTTAAGTAGGATTAGGACAGGATTTTTGCCCGAAGAAGATAGGAGATACTATCTCAGATAATTTCCCGCACCCGGCATTTCAGTTGATGGATCGAGGAAAGCCCCTCGTAATAAAATCGAGGAAAGTGGGAAAACGTGGTCTTTCGTCAGTTGCTAACGAATCTGATTGGAAAAAGGCGAGACTCATCCTGAATCCGGGACGACTTTGAGCTGGGTTCTCCAAAGTCTTCTCAGTCTCGACTCCGTAAATGTCGGATTGACATCCTCGTGTTTGGTCGGAATTGTTCAAGTGACGAAATATTTTCATCGAAATTAGTTCTTTGATTTTTATTTAAACAGGCCAAAAATTAAGATTCAAAAGATACAGACTCGACTAGATAACTAAACGTAATTAAACTCAGCTGGAATTTAATCAACGACATAACCCGAAAACAAAAAGGCAAAGATATTGCACTAGAATTTAATCGATGACATGTCATTTATGATAAAGATATACGTTGAAATTTAATTGATGACACGAATTTGAGAACTATAGCTAAGGAAATTAAAAAGTACAGCCCACAAAAGCTAAACATAATTGAAAAATAATATTTGATTTGATTTTGTGAGGCTTATATGATAGACGACTGGCGATATTTATAATGGTTTTGAAGTAACTACCTTCTGACAGTTTCCAGTAATTGCACTTCGTCAAGTAACTTCCGTTGATCGCCTTCATGTTCCTCTATATCCACAAGCTTTACACCCATGTTCTCAGACCGTCCCATGATCTTATTTCTTGTATCTATAATTGTCTCACAATCTTGCTTTAAGCAATAATTGTTCCCTAAAAAAACCTTAACTGTCTTGTCAATTATAAGATTCGGGGAAAATTCCAAATAAAGACTGAAGATGCTCTCATTTTCTCAAATAAGAGCTTGAAATGATTTTATTTCAAAGATGAGCCTAAAATACTCAAATTGTCTCAAATAAAAGTATGAAGTGGTTAAATCATTTTAAATAAGGGCCTTTGGCTGACCAATGACTATTCGGCCATTGGAGAAATGGTATTTTAATCAAAAAATGTAACCATATTTTTATTTTTTTTTATTTTTTCCTTTTTCTTTTTTTCCTCTTCCCTCCGCCGGCCATCCCCGACCATCGATGATGATTGCCGGCGGAGGTCGCTCGCTTGCCCAAGTGAGGGTGAACCTTGCAAACACTCTCACTTGCCCGACACAAGTGAGGGCTGCCCTCGCCTGAGTTCGATGACCTCCGCCTTGGTTGGCGAAGGGAGGGGGAGAAAAGAAAAGAAAAAATAGAAAAATGAAAGAAAAAGAAATAAACCGAAAGAAATTAAAGTAAAAGACAAATTCCTTTCGGTTTGATAGGCTAGATTTTTTTTAAAACTAATATGACCACTTCGGAACTCTTATTTAAGAAAATTGGGAAAGATTTTAGGTTATTATTTGGAATTTTTCCTAAGATTCAAAACTGCATTTTAATTTCCCATCAATAATTATTCATTGCCGATACTTATTTCGACCGCTACTATCCATCATCATATTTCGATAACAGGGCACATTGCATTGATGGCTACCAATGCCGATTAACACATGCTAATCTAAGTAATCTTTATGTTTGCCAATAAACTGGCATATGTGGAGTGACAATCAAGTACCATGCACAGGAAGGGGAAAGCGAACGCATTTAATCCGCGTGGAAAAACTCGGGCGGGGATTTAAGGGCTCGTCCTCGATCGAGCAAACTAATCAGCAGGTCGGATCAGCGGGGTCTACGACTTCGGTGGCGGAGAGCTCCGATTTACATCGAATCGTTCCCGATCCAAAGGACGTCTCTCCAATCCCTGAATGAACTTGAAAGCGTTCGATGCGTGTGGACCAGGGTGTTCTGCAATTAGTCGTGGGAGGTTCTTTATGTTTGGTGGGGTGGAGATATCTTGCTAGTGCTTGTCCCCTTCAATCAATGTTCAAGGACGATACATGTTGCGGCACCACCACGACGAGAACGCGAACGTTCATTGTACCTGTCGCAAATCTGATGCTTGTACCCTTCAATCAATGTTCAAGGACGATCCATGTTGCAGCACCACCACGACGAGAACGCGAACGTTCATTTTACCTGTTGCAAATCTGATGCTTCATCCGAGGATTCCGATTCCATCTCTCGTTTTATTTTTTTATTTTATTTTTGTTTACCTTACTTTTTGAAGATTTGTAATTATGCTGGCCGGTAGAATCATGGCAGAAATTTCGCGGGTAAAACGTTGGGAGAGCCGGCTAAAGTTAGAAGCGCCGCAGCTTTGCCTTTCCTGTTCTCTGTATTACCATTCGTCACGCAAACACGAGGAAATAGTGACTAAAGGCGAGAAATAAAATGTGAGAAACAAAATTTATTCTTGTTCATCTTTAAACTAAGGTTATATTCCGTAAATAATTCTATTATAATTAGCATCGCATCTCTCCGTTACAATCCTCAATTACAAGAAAATGAGATTAGATATACTCAATAATTATTCATGAGCTCAAGTTTCATAAAATCATTACCCTGTTTCTTGTTGATGGGGAGTATAAACCACATCCAAACTCTTTCGAGAGAGAGGAGAGGAGGTGGTGGCGGCTGCGGCTATGGCTATCGTAGTCCCGCTGATGGCTGGGTGGCCCCACCATCCTTGTCATCATCCCTTCCCCATGTACACCTCGCTTTCCCGATTGTTTTTCGTTTTTCTGGTGGTGCAACGATGCCGATGACTTCTTGTTTTGATGGATCTGGTTTTTTTTTGTATTGCTTTAGGTTTACAGTTGGCGCATACAATGCTATGCCAGCATGCAACACTGACTTAAAAGGAACGTCAGATAGACGGATCAGGTCAGGATCAGATTGGGTCGAAAAAAAAAAATGGGAAAACATACATCTGTTTAGCCCTACTTGATTATTATTATTAATAAGGATCAAGTCGTTGAGGTTGGGCAAGCTGAACCGGGTCCTTCAACGAGTGTCAATTGCTCGAGACTGCCTGAAGATGGTGGGCCTACAGTTGCTGGGCCCATTATGAGCCCAGTAGTCGCCAAACGGGCCTGCCCAGGTGTCGTTCCCATCACTTCATCCTGATTGGTCGTTCCAGGGTACTTTGGGCATTGTAGTTGGGCCGGGGATGGAAATATCTAATTTCGAAAGGCAAAGGCGGGTAATCGGAATACTCAAGTCAGATGTTACTATCTACTGATGAAAATCACGACATATTAAAGCAGTTATTCATTGATAATGCCTCTGAGGTTTATATTTAATGAATGAATGTTACGATCGTGAAGATAAGTTAATAAAAGTAGGAAAATAATATTTACAATAAATTCGGATCAATACGATTTTTTAACGAAAGTTTCTACCGCCTTAACATTTTGCCAAATGCTCTCATGGCCTCAAAAAAGTTTGAGCAAAATGTCGATGTGCTTGTCAAACGTCTTTGAGTTCATAAAGTTTTCACTCAGCACTAGCATTTAATATTTTTGAAATACTACTATTAAGGTTAATGAATTATCTTTCCAACTTTGTTCTCGCTAATAATTGTGATAATCCTATTTTGCCCTCAAAATCATGGTTTGTCTTCTTCTTTGCCAAACCAAACATTCCAGATCCACATATGGTTGCTAGTCCGATGCCCGCCAACAATTGTTGACGTTCTAGGTTCGGGAGTCTAGGTCGTCAAGGTTGTGCGACCCTCGGCGTCACCTCACCTAGCCTCTTCGATGATTCCATTCTTGCCAATCAATCTCTCTCAAAACCCCAACTTCAATTGGTCCATGCTGTTGCCATCATCAAAATCCCTGGTTTTATCGGCTTCTCAGGGATCCTTCTTTGGTTCTCAGTCTATGGGGGCTGGTTTTATTGATTCGAGCTCGGATGAAGCTAGGTTGCTTCTTAAATTCTTGGGTGATTGTTGGTTTGCATGTTGTTCAGGTTTATTTGGAATTGGGTTGGTTTGACGATGAACTCTTATTCGAATCACTAATTTCCCTAATCGCTAAGTGAGCAGGTGGATAAACGTTCATATGTTGAAATTCGTTCTTCAGTGGCCAACCACGATTTGATATTCACATAAAACAATACATTTGCTTTTAGGGAATGCACATCAAGTCAAAAAAAAATAAAAAACTTAGGAAAATAACTTTGGATTTCCCTAGAACTCCCTGCATTACGAATTCCGTAGACAAATCATTGCTCATGGAGGCGAATTACTAATTATAATTGCAAATAAATTATGAGAACGGCAAGTAAGTCACGAGTCATAAACTACGACGAGGTAAACGTATGGGTAGCTTGGTTACGACAAATATTATGATATTCGAAACCGAAAAAAGAATGATGATGGGGCGGCCACTAGGCGTGGGACAAGATATAGGTACCGCCGTCGGGAAGAATACCATCCCCGTGCCCGACACCATCAGCAGCCAACCGCGACAACCAAAGTAAATTCCCCCTCCTCGACCTCGGATCTCGTCGAGGAAGTTCGAAGACGCGAGTCTCGGATTCTCCGAAAAAGTCGAGTTCCTCCGCCCGGGAAAATCAAATCTTTTTTTTTTTTTTTTTTTTTTTTTTTTTTTTTTGTGGAGGGGTCGAATTCTTCATGGAGGAGGTAGGAGTCGACGACAAGGCAGCTCGCGAATCGGTTCGCGTGAAGCGGAAAACTCTGCAGGCTGTGCTGGAGCAGTGCCAGAGAGCCCTCGAGATGGTGGGCAATGGCGAGGGTGGCGCGGATGCTGAGGACGACGATGGCGGCGACGGCGACGGCGACGGCGACGGCGACGGCAGCGACGGCGATGGCGCGGAGCCGAACCGCGGTGACTCGGGGGCTCCCTGCCAAGATCGGGAAGCTGATGAGGTATGGTCGTGGGGGTGGCTTTCGGGTTTTGTCGTTGCGATTTGGAACTTTTTACTTGGCGTGTTCAATTGCGTCGTTCGGCTTGGAAATTTGAGCCTAAGAGAAACTTTTGAATTCATGAAATATGCAACTTGATAAATCTGCGGGCGGGGAATTCCCCCCCTCTTTGCTGGAATTGATTCGTATTGCGGTGGTATTATGGGGAGAATTTAATTCAGTTAAAGTTTCTATCTTTGTTCGTTACTCAAGAGTATGGGTTGTAAATAGCAGATAGAACTACAATTCTTTCTGCTTGCATCGGGTAAACTATTGGCATTTGTTTCTTTTTGAGGGGTTCAGAAAGTGTGTAATGTCAAGAGCTGTCATATGTTAATAACGATTTTGGAATCATTAATGGTCGAGTGCTTTCATTTTGGGTAGCAGGTATTTGCTGCATGAGTCATTTACATGTTGGTGCTTTGTGCGCTTTAGGTACGCAGATTTCAATCATCGTGTTAGAAATTCCAAAAGATTCTCACTTTTAGATCTCATAGACAGCTGTTCATTTTCTTGTATTGGTTATGCGTGATCGATCACTGTCCAACAGCCAAATCCAGGAAATTAGTCCTGTTGATGGAGCTGATTGTGTCGGAGGTGCTGCATGCTAGTGTATAGATGATTTTGCATTCTTGACCGGTTTAACTGAGAGCTACTGTTATACTGCAAAGGTCGTTGCTTCAAAGTAGCATGGCCTCAAGAAAAACTGCTTCTCTGATACAATGAGATTTTTATCAAAATATGAGGATCATGTGACAAGCCATTTACCTCGGTGTGCTTTAACGCGTTATAATTTTTCATCAATGTTTTTATATTTTGGTCCTTTTCTTGGTCCCTGGTACTTTGACTTATAGTATTAAGTCTAGGGATTTTACGCCTTTCTATTTTCAGGTCAAATATAAGAAGAATGTTTGACTTCTAAAGTAGGCCTGACGTTGGCTGTGGATTGTTTTCCAGCTTCATCAATGTTTCGGGCTTACGTAGGTCAGAATTGTGATATCATTGGCTTTTTTGCTGGTTGATTGGAGAACTTGTTCTTGGAAGTGAAAGATTTTAGTAGTCAGATCTGTGCTCATGCATTTCTAGGACCTCTTTTTCATAGTGGAAAAGAATGAAAAATTGGAGAGCAATATTTCCATGACCACATTAGGGTTGTAGAGGACAGCAATTCAACTGGTGATGGGCTTTGCTGTCTTATGAGGGGAGGATTTTTTATTTCTTCCAATTACAAATGGCTTTGCATAACTATCCATGATGGGCTTTCTGTCATCTGTCGCATATGTAATCTTACAAGAGTGACTTGTGCTTCACTCTCTTTTTTGGTCAGATCTTGCTTCCGACAATTTTTTGTTGATTCTTCGATGGTTCTTAGTTGACAAAAGGTCCTTCCAGTAGAAAATCCAGAAGCACCCTAAAAATAATGAAAGAAAGTTATGATAATAGTTGACCATACTGTTCATTAAGCCATTAGTAAATTTCTGTGGGGAGCTCACCCAGTCATATGTATGTTGTCAAATGATGCATGCTTTTCTTCCTGTTTTAATACAGTTATGCGAGCTTCTGAAATCTAGAGTTGAATGCCCAGAATTCCTGGAAAAGCTTGAGTGTGCTCAGGTGTCAGTTCCTCAAAATGGTATGCTTCCTGTTTTAGTTGTAGAATGCGATTCAGAGCTGTTGCCCTTTGGACGCTGGGCACTTTTCAATTGTTAGACTGCATAACTATTCTAATTAATAGTTTGCTTAAGATCAATTGATAGTTATTTTTTCATATCCAAGCAGAGGAAGGTAGCTCTTGGGATATGGTCAATAAAAATGACCTTTGGGATATTGAAAATGCCGATTTGGATGAAGATGATTATGTTCTAGTGAGGCAAGAAGATATTGTAGAGGGTATTGCATGCTTCATGGCTGCATATCTGTCATCTCTCAAGCAGACAAAGGTATGCAAATTCGTTCCATGAAGTCAGTTAGTTCAAATATTTTGCTTATTTATTTGCATACTGCGTAATGAGAACATTCATTAAGAGCTTTGATGTACTGACATAATGAGCCCATATATTCAATGACAGACTTATTATAAGATATGAAATGCATCACTTGATTAACCAGGGTCAAAGATAGTCACGAATGATGAACACTCAGCCAATATATCATATTTATTACTATGTCGATTGCGCTGGATTTTGCATTAGGTATTCTTTTGTTTTGATGCTATTAGAATTGTTTATTCAATAAAAACTTGTCTGGTGTGGTTGGACAATCAACTATTGACACTAGTAGAGAAAAGTTAAGTTGGAGCAGAATAAGTGGTGGTACATCCTGGAGATTGGAGGTCACTTTATTCCACTGGATTTACTTTAGGCCACTTTCTCTGGTATATCTGGCACCGGTGTGATCATTAGGTGCAGCGGCAGCATATGGCCTAATGTATCTGATCCAGTGGATCATGTGGGTCCCATATGGGATCCACCTTACCCAACAACTTACATATACTAGCCTACGGCTCCGGATGCAGGCAGTAATGTCTCCTGAAACTGTGATAAATGTTGGTTAATCTGATGTTTTGGTCAATGGAAAGTTGATGACTGCACTAAAGAGTTCTTCAGACTTCCAACAGTGTTGTGATTGTAAAGAGCTCATACAACCTGGATCTACTAAGGTCTACACACCTGGGCTCGTACTGCTTTGACATGAGAACAATTCATAATGCATCATTTTAGCTATATGTACCAAATTTAAAGGAGCTCCGGACTGCCCTCTTTCCTGAATGATGCAACTTATGCTCTTTTAGGTTAGCACAGAATATATTCCACTAGAACTTTGTTCTGCATCAATGTATTATGATGGATGCTGATTGCAGTGGTGTCCTATAGTATGTATCTTGAATGATAAAGATCAGAGGAACCTGTTCTGTTTTAGATGATTGAAAAATTGTGTCACCTGCTTGACAAGCATCAACTATTGCCTCTGATCTTCAGCAACGCATGCTTATTCCTTACCCATGGCATGATGGACATGCATTTCAGCAACTCACGCTTTTCCAACCTCAGAGCACTTTGAATCTTGAAGGAGGCAAATATTTCTTTATTTGAACTTGTTGATAGAGGTTTCTTATATATATCTGTCCTACAGATTGGTTGCATGAGCTTCATTTATTGTAAAGGCATATTGGAGCTGAGGTCATATTTCAATTTTATGTGCGTTTTTCTTGAAAAGTTATGCATTAAAAAGCCTGACATATTAAATAAATGATCAGATCATGTCATAGGCATACTCATTTGATGCTAATTTTTCAATATAAGCATGATTGGGGCATATGACTTTCTAACAGAGCCACTGTGTGTTTTCAGGAATTAACTCCTAATCAACTCCAAGCAGGTCAGACATTGGAGCCTCTCAGTTGTTTTACTGTATTTTCCTACTAGTCACAAAAAGTACTTGATAGGCTGTCAGTGCATGGAAAGGGGATAACATTTTATACATCACTGGTTGATAAGAAGAGTCCTGACATACTTTCAATTTCCTATTAGCTCTTAGCAAGACATTCTCCGTGAAAAAGAAGAAAGGAAAGCTCCGGAAGGCATGGGATGGGAGCAAAGTCATCTATAACGTAGCATCCTGGGGGGCAACAGCCATCGGGTGTGTCTTTAAGTTAATCTTTTTTTAAATATTGGTTTATTATTTTCAGCATGCGACTTTCCCATATTTTCTACGCTGGAGCATGTTTGAATCTTACGCTGTTCTTTTAGACAATTCTCAGCCTCCATACTCTTGCAGATTTATCCAGCTCGACCTTTGCAATTCTCTCTCTCTCTCAACGTAATTGTGGTCAATGTCTGTTCTTTTCAGGATCTATCAGAACCCAATACTTCTCAGGGCTGCCTCAAATGCCTTTTGGACTTCTTGTCATGTTATATCAAAGCTTCTCTGAACTTCACGATCTGCCTGAAGAGGAGCTTAATTAGTTCATTTCATGCCCGTGCTGCCAATGCAGTCTGATGTTATCCACGTTGTTTGACATTGGTGCATTAATTAGGCTTTCCAGTTTGATTTATTACCCTCTGGTGTCACCAAAATCGTGTAAATGAGTATCTGTTCTAAATTTCGAGTTTGGATACAAATGCGATGTAAAAATTATCTGCTATTGAATGCAGAACTGGTCTTACACCTTCTCTCAGTACTTTGCAGTGTTAAGAACACATGCACTCAGCATGCATTAGGACTTACGACTCATTTACATACAGTGCCTATTTGTGTTGCAGAGCCCACCAGAAACATACAACTGCCAAGCCATCCTCCTTGCTTGATTCGACTTTGTACTCTCGGTCATTATGTGATTCAAGATCTTCCACCTTGAATTCAGACTCTTTAACTCTTGAAAATCTTGAACACCTCAAGTATTGTCATGTCAAGGGGGACTTAATCGATAATCTTTTTCATTAATTGCACCCCCACGGCAATAAATAATTTCTTTATTTACTCAGAGAGTCCATCCACTCATGAAACTCTATTCATTGCATATTTATCTTTACACAGCGTCTAAATCACATATGAATTTGACAACCTTCCAATTCGGCTCTGCATCCTTATTTGGGTCAAATAGTATATTGCAGTAACTTGGCAAGCCAATTCTTAAGTTCTTTGATCTCTACTCTCGAAATGTTCTATTTTATAGAGGCAACATTATACTTGAATGTGCAAAAATAACCTAGGTCTAATCTCCCAAGTTAATTGGAGCAGTAGAGGAGTTGTCCCAGTCATTAAGGGCCTGTTTGGCAAAAATAATTTTTGTTCCTCAAAATAACTATTTCCGTTCTTTTGTTCCGGGGAATGACAAAAAATAAAATCATTTGTTTGATAAAATTTTGTTCCGCCGACCAAAAAAAAAATCAATTTTTTTCCAAAATTGATTTGTAACAAAAATAAAAAGTAAAAATAATTAGTTATTTTTTGCTTAAAAACTCTTCTAAAAATAGAAATTATTTACATTGTTAAAACTAAAGCAATTTTTTCTAATTTTTTTCTTTTTATTTTTGTTCCAAATTTATTATTCTTTTTCGAAACAAAAGAATGGAAATCGAGGAATAGAAATTCTTTTGAGAACAATTTTTCTTCTCTTTCCTTTCCTTCTTCTTCTTTTTGGCCGGCGACCTTGTCGAAGCATCGCCGGCCGAGCCTTGCCATGGCTGGACGAGACTCGGCCTTGCATTGGCTAGCAAGGCGAAGCTCGCCCAGCCACCGATGAGGGTTGGCCTTGTGGAGCCACCTTGCCAAGCCACCACCAAGTCGATGTCAACCAGTGGTGGCCCGACGAGGCCAAGCCTCACCGACCGACGCAAGGCTTGGCCTCACCAAGCTAGGGCGAGGCCAACCTCGCATCGTCTAAGCGAGGTTGAGCCTCCCGGTGGCAGGTAAGCTCGTGGATCTTGCCCGGCCGATTGCTGGTCACCGACAACAAAGAAGGAAGACAGAGAGAAAAGAGAAAAGGAAAAATATAATAAAAATATTAAAAAATTAAAAGAAACAACAAATTATATAATTCTACCAAAAGCATTTCTTTTCCAAGAATAGAAATTTTGTACAGTTATCAAGCGTGTTGTTTTACTTAAAAATTATTCCCAAAAATAGAAATAGAAAAAATCATTTCTGATAAAAAATTGTTCCCAAGAACAAAATAGTTACCAAATGCGCCCTAAAAAATTAACAATTCGTGAAAACTTAGAATAAAACGAGGGAAGAACAAAACTATTGCATTGACATATGCACATGACATAAAAACTATAAATATGAGCATAGCTTTCTGTCACTTTGAAGACCAATATGGTAACAGACCCTAATGGTATTAACCCTACTGACAATACTATGCTTGGAGCAGCAGAGTTGGTTGCTCCCTCTACAAAATTGCCGCGAGAGTCAATAAAAAAATGGTAATACTATCAATGCCACGTGCATTTCGGCAGACAGAAAGATTGCAGGAGAAGACTTCAGGGAAAGTGTTCTCTGCTCCGGCATCCTGCCCTATCACTAATCATGTGATGGCTTCATATCTCAGGCTCCTAAAGTCCAGCTTTACTTGATCTTCAACTCAAGTCTATATACATAAGCCTAATAGTAAAATGTGCTGTCCTTGTGATTAGGAGCATCCTTGCACAGTATCGACCGCACTTCCATTATAGATCTAGGAGGTTCAACGTCTTTTTCTTGCAGAGCGTTCCCAAGAAGCTGTTGCATTTGTGAGGCAAAAGTATCATCCAGGATCTGTGCAGGTAATGCTAAAGTTATCACCATCTAGAAGGAAAAGGAGAAAGTAGAAAAACAACCAGATGAAATTTCCTAACTCAATGTCGAGCTAAGCACATGCTTTTAAAGTATTCCTTTTCCATGAAATTGGGATTCCTTTCATCCTAAACACATTTATATATACTTCCACTGATTGAAATCTATAGCCAAAAAAAGTACCAAGCTGACTCTTGTTAAACAGCGCCTGTGCCCTATTAACAATTAGTGTAGATAAAAGCTGATTTTGTGAACAAGCAGTTAAACTGAGAAAGGTATCTTTAATATTTGCCAGTGATGCTCTATGCATGCTCCTCTACTCTACTAATCACTGTCAGATAAAAAAGTACCAAGCAGCTGACTCTTGTTAAACAGTGCCTGTGCCCTATTAACAATTAGTGTAGATAAAAGCTGATCTTGTGAACAAGCAGTGAAACTGACAAAGGGATCCTAAATATTTGGCAGTGATGCTCTATGCATGCTCGTCTACTGTATTAATCACTGTCAGATAAAAAAATCTTAAGATTCTTCTACTTACAGATACAGCAATTCGTGAACCTTTATACCATGACCTGTTCTCCTTCCTGTTCTCAAGGAAACTCAGAACATCCTGCATCATTGATGAAACAAATCCTATTATTTCAGTCATCAGGAAACTGCAACAATCTGTATCGATTCATCTGAGCATAATCTACCTGTCCCATCCGGTCCCAGTAACCTCGGCAAAGAGCAACAAAGACGTGAGTTTCAACAACCGTGTGGAGGTGATTCATTGTTTCCGTCAGCTGCTCTCTCAGGGGCTGCATCCTACCCCGTACATCCGATTCCACCACAGTCCCTTTGGAATCTTGTAGAATCTTTTTCAGTTTTGTAGAGGCCTGTAACTTTGACTAGAAGACAAAAAACAAAGTGGAAGTCAGAGATGCGAGGAGATTGAAACAATGAGTGATGCAAGTTTACAGGATAAGCAATACCAAATAAGTTAAAGATGAAAGCACAACTTGCTAAAAGTGGCATGATAATCATATAATCCAACAACGAGGCAATAAGAAAGCAAGAGCCTTTGGAAGGATGACTCCATAAAGAAACTCAAGCTTGCAAGTCTCCACAAAAAATAGAGGCCTTCCACCATAGGGAACCATCAGCTATTAGATACAACTTCTAGTGTAACAGGCACCCTTTCTCTGGCACTCTCCATACTACAAGATCCAAGACTACTTTCTTGCCAACTTTTGAAAACACATGCCCATTTCGAAATTACGTGGACTCAAGATCAGATTATACTCCAACATTTGACACTTCCATATAAAAATAATAACTTTCACAGAAATCATCAATGATGTGAGTTGATACTAACATTCTCGGCGAGTTTTTCCACAACAGCCTGCAGATAGTTTCTGAATTTGGCTCTCAGCATGACTGTCACTTCACTGAGACGCTCTCCAGGAGCAGTGTTTCCACTGATGGGCATGCAGGAACCCCATGACTTGAACTGGAGTTCTATCTTAGGACGCAAGACATCTAGCATTCTCTTCAGGGAATTTAGAAGTAACCCAAGCTGCACGCAAGCATCATTAGGACACCAAATTATATGTGACAAACACCAGAGGAACTAAAAAATATCAATTAATGGACTGGGAGACTTCATAAAATAAAGACTTACCTCATCAGGCACAGTATAGGAGCATACTGATCGCTTTGCAAGTTTCTGAACATACTTAAGGCCAAATTTCTTAGGTGCTAGATTATCCTTTAAAGGTGAGAGCACATCTGCATATTGTTTGTCCAGAGCTTCCACCACCGCCTTTTCGATATCAGCAATAGCCTATTCAGCAAAAGAATTACAGCTATATTACACATAGCTTTCCATCTTTATATCCTCCAAAAGAACAAGTTTACCTACTTTCTTTTAAACCTTTTCAAGTAGAAAAGAAACTCAAGCACTGGCACATGCCAAGATAAATTAAAGAAAAGAAGAAGAAATATTTGGACAAGTATAATCAATATCAGCAACTTCATTTAAATGGATAAAGAGCAATAGATAATCATGATGACATACATTTTCGAGCACAAATATGTACTCTGGCCACCTGCAAATAATGACTTCATAATCATTCAACATCTCTCTCAGCCGATCATACATTTCATCCACGAAGGGAGTCGTAGAATGTTGAGTCCTAACACCTGACCATTTCACCTGCAAAATGATGGAAGTGTTGACCACATTAAGATTCTTGAAACAAAAGCAACCAATCTGGTAGGCCTTCTATTCCATTGCAAAACTGCGAATCAGATAAGAATATGAGATTGAATGCATGACGTCCTTGCAAACTCATACCTTGTCCAATTTACATGACTCGAGTAAGGCCAGGCGCTTATCTTGAATCCATACCAAAATATACAAATGGAACAGTTCTTTAGCATCGACGCCACCTTTCACAGGACTGAAAATTTTAAGAAGAAAAAACAAGGTGTTAATTTCATCCGAGGCACTGTGTCACATAGAGTGGTAGCATTATTCATTAAAGTTCCCTACCTGATTTTCCAGCTAGCAAGATCCCTCTGAAAATCAGATGTAGCAATGACAAGCTCTGCCACAGGAGGGGAAGGACCAGAGGGTGGGCAAGCAGTGAGAAAGGCACGCAATCTATTGCATAACTCATTGCTGTATATTGCTGAAGATAAATTAGGCAGGTCAAGGAAACTGCAACAAAAAATTATCATCAGAATAATTGCAGGACTCAGTAACCGTTCTACCAAGTCAGCAACAGAAATGTGCAGACATTCGACACAAGATGCCCCCAAGAAAATAGCATTTTGCAAGATCGCATGCGGATGATTGCATGTGTAATCTTGTTCCACGAAGTTGCAACCTTGATGTTCCACTCATGCATGTGCGACTAGCACAAGAAAATACCTATGGTGGTCAACAAAATGTGGCTAGTATTGACAGCAATCTTGCAAGTACAAGTAGTGTGACAACGATAGAATGCTGTGGCTACTAAAAGAACCCAGCTAGTTTTCACAGCAGATAAGGAGTATTACTGTTGTACTTTAGTGACACCAGTGTTAACAATGAAAAAGCTTAAGAGTAGTCACATAACTATTTTTCGTGCTTAGGCATTCTGAACCAAATTGTAAGAAATTGACATGCATTATCAACCTCAACTGCAATGCTGAATGCTGATGCTGAATGCAAATGCAACTGATTTTCCAGAACAAGTCTTTTGTGTCTTACAATGAGCATGAGAGCATACCTAGGCAGTATATGCTGATTATGGATCTCAATATCCGTAGAAATTTCATTCTTTATATTCATGCAAAGTGCGGTCATCTTCTGGTAGGCAGTGGACATAGATACAGGATCCATCAGCATAAACTCAGTATTGCTTGTAACATATTCATCAGTCTCAGTCAAGTGTCTTCTTGATCTTTTTCTGGCGGCAGTCTGCAAGCAAAATGCAGATTAATAAGGTAAAAAGGAATTAAGAGTAAATAAATTGCACAAATAAAGGAAATTGGCATTTGGGAGCATGCCAGTATCTTGGACCTGGAAATACTGACACAGGCTAGTCTGTGCCTCGGGAGACAGTATATCATGAAGCAGCGTATATAATTTGATAGCAGGTTCCAAGGCAGGTGCAGCAACCCCAGTTGCAGGCCTGAAAACATCCATAATTCCCGAGAGTGTTGACTCATCCAGTGACTTGTAGTTCTCAAAAACAAGAGCAAGGATCTGTTCAATCTGCTCCTTGGCTTCTCCCAATATGCGGTTCTGTTGAAGCGAGTGAAGATAGTACATAAAATTCAGGATGAATGCACTCAAGCATAAAGCCCAGAATTAAAAGGACTGAAGAAGAAAAGAAGCTATCAATGAAAATAATAAAGTTGTACAAAAGGCAACAGAGGCAGTCCCACCATCTAACACAATCAAATTCTTATGACAGGAAAAGAACTTCAAAGCTGAAATTTACCTCCTGATGGCTTAATGTGCCTCTACCTTGGCCCTTCATAAGTGCAGGGATCAATAAGTCATACACCAGTATAAGGCAGTCGGCAGTAGGAGTGGCCACATCCATTATGTATGAAAGGTATCTGCAGAGAATGTGAAAATCTCAACCAGACAGGAAATTGCCAGAAAAGATAGGACAATTTTTATTGATTGATGACATCATTAACAACTCCAACAGAAAGTGCAGCGAAACCAACCGTCTCCCTACCTCAGCTTGGTGTAGACTTCAGAAACTCCATAATATGAAGCAAACTCTGTTAAAAGCCATTTCCAAGGATCATCCAACAACAGGCTCCTTTGTTGAAACTGCTGCACCTTCATAGCAACTTCTAGGACCAGGTCATATGCAACAGTTTCTGCAACAGTCCCATACTAGAATCCAAAGAAACAGGAAGTCAACAACAGCCAAGAGAACGCATTAAAATTCAAATCATCCACAAGTGTTCAAGAAAGAACTGAGATATTGACAGATCATTAAAGGGATAAGCATGTTCCTCAATCAAACAAAGAATCACTGTATTAAACCATGGTAAGTCTCTGAGCTGCTTAGATTGCAGGAACCATGGTAAATCTCTGAGCTGCTTAGTTGGCAGAGTAAACCATGGTAAGTCTTGGAGCTGCTTAATTTGCAGAGTTCCCACCCCACAGTTCAACTGTGACCCAGGGCCTTAGCAGGCTCTCAGAGAAGTAAATAGATGATTGCAATCGACAGTAACCTCTAAACAGTTGTTACTAGCCACACATAGCTCCGCACAATAAGGAAGCAAGAAGGCTGGAAAGCTTAATCTAAAAGCATTTTCGGATTCTGCTCCAATGTTCTTCCCTAGTTAATTTAATAATTTTTTAATTGTAAGATACTTCTTACTATAGATATCCATCTTCTATCCCAGTAACTTCCTGTGGATAAGAAGGAAACCTCATTTAGTCTGGTTGAAATGTTCAAAAGGATACATGATGACACGTATTTCCGGACAAGAAGGGAAATTTCTGAAAGATCAAATTTACGACTTCAAACCAGAAAATTGCAAAACTTTTACTCTCCTCTCTGACATGGCCTTTGTTAGAAAACAGGATTATAAAAACAGCTGCCCTCAGCAGTTTGAAGATACTCTGATATCAGCTTCTTAATATCACATGCTCTACTTTAATGACCACAGAAGAAAGAGCCAACTTGGACACAAAAACTTCACAATTTATGTGTTGTATAGTCGTAGGCATCTACATGAGATCTGAGATACGTCATGTAGAAAAATAGAAAGTAATGATAATCTAAACTTACTCAACAAAGCACAAGTATCAATCTAATGCTACTAAAGAAACTCACCTTGAGATGACTATTGTCTTCAGAACTAGTTGAGTAATTTATATATAACTGCAGTTTCCCTACAAGCTCATGATCTGGCTCACGATAAATAGACCACCAGCGCAACTTGTCAGCCTGAATCCAATATCAAGACAAGCTTATGTTATCTTCCTCACTGAAAAATCTATCAGGAGCCGAGAGTAACCACCCCAACGAAGTATTGCCCAAGTTAAAACTTCTGCAGGAACTAAGAACTTGTATTGAAAAAGTCATAACAAGAAGTTACCGGGTCATCGGCAATACTTGCCACCTGTGCCAGGACACGACCATAATGCTTCCCCTTCGAATCCTGAACTTCAACAATTAGATCATCTCCTGCACCATCTGGAAAGCTGTAGAGTTGTTCAATAAAATTTTTCTTGCACGATAGAATTACAAAGAGTTGAAAATAACACAGATGACTTACAAGACATGAGATTCACCAGATCCAGGTTGCATGCGTATGGCATCTTCTTCACTTGTACTTTTCAGTCTCAATAGACAAGAGTATGTTTCTGATGATGTTTGATATAAAATGTTTAGTCCATGAGTTAAATAGCAATAGATTTCTAAAGAAAATGAAACTGAAACATATCATGCTGTTGTGAGGAACAATATACACTCAAACTAAGCCCCTATTTCCGTATTCCATATGGCTAATTTGCTCACATTTCTAAGAAACTGGCAAAAGAACTTCTTGCCATATAGATCTCATGTTCTAAGATGCATAGTAGATGGACTAGTTAATTGTCTGTCATCCCCAGTTTATATCTCAAAGTCCTTATAGGTGCTCGCTCACTAAACATATCAGCAATTGCAGATATATAGTAAAACACAGGGCTTTCACTTCCCACCACTAGGAAGGCACCGTGAATCTTCATTTACCTTGCACAACCTCATATGATGTTGAGCTGTTACGCAGACTTGTCACCCCAGTTTTCAGAAGTCCCGAAACTTGCTTCAAGTAACGAGTACTGGCATTTACATACGCCAAGCTCTGGCGTGAGAAGGAACCCCTTGCTGCAATTCTGGGCGTTCTGCGGGCATTTCCAAGAGCTTGCCATTTAGAGGACAGAGTTGACTGAATGTTGGAGAAGTTATGTCGTAGAACTTCCATTTTTAGCGATGGCATTCTCAATGATGAAGGTGTCCTCAGAGCCAGTATATTGCATCCCGTAGGGGGATCCAGGACTGTTTTAACTTTCCTTACTGCAAAAAGTAAGGACATCTTAGGAGCTCAGAGTCTATACAAACAAAATTATATGCAGCTTAAGAATAGAGACAAAAAATTTATAGTAACAAACAAAGGATGATAGAATACCTTGAACCTTCATCTTGCCAATAATTTTCTTGGGTTTTGGCGCAGCTCCCTCACTGGCAACCTCAGCCGATCGCTTAGACAGGAGTTCCTCCTCCGACTGCAGGAGAACTTGCTGCAAGCTGTAGAACACAAGGTTTCAGGCAGCTGACCATTAACTTGACAAAGCACGAGGGAAAGCAATTCTGACGCAAAAAGAATTCATGTCAGAAACCATGTTGAAAAAGAAAGGCTTACTCACCCAAATGCATCCCTCAGCAGAAGACACTCATTTTCCAGAAACCTAGGAGCCTCCATGCAGCCCCTAGCCCAAGCATTGAGGCAAAGGCGTACACATGCATCATATGCTATCACACCATGCCAAGGACCCAATGCACTGCATAGTGTTTAAAGTAAAGGAAACAGAATAAACAACAGATTACAAGTCAAAAGAACTGTTTATCGTCAACAGAAGCCACAACTACGATCATCAAATGTTACCTTGCATGAAACGCTGGAAGACGGGGAGGGTGTGAACTGGAGGGCAAAACAGTTTCTGCGCTGGGAGTAGCCCTGTGGATTGGGAGCAAGCCATAATGTGAGTGTCAATAACAGAGAAAATCAGTAAAAAGCTCTTTTAGTGCTTTGTGCACAGATATATGGTTTTAATGGAGAGAACAATTATAAAGCTTCAACACACCTGACAAATTGCTCTGCACTCTTACTCGCACTTTCATTCCCATTATTCCCAGATGTTGATTTAACTGTTTCTGGGGCATTGGTAGCTTTGAGACCTGCAGAGTCTTGAATTCCTGCTCTACTTTGAGCTCGAGAGGCTGGTGTTTGTTCAACTGGTTTTCTGATTTCATGGGCAGAACTGCTAAAAGGAGGCGCACTGGGAATATCATCATCTGAATATTTGCCATTCTGCATTTTTCTGGCACTATCCTGCAAAAAAGGCTACTTCAGCATAATGATCAACTTTACAAGGATTCTGAACTCAAATCTCTGGTTACTACTTCCATCCAAGTAAGAAGTTTCTTGAAACAGTAACAATACCAATAACAGGCACCAATTGCCAACAAATTGGAAAACCTGCTTACAACTCCAAACGCACACGTACATAGTCAAAGTTAAATGCCAATATTAAGAGTAACAGACTAGTGACCTACAATAGCCCTAATCACAATAAAGCAGAAAAATGCGGATTATGCTATTTTAACCATTTCATAGAGGATCTTCATCACGTTCAATCAGTATAGCATGCCAGCTTGTTTGTATTTATCTACTGCAGATATCAATACGCATCAGCAGAGAGTAATTGCTTATAGATAAACATTAAACTTTTTCGATCAATGGTGTACCCCATTGCTGCTTGGGAACAACACTCTTGAATTCATGCATCATTTAGCAATATAGTCTATGATCTATCTTAAACTCTAGGTATTGTTCTGCAGGCCATTGTTCTTATAGACATTTGAACAAGTATACCTTGATCACCGCATGCGAAAGGGAGGATTACTCCATCATCAAGCACATGTGCAGTGTCATATTGGACACAAAAATTACCAGATATGCTGAATTTCAGATAAGACAAACTTAATTAAAGGCAGATTTTTTTTTTTTTAAAGACGAACCTTTACAGCAGTAGATTCTGTATGAACTCGCGAAGGCACACTCGAGGCATATCCTTCAGAACCATAAGCTCTACTCCGTGGAATAGTCCCATTTATGCTACCGACTTGTGTGGTAGAGAATTCTGAGCTAGCAGCTGAATCAGATGACTCATCCTCCTCTGTGTAGCCATTCTGTCTAACTGGGTACCTCCCATTCCCTTTTTCTCTTATATTAGCCTGTCTACCCACCATTGTTTCCACCGAAGAACTGACATCTGAGTACATAGAATCAGTGGTATATCGTGGCCGGCCTTGCAAAGGGTTCCTCAAGCCATGAGCCTTTCCATTGCCAACTCTTTCATCTCGAGGAGACGAATCCAGGGAGTAACGGCCACCATAAACTTCTTCTTCTGAATCGGTGATCTCGTCATTCTCTGACCCCGACCCACTGTCCTCAACATTGCGATGAATGGTACTCGCCACTGGGATTGCACTAGCAGGGAGATGGCCGCTACGGAACTTAGATGTCGGAGGTAGTACAAAACCATGGCCACCTTTTCGTGTGCCAATAACAGGATCCATCCTCGTCCTCAGAGTCGAATGTGGGAGCGCACCGTCCTTCTGAAAAGGAACAAGAACCACACTCACACATCAAAATCATTGCAAAAAATTGATTAACTGAAAGCTTTGAAAATCACAGTCCCCAACTCATGTGTCAGGAAACGACAGAATCTGAGAAAATTTGCACCAACCGAATGAGAAATTGCGTCGAAGTGAATAATAAATCACGAGAAACCATATAAAGAATTGCAAATCTCCATCCAATATTTCTTTCGAACAACAAGGAAGCAGCATTCCTACATAGAGAAGCACAGAAAAAAACCCAAAAACAGAGAATGCAGCTTCTCTAGAGGATGTTAAGACATCAAACGGACAGAAATCCGCAATCTCGCCAGTCGCTTCGACAGCATCAACCACCAAAAGAACAAAACATGCGAAGTGCCTCGAGATCATCATCACCAACAAACAAGACCCACAAACGAAAAACCCAAAATTTAACATCGCAATAGAAAAAGGAGAAACTTTGACCCGGGGAAGAGTCCGACCTCTCTTACCCATCTGAGGGCATTGGTGTCCAGGCCGTCGGTGAACATCTTTTTCCACCCAGCAAGTGAAATTCCTCCTACCCAACAGAAATCCTCAGATCCTCCCTCAACTCCAGGTGGGAACGCGAACGCGCAGCCGGGTGCGTCGTCTCGACGCCGCGCACGAGGAGCTTCGGAGACGTAACGCTAATGCGGAGGCGCACTTAAAGCGCCTAAACTACTGAGCAGTGCAGAGCAGAGCACGAGATTAGGGAAGAGAGAGAATGTGCGCTTTGCTTGGCTCTTCTTCTGCAGCGGAAGATTTCCTACTTCAGCTTCTGCCGATGCACCACGGCTTCTCTCCAAAACGAAGCAGCAGACTATGGGACTGTCGCTCTCCCTGAAAATCAAAAAAACCATAAAAAAAAGAAATCGGTGATTTTTCTTTTTCATTATTAATATCATTATCGTCGTCGTTATGTAATTTTTATCCCAATACGAAAGATTCCCCTTTTCTTTTAAAATTTCTCTTTTTTTTTTTTTTTTTCTTTGCGAGCGAGACCAATAATTCGAAGACAGTTTGTCAGACGGTGTCGTTTAGTGGTTGGTACCGCCCCGTTCGGCGAAAGGGGAACGTCGTCGGATTTGGAGCACGATCCATGTGGGCCCCGTCTCGGGTGATTATTTAGGAGGGGAAATTGACATGAATAATCTTGAATTTTGACCAAATACAAAATGTGATCCCTGGATTAACATGAATTATGTTCAACATAATCCCATTAAATAAATTAAAAGTTAGAATTAAAAAATTATTTGAGTCATTATTTATTAAAAGAATTATTTCCTTTAAATTTGCGCCGAAGCAAAAAGGGGTGGGCACGTAGTAAAAAAGCGACGGGAGTGGGGAGCAACGGGCAGTACAACGTGGCAGTGAGAGAAAGAGAGAGAGAGAGAGAGGAGCTGGTCTTTTCTTGTTGGCTAAGTTTTAAGGTTTTTTTAACAATAAAATAGACAAAATAGACAAAAATCCTTAAACAGTCGAACGTTGGGAAAGTGGGGGCCACGGGCGGACGGGAGGCACGTCCTTATTATTCCGCATCCCCCACGCCCTTTGCTTTTTTTCTTCTTTTTTTTTCGGTTTCTTTTTCTTTTGTTGCTTCTTTTTAATTATTTTAATTTTGTTATGGCTAATAAAGCTGCTTTTTGCCGTTAATCTAATCCCATCTAATCTCCCGCTAAATGCGAACGAAGTCGCCAACGTGGTTGACGTGAGTGGCGTGGAGCGGGTCCCACTCGCGGCCCCTTCATGCCTTCTGTCTACCTCGACACCGTGGTCTCCAGGGAAGAATTTCTCCTTCTTCTTCTTTTATATTCGTTTTGGGCGACTGATTTCGAGTTAAATGTTCCATTAAATAAGGATTACACAAATCTTCAGTTTTTATTCGAAAGTAAAGATTTCATTCATGATAATCCTGTGATAAGTACACTACACTATTGTCCTACTCCAATAGATCGATGATGAAGTATATTTATGGAGATTGCATATTTTTCTATTAGCGAATATTATTAGAGATAAAAGTAGATGTTATTTGATGTTTCATTCAATTCCAGAATAATTAATTTCCTTTCCTATACATATTGTCCAAATATAAATACCATTCTTTAATAACTTGTCAAGTAAAGTCACTTGAGGAAACGTATATTCTTTGTTGATTCCCTCTTCTTTTCCTTTAAAGATCTTTGAATAATTACGCTCACTGTCGAAACGGAATAAAATATTGACCGATCAATGGACCTTGTATTATCATTCGTGATGAACATACACTATAAGTTAGATTCACTCTCCTCGATATCATCACCATATGGAGACACGAAAAAGAGGATGAGTAAGTTTTTAGATATTGAATTAGATCGAGAGAGATATTATAAGCACGGAAACATATTTTCGCAAATACTTGATGGAAATGCACATGTTGTCCGATGTATCTCTTACACCCAACATCGTCACTAATCCTCATCATGACTTTGAATTGTCACATTTACTTGATTACTAAAGTCGGTGGTTGTTATCATTTGTCATATTTAAATTAAAGCGTCCCATCTATCATACGTCGTGAAACTTAACTCGAGCCCAAAAAAATGTAAAAATAATCAAATCATTGCATACCCCAGCAGCGGTAACAGGGAGGCAAGAGGGTCTCCATCAAGCCGAAGTTCAAAGCGAGCAATAATATGTCCTTTTCAGCGCGACAAGCATCAAAGGGGGGGGACCGACCAGAAGGTACCGTTTTTTGAATCCGGGTGTGCTCGTCACATGGGGGTTGGCATCAAAACCGGAAAACCCTAGTTTAATAAAACTTTCTTTGGTTTTTAACTTCCGGAGGAAGGACTTGCCGAATTCCCCAGGTTTTCCACGTTGACTCCAGCTCAAGGACAGATCACGACCCTCGATACCATTATTTCAAAAAGCTTCACGGGAATGACACTGACGGCTAAAAAAAACACTGGTGATAAAGAAAGGGAAAGAGAGGGCATTGGCTCGGCCGGTCCTGTGTGCTCTCTTTGGCGCTTTCTTTGCGACAAAGAAAGTGTTCCCGATTTGGGCCCCGGGGGTCACCGATCGATCGAACGTTTTGATTCTCCATCGCCAGTTGACCATTATTCTATTTTGTTTAGCATTTGCAATCTAAAAGCTGCATAGAAGGATCGGCATTTGTGATGGAAACGTTGAGAATACAAATCCGGGTATATTTTTCGGCACTTCTGTTGCCGAATTGGAAAACATGAAACGAAAATAGGCAGATCGCTATGTTTGATCGGGAGCGGTCGAGATGTGGGCGAGCGGTTAAATAGAAATTCGAAAGCCCCACCTCGAGAATGAAAAGTATAAAGAATTGGATCGGGTAGGTAGGAAATTTGCTTTTGTGACTTCAAGTTCAATGCTACATTATAGGCATATGAGATAGTTATTGCCTCTATAATTACTAAGGACGAGCATCAGTCCAATTCCAAGTGACATTGGTCTAGTTCCTAGTTTTCGTGCAAATTGGACTGATATTTTTCTTTTTTTACAATTCCCAAAAAACGATTTAGGGGCAGAAGATTCAAAATCCAACAAAAGCGACCTTCATTCGGCTATCTAGGGATTTATAGAAAATGAACTCAAGTGGGACTTATAGAAAAATGAACTCGAGACCCATACTTGCGCACCTAATTCCCTTTTTATGGCTTCCTTCATGTCATGTTATGTTTCAACAATTGTTTGACTGAGGTTTACTTCCAAACAAGCGTGAAACGTGATGATTACATAGGCAAGATAACCCCCTCCGAGGATGACAACTTGCTAAGAGCGAGAACACACCTGCATGCAACCTTGCAGAAAATACAAGGGAAAATAAAAAATTTAGTGGACCCACCTAAGAACCGGTTCCCGGTTCCACAACGGGTCCAGTTCTAGGGTGGGTCGTCTCACCCTAGAGCCTATCACCGTATTAATTACCTAAAAAAAATAGCATGTAGTCTTACTTAAATCGAGACCCATCCTTTGGTCACCAGGCTTCAGCTCGGTGGTCTCTCTTATATCTCAGAGCTGAAGAGACGAAATTCAGCTTGGATTCTTGGGCTAAAGCGACAGCCCATGACTACCTGTCGAGACCTATCATCTCATTCTTGGCCCAATTGAGGTCATGCAATGGGGCCGGGCACAATTCGTGCGATCACTGGGCCAGGCCCAAATGAATTCCAACTCCAGTTACGCAACTAATATCCACGGGCCCTAATTGAACAAGCATCTACGTGCTTTTTTACGAGATCGCGTACCGTCACATCAAAATATAGGGTTGCGCGGGATAACTGTCGCTTTTTTGTGTGATCGTCACCCTGTCAATATAGAGGATTGCCAATTGGAAGTGATCACCGAGCAAGCCGTGATCGGGGCAGCTCAGGAGATCATTCTTTACGCATTGCCTAGGCTTGGTTCTTACCTAATAGATAGATGAGAGTATTCGGCTCGAATCAAGCTAGAGTCTCGAGCTAAAGTTGGGCGCTCTGAGCCTTTTGATTTGAGATCACCATGCAAGTCCATCATCCCTTTTGCCCTTGGGGCAGTGGGCTGCCCGCCCTTCGATTTCGATTTCATTTGCTGCCAATCACGTGAATAATTATTTGATTGTTTCTGTTCTTGCCAAGGAGGGTAGAGGTCACCGATTTTGTTTATTTGAATAAATCACATAAAGTTTGAACTAATGGTGTCGAAGGGGTCGAATGCAGCTTTAGTTTTATAAGTTTCGTGCTTGGTCCGATGCTCCATTTGCAAGTCCAAGGTATAAGTTCGATTCTCAACCTCCCCTTGATCTTAGGATATTTTGGTTAATTTGCGAAGAGCGAGCCTAGCCTTATGTGTATCGCTAGCCTTGAGTTTCGTTGCTCATGCCTCGTGAGGTTGTGGTGACGAGCTCATCAGCCAACATTGATTTGGTCCAAGGTGTTGAACGGGGCGTGAATCCTCGCATGCGTTATTCAGTACGAAATCAACACGTAAATATCTTATCCGTTTGCCAGTCATGCAGAAGCGTATGGCTAAATTAGCGGATCCGGGACCAACATGACTTAATTGAAACTCCACGCGTGCAGGGACAATAGTCCCTCCAACAAAAAAGTCGAAAGGGCAAGATCACCCGTCGTTCGACTCGATGATGTTCGCTAGGCCCCATCGCTTCGTAGTAAGCAATTCGTGCACGGTGCGTATGAGCTCATTTCGTCTCGACCATCATATCTCACCGCGTGGAAATCCCGCATGGGGCCCGCGCCACGCACAGATCTATCCAACGAAACGAGCCTCCATGCGGGCCGGCCGTGCATCAAAAGAAAAATTCCGGCGGTTTGGTCACTGTTGCTTCCTCACGTGCGATTATGCCGGAATCATGATCATCGCTTTCAGCCGCTCTTTTGGACCGTCGAAGAGACCACCCCCAGCTGTTCTCCAGCGTTTTGAGGTCTTATTAAACTCGACAGCTTCGCGGAAGATTACTTTAAACGACCGGTTTTCAACTCCGACCACAGTTTGCGAAATCCTCGTCCCTCGCACGCGAAGCGCCCGCGATGTCGTGTCGCCTAGTTAACAATCACTTAGCGAAAGCTCCATCCTGTTTCCCATCGACGGAGTTGGACACCGTAAAGAGGATTTCACGCACGGCGACAAAAGACCGAGCACGAGCATTGACCTGCGGGAGAAACTAAGTCAATTAAAAAAATAAAGATTACTAGTTTACTACTATCAAAAATCTTAAATTGAAATACAAATTTATTCCAAACTAATTTTTTTATTATAAAATAATTCAAAACGAATACACTTGTTAAACTATTTTTGATTGTAAAAACTTACAATCTTTATATTTGTAATAAATTCATCAAAATTAATATTTTTTATCATAAAAATCCAAAACCGATATATCAGTGATAAATTTATAAAAATATATATATAATTTTTTTATTACAAAAATTCAAAATCGATACATCTGTGATAAATTTGCCTCGTTAGATTTTATTGTTAAATTGCTAAATTAGATGCATTGACGGATGTACCGGTTCAGGGTTTTACCCTTTATTTATCATAAGTATATCAATTTGTGATTTTTTGCAATATTAATCCATTAAAGATACTAATTTATTACAAATACACCAGTTAGGAGTGTGTAAAAGAGCCAGAAACTGCTTGAATTGGCCAAAAAAGTTCCTAAGGGAGCCGATGTGATTCTCGAAACTGATTCAGTTCTCGGTTCCAATTTATTAGAACCCACGAGTATCAGTCTGGTTCCTAGTTCCGGGTATGGAGCCGACCACTCATTCACCTGGACCGAACAGATAATATACGAATATATATTTAATTTTTGAGAAAAATTTTCTACCAAAAAATAATTTAAGAAAAATGAAAAACCTAAAACCCATAATTTGGAGTTCAACACCTACCGAGTGCTCTTCTCGTCTCACTCTCACCTCGTCTAGTCGTCTCTCTATCTCTTACTTGGGCCTTCACTTTCAAGCTCAACACTCATTGACTCATAATTTCGACTCTCGATTTTTAATATGAGTTCAATCTTTTTATTGATATTGCAATCAAAACTATGGAAGTTCTTTATTTATTGTTTTACTCTGACTTATCGGAAAATGTTGCACTAAATGTGAGGAGCTTGGTGGGACTAGTTCCATCCATCCAATCGGATCAAGGTGAATCTATGGAACTAATGAGTGATTTTCAATTTTAATTTTTCGGAATTGATTTTAGTGGGCGATTCTCAGTTTAAGATGGGAATCGCCAATGGACCATGCTCACCCCTAACACTAGTTTGGAGATTTTTAGTAGAGTTTAGAGTAATTTTTATCGTATCTATATTAGTTTGAGGTTTAAGTAAATTTGTCACAACGTGTTAATTTGAAATTTCTCAAGATATAAATTAAAAATAAAAGGAAAAACATCGGGGCGTGTGCCGATTTACTCGCTTTTGCAGCTGATGAGTACGGCTATGGACAAAAGGCTACACGGGCTGATTTTCTCCCTCTCTCTCTCTCTCTCTCTCTCTCTCTCTCTCTGTGCCTGTCTCGCGTGCTGTGATAAACAATGGTTTGACCGAGCAAGAGAGTGTTTTCATCCACCTCGGCGGACTGATCTGGTTCAGGCTCTGCGCGAAGATTCGGGGCGTGGGCGGTGTGGATGCACGAGCCGGAGCGTGCGCCCCCGTGCATGCGGGGATGGTGGCGATGTGATGGGATGCGATGCTCTCTCCTCTCTCCATCCCCTCCTTCTCCTCGAAATCCAGAAAGAATCTCCATTAGTCCAGCACCTATTTCCAAGAGATTTTCTAAAGATGGCGCTAGATGATCGCCCCACCCCCCGACCTCGGAAAAAAAACTCCATCTCTCATCCATTAATCAGTCCTCCCCCATCGTTAGGAATAAAACCTACCCACGCCTGGTTTCTAGAGTATGGGAATTGGGGACGTTAGATTCTGTTTCGGTCATTCGGGAAAAAAGAATCGCGTCATGTTTGGTAGGAAATTTGGCCACCGCCTTCTGAATTCCCTACAATTAATTATATTGTTTTGAAAATTTACATTAGGACCTACTTATACAAGCGCAGCATAAATATATCATTATTGCATGTGTACTTTAAGGAGTGTCCGAGGGACACCTGTTCAACGATTATGTCTTCGTGATAGGCATGATTGAATGCCGTCTTGAAAAAATTATTCTTAATAAAGCATGCTTGACGGTTGTTAACACGACCCATATTTTACGAGAGTCCTATTAATAAGTACCCTTAAGATACTAGTTAAGAGTGAAGATAATATTTTTTTCTTGAGATGTCTTAAAGGTCGGCGAGTTATACATTTTAATAAGAGCTATGATATCATCCATCGGTAGTGAAATTTGAATTCCATTGTTGAGGTGCTAATATGGAAACTCTGGTTATTTTTAAGATAGTCACTGTAAAATTAAGACAAAAAATAAATTTGTACTTCGCCATCGAAAATTTAAATTTATGTATATGCAAATATCATAGATCTGGATAAATTAGATGGCATTGTTCTCTACTCTACAGATTTTATTTATCATGAAGGCGAGGTAATGAGTCTACATCTTTGCAAGTTTGCTATATTTTTGTGCTTTAAATGAATTATTATGGTGTTTTGAATGAATTTTTTTATAAATAGAAAAGACAGATGACATCCCAAATTTTTTTTTCCAAGAACCTACCCATGCCTAGTTTCTAGAATATGGGAATTGGGAAAGTTAGATTTTGTTTTGATAATTCAGATGAAAAAAAGGTCATGTTTGGTAGGAAATTTGGCCATCGCCTTATGAATTCTCACAATTAATTATCTCGTTTTGAAAATTTACATTAGGACCTACTTACACAAGCGTAGCGTGAATGTATCATTATCGTAGGTGTACTTTCAAGAGTGTCCGAGGGACACCTGTTCAACGATTATGTCTTCGTGATAGGCATGACTGAATGCCGTCTTGAAAAAAATTATTCTAAATAAAGCATGTTTGACGGTTGTTAACACAACCCATATTTTACGAAAGTTTTGTTAATAAGTACCCTTAAGATACTAGTTAAGAGTGAAGATAATACTTTTTCTCAAGACATCTTAAAGGTCGGTGAGTTATACATTTTAATAAGAGCTATTATATCATCCATCATCAGTGAAATCCGAATTCCATTGTTAAGGTGTTAATATGGAAACTCCGGCTGTTTTTAAGATAATCGCTGTAAAATTAAGACAAAAAATAAATTTGGGCTTTGCCACCAAAAATTTAAATTTATGTATACACGAATATAATAGATCCGGATAAATTAGATGGCATTATTCTCTACTCTACATATTTTATTTATCGCGAAGGCAAGGTGATGAGTCTACATCTTTGCAATTTTGCTATATTTTTGTGCATTAAATGAATTTTTATGTTGTTTTTAATGAATTTTTTCATAAATAGAAAAGACGGATGACGTTCTAATTTTTTTTGTTCCAAGAACCTACCCATGCCTAGTTTCTAGAAAATGGGGATTGGGAAATTTAGATTTTGTTTTGATAATTTAGGGGAAAAAAGGTCATGTTTGGTAGAAAATTTGGCCATGGCCTTATGAATTCCCGCAATTAATTATCTTGTTTTGAAAATTTACGTCGGGACCTACTTATACAAGTGTAGCGTGAATGTATCATTATCGTATGTGTATTTTAAGGAGTGTCCGAGGGACACTTATTCAACAATTATGTCTTCGTGATAGGCATGATTGAATGCCGTCTTGAAAAAATTATTCTAAATAAAGCATGCTCGACGGTTGTTAACATGACCCGTATTTTATGAAAGTCTTGTTAATAAGTACCCTTAAGATACTAGTTAAGAGTGAAGATAATACTAGTTGGTGATTTATACATTTTGATAAGAGCTATTATATCATCCATTATCGGTGGAATCTGAATTCCGTCGTTGCGGTATTGATATGGAAACTTCGGTTGTTTTTAAGATAATCACTGTAAAATTAAGATAAAAAAATAAATTTAGACTTTGCCACTGAAAATTTAAATTTACGTATACGCAATTTATAATAGCCGTGGATAAATTAGATGGCATTATTCGTCTACTCTACAGATTTGATTGATCACGAAGACAAGGTAATGAGTCTACATCTTTGCAATTTTGCTATATTTATCGTGCATTAAATGATTTATTATGGTAATTTGAATGAATTTTTTATAAATAGAAAAGATGAATGACGTCCTAATTTTTTTTTTCAAGAACCTACCCATGCCTAGTTTCTAGAAAATGGGAATTGGGAAAGTTAGATTTTTTTTTATAATTCAGCAAAAAAAAAAAACGTGTAATGTATGGTAGGAAATTTGGCCATCGCCTTCTGAATTTCCGCAATTAATTATCTTGTTTAGAAAATTACATTAGGACGTACGAGTACATGCGCGGCGTGATCGTATTTATACTTTAAGGAGTGTCCGAGGGACACTTGTTCAACGATTAATTGATGAAATTTTATAATTTCTAAAGTACTGTTTTCGTGATATGCATGATCGAATGCCGTCTTGAAAAAATTATTCTAAACAAAGCATGCTTGACAGTTGTTAACATCATCCATATTTTATAGAAGTCTTATCAACAAGTACAGTAAAAGTGAAAATAGTACTTTTTTAACACGGTGAGTTATGCATTATAATAAGAGTCATTGTATCATCCACCGCCTGTGGAACCCGAATTCCATCATCAAGTTATTGATATAAAAAATCGCCCGTGGAATCTGAATTCCATCATCAAGTTACCGATATGGAAACTTCGGTTGTTTTCAAATATAACCACTAAAAAATTAGGATAAAAAATAAATTTGGACTTTCCTACCAAAAAATTAAATTTATTCATACACAAATATGACAGCTCTAGATGAATCAGAGGGCATTATCCCTCTAATCTACAGACGACGAGGTGATGAGTGTACATTACATCTTCGTGACCAATGAGATTATCAACTAAAATTTAATTTTTGTTATATTTTTCCTAAAATAAATGGAATATTATGGCGTTTCGAATGAAATTTTTATAAATAGAAAGGACGAATGACGTCCTAATTTTTTTTTTTTTTTTGCCCTTTTGGAAAAAGTAAGGTTTTCCGTTGTCGACTCGCTTTTCTCGCTCGTCGTTTCGCGTATCGCTTTGGGCGTGGGGGGGCGTTTTACGGTAATAAAAAACACAGTGGGGATTCGACTTCGTGCTGACGTAAGCCGTTGTCCCCATTGACCCGAAAACGACATGCGAGTGTGTAGCGGAGGGAGGCACGCGCACCGCGTTTTTGGGGGGAAGAATAAAACGCTGCGTCGTCGTCTCCGTATTTTTTATTTATTCGCCTTTTATTTTGTAATGCTTTTTTTTTTTTTTTTCCAAACTTTGCTTGAAATTAAATTTCTGTACCGTCGAACGCGTCAAACCTGGGAACCGCGTGGGCCTTTTTATTCCCTCTTCCTGGATAGTGGATATTCGGTGGTCACCATCATCCGATTTTTATCTCTTTTTTTTTTGGCCCCGTTTCAAAACCCATAAGCTGAACTATAAATATATAAAAAAATAATTTATTTCATTTTGTTAAAATTAATATCATGAAAAATCTCCAAATGATTTGTGATAAATTTACTCTTACAAAAAAATCACAAACTAATACGTAAATGATAAACGGAGAGTAAATCTCAAATCAATATATTCGTCAATTGTCACGCGTCATCAAATTTAGTAATTTAATGATAAAATTTTAATTAAAATTAACATAGAGTAAAATTATCATAGGTTTACCGGTTTAGGATTTTTCATAGTAAAAAATTAATTTGAGATAAATTTGTATGGATATATCGGTTTGAGATTTTATGTGATAATAATCATTTTTTTAATAAGCATCATGGTTTATTTATTCTTCCAAAAATCTCGAAATCAAGTTGAATGAGAAACCCTTTAAATTTCTCGTGGCCCTTCCTTAAATTGAAACCACGGCAAATTTATGAATTGGATATAAACATCGGAACCATACCCACGCTCATAGATCAACCCAGTGACGGTCATTTGGAGCAGTGGCCACTGCACACGGATTTTATCATTCATTGAACCAAATATGTCATTGGTAGATGTCATACCGATTGAAAGGGTCCAATCTAAAAGTATAATTAGGTGCAACACGGGGGAGAAAAGGAAGGATTTGCGAAATCAATAGCTCATGGTATTTCGTGTTTGACTAAAAGAGATTTGTTCTCACGCGGTAGGATTTCCAACTCGATTGAAATTTAGGCTAAGTCAAAGAAGAATGGACCCCGGCCACGACCTAAACATTTCATGGGTGGATGCTAATGCCATGTCAAAAACCAGCACTTACGTAGTTGCTTTCTAAGTGGAAATCAAGGTGCCTACTTTAATTAATCGATTTGTCTGTCGTCCGTTCACTTTTGCCAAATTAATGGAATCTCAATGCTTCCATCCCACGATGACATCGTTAATGTGGTCGCTAGATTGAATCGAATCTGTCAACCCCATGTAATAACTCTGCCGTTGAAGAAATCTCCCTTTTGCACTATCTCGAAGTTGAATTTTGAAGGAACAAAGAGATGCAAGATTGAAGTCTCGCCATGCCAATGATGCAGAATACCCTTTTTTTTGTTGTTGTCTCCTTAGACATCTTGTCGGCAAGACAAAAGATCTGAAGTGGTAATTCAAAGCGATAACGATTAACTTATAAAACGAAACGCCGTGACGACACTAGGGATGTGCTCGCGTGTCCATCGCCCCAAGCGAAGCTTTGGCAAAAGCTTATCTCCCTCCCGTCATGCCACGGATCCTTTTGGTCGTGGAAACAACCGAGCACAAACCGATCCCACGTGTTTGATGATGAAACCTCCATGCGCCGCTCGTCGCCGTCACAACCCAACCCATCTCGAATATCTCCGATCTTTTCTATTCGCCTCCTCTCGAGGTACTGAACTCGTATTAAATTTCCGCCTCCACCTCAAGCACCCATTAGAAAAATCATTAGGGTTGAAGAACGAGCAGGAATGGCGGATGAAAAGTCCAAGGAAGTGGGTGATGCTCATTAGAATATCGAGAGAAAAGCAAGGTGGCGATGAGGCATGGATTGCGATTCCATGCTCTCCGGTTCCTCATTTGCGCATCGATTCGGGAGGCGTGTGAGGGTTTTTGAGTGGGGGAGTGGAGAAGGTATTCTTTCGCTTTCCAAGCGTGGGTTGTATTTGTTGGAGAATCCACAACCAAATTGGCTCCTCCACCAAACCCTTTCTCCCTCGTTTTTTCAATTGCCAATCGAAGGCTTTTTAGCCCCACCAAACCCTAGCTTAAGCAAAGAAAAAGGAGGTCTCTTTCCCATTCCCTTAATCATAAACTTTTCCTTTTCCCCTCCTTTGTTTATTCTAAGACAGTTTTTAGTGGCGGAAAACAAGGGAAGGAAAAAGAAAGTTAAAAACCAGGTTCATCTGTGCGGTGGCCATACTGGCCAAAGGCATGCCTTGCCTTTTCCTTTGAATCTTCTGAAGTCGCTGGATGGTTCCTTGTCTCGGTGCGTCAAGAGGCAAACTACTTTATGGCGTTTTCACACTTTTGCTGGGACTTTATTATCACGCTTGTAGCCATATGTATGCATATGTATCTGCACATATATATGTGTGTAATTGGCAATACTTAGAAGTCGCATGTTAATTGCCCATCTCGCATGAAATCAAAAATGCAGAAAGTTGAGCTCTTTAGAAGCAAAACTGGAAACGGTCCAGAGTCCTATTTAGGAATAGGAAATTGACAGTGTTCTTAGAGAAAAAAATAACGTGTAGTGAGCATCTCTATGCTTTAGGTCATTTGTGACGTGACCACCTTTTCTACAAATATATGGATGAGGATTCACCACTTATATGAGTTAAAAGATTAAAATTCTGTTAACTCGAGAAAAAATCACATGACCAACCAAGACCCCTATTCTTAAGAAAGTAACGATGTTCTTAGAGAAAAAAATAATGTATAGTGAGCATCTCTATGCTTTAGGTCATTCATCACATGACCACCTTTTCTACAAATATATGGATGGGGATTTACCGCTTATATGAGTTAAAAAGATTAAGATTCTTTTACTTTAAGAGGAAAGATTACATCGACAACCGAAACCCCGATTCCATTTTCTCCCTCTCTCTACTAGCTCCCTCAGTGCACAGCACCACTGCCTTCCATGGACCACCGTCGAACGTCTTGGGCAACCCGAGACGTTCGTCAATGCCCAACGCCCACTCACGTCGCTTGGCTGCCAAGGAGAGAGGGAGAGAAGCCGGGAGGAGGTGCCGACCTATACCCTCACGGCACTTCTTAATAAAAATCCCTTCAATATATACATATATGTATGTATGTATGTCAAACTACAAACACTATTCTCGCGACATACATTAATGTATAAACAGTGGGTTTTCTTTAGATGCGTCGTCTTCTCGATGTATGTGATGATTAAAGCTAAGCACCGAGGAGGAATCCTTTCACTTTACATCTCACCCCAAAACTAAATATAAATCCATACGCCCCCAGGGTGCTGTATTGCTACCTAAAGAGAGGACCCGTTTGGATTAACAAGGCGGAGGAATGTGCAAAAAGCGATTGCCTCAGGGATTCGGTTGTTCCCTCCTCTCCAAACAAGAGGCACGACAGATAAAGCCGACGGCACCACGCCGATCCCTTATATCATACGCAGGAGCAGGAGAGATGGAATATACAATTAGGGGGCCGTGGATCTGCCCACCTGTGGAGAAGATTTCTTGCAGGAGTTGGAATCATGTCCTCCCCTGTGGATAATCATTTTACTTAGGTTGAACGACTTTTCCTTTTTTTGGGTTTTTCACATACTTCGGGGCTAATCTTTTGTCACCTCGGGGCTCCTTTGTGCAGTACCACTTCTGTACTGTGCCTATATTTTTTTATTAAGAAACATGTCTCATCCAGTACCATTAGCTCGAAATGTTAACCTTAGCTCCTTCTTCTTTTGATGGCCGAAGAAAAAAGGCAGACTTAATTAGCTTCTTATCCATGACATCGTCAAAAAAATTTAAAAATTGTGTCCGCATGACCAAATTTTAGGATTTGTTTGTGTTATTCCGGATATAAAGAGCCTTCTCTTGCTTTTTCCCCAAAATTTAAAATGCGATCCAAAATTTAAGAAAAATTTAGAAGAAATTGCAGATAAATCTACGTGTCGGCATTTACATCGTGTCAAAGTTCCAAGCATTGCGGGTAAGAGAAGTAAAGAAGGTAAAAGTTTTATCCTTTCACGCACACTTGATTAACCATTTTGCCGTCGAGACATTCCCCGTCCAACAACCCCCTCAAAAAGGGCAAAGGGGCAACTTCCTAACTTCGCTCAAAAGGGAGAACAAAAAAAAATGGGGGTTCCTTAGTGCTGGTGTCCAAGCGATGATTAACCATGATAACGGGAGTCAAAGTCCGAGCCCGACGCATGAAGCGAACAAAAACATCCTCCGTGGACATCATCCCACGAGCGATAAAAGACGAACGTGTACATCTCACCCCCAAGCCTTAGAAAGAAAGAAAAAAAAGAAAAAGAAAGGGATGTGCGCATCGTGCAACACTCTCGCACGAAACGAGGAGTGGCGAAATCATTGGCCGAGCGCATGTGTAAGGGAAGAAAATGAAGAGAGAGAGAGAGAGAGAGAGAGGCAAGGGGATCATCATCGAGTGCAAAAGCCAGAGAGGGATGGTTCGAGGAGGAGGAAGAAAAGGGCCCCTCCCCTTCCCTTCCCTCGCCTGCTTTTGATCCTTTCCGGTTCGTGGTTTGAACGGTCAAGTGCCAAATAATTGGTCTTCGTGTGTCGACATAGGATACCACCCCTTTCCATCCATCATCGATACTCCTCCTTCCTCCCCCCCTTTAATTTTTTTTCTTCCCCCTCCCCCCGAGTTGCTTTCGCTGCATGTTGACGGTGGTTGCGTCTCCGTTTTCTTATGCATTAGTTTTTCCCCCTCAACTTGCGAAATTTGAGCTGACGTGATGCGCAACCGAACCCCGTAGACCCGTTCCGGATGATGAACGTGTTCGATAAGCATGAGCGGGATGTGGACACTGCGGCGATGGCGTATGCGAGGGGTCTGGTCGTCGACGACCCGCGTAGGATGACGCGATGGCGTTGTTGATAAGGAGGCGACGCTCGCCTGTACAGTACCGGCACGTCGAGTTGTACCACGTCGAAAGACACGATTTTGTACTGAGGAATGCCGGATGGACGAAACAAGACGGGAAAGGATCCAAAGACATCCCCTCCTTCCTTTTTTCTTATCTTTTTTTACGGGTGCATAATTATTATAAACGTGTTTAATAACGACTCTTTTCCATGAATAATTTTTTATTTTTTCTGATTTTGTTTTTGGAAATAATTTCTGAGCAAAATAACACATTTTGTAACTTCGTAAAATTTCTATTCTTGGGATAGAAATGCGTTTGGTAGGATTTTTAATTTTTTTTATTAATATTTTTCTTTTTCTTTTTCTCTTCTCTTTCTTTTTTCTTTGTTGCTGGTCACCGGCCACCACCGGCTGGGCGAGGTCCAGTGAGCTCACCTAGTCACGCGCGAGCCTCGACCTCACTTAGGCAGTGCGGGGTCAGCCTCGCCCTAGCTTGGCAAGGCCCAACCTCGACCAGGTTGGGGAGTCTTGCAATGGTTGTGCTCGGCCTTGCCTTAACTGGAAAAGGTCGACCTCGCCTAGATCTAGTGAGGCACATCGACCTAGAGGTGGTTCAACGAGCTTGATCTCGTCGGATTTGGGCGCTTAGCCACGGTAAGACTCGGTGTCACCGGGGCCCGCAATGCTCTAGCGAGGTCATCGGCGATCGCTAAAAGGAAGAAGAAAAAGAAAAGAAAATAAGAAAAGAGAAGGAGAGAGAAGAGAAGAAAAAAATTAGATTATATAAATTGTTAGGAAACAAAAAGTTACTTTTTCTACTTCTTGATTCTGTTCCAAATTTATTTCCCGAAATAAAAAAAGTAGATTTTTGTTTTAAAAAATAAACAATTTACCAAACAAATTTTTTTTCCTTTTGTTCCCGAGAATAAAAGAACATAATCAGTCGGAGTGAAAACAAACAGGCCCTATATAGCTACTTGAGATGGCATATATATATTTATATATTTATATATTTTTTCTATTTTGCTCTAATTCTCAACCATGTTAAGACTTTTTCTCTACTTTTTGCTTTTCGAATTTTATACTTAAAATTAAATGTCCCCCCCTCCCTCCCCCAACTTCTTCTAATGAGGTGGAAAATCAAACTCTTTACCTCTCCATTTCCATGTGAAAAGAGTGGCCATTGAGATAATCGATGGTGATTACTACAATAGTTGAATTACTAGCGGCTTGTACTAATCTGATCTAAATTGATTTATGGGGCCAAGTTATTGAACACGCCTCATTGACGCAATGGAGCTTGGCATTTGAGAATGCCTTGTTCTAGCACGCGATCATCATCTCTCCACGTCGACCTCTTTATATCAAGATGGATTGGGCAGTGACACCATTGCCGTGGCCGGCATCCCAACGATTGACCTCGTCTTCTCGCTCCTAAATCAACGAGTCCACGCTCTTCCTCCACTCTACTCTTTCAAAAGTTTACACGAATTTGTCCCTGTCAATGATCAGCATTATTGAACAAAATCTATTCACACCCGGCTCTATATTAAACTATTTGCCCCCATTAAACTTGTAACTTTGACCCCGTGTTTCTTCACTTCCACTCTTCACAAGCGTAAACATCATTCTAAAATATAGGGTTAGCAAATAGTTTAAAAAAGAGTGCGACGTTATCCGGGGAATTTTCCATCCCGGCGCATCTGCCGGTCTACCACGTTGGATCACCATGGCTCGATCCCAAAAACCGGGCCACCGGGGAGGGAGGGGCACCAGCGTCAACTCGCTCCCTCCTATAAAATCTCTGCCTCCTCGTGTTCTACAAGTTCCGATTTTGATTGTACTCTCTCTCTCTCTCTCTGTCTCTCCCTTTCTCTCTCCTCGTGAGATTTGCTCCTTGCTGCGAGCGTGCTGCGAGCTGGACTGATCCTTTGGCCGTTTCTTCTGCACGGCTTCGTCCTTCTCTCGTCGCCATCCTCTGTAAGTCTTTCGAGCATGCCGTTGCTCTGTAGTCAGTCTGTACCGCTGTGGGCTCTCTTCCTTGCGTTGGCTTTTATGTTTGGCACTCGCAATCCCTCTTAAAGTCGGTTTTTTTGTTTTTTCCATTCATGGGTTTTTTCTGTTTCGCCGTGTTTCGATGTGAGCCTGAAAGTGGAAGATGGGTTCTTGTTCGTTCGGTGAATCGGTGGTGTTCTGTTCTTTGTTGTTCTGCATTAGCTGATACTCTGTGAAAGCTCTCTTTTAAGTGTTTTCGCCGTTCTTTAACCGAGGCTCAAACTGAAATCTCTCGACTTATTCTAAAGGTGAATCGTTTCATCTGGGCTATCCGTTTCTCCCACTGTTCGTTCTTCCATTTTGCGTCCTGAATGTTCTGCATCTTTCGTTTTTTGTGTTGGGTCGGTGAAAGATTTTCGACCGCAAAAGAAAAAAACTTTTGAGTTGTTGACAACCAAGTCCAAATCTTTGTCGGCTTCAACGTCTTACAAAGCGGTGTGGAATGGCCTAGTATTGTTGTTTTCTTGTTTACTTTTTTGTTTCAGCAGCACCTGGATTTGCTTATGCAGTGAACAAGCTTCTCTAACACTTAATCGAATGACTTTACAGGGTCTTTGAATCAGTTCTTGGCGAGGACCAGTTGTGGTGATTTAAGCAGAAAGGAGAGAACAGCATGCGTTGTTGGTTGAGTCTCTCTGTTGATGTCTTCCGCGAAGTTATCTCTTTGAACCTGTATTGCAGAGTCATTCTGTAATTTGGATTACAGACTTTGAGCTTCATTTCACTCTGTTTCGATAGAACCTTTATGTTTTAATGGGATCCAATTTCTTTGTTGTCGTTCCCTGCTACGTCCGCCAAATTAGCTGAATATCCCGCTGTCCACTTGTTCCGATTCAGATTTCGCCAGAGAAGTTGGTCATAAACTTTCTTCTCTTTTGGTCATTTGAGCTTGGGAATTTGTTTCTTGGGATTGTCAGTCTGTTATTTTCTGGTTCACCTTCCGGGTCTGTATCTGTTCATTCATTCTGGTTGTTAATCAATCCCTGTTGGAAGATTTATTTCCTCCATATTCTTGAGATCCGAGGGGTGGGGAAGTGTAGTTATGGTGTGCCAAGCAGCAAGCCAGACAAGATTTCGGGCAACGAAACATGAAAATGGGACTGCTGGGAGCTCAACAATAGTTGTTAGAATCATAGCATGCTTTCAACCTCTTCGTGATTGCCAGGTTGGTGAGATTGTCCTTGCAGAGTGTTGTATGCCTGTGTGCTTTGGCGTTTTTGTCAACTTTGAATGAGATCCTGGTTTTATTTTGTCACACAGTTGAATAGGGTAACGACAGCATTGTGACTAGATACTGATTGGGTTGCTTTCTTGGATATTTGCAGGCCGAATATTTCCGCCATTTGCTAAAACCTGTCACGTAGATTGTGATCTCGTTCCATACTTTTCAAGTTTAGCTGGAGTTTTTAGGTTCTTTCTACTTTGTTTTTGGAGGAAGCAGCAAGTGAAAAGCAACTTCAATTGATATAAATAATTCTTTGGGTATGTTCTTTGTTTCCTTGAGCATTTCATGTTTTTATTTCCTCAGAATTGGTTTTCTAAATGTGTATTTGTCCTTAGGTGACTGGTCCAACTCGTTCTTTGGGTGGGAGAAGATTGTGGGGCCTGGTGACCATCTCAACATGCAATTGCCTACTTTCGATCCATTATCTGCTCCATTTGCTATGGGGCATGGATATGTCCTTTCAACTCATGCAACCACAGGAGCGAAAATGGTCTCTAATGATGCCGGGTTTCCACTATATGCACATAAAGAACTGCCTACTTCACACGTTGGTCAACCTGATGAATCTCACGGTTGGTTTTATTGGCTGCCACGCTTTAGGCAGGCTTTTATACCAGAGCTTAACAGTTCTCTTCTAAAGGACGGATCTCTTGTTGGTCCTTCAGTAGATTTTGATGGTGACAATAGGCCCTGGACGAGTATGGGATGTGTTGAGAAGAAATTTGTTGTGTTCGATCAATCAGTGGACCACACTAGGATTTTCTATAGCTCAGGGATAAAAAGTCCAAACCATTGCCCAAATTCCTCGTGTGTCCCTCATAACATCAATGAAGAAGTTGTGAGAAGTAAAAGTGATGTTCATTTTCTGTCTGGACCGACCATCGTCAACTTTAAGGATGATCATGGGGGTGATGTGCAAAGCGAGATGCATGAAGACACGGAAGAATTGAATGCATTACTTTACTCTGATGACGATTTTGATGACTCTGATGAGGATGAAGTTGATAGCACTGGTCATTCTCCTAGCATAATGACTGTTCAGGAGAGGGAAGAATATTTTGGAGAAAGCACGGAGGTTGTTGCCAGCTCTGCATGGCCAACAAAGAAGCGCAAGCTTATGGATGCCCTGAGTTCTTCTGCTCAAAACCAATATGATGAGAATGAAATTGAGGCAGATTCTAATGCCGGTGATAGGAGCAGTTTTTCAGGTGAAGTCAGCTCCACATGTTGCAACAAAAAGTCGTGCAGGGACAGAATTTGCGAGACCATAAGCCTTTTGGAGAAAGTACTTCCTGGCACAAAAGGGAAGGATGCAACTGTTGTACTCGATGAAGCTATCCATTATTTCAATTCTCTGAAGGATGAAGCCAAAGCCTTGGGATTTTCTACGATGTGACTTGGAGGAGGTTAAATTTGCCGTTGCCCCTTTTCACTATTGCTCTGCGAGACATTACTTTGGCGAGAAAGCACAAGGAGTAAGTTGACTACGTGGCTGTTGAATTTTTCCAGCTAACAGATCGAGCATTTGCACTTGGAAGCGGTAGTGAAGTTGGATGGCTGCACGAACAAATTCTTGGTTCTATCTTTCCTTTGGTAACGGTTGGTATAAGTAGTCGGAAAGAGATTTGGCTTGTGGTCTTCCTCTTCTAAAGTCCTGTGACCATTGGCAAGACATGTTGCCCTATACTTCGTGCTGATGGACCGTGTACAGATTCTTGATACAATCCATTACTGATGGGGGTGGCCGATTCATGTTTGCCTGTCCCCCCGCCTCTTTACTGTGGTTGCTCGGGCTTTTTGTAGGATCAAGGCGGGAGCCAACTCATGCTTGCCTCATTCCCTGGTCTCTTTGCTGCCATCGCTCATGCTTTGTGTAGGATCCCAGGCAGAGACGAGGTCCGCCTGGACCATGTTTATCTTTATTGTGCTCCCTACTCTGAGTGTTTGGTCAAGTGTCGTTCACCATACTCTGATCTCTTTCCATCCGGGATGCCGATGAGTTTGATTATTTGATATTTTGTCAGTCTAGCCGAATGTCGGGGACAGTGGCTGCTGCTAGAAAGCTGCAAGCGTCTTGCTGCATTCGGGTTTTAAGTGTGCTTTGTATTAGCATTCAATTGGTTTGTACATGGTGCTGTGGTGGTAGGTTAGATTAGTAACTAGTGAAGTCGAATGTGAGATTCAATGTCGCAGTGCGGTCGTGCACTTGCTGCTCGAGACCGAAATATGACATTTCCTCTGGTTCCATCGATATGGATTTATGTTGGGAAAGTTTCATGTGTGCGATCTAAGTTGGGGTTAGAGAAATACGCGGTTAAAATCATTCCTATCAACTTCTGTCTTTGGGGGGTCATTTGATATTGTATAATGCTTCTGTGATTGCGATCGCTGTCTCATGAGACAGAGAGTGCGCATCGCGATTTGAGTTGCCGGCTTTCGACTAGACGCTCCAGTGTAATTTCCACGTATTTTAATGTGACATTTCAGAGTTATCTTTACCAATGAAAGTTAGGTGCCTTTCTCTGTGAAATTGAGAACATGTCTTTCTTACCTCTGACGATCCGTTAGATGGAACGGGCTGTGGGCTGAATTGCTTCCAAGGCCTAAGTGACCTCACGCTAATTAATAAGGCTGACAACTCTTAACATGTTAAATTAGCGTTACTAAATGCAACGAGTATTATTGTTTGTTCCGCTGTCGGTATAAAAAAAATTCAATGGTTTGCGGGGTGCGGCGAGTTTATCCGAGATTCATTTCGTAATGGGATTTCTTCATGTGTCAACTATTCGGTTTGTAATGGGATTTCCTTCATATGTCAACTAATCAACGACGACCGTGTAAATTCCCATCGCCCCAATGGTGTGGACCTAATAAAAAATTCAGTGCTGCACAACTTGTAAGCCGCAGTTGCCTTTGCATCTGCATCGTGGATCTCATCTCATTGCTCAGCATCCTGTGGTCAAGAACGTAATTCGAGCCTTGTTGATGTTTAGGGCTCGCCCGGAATTCCGGGATCTACGATCTCTTCGAGTCTTCACTCAAAAACTTCTGCTTTAGCATTTGAGATGTGTTAAGAGCCAAGTAAAATTCTGGCCTGGTGACCTTTGAATAGGGCGATGAGCTTGCTATCTCTTCAATTTTTTGAATTGGAAAAATATTATATACTTTCTTTTTCATAAAAGAAAGATATCGGGGGCTTCCAGATTCTTCCATTAGGCGATTACACAGCAAAGAATCCGGACAACGTGTGGCTCCAATCGACGGGGCATTCCACACGCTCCAAGTCACCACCAATCCGAGAGAGTCAACGAACCCCTCCACCTTCCAGATTCTTCCATTCACCTAAAGTGTAATAGACATGATCACCGAAATTCACCGTGCATTGCGGAAAAAGCTCGGTTTCGCATTTGAACACCGGAAAGGATCGGCAAAATCGGTTTCCATTTCTATCGGCATCATGATCAGGGGAAATTTCGTCTGGTCGGATCGTCAGGTGGGGGTTGGAGGAACCATATACGGAGCAAATTAAAAGGTGTAAATTGATACCAGCTCCTCAGAGTTCTCGAATGGACATTTGCTCATTCACTTCGAGTGTAAACACAGATCCCATATGCACCTGTGACTTACTAATTAAGGGATAGTTCTCTAAAAAATAATCTTAAATTTATGACATGCGACTAATTCAGTCATTAAGTTTTTCAATTTCGTCGATTTAGTTTTGAAATTTTTTAGCGACTTGCTAATTCAGTTTTGCGATCAGTTTTACCATCTTTGATTGATTGAAGAGTTGCTTCACCTGCCAATGGCAGGCGAGAGGAGAGGAGCCAATGATAACAAGTTTGGTACGGTGATTGAATCAAAATCACCATCAGTTTTATATCAATGATCAACTGCGCTCCAATCGAGCAGAATGGGAGGGGCTGTAAGCCCCTAACCCACCAAATCATTTTAGGCGGAAAAGTCAGCTTAGTATATAGGCTCTGTAATAATGGAGGAATAATCTAAGTTTAGTACTTGTTGTCTGCATTAACTTAATCATTGTCTGGCACACATGCCCCTAATAAACGAGACTCTTGCCTTATTGTGGCAAACAGATTCCCAGCAATCTTGCCCTAAAGTTCTCATTTCCATCCATCCATCCCGAATGATGGGCCCTGCTCACTTGCTAATTTCATCAAGAACTTATTTTCATTTCTCGAAATCTACGTGCATCCTTTAGTTCAATTAGTTTGGTGTGATGGTAAGAGTTGGTGAACTTTAGGGCTGTGCGTGTTGATAAATGATCCCGAATTTGCATTTGGGGTTGCTCGTTTATGTACATTGTAAGTATATTCGATACGATTGATCTCGAATGTGTAGGAGGATTAACTTGTGGGTGTCGAGGGGATTCGAGGATATGGAGGTGGCTCGGTGCTGCCGTGGCGCTCAAACTCCGGAGGTGAAGTCGTCGGAGGTGTCAGGGAAGATTGGCGGCGGCTGCTCTAGCATTGTGCTGGTCGAGAGAGGGGAGGGCAGGGATTAGAGAAAGAAGAAGGGTGAAAGATACGATAAAAGGGAGGTTAGGTTTTAACAACTCTTGTCGCGTGGTGCATATCCGATGGTTAAGATTACCAAAACCAATTCGATAACTAAGTGGGACATTTCCTATGTTCGAATATTTACCTACGCAAGTTGTAGTTATGCATCATAAGGAGAAACCGAGGCACACAAAATGCGACGAGACACCTCGATCACATATTTTAATAATATCACAGTCGCTTACGGAGAGCACGAAAAATTGCAAAAGAAAAACAGAGCAAAGAGCTATTTTTGCTCCTTTTGAAAAAGCACAAATCAGAAAAAAGAAGAAGAAAGTTTCGTGCTGATTATGAAACATCATATTCATAGCCAAATATAGATAAAGATATGCTGCAATCACTTTTTATTTCATTTGTGTACGATATACTTAAAAAATACCGAATATAATCCCAGCGATTATGACCTTTTCCCCACAAAAAAAAGCAGAGCCTCTTCTTCTTCTTCTTCTTCTTCTTCTTCTTCTCTCCATTATGACGCCTTGTCCTGGCATCGGAAACAAAATTTCTAAATTGCCTTGCGAACACGCGGGGACAGCGACATGAATGTTACAGAAATATATACAGAGAAAACATCATACGATCCCTTACCCCAAGAAAGTACATAAATTCGCTCTGCCTTTGTCGGTTTTTCTCATTCCTCTGTTTTCGTGGTGCTGGTGCAGGGCGACTCTGCCTCCCGTCAAAACTCGATCTTTTTCTCTGTTCTCTGTCTCCACATGAGACCGAAATGATGACTCTAACAGGCAAAGCGTCGATCGTCCCACTGTCATCGCAATCGAGCGTGGAGTGCTGCATGTGCGGCGACCACGGCTTGACCGATGAGCTTTTTCAGTGCAGGATCTGCCAGTTCAGATCTCAACACAGGTAACGCACGCTCGCTCGCTCGCCCCCATCCCCACGATAAACCCGGGAATCTGCGGCCGTTCGTTGCATTACCCTCACAATGTCTTCTTGTTTCGATGGCGGAATCGGTGCAGGTACTGCAGCAATCTCTACCCGAAGGCCGAGACCTACCGAGTCTGCAATTGGTGCCTCGGTCAGGACGGCCGAGACGAGGGCGGCCCCGTCGTCAAGACCCAGCAGCAGAACTCGTCGGATTCCAATTCGCCGGGCAAGAGCGGGGCCGAACCGGATAGCGACGGCAAGAGCAGCAGGAGGCTGAGGAGGGGCAGGATCGACGACGATCGCCAGCAGAGACCCCCTCCCCTGCATCTGCAAGCCTTGGGCGGCGGCAGGATCAAGAAGGAGAGATCCCCAGAGAGGATCTCGTCCCCGACGACGCCGAACAGGAAGCGGATCATCACCAAGGGAGAGCTCGAGGAGAAGCTGAGGAGGACGAAATCGGAGGAGATTTCGCACGTGGTCCCGAGGCAGGGGTTCAGGAGCAAGGTCAGGCGGTACAAGCTCCTGGAGGAGGTCTCGAGCTGACGACGACGACGACGACGACGACGACGACGACGACGAATCAAACAAGAACCAAGACGTACAGAAAAACCGCATATCGAGAATTTACTTGTGAATTGGTGTGTTAAAGATCGTTCCTTTCTTCCTTTTTCCCCTGTTTTTTTTTTCCTTCTTTCTGGGTACCAGTTTTGATCCAAAGACAAGAGGGACCGCAGGATTGTCTGCAAAGTTTTCGGTGTACAGAGGAACCCAGTTGGCGAATGAGAGAGATGAGACGTTGCTAGCGTTAATTGATCAGATCATGGCGATTGGGTGTTTAACTTGCGTTCTTTTTTTGTCTGCATCGGAAGTTTCCCCTGTAAATTGTCCAAAAAGAGAGTACGATGTTGCCGCCGTGTTGAGTGGGGGAGGAAGATGGAGATGCCTCACCTGTAATTTTAATGGTGGTGGTGGCGACTGGTGAGGAGGAATTTCTGCTTTTCTTCTTCTTCTTCCTTTTTCATCGATGGAAACGGGTCCCGCCATTGATGCATCAGATCAGCCTATTATCACCGTCGTTTTCCATCATCGTGAAGAACAACCTCGCTGTATTATGTTTTTCTGACCACCAATCGATCGCGTGGATCGGTTAATTGTTCTAGAAAGTTTATTTATTTATTTATTTTTTGGTCGGTTAGAAAGTTTATTTAGATGAGTGCTTTTTCTTTTCCATTAGAGAAATCTCATAAAGTTTGAAAGAGAATTCAGATGTGCATTGTCCTCGGTGACATGCGTAACTAATAATTTGAAATTGAATATTTTTTTTGGATTGACTGTGTTTCATGCGTGAAGTGGATCATCCATTAATAAGATTCTTATCCTTCATTACAAACTTAGAGAGGGTTATATACATAATGATAATGAAATGCCCGCATCTCTCCATGTTTCAAGCTCATCGTAATTGTTGTTAATCATTCGAATCCTAAATAAATATAAATTTCAAAATTAATAATTGTGATCACCATGATTCATGGACCTATCATGTCACGTTATTGATGTTGTATCCTATTGAAACATGAGTATTCAAAATACGACACAAATAATAAACACGTCAAATTACCTTAGCGCAAACACTACACGACTAATTTGATTATGATACATGTCTCGTGTTAGATGTCGACACAACATCTTGTTTAAAAATATATGATTGTACCATAACCCTTCTATAAATTATGAGTAGATATCACTTCATATTACTTCTAAATTGTATTATCAACTCCTGTAAGATGCCTTTTTTTTTTTATCATATCATCCAACACACAAATTCGTTTATGTCAAATCCGAACCAGTTTAATTGCTTGTCGTGTTGTGCTAACGAGTTGTGTCAAAAATTGCTTTTGCTTTTGCTTTTTTTATTTTTATTTTATTTTTTAACAAGAGTTTTGCACAAACAAACTTGCCCAAAATCAAATAAGAAATGTAGTTCGAAGTCAACTGCGACTATACGTGTACCTACAAGCTACGAAACCTTTTCTTATTCTAGATTGAAAAGAAAATTTATTTTACTCTTGAAAATATGGAATAAGCACAATATTTTTCAAAAAAAAAAAATATAATTAGTTAGTCTAATTTAAGCTTAAATTTTTTTATGAGCAATCTAATACAATTGTTAATTTTTCAACCAAAACTGTTTGTTAAGTAGGGTTGAGCATGATTCTAAAAGAGAACCTACAACCTGAGAATTAAATTGGTAGGAAGCTGTTCGGTTTTTGTTCAAAGATATGTAGGGTAGGTTTCAAGTTCTAAAAATTGGAAAACTTGTTTCAATGGATAGGTTGGAATCTAAAACTTGAAATTTGTAATCTAGAACTTGAAATAAGTTTTTGTGCTTTTCTTTTCTATATTTTCGTGCGATCCTACGATATTTCATGACATTCAACGATGAATGTATAAGTTAAATCATTAGTTTGAACTTCCATTTTATGATTAAGACTTTAACTGTAGTAATGCTTTTTAATTTTTCTTGTGTTTAAATATAAATTATGGTCAGTGAATTGAAACAACAAGTGGTGGTTATTAAATGTGATAATTCACTACAATCGTTCAATTAATAATAAAATGAAACTCGAGTAGGTCCTAGAACTAACTTTGGAACCTATAATAGAGTAGGTTATAGGTTCCTAATTATGTAGGGTAGGTTTCAAGTTTCATAAAATGAGGGACTTGTTCTAACAGGCAAGTTCTAGGTTGTAAGTAGAATTTGTGTAGAACCTAGAATCGCTCACCCCTATTGTTAAGTTCGATAGAAATCTCCTATCGTGTCATGCCACATTCCAATGCATATAATTTCCATCAAATTTAACATAATAATTTAATTGAAAACATATTAAAAGTACTATCACTTAAATCGTCGGTTGAAAATCTCTATAACAATCTTTATAATGCACACTAAGTTTTAGGACTCTTGGTGTGTCGCATTGTGACTAAAGTCAAAAGACCAGGTTAATGGAACCCCATAATTTTGCTTAATATGCTAACTGAGAAATTGATGCCCTTTTAATGTAAACCGGCAAGACAAATAGATGGATCAGCACGTTCTTGATGATCAACCTGCCTTATTAAGTTGATATTTAGGTTAGGTAGGGCTTTTACATAAGAAGAAAAAACCTAATTGATAAGCTCAATTAGCTGTTGATGATAATGTTCTTATCATGACCGCCCTCAAACCCTAATTTTATCCTATCCTCCTTATTAAATTTGAGGATTGGCGTGCAAACCCTTTTTCCTCCGGCACTAATCGCGAGAGAATCTTCCTTTATTTTTCCCTACATAAAGAAGAGAAAGAAATCGACATAAATCAATTCTCTTCGCCGAGATTCTAAAATATCTCTTGACCTGGAGAGATTCAACCCCAATGCAAGATCAAATTGAGTAATGAAGGAAGTGACAGAAGGCCCTTTTTTCTATTATTTATCAAATTCAATGCGAATATATAATGCATAATGTACGATCTGATTAGGCGTGAATGATGAATCAAACCTCGCGGAGTACTCTTTCTAATCCCGCAAGGCACGACAGGGTTTGCATCTGGAGCACTCCAAGCTGCGAAAGTCATGGAGATCCCCCATAGGAAAACTGACCAGGTCGAGTGCCAAAAGGTGCTGATTAGCAGAGGTAATTGAGTCTAGGATGAGCATCAAGAATTATCCACTAAGGACGTGTTTTGAAAAATTAAAATCGGAATTCGCCAATTAATTTCATGAATCCGTTCAAGAACCAGTCAAAATGTCCCCACTTTGAAAGAGAAGTGAGAATTGAGAGTGAGTGACAAAGTCAGAGGCCGGAGGTAAATGAAAGCAAGAGTGACGAGGGAGCAACGAGGCCAGTGGCAATTTAGAGCGAGAATGAGAAAAGGATTGACAAGGCCATAGGCCACCTAGAGTGAGAGCGAGAGAGGGAGGTGAGGTCGCAAGATGAGTGACGCCAAAGACGGAGAGAGGCAAAGAGGAAACTTAGTTTTTGATACGAAAAGTTAAAACTTCAAAATTAAGAATATATATGTATATACACACACATGTTTGGTTTGTATGGACGGTTCCATGCGTAGAATTAGGAACTAGATCAAAATTTGCCAGCTCTAGTAAATTGGAACTAGAATTGAGCCAATCCTCATGAGAACATTGTTTCTAGCCAATCTGGTTCGATGTTGGGTCGTATCCAATTCTTTTGTACACACTTACAAATTAGATGCGTTTCGGGCTGCGATTGCGAACTAGCCATTCGCATTTTTGTGTAGTGAATTATTATTTTTTGTATTTATTTATTTAAGTTTTAATTTGTAGACTATGTTTATTTCATAAAAAATGAATAATTTGATAAAATATTTTACTAAAAAATGATCGCTTGTTTTAATTGAATAAAATTAGTCAATGAAAAAATTTCTTATTATTAACAATGGTTTTTGTCAAAAGATTTTTCAAAATGTTGATAATATTTTTTTTTTATTCATTTTTTTAAAGTGGTACAAATTATTATTTTTGAAAAACCATTCATTTCTTCATGAAACAAATAATGCCGTAAACTCTTTAGCAATTACTTTCTACTAAGAAATGTTTGAATCGAACGGCCAAGGATATTTCACTTTTTTCTCGAATCAGATCCCCTAACCATGCTGTTGTATTGGGTCGGGTTTGCTTGATACTGAATGAAATTATGCTAACTGAGTTAAGGCTGTAGGACTTTAGAGATCCCTGGCCCAAATTCATCGAGATTGCATCTCTAGTTCTGCTGGGTCGGACGGTCAAATCCTAGGAGTCGTAGCATTTGATCTTCTAAGTCAACCCAAGTTGGAGAATGCTCATACCGGATTGGCACTTTTCGAGCGAGCCATGTCGACGGGCGACCCATTTCAGATATACCTCTCGTGAAGTCGGTCTAGAGCTTAATGATTTGTGGTTCGATCGAGACGATCCAATGCGGGGACGAGGCAACACCGGACTTGGCGGCTATGCTAGTCACCCTCTCTCGTGCTTTTTTTTTTTTTTTTTTTTTTTCCTCTCTACAATAAAAGAACTAATACGGCTTGATCAGGGAGAATTTTTTTTGGCGTGTGAACAGAGGCTTCTGGAGGCACGGAGTAAAATCGCCTTACGTCCTTGATTGTGGGGACGAGACTTTCCTTTTTCAGCTGCTGCTGTGGAAAGTGAGGGACTTTGATGGGCCTTGGCCTTCACGTTTTGAGAGGATGCAGTAATGAAGAAGGCTTTTGTGCAAAAAAGTTAAGGCACGTATTGAATTAGATTGCTTCTTTTGCTGGGACTAGGCCCGCGTTACATCGATCTCAACATAAGGGGCCCCGGGAGCTGGAATTCTAGCATTAATCATCATTAGTGTTCTTTCTTTATCTTAGTATGAACTTTCGATCACACTCCCAGCACGTTGCGGCTAACGTGACTATCCAATTCTTTCAATTTTTTTTAAGCAAGTGGAAACGTGTAATGACAAATCAGTACACTATAATTTCAATCAACGCACATAGAAATATAGAACCGGACACTTTCATTTCTTTATTTATATATTGTAAACGACCTGGATCGGTACATAAGGGATTAAAATGTTCCTTCTCTTGGCCATATCCAAAATTCTGTCTAAAATACTGCCTCGACCATCCTAGTGTTTATTTACACGGTTGCCAACATAACAAGTCCTGGTCTCGCCAAAAATGCCACCCTCGTCCTCGGGCCCTCATCTTACTTGACCTTGCTCTCTCTATCGTCATCGCCGTCTGGGAGTGGGAGTGGCCCCACCGTACACCCATGGATCCAAGCATGGAAGGTGACAACCCAATCAGCACTCGGCCTAATGGGAGGCCAACCGACAGTCAAGATCGCAATGATCTGAATAAATGTGACCTTTGGGAAGTCGGAGTCATGATCTATCGAGACACCGTAGAGGATCATGGAGGACTCGGGTAGCAGAGGCATATCTACAGGTTTAAAAAAAATGATAATCCACTAAGGGTGAGCATGACACTCAGCAAGCAAAAGCCTACTAGACTATACTATGTGAATCTACCACTAACCGTTCGATGGAATCCCAAATATAAAATATATGAAATCGAAATAATTCAATTTACAGCAGCTTTAAAAGAAATTCATGAAAACAATATATTAAGAAGTAAATGGACATTTGGGAAATTCAAAACTTATATTTAGTCTAGGTTTAGCTGCCATGAAGGGAATTGTGTTGCACCCCTTCAGGCATCTCGCACTCCAACTGGCATTGTGAGGACTTTCGGGGGCCCTTATTACATCCCCCAGGCATTCGGAGGGTGCCGGGTTACATTCCTCCAAGCATCTTGCATCCCAACTAGCATTGCAAGGACTTTCGGGGGCCTTATTACATCCTCCAAGTATCCGGAGGGCATCATGTTACACCCCTCCAAGCATCCCAACACTCGGGACATTGTCGTCCCAAGGATCGAAGGCATTCATCAAATTCATATCATGGTGTAGCGATTCAATAATTCAATCGAAAACATTTTTCGTATTGCCAATGCCAAATTAAAATACTTTTAGAAATAAGGTACTGAAACCAAGAACCAAGATACGAGTCGTGGCACTATCATTTTGGGAACTTTTTACCTCTCATGAAATTGAATCATTAAGCAAAAGAAACCCACAAAAGAAAAATTCACCAGGAAAATAAGTAAAAAGAGAAAACCAAAGTAAAGCTATTGAGTAAGCCCTTATCAAGAATATAGACCGATGGTTCACACCTCATACTCCAAGCACATCGTCAACCCAAAATCGCAAATCCTAAACCATAACCCAATCACTTCGGTCGAGTGGCCCTCGTTTGAACTAGCAGTTGAGAATCTAAGTTTACTATAATGAGTACCAAAATTGATTGACCCGGCTAAACTAGTTGCAGCGCAATCGCCCATCATCACATGAATTGCGACAAAACTAACCCCGACCCTCAAATATGAAGGAATACGTCTTATTGAGCAATGATGGAATTCACATAATATAGAATAGTCAATGTCTAGTTGCCTCAATGCTAGTTGATGGCGGCTAAGATGGCGGAATGGCAGGCGACGCGAGCTACACAATGTCGGGCCGACAGAATGAGGGCTATTCGTGGTCATGGCGTGACGAAATGAGGGCCTGTGATGCTGTGGTTCGGGAATGAATAAGAAGAAAATCAGTGAGGGTTTTTGCTGAAGATCTAACGAAATGGGTGAAAGGCCGGTTTTATACCCACTTTCTGCCGCCTTTGGAAGTCTCCCTTGGTCAACATTCCTTACCGTGACTACCTAAGGAGGCGGCACTTGGGCCTGAATGTGGACTTTGGATGGAAATCCTCATGCATCTTCTTGACAGCTTGCAAAAAATTACAAGTACGCGGCTTGCTTTGGCTTAACCTTATGTGGTTAATTGCCAAGTTTTGTATGAGAGGCAGCTCGTGACTTTGGGTTTCAACGTGGTTAATGGTGGTGAATTTCAATTTACCAAGTTGATAGCTCAAAAATTGAGCAGCTGGTTTTGGGCTGGTCATTTTGGCCTTTTACCTCTCCATCGGCGTGATTCCCTTTTAGGCCCAAATATATCCACTTTAGCAAATTTCATGAAGAAGCAGCTGGGGTCCGGAGGGTATTCAACGCGTACTGTATTGGTGTCATGGCGGCAGTGGCTAGGCGATGTGGTGGATTGGTGCGACAGTGTCATGATATGGCGGTGAGCTTAATGATACAGTGTCGACAACTTCGCATCCTAAAAGTGCTTGGTTTTACTAAGCGAGGATTCGGATGTCACAAATCTTCCTCTTTTAAGAAATTTCTTCCTCAAAATTGAGCATCCTTTACATCTCATTGAAAAGATGGGGATACTCTTGCCTCATTTCCTCCTCGCTTTCCCACATGGCCTCTTCTACGTTGTGGTGTCACCACAAGACCTTGACTAATGGGATTACCTTCGTTCGGAGGACTTGCTTTTTTCAATCCAGTGCTCACATCGGCTCTTCCACTTATTTCACTTTTTCATCCACTTCGATAATTTCGTGATCCAGTCTATGGGCAGAGTCGGGATGATACTTCTTCGACATCGACACATGGAAGACATCATATAGATTCGACAACTTAGGAGGCAATGCTAAATTGCTAATCGATAGACCAAATCCCCTATCTTTTCAAGGATTTCGAAGGGTCAAATAAATCTTGAGCTCAACTTACATTTCTTTCCGAATCTTGATACGCCCTTCATTGATGATAACTTTAGGAATACGTGATCTTCCACATTAAATTCCAGAAGTCTTCTATGCTTATTTGCATAACTTTTTTGTCAACTCTGAGCCGTCTTGAGTCGATTCCTAATGGTTCCCATTGTATCCAAAGTAGCTTGTACCAACTTTGATCCTGTTAGTTTTTTCTTGCCCATCTCATTCCAACATATGAGAGTCCTACAAATCCTTCCGTATAGTGCTTCAAATGGGGCCATATCAATGCTTTGCTAGAAACTATTATTGTATGCGAATTCTACTAGGTGCAGCTTCTCATTCCAGTTTCCTTTAAAATCAATTACGTAGGCTCTTAACATATCTTCTAACACTTGGATTTCTCTTTCTGTGTGTTTGTTTGCGGATGAAAAGTAGTATTAATATGAAGTTTGGTCCCTAATGCAGTCTGAAGACCCCACTATAAATTTGATGTAAATCTCGAGTCTCGATCTGAAGTGATAGTTACATGAACACCATGTAGGCGAACTATATGCCTCACATAGATCTCTGCATATTGGTCCATCGGATAATTCATATGTATTGCTAAGAAATTTGGTGGATTTAGTTAGGCGATCTACTATTACCTAGATAGAATCGTGGCCGTTTGATGTCCTTGGCACCCCTTACAAGAAATATATCGTTATGTGCTCCCATTTCCATTTCGGTATATCCAATGGTCTTAGCATTCCTATGGGCTTACGATGTTCTACCTTCATTTGTTGGTAGGTCAAGAACTATGATACGTGCTTAGCAATGTTTGCCTTCATACCGTTTCATCAATATTATTGATGCAAATTTCAATACATCTTTGTATTTCCAGGGTACTATAATTACTTCTATGTACTTCTGATAAAATTTCCTTTCTCATTTCCTTATTACTGGGGACACATAGTCGTCCTTGATATTTTACCATTCCATCCTAAAAAATTTGGAACTCCGGTCTTTTTCTCGATAATACTTCTAGAAACTTTATGATTTCCAAGTTAGATTGTTGTAGCGTTCTAATTTTTTGAATAATTTCTAGATCAATTCTCAGTGCAGTCAGTACACTGGTAAGACGGTCTACTTCTAACTTAAACTCCAGATTTGCTATTGTTTCTAGCAAGTTCCATTCTCTTGCCCTTATACTTGCCATATCCATTGCCGACTTATGACCGAGAGCATCTGCTACCTTGTTTGCCTTCCCTGGATGATACAGTATTTCATAGTCATAATTATTCAGTAGTTCCATCTATCTTATTTGTCTCATATTTAATTCGTTTTGAGAGAATAGATATTTCAGACTCTTATGATCCGTATAAATTTCAAAATTTTCCCCATATGGATAATGTCTCTATACCTTCAGTCCAAAAATTATTGCCTGCTAATTCTAGGTCATGAGTTGGGTAGTTCAATTCATAAGGTTTTGATTGTCTCAATGCATAAGTTATGACCTTTCCATGCTACATCAAGACACATCTCAACCCTTTATGGGAGGCATCGCTATATACCGTGAATTCATCAAATCTAGAAAGAATAGCTTGTATCAAAACCGTGATCAATCTTTTCTTGAGTTCTTGGAAGCTTCTTTCACATTCATCACTCCATTCATATTTAATATTTTTCCTAATCAATTGGGTCAACGGGCCTGCAAGTTGTGAGAATCTTTCTATAAACCTCCGATAGTATCCTACAAGTCCCAAGAAACTTCGTATTTCTATTGAGGTTGTTGGTCTTGGCCAATTTACTACAATCTCAACCTTTGTTGGATCCACCGAGATTCCTTCTCCCGAATGCCACATGGCTTAGAAATACTACCCGGTCTAACTAGAATTCACACTTGCTAAATTTGATGTACAATTTATGGTCTCTAAAGGTCTGCAGCATCATTCTCAAGTGTTGTTCGTGTTCCTTTGGCTCCTTTGAATATATCAGGATATCGTCAAAAAAGACATTCATAAATTGATCCAAGTAGGGTTTGAATACCTTATTCATTAGGTCTATGAATGCAGCTGGGGCGTTTGTCAACCCAAATGGCATAATTAGGGACTCGTAGTGTCCATAACGAGTCCTGAAAGCAATTTTAGGGATGTCATTTTTAATTCTCAACTGATGGTACCTTGACTTTAAGTCTATCTTAGAAAAAACTGAACTTCTCTTCAATTGATCGAATAGATCGTTAATTCTAGGCAACAGGTACTTATTCTTGATTGTCACTTAATTTAGTTGCCTATAGTTAATGCAAAGGCGCATTGACCCATCCTTTTTTACAAACAGGACTGGTGCACCCAATGGGGACGCGCTTAGCCTAATAAATTCCTTATCAAGTAATTCTTGCAATTGTACTTTCAATTCCTTTAGTTCCGCTAAAGCCATTCTATACGAGGCTTTTTATATTGGTTTAGGTCCAGGCACCAATTCGATTACGAATTTGATTTCCCATTCCGGTGGCAGTCCCGGTAACTCTTCGAGAAATACAACCGGAAATTCTTGAACCACTTGAATTTCATCTAATTTGGCTTCTTCCTTAGTATGGTCCTTTACTACTACCACGTACCCTTGACACCTTTTCTCAAGAAGTGCATGTGCCTCTACTACCAAAATAAGGGCCAATGAGGAGTTTCTCTGATCTCCGTAGAATTCAAAACTAGGCTTGTTGGGTGGGTTGAATTGAATCATCTTTCCATAACAGTCCATCCTAGCTTGTTGTTTATGGAGCCAATCCATTCCTATGATGGCGTCAAAGTCATACATGACCATCACTACTAGGTCTATTTCCTGATTTTGTCCACCTATAGATATTTCGCATTTCTCGCAAACTAATGTAGACAACGCCGCATCTTTCAGCAATGTAGAAATACTAAGAGGCATATTGAGGGGTTTGGTTTCTATCTCACCCAATCGTCTATATCTTTCAAACACAAAAGAATGCATGGCACCCATGTCAAATAACGCATGAGCCTTTTTGTCATTTAAAGAAATCGTACATGAGATAACTTCCTTGGAAGTTTCTGCCTCCTCTTGAGTGACTGCGTACACCTGTCCTTATGCTGGTGGCCTCTTTGGATTTCCTTGTGGAGGTGTTCTGCCTGTATGTTGTTGCATATGTTGCGTTGGATCAACGTTCGATTGTGGTCCCACTTGTGGATAGTCCCTTCTAAAGTGACCCTTCTGCCCCCATCTAAAACACTTCTAGTGATTTGGGCAGGGTCCTGGCCCATGTTGTTTACCACACCTTCGACATGGATTGTTTCAAAATGACATCCTACCTGTGGCATAACCATTCCTAGTCCTTCCATAATTTCAAAATTCTGCTTCTTTTTAAGATCTCAAGGTAGCTCTCGGGATGGATAGGGTCTTTTACGATGTCGAGTGTCACTTAGTGCCATTTGTCGTCCTGGTTCTATTCGTTCCTTGCTCTCCATCTGTTCTCTTATTACTCTTGTTCTACAAGCTAGGCCTATTCATAAATTTCATTATAATCCTTTATATTCAGGGGCACCTAGTTGCTTCTTGATATCCATTCTCAGGCCCTTTAGAATATCTTAGCTTTTTCCTTTTGGTCCTCTACCGGTTTATGAGCATTCCTGGACAATTTAGAAAATTTTGCTTCGCATTGGTCTATAGCCAACTCCTTTTGTTCTAGTTGGACAAATTATGTTATCTTCCTATCCTTGGCACAGTTAGAGAAATACTTTCTGTTGAAAGCCTTGACAAATTCATCCCATGTTCATACAGTACCAAGGGGGAAGATCGTGTTTCTAGAGGCCCTTCACCAATGTCTGGCATTTCCTTCCGGTTGGTACTCTGCCAGGGTTACCTTCTCTGTGTCACTGCAATTCAGCAGCCGAAAGACCCTCTCAATCCCATCAATCCATTTTTCCGTCTCTTCAAGACTCCCCATTCCAGTAAACTTGGATGGCTTCAATTTTAGAAATTGCTCCACCAATTCTTGAGTACAACGTTCCACTCCAGGTTGCTAGTGGGCTTGTCTTTCCATTAGACTCCCTTATTGGCAAACATCTACAGAATATCCTCCATCTAGGGTTCTGTCCTTAAAGCAATGGCTTCCATCCTCAATGGAGAAGAACTTCCTGATCGCACCATATTTCCCTGATATTACTGAGCATTTTCCACACGGACGATTAGTGACTTAGTGTCGCTAACTAACTAATGAGGAACGTGACATTCATACGTTACTAAGATCATATAAGTAACATATAAATGTTAATGGTACATATGGGTAACTCACAATCGTTATCAGCATCTTATGAGTAATAATTAGTCACCCGTTTTCCAAAGCAAATCAAACACATTCATTTAGTGCCTTATCGTGTGCGTTCATCATAACTCCGTCCACCATTAATACACCTTATTACTCTTGACAAACCTAAGCTCTGATACCACTCGAGCTGAGACACCCCTAGCACGTCACGACTAGCGTAACTATCCAATTCTTTCCATTTTTTTAAGCATGCAAAAAAGTGTAACAACAAATCAGTACACTATAATTTCAATCGATGCACGTAGAAATATAGAACTAGGTACTTTCATTTCTTTATTGATATATTGTAGACGACTTAGGTCGGTACATCAGGGATCAAAATGTTCCTTCTCCTGGCTATATCCAAAATTCCGTCTAAAATATTGCCTCGACCATCTTACTCTCTATTTACATGGCCGCCAACATAACAAGTCCTGGTCTCACAAAAATGCCACCCTTGTCCCCCAAGCCCTCATCCTACTCGACCTCGCTGTCTCCATTATCATCGCCGTTTGAGAGTGGGAGTGGCCCTATCGTACGTGTACCGATTCACGCATAAAGGGCAACAACTCAATCAGCAACGGGCCCGATGGAGGCCAGCATCAATAGTCAGGATCGCGGTGATCCAAATGAATGTGACCTCCAGGAAGTTGGGGTCATCTTGCTCCATTTGGTTCCACGTGAGATCTATTGGGACACCGTAGAGGATCATGGAGGACTTGGGTTGCAGAGGCAAATCCAGAGATTCTTTGAAAAGAAAATGATAATTCACCAAGAGTGAGCACGATTTTCAACAAGTAAAAGCTTACTAGATTATACTACATGAATCTACTACTACCCGCTTGATGGAATCCCAAAACATAAAATATACATAATCAAAATAATTCAATTTGTAGTGACTTTAGAAGAAATTCATGGAAACAGTATACCGGGAAGTAAATGGACATTTGGGAACTTCAAAACTTGTATTTAGTCTAGGTTCAACTGCCATTATCTTCCGAAGGGAACCGTGTTGCGCCCCTTCATGCATCTCGCACCCCAACTGGCATCGCGAGGATTTCTAGGGACCCTTGTTATATCCCCCAGGCATTTGGAGGGCGCCGTGTTACACCCTTCTAGGCATCTCGTATTTCAACTAGCATCGCGAGGACCTCTGGGGCCCCTTATTACATCCCCTAGGTATCCGGAAGGCACCATGTTACACCCCTCTAGGCATCTCGACACCCGAGGCATCGTCGTCTCAAGGATCGACGGCATCCATCAAATTCATATCATGGTGCAATGATTCAATAATGCAATCGAAAACATTTTTCGTATTGCCAATGCCAAATTAAAAAATTTCTAGAAATAAGGTACTGAAACCAAGAACCAAGATATGAGTTGTGGCACTATCATTTTGGGAACTATTTACCTCTCATGAAACCGAATCATTAAGCAAAAGAAACCCACAAAAGAAAAATTTACCAGGAAAACAAGTAAAAAGAGAAAACCAAAGTAAAGCAATTGAGTAAGCCCTTATCAAGAATACAGACCGATGGTTCACACCTCATATTCCGAGCACATTGTCAACCCAAAATCACAAATCCTAAACCATAACCCAATCACTTTAGTCTAGTGGCCCTCGTCCGAACTAGTGGTCGAGAATTGAACTTTACTGTAAAGACCACAAAAATTGATTGACCTAGCCAAACTAGTTGCAGCACAGCCGCCCATCATCACACGAATTGCAACAAAACTAACCCTAACCCTCAAATCTGAAGGAATACGTCTCATCAAGCAATGACGGAATTCACATATTATAGAATAGTTGACGTCTACTTGCCTCAATGCTTGTCGATGGCGGCTAAGATGGCGGGATGGCGGGCGACGAGAGCTATACGATGTTAGGCTAGCAGAATGAGGGTTGTTCGTGGTTGTGGCGTGACAAAATGAGGGGCTGTGATGCTCTGGTTAGGGAATGAAGAAGAAGAAAATTGGTGAGGGTTTTTGCTGAAGATCGAACGAAATGGGTGAAGGGCTAGTTTTATACCCACTTTCTGCCGCCTTTGGAAGTCTCCCTTGGTCAACATTCCTTATCGTGACTGCTTAAGGAGGCAGAACTTGGGGTTGAACGTGGACTTTGGATGGAAATCCTCATGCATCTTCTTGACAGCTTGTCAAAAATTACAAGTACGTGGCTTGTTTTGGCTTAACTTTTTTTAGTTAATTGCCAAGTTTTGTATGAGAGGCAGCTGTCGACTTTGGGGTTCAATGTGGCTAATGGTGGTGAATTTCAGTTTACCAAGTTTTTTTTTTTTTGACAGGTTCAGTTTACCAAGTTGACAGCTCAAAAAATGAGCAGCTGGTTTTGGGTTGGTCATTTTGACCTTTTACATCTTCATGGGCGTGATTCCCTTTTGGGCTCAAATGAATCCACTTTGGCAAGTGAAGAAGCGGCTAGGATCCGGAGGGTATTCGGCGCGCACCGTAGTGGTGCCACGGCGGCAGTGGCTAGGCGATGTGGTGGATTGGTGCAATAGTGTCATGATACGGTGGTGAGCTAAGTGATACAATGATGATGGCTTGGTATCCTAAGAGGGCTCAATTTTACTAAGCGAGGAACCAAATGTCACTTTCAGGCATGAAGCCCAGAGATATCAGCGAGACTAAGCTCACATGCTCAAGGGACAGAGGCAATGCGTATATAGAGGCCCGAGACGCGCCGAAAGAGGAGATCTAGATGACCTCACATTTGGTAAAACCAGGCATACATATACAACAGCCTTGGCATCATTAGTGGCGTAATGGTCTAGCTAATCTGGGATCTTTCCAATGCTCATACCACCTAAATATTTCTCAACGAAATTGACGACCTCGAACAGGCCATCCAGGAGAAACGTCAAGCGGGCTCAGTTTGGCCCGATGGATCCGGAAAACATCATCCGAGCCTGTGCAAGTCACAGGTTAGAAAATCAAGCTTGTCCCAAACCTTCCAATTCTAATTTTCTTGACATGGAAGAAGAACACGAAAGAGGCCATCAGCCCTATAGTCACTTTCACGCGACAATTTGACATCACCATTAGGGCACGTGCGTACAGTCCTTTCGATTCAATAAACTCATGAAACACTCGACACGTCTCAAGCTTGAATTTGGCAAACTGGATCTCTCTCATCCTCCCCCGGCCCGGACGATGAGTTGTCATCGGGGACGACCTTTTTCGTCGTCCTTAAAGAAGCGAGAGATGGGATTCCATAAATGGGGACAGCTGAACCAGATAGGCCTGAACTCGTCTCCTTCATTTTCCCCTCTTTCTTTTTCGTTGCCTTGAATCGTCCGTTGGACTCCTGGATCCGGGGTGTCAGGAGATGGCCTGACAGCATTAATTTCTCTGAGCTGACGGTTGATCCCGCAGTTATGTTGGCTGTTGGGTGGGACGGTCCGTCCATCGGCCCCATTTTGCTGGAGATAAATTTAATGACCCTTCACCTGCATTTCCTTCTGTGCCCCATCCTTTTTCCTGAATTGAAATTGATTGCAACAGCAGTTGCTGCAGGTGGATTCATCTGCAGTTACGTTTAAGCTCTGAATTGGCACGAATAACATGAATTGTGATACGTCGGGCGAGCGCTTTCTCTCGAACTGAAGGAATTTGCGGGCGACGGCGGAGCTCATCGACCCGAGAGTCGAGGTCGAAGAAGAGCGAGCAAGTCGACGGAGCTTGTCTTCTGTTGATGACATTTCGACCAAGTCCGTGCCAACGTAACTCCCTCAATGTTTCGTCTCTGAATCCGACATGCTATTTTACCGCTCCATTCCAAAGACAAAAGGGGCTTTTTTTTCCCCTTTCGTGTTAGTAGATTTCTGAAAGTGTTTGTAAACAATGGGAAATTGACTGTAAAACAGATTAGAGGTCGCTTGATTTTCCCGATAACTTGTTGGTAATTTATCGACAAATTTATGGAACTCTCGACTCTTTGACCGTTGGAAATTACCAATTTTTATGCCTTTTATCGGCTGTTACTTGCTTCTTTTTTTTTTTAACAAGCATTTATTTCATTTCTTTAATTCATCAACTCTGTCGCATACCAAATTTTATCTGTCTTTTTCGTTAAATTTTTTATGAATTTAGTAATCTTTATTGTGTGACTTTGCAGCCTTTCTCTCAATAAATTACTAACTTATTTTGATTTACTAGACTCATATTCGAGTTGCTCACCGACATTTATTTTATTTCTCTAAAGTCACATATTTTCCTTACTTGCCACCTTTTGGATGTTATCAACTATTTGTAGAGATTACCAACATTAATTAAAGTGATAATCAACTTAACTTGTCTCTATGTTACCTAACTCTTAGTTTGAGCTAGTTACTACTATTTCTTTTTCGTAAATGCCCGACCTCCCTTGTGTTAACCCACTTCTATTTGCATCTTTTTACCAACTCCTTAAATCTACCAAGCTATTATCTTATCGATCCTCCCATGTGATTTACCAATTTTCTCTTCGATCAAGTCACCAACTGATCTTGTGTTATAAACTCTAATTCAAGTTGTTAATCGATGTTTACGATCTTTTAAAAACTCAACAATCCCTATTGAGTTACTACTTTCCTTCGTCTTGCCGGCCAACCATATTTCACAAAGCTACTAAGTAATTTTGCGTTACTAGCTCTCATATGAGCTATAGCTACTAACTAATTCCTGTGCCCCCGAACTCAATTTCCCGGCCCGCACCGGAAGTTTCGAAATTAACCGGCAAAGGCAGCAATATTTCCCGTAACATTGGCCGGACAAATCGGTGCTTCGTATCGAATTTCAAGCTTTTGGGTGGCCATAGTCAAAGCAGGGGGAGGATGCAAGAGTCGAGAACATGGGCATGCTTATTTGGACCTATAAATTCTCCATCGTGCGGCATAATTGGTGGTGCCACCTCACGTGCAATCGCAATGATTCGCGATGACCGCCTCGTCCATCAGTTATCCATTGGAAAGACACTAAATCAAAGGCCATTCGAATCACGACAGGGGAGGGTCATACTGGATCACTTGCGAGTAGTTTTCCCTCAACATAGATACAGTGCATCTGTAGCAATAAGTTGTAGCATATTTTAGAAGGAAAATTGTCTTAAACTTTTCAGTTTAGTCCTCAATCTTTTGAAGATTTACCGATATAATATTTCTCCGGTAATTTTGGCCAAAAATCACTTACATGACAGTTTATTCAACACCATTCGTCTACTACTGTTGGTGATTTTTGTAATATATATACTTTTTATTTTTCTAGATTTTTTTTTCTTTCCTTCTTTCCTTTTTTTCCCTATTTCTCGGTGACCTTCACTGGCCATTGGTGAGGCCTCAATGACTTGACTGGCAAAGAGAAATAGGAAAAAAGAAAAAAGGAAAAAAAAAAAAGGAAAGAATAGAAATTTTTTTAAAAAATTCAAAGATCAGTCATATCAATGCAGCTCGTCAACACAAGCCATATCACATAGAATAGATAATATCCACGTTAGCAAATTGTCAAAAAGATTTTAGATTAAATCGATCAAATTAAAAAATCTTAAAATTAAATTGTTCGACATACTTTAAGCTAAGTTGATCAAATTGAAAATGATCAATAGATTCAAGACTCTTTTTAGCGTTCATTCCTAATTTAGGCCAATTCGTCAATTCCAAAAACATGTTTAGCGCATCGAAGGAATGTCCATCACATGATATGGATTTCGCCCTCACATTTCATCCCATATCTTATCGTTCCCGCACTCCGCAGCAGCCGAGATTACCAATTGAGAAAACCCCGCAGACCCAGCGAACACGGGACGAAGCTAAATCCGAGGATTCCCATCCCCCTCGTCCTCTTTTCGTTCCGACAATCAGTCGGCGATTTGAATTCCCGCACCCTCTTTCCATCGGCGGTGCATCCTAAACGGGTCCACCGCTGCAATCCGAACGCACTGTCGTCTGCCAGGAGGGAGGAAGTTCGATCGTGCAGTCTTTTTTCCGGAGGGACGACGTTTTGTGTTCTAGCTAAGATCAGCTGTCGGGCACTACGGCTCAGCTGTTAAAAAGGTGAATCGGCGACCTGTCAACAATTTCGCAGTGGTGTTTTTTCTCTCTTCCTTTATCGAAAAGCATGAGGCGATTCTTGCCTTCCGTCGACAGCAAGAATTAAAAAGGTATAAAGCGGCCCATGAAAATACGAGAAAGCTTCGAAAAAGAACCCTGACCCTTTACTAACCACCCCTTTTACTTCTGCGAATTTTGAATTTGGGTGCATCTTGCAAATAATTTAATTCGAGGGGTTTCGATCCTCGCCGAATCTTTCTTGCTAACTCTCAAATCAAAGGCGGATAAAATCGGTTTTGGTGAGATCTCTTTGAAATTGTGACGGTTTTTTTTTAGCTGTTCAAATGAGAAATACGACTTTTAGTTTTGGGCTCCTGATTGGATAAAGATAAAGCTAAAGGGCGTGGGGGGAAATCGACACGTCTTCAGATGCGGACCTCCCCCTCCCGTGGCCCCCGCCCTCTTTTATGACCTACTCCAAGAAATTCCATCAAATCCTGCCCGCCAATGCATGCCAAATAACATTAGAAAAATAACCAACGGAGCCGGTCATGCTAGAAAATTAATATGCAGTACGTATATTTGTTGAACTTACCTCGCCTTATTTAATTATTGCCTCGTGATATTCTATATGACTTCATCTGATTGGGGACTTTAATAACTAATTAGGAAATTTTTTTATAATATCCAATGCATCAATTTTGCTCGTAACATGCGCAACTAACATCTTGAAATTTTTGGTTTCGAGCATAATATATCTTATAAACGCCTCGAAATACTCGTAAATGGGACCATATATTATCCGCCAGTAGTAAAAAAAAAAATTTAAAAAATTTAAAAAGTCAAGAGCCGCACCCCGAATTTCCAAGCTTTTTGAATATTTTCATTTCACACATCTCTTTTTTCAAATCCCATCAACTTTGCAAAAAAAGAAAGAAATAATAATAATAATAAAAGAACAGCTTATATATCAAAGCTTTTTGCACCACACTTTTCTCTCAGAAGCCATGGCTTTTGCAGCTCCCCTCGCCGGTCTCGCCCGCTTCATCGCTTCCCCCTCCTGTCTCCGTCGCTCCTCGCCGTCTCCTCGCTCGGACCGTAAAGTCTCCGACCGTCGGGCGCCGCCGTCCCGCCATGGGCTATCTCTCCTGCAGCGGCGAGTCCGCCGTGGCCACGTGCGACCCCTACAACTGGGACTGCAAGAGGGCCGGGGCCGCCACCGCCACCGCCACCGCTGCAAAGCACAAGCCCAGCAAGCCCGCGAAGAAGAAGAAGATTCGCAAGTTCTCCTACTGTGATCTCGTGAAGGCCACCGATGGGTTCTCCGCCGAGAGCTTCCTCGGGAGAGGCAGCCACGGCAGCGTCTACCGCGCCGTCCTCGACGACGGCAAGCTCGTCGCCGCCGTCAAGAGGACCAAATTACCCTCGAGCGCATCGGCGGCGGCGATGACGACCAACCACAATCTCAATCTCATCTTCAACGACGGAAACAACAACAACAACAACGCGAGCCCGGCGGAGAACGAGATTGAGATCCTGTCCCGGGTGCACAGCCCGAGGCTCGTCAACCTCATCGGCTTCTGCGACGACGTGTCCGACGGCCTGCTCCATCTCGTCGTCGAGTTCATGCCGAACGGGTCGCTGTACGACCTGCTCCACCGGAGCTCCAGGCTGCCCGGATGGACGCGGCGGATCCGGTTCGCGCTCCAGGTGGCGAAGGCGGTCCTGTGCCTGCACTCGGCGGACCCGCCGGTGATCCACCGGGACATCAAGTCGTCCAACGTGCTGATCGACGGGGGTCGAACGCGAGGCTGGGCGACTTCGGGCTCGCTCTGAGGGGACGCGTGGAGGACGTACGGGCCAGGTGCACCCCCCCGGCGGGCACGTTAGGCTACCTCGACCCGGGCTATCTCCAGCCGTCCGATCTCAGCGCCAAGAGCGACGTGTTCAGCTTCGGGATTTTGCTGCTCGAGATCGTCAGCGGCAGGAACGCAATCGACGTCAACTTCAGCCCCCTTCCATAGTCGACTGGGCGGTGCCCCTGATCAGACGGCGCGCGTTCGACGCGATCTGGGACGACCGGATCGACCCGCCGGCGGACCCCGCGGCGGTGAGAAGCGTGGCGGCGCTGGCGGCGAGGTGCGTCAAGGGGAGCGCGCGGAGGCGGCCGGAGATGGCCGAGGTGGTGGAGGTGCTGAAAGAGGCGAGCCGGAGGGCCCGCGCGTGGAGGAGCTGGGGCTGGCGGAGGCCGGCGGGGCCGAGCGCTGCCGCCGACGCCTCGGCGGCGGGCGATGAGACGGCGAAGGCGATGAGGAGGCTCGGGAGCGGAAGGAGGAACAGCAAGGTATCCAGCGTCCCGACCGCAGAGTGCGGGAGCGAGGGATCCGTCGTCGCCAGCGTCGGCCACAAAACCGTCGCGGTCGGCTCGGGCGTGCCCGTGGTGCGGTCGAGGTCGGTGGGATCGTACGGCGAGATCTGGGCGACCAGCAGAAAGCCGCCGCCGCCGCAGCCGCCGCCGACCAATCATGGGTCGGCGGCGAAGCGGGCGGTGAGGGCGGGGCTGAGAAAGTCGAGGTCCATGGGGGTCATGCAGAGCCGCCGCGCCGGGTACCGCGATCTCCGGGGCAGCGACGACGAGGCGACGACCTCGCGCGACGGGGGAACCGAAGCCGACAGGGCTGTCGCCAAGGAAAGCGAGGGCTCCAACGAATCGGAGAGGAAGTTGCTCGAGAGGCCGCCCGCGCAGTTGTAAGAAAATAAAAGGAAAAAAAAAAACTCAAAGCCTTTGAAAAAGAAAATTACATTTTTAATTCAAAGAAATTACAAAAAATGGGGGGTTTTGGAGTTTCGACGTGTTTCATTTGGGGAATTCGTAGTTGGGCGATGATGAGAAATGCGATTTCAGTCTATGGAGGGAACCGAGATCATTCGAAAAGTCAAAGGAAGGAAGGAAGAAAATAAAAAATCAGCAAAAATTGGTTGTGGAGTTTGAATCAATTTATTGGTCTCTTGACTTGATGGTTTTTTTTTTTTTTCCAATCTATTACCCGAAAATTGTCAAATGATGGGGATGGATCGGGTGGATCCATCGACTTTGGCCCCCATGATTAATTCGCTTTCTATCTAACATCTCCAAATTAGCGGCTCTGTTTTTGACGTCATCGTCCCTTCCTCCTTTCTCCCCCCTCCCTTTTGGGGCATTAGATGCAAATGATTGGAATCAATCACGCAAAGCTTGAGCTAATGGCGATAGAGCGAAATGAAACGGACTGAGGTTATACAACGATATGGATTTTGAATTTTTGCGGCGGCGGTCATGGCGGCACCAACGATGACACGGAGGAGGTGATTACGGCGGCACACGTCACGTGGCTAGTCGACAACGTTAGCGCGACAATCCGGCAACAACATAACCTCTTCTTTGACGGTTTATACGGGTCGCTTCTTCTTGGGCTAGCTACTTTAGTTCTCCACCGTCCACAACGTCTTAGTGATGGGGACATTTTCGTGTGTGTTGGTGGTCTCGAAAGCATGGATTCAAATCTTTCTTTCCTTTTCTATTTTTTGGCTGGTAGAGTTTTGGCTATCATCGCACCTTGTCCGCATCTCATTAAATGCCTTTCTTTTGTTCTTCACCGTAAAGTTAGTTGGCATTTGATGAGGATGATAACGGAATGCAAAAGGTCACTGTACATATGATGCACCGACCCCAATTAAATTCACAGCAGATGAAGAATCTGATCCGGTCTGATCTTGAACAGTGCATTATCCAGAATTAGTATGAAAAAGGAATGGGGTGACACAAGTTTGCTCTGAAATCAACTATTACAACCTGCTTTCACTAGAAACTATCGAGACCTAAAAAGTTGGGTCTGGTTTACGTCTGGCTCGACTTTAGAAATGGACTTTGAAAGCCATACAAATACTGAAAGTCAAAATCTATTAGGAAAATGCAAATTGCATTTGATAAAAACTCATTTGTAGAGAAAATTTGGATAGCGTTTGGCAAAAAAAAAAAAAAATAAATTGCAAAGGGTGTTGGTTTAAAATTTTCTATTTTTTATTTAAAAGATAAAATTGTTTGCTACCAATGAAGGGCTCATACTATAGGCAAGCCTAGCAGTGGTTACGACCTTAGGGAGCTAGGCGATGAGGCCTAAAGTCGTCAAACCCCAGGTGACCCTCACCAAGGCAGAGTGACCCCAAGTGACAAGGCCTAAGCTCTTGCTGCCGATGTCATGCATCACTAATGTTGACAACCAATCACAAACCTAAAAATAGCGAGGGCAAGATGGGTATATGAGAAAGCTAGTGAGGGTAAAATGCAAAGAAAAATGTCTAGAAATAGCATTTTGTATAAAGTTGAAAGTTCAATGTGGGTCCTCGTTAGTTTTGGGCTTTTAACCTTCCTAATACTAGCTTTCATCTCAAAAGATTTGAAATTGGTTGCCAAACATCCTAAAATTTCTCAAGGCTTTCAAAATGCTAAACCAAATGCATCTTCAAGCCTTACACAACCCTTGATTTCAAGGAGATATTAGGAATTTGGTTCTGATAGGAATAATCAATGTGGCAACAGGAGGCTTGAACTCCAAAAAAAAAAAAAAGTAAAGGAGAATCCAGCCTTCTCACATTGAAAGTTTAGGGATGAAATACAAGGTTGTTTTGAGCTTTTGACTCGTCTTATCTTATATAGGCGGACCTCCCTATTATCAAGAGAGTGAGGCTACGCTGCTGCCATAACATGCATCACCCGTTTAACTCTCTCCTGTAAATCTAATTTGGAAACCCTTGCATGATCCCCAATGCTATCTCTCCTTTCTCTCTCTCTCTCTCTTAATCGTATTGTGGTTCAAATCAAACCCTAATGTAAGGGGCCGAATGGTTTGGGAAATGGGCCTAGTGCGGCACGTGCGGGCTTCTTAACCAACTAGAGGAAGCAGAAAAAGATTACTTGGGCCATCGGGAGACGAATGTTTTGCACTAACAGGACGCGGCCCAAAATGAAAAGAAAAAGGTCCGATTCATGAATCCAGCAAATTAGCCCATCATCGAGCCGAAAACGCAGGCTTCATTCTTTGACGTCTTTTGCGGCAATGGAGAGAACTTATGTCCTGTGGATTAGGATCGCGAGCAGGTCAAACTGGCTGTTGTGCGATACCGCCGGAGCTCCTTGCTACCGAGCCCGTCCATATAGACTTCGCTCTCTCAGGCCCGTCACCTGGCAGGCCAAGGACTTTTAAGCCCGGTACACAGTCCGGCCCACACATACCCACTTCATTGACCAAATTGTGAATAACCCGGGCAGTTTTGTGACTCGATCGTAGAGGTGATCATTGGGCCGGCAGTGTAACAGGCCCTCCTAGGTCCATTTAGGCCCAGTTGGTCCAAAAGGATAGAGACGCGTCCGAGCAAGCAATTCCCTCTTCTGGCATGGCCTGACCACCTTGGCCCGCTCGGGTCTGGTCAATTCTACGTAAGACTGTAGATTTTTTAATTATGGGCTGGTTTAGCCTCGCTCATCGATCAGGTCCAATGTCTACCGTCGAGCACCTAGGAGTGCGTTCAGTAATATATTTATTCTTGGAAATAATTTCTCTTTAGAAATAGTTGTTTTCTATTTTTATTTCCTGGAATTGATTATGAATAAAACAACGCATTTGGTAACTGTACAAAATTTCTATTCCTGAAGTAGAAAAATAACAATAATGCATTTGTTATAACTCATGAGTTTTTTTTGTACTGTAGCATTTCTTATAATTTGTTAATAATTTTTTGAGATTTTTCTTTTTTTCCTCTCTTCTTCTTCCTCCTCTAGCTTATTGCCGGGCGGCGGGGGCTGGGGGCATCCAGCAGCACGCAAGGGGTGGCAGATGGCGGGCGGAGAGACTCCAGTGACCACTTGGAAGAGAAAGAAGAAGAAATGCAAAAAAAAGAAAAGAAAGAAAATCACTTATTTAAAAAGAAGTTATATTTTTCTACTTCTTGTTTTCATTTCCAAATTTATTCCCGAGCCACTTTTCTATTATAAGGAATATAAAAATTAACTAATGGTACCAAATGGTTTTATGTTTTTTTCTATCTCGTGAACAAAAGAACGGAATAACAGAAAAATCAAAATATTACCAAATAGAGCCCAAACCATCACCTCTTAATATTTTCCGACACTCAAAATTGAATTGATGAGTCATGACCGGTTTTTATTAATGAATTTAAGATACATTATCTCGATGTCGCAAATTACAAAACGTTTGAAGGTTGTATGATTTAATTCCTGTCGAGTATTTCCTGATATCGATTACATTTTAGGGTTAATTTTGACAAGACAGTCATGTTGGATTCATCATCTCCAATTTCCCCATGGCAGTACTATGTTCATTTCCAATAATTTCCATGAATCATGTCATTTCTTTTGCCCTAATTTCTCACTCCACTGTTTCGTCCCCTCCGCAGCAGAATTTGCATTCTTTTGTCCCCATGCGGCAATGGGGAAACCTCACTTTGGCAGATGCTTCTTTAACCTGTCCACTAATCCATCTTGAGAATCTTTGGCTGTAAGATAAGCGATGTGACACCGCATGCATGCCCACACAGCTTTATAGCTAGGGCACAAATAGAAACTGATATTTTTATATTTATACGATTCATTCGTTTTTGCAAAAAATAAAATAATATATTTTAGAAAATCTTTTCCAAAAAATATCGCTTGTATCGCTTATTGAGATGAACGAATGGAAAAAAATCTTTTAATGTTCGCGAAAATGTTCAAACATAAATGTTTATGATAACGAAGATAATTTTCATTAATTAATTATTTCAAGCAATACAAACAATCATTTTTTAGGAAACAGACGAATCCTAAAATTCGCATGCCGTTTTTGTTCAACCTTGATCACTTTTCTGGATCCAAATGGAAACGACAAGAAAGGACCCTGCCTATTTACTTAAACAATCGAAACTTCAATGACAAGAGATCATCATACTTGTGCTATTCTAGGATAGTATTTAGCTTTTTTAAACTTCGCAATCTTGGTTTAGTACCATCCACGCCAAGGTTGCTGCCTCCAACTTTACACACGACACGTTCCATTTTGTAGGAGACAAAAAAGGCTGCAATGCTAAGGTTCGGCATATGCTTAAAGGACAAGTCTTCCATCAATAGGGACTCCTTTGTAGTCCCTAATCCTGGTTATGACAACTACTAATCCGAGGTCCCCAGCTTTGAGGGTCTAGCGAGGAATGGGAAAGGCGATGTTCATTGATGGCGACTTCAATTGCATCCTTATCTTATCGCAAAAAGATTAGTTTTCGAGAGTAATCTCGTGAAAAACACGGAATTTCTAGAAAATAGGAGGAATCTTGCTGGTAGAGCATATCTCGTCTTATTAATTTATAGAGCTTCAATCATTGGTGCTAGTTCACTTCAATCTCCCATCAAATTTGATGTATTCCATGTTAATTTTATGGATCTCTGCGCTAATTTTAAATATGTTCTGATAACATATAAATATATTCAGTGCATGTATTATTTCCTTTGCATGTATTATTTCCTTGAAAAATGTTAAAGAGAGCCCCGGGACAATTGGTAATGGTCATTAATTGCGCTTTGGAAACGCAAGCAATTCTATTTTAAGTAGGTGACTTCTAAATATGCCATTATTCATTTTTTTTATGTGAATTGGCTTTATAAATATCCTTAGCAGTCTAAACTAATATATAGGCCAATGGACATGCGGTCCTATTGGTAAAGGGATTATTGGGGGGGTAGGAACGCTAGTATCATAGGTGCAGGCTTCAACTCTTGCACTCTGCAAATAGTCAAAGCAAAAGTCAGAGTGAGAGGAGAGCTAGAGATAGGATAGACGGAAAAAAACGATTATAGAGATAAATTGTCAAAAAGGTCTTAAACTTACTATATAATGGCCTATTCCATCCTCAACTTGTTAATTTGACTAATTTGATCTTAAACCTTTTGAATATTTGTCAATATAATCCTTCCAAATTTGGCCATAAATCATTGATGTGGACACTGGTCATATTATGTGGCACTACCAAAACTAATGTGACACAAGTCCGGGGTCTCGGCGAGGGCCCACAAGGGTAGATAAGGGCATCCTGCAGATGTGGTTAGCGAATACTACTGCCCATGGCTGAGGCCTAGGACCAACGAAGGAATATAGCGAAAAGAGGAAAAAAAAACTTATAGCTTTTAATAACTCCTAATTTCTAAGTTTTTCTAATTTCTAAGTACTTAAATAATTTATAGTTTCTAGACTTGACTTTATTCTTTTGCTTTTCTTTTGTTTTGCTATAAAAGGTAATCTGTAGCGCAAAGACCTAATTTGATTAATAAAATTTGCTTAGTGCAATTCCCTTGAATCATGAAGAGTTCAAACCCCTTGAAAACCCAAAAGATTTTTTAATCCATCCTTGAAGAGTCGGAGCTTTTAAAGTCTGCATACTTAAAGAGTTGCGGCCATTAATCTAGGAGAATTGATGTCCTTTCAACTTCCTTAAAGGCCTAGAAGAGCAACCACTAAGTCCCTATCCCTTTTTCTCATTCTGTCTATTCATGTTCGTCCATTTTCTCCCCAATTTCAACCTTTCTAAAGTGGTCATTTGGGAAAATTCAAGATACCAAATTTGTGGATTCAAGAGTTTTCATATTTTTTTTTCTTTGGAATTATCAAGAAAGTTACAACCATTCTCTCTATATAGCGCTTGTTTTGAATTTGTGACCTTACAAAGAAAGATAAGCAACCACTTTACAACTGAGCTGCCGCCCACAAGGATCTCGTGAAAATTGTTGAGGATTTTATCTTTTAAACTATTTTTTTGGCAAATATCTTTTAAAACTTCTTATGGTACTTTTAAGTGACTAAACAAAAATACTTCTTTTAATAAATTGAAGTAGCATTTCCCATATTATTTTAAGAAAATATCATGGCGATCCCGTCTCTCTTCGTCAAGTAAGTAAATAAGTTCATGCTGTCTGACCTTTACCCTTTCCTTCCTCTCGATGCCTGAAAACAAGTCAGGCCCGGTTCGAGGGTCTCCGCCGGCCGATTCAAAGCGTGTCCAGTTTTCGAACACGCTCGTCGACATCTTCCTAAACGAAGTCAACGGTAGCAAGTGAAGAGGCCCGAACGAGGGGGAACTCTCGACTGGATTTGGACCCACACGAACCGATCCGATCATAATCGATCATGACGGTGGTGAGCTTCACATATGATTTCATGAGCTCCGGTATAATTCCTTGTATGATGCCCGGGGTTTGGGTCCATTCCGCCAAGAGAGAGAGAGAGAGAGAGAGAGATGTGGGGGGAAAAAGGCTGCCAAAAAGCATGGAAATGGAAATGGAGTGCGAGAGGGGGAGGAGGGAGGGGTCAGAGGCCTGGCCTGGCCTGGCCCTTTCTTTTCTGTCTTTTTGTTTTTTAAAATTTTCGATTTCTTCCGATTTTCGTGTTTTGTTTTTGGGGCTCGAGTTGTCAACATCGGTGTCTCCTTTTCCCCGCAATTCCCTCTCTCCCTCACACGCACACTCACGCCCCCACGACCGAATCTCATCTCATCCCTCCCCCCCCCCTTTCTCTTTCTCTCGTTTCATTCATTGATGATCATGAGACGACCCCCCCCTTCTTCGCCTTGCCTTGATGGTCAGTGCGGAAAAACGGAACGGCGATCCTGCATTCATTACGGGGTCTCCCTACACGTGCCTCCTGAATTTTAGTGTTCACCCTTCTCTCTCTCTCTCTCTCTCTCTCTCTCTCTATCTAATCAGCAGACTGTCGATGTTGTGCCCGAGCTCGAGCCTTCGTTCGTCGGTGGGTGAGGAAAATGGGCAGACGGGGTGTGAACCGTGGATAAGATCCGACGAAACGAGCCATTGATCCGATTTTCTTGACCCATATAAAAAAAAAAAAATGGGTTAATTATATTAAATATATAAATCATAAATGAATTCAAAATATTAAACAGGTCGTAAGTGGATTTACATACTTAAATTCTATTTACTTCCATGACTCCTTTTGCTTTTTTCGCCTTTACACTCGCATCAATTTAAATATTAATTTTTTTATATTGGATTGAATATAAAAGTGTTTTAATAATAAAAATTGGGATGGATTGTGTATAAATCATTAAATTTGCATAACATGGGTCAGAAAGGGTTTAATTGGTCTATTTGGGTGGGATTATTTTTTTATTCTACTCATTCGTTTGATAGGTCTACTTAAAATATGGAATTTTGCATAAGGACAAAATAGAGGAAATCTAGAATCTTCTTCCCCTCCAGGGCAAAGCAAACCAGATGACTACTTGAACACAAGCCGCAATCCCGATTGTCAAACTACTCGACAATCGAGCTTGAGATCGAGCATGATTCTCGTACCAATCATCAAGCGCGGTGCCCTTTTTTTTTTCGGGTGGCCTAGATAGCCGAGCATGGACTTTGGATACGAGAAAAATCTGAATAGCCTTTTGGCAGGTAAGGAAACATTTGAAGATTAGTTCGTCTAGGGTTGACTTCCAGTGGGTCGGGCTTTTAGTTTAGAGTGGCAATCTGTGTCGTGCCGTTGCATTTATGTTGGTTATTACTATTATTTCAGTATTTTCGCCAAAAAATGAATCGAAACAGGCTGGCTTGTCATAGTTTCGAGTCATTCTCATTGTGTTATGGCATGTTGTATTCGTGGGGTCTTAAAACATCCGTTCGTGTTTGGATCGAGTCAAATGACAAGGCATTGAGATAGCATAATGATGTTTTTTTTTTAATGGGGAAAAGTACAGAAAAAAACATCCTCAAGTTCAAATCCACCTTCAAATTATTCATCTATTTCTTTTCTTATAAACAAAAGCATGAGAGTAGAGATTCAACTACTCAGAGACTCATGAAACACCCTACAAATCTCATGAATATATAAATTTTGGACCTTTGATATGTTCATATTGATGATATTTGTACATGCGATCTCCAATTCTACGGTTGGGAAATCCTCTAATTCCCAAAGTACCATTGTGCATCCTCGATTTTTAAGAGTGTGCTTGTTTTGGTGAAAAAAAAATGCTTTTTCCAAGAAAATAATTTTCCTTTTTTAGGTTGGAGAATTCATTTTTCTTTAACCGTAAATAATTTTCTAGTGGCTCAATGGGAAAATTCAAAAAGCTACTTCATAAAAAATTCTTTTATTCGAACAAACAAATTCCCTAATTTGCATTTTAGATGTGATAGCATAATTCTTTTCCAAAATACACTTATCAAATTCAAGCACTGTTTACAAAATATACCAAACTCCCAAATCACAAAACCCTAACAAAGAGTTTGAATTTGAGGACGTGATTTGGTCAAAAAAAGTGTAATGACTCGAGAAAATTTATAGCATGTGATTTGATCATAACTTTAAATGGTGTCTATTTTAGTAACTCAACTGTCTAAACTGATTACATAGTTTCCTTCAATAAAAAAAATAATCGGGGTTTGTGACCATTTTAAAAGTAGTAAAAAGTCGACAAGCAAAAGAAATTTAAAAAAAAAGAAACTCAACGCAAAAAGTTAAAAGAAAGAAGGACAAACGAAATATAAAAAGAAAAAGGATGATGAGCAAAGGCCTTGACTAAGTTGGGTCAGACTCTGCTGTTCTGCAAGAGCATGACATCAGCATTTTGCAATCCCAGAGCAATATATTATTATTACAAAAGGTCCATCTGCATAGAGGGAAAAAAATAAATAAAAAGAAGCGGCGAAAATCCCCGAGATATAAAAAGCAATTAAAAAAGAGGAAAAAAAGAAAAAGGAAAAAGAAAAAGCTTTGACTGCTTGGGGAGGAGCCATGGATTGTGTCGGAGATAAAGGGCACGTAAGCCCCTCGTCCCCATTTGTGCCGACAAATTTCACGTTCTGTTCATAAATAAATAAATAAATAAATAAGAAAAACATCGAACGGTAGCTGGACATGTCCCAACGTGTCCCCGGGTCGGTTCGTACCCGACCCGTTCTCATCAGCCCACCAAGCGGTCAACCGTGTGTGTTCTGTTCTCTATGTCCCTTGAGATTTCTAACCGTTCCTCACCAACGGACGGTCGGAACTTGCGGGCCCCACGAGACATCGATGGAGATGAGATGCGAGACATCTTACCAAGATTGGCATACACGAAAGAGAGGGAAAAAAAAAAGAAATCTATGCGACGCCATGACAGATGTGATCGGGTCGCGTGATCGGATTCGGAAAATCAATCAATGTTCATTAAAGTTTTACTCAAATGCATGTTACTCCGGATTTGATTGATGTCGAATGGGCACTTTAACAATACTTGGCCAGCGTTTGTAATTCGACATTGTGATTATTTAAGAGGACGGGAGAGTTTAAGTAAAGAGTGATGATTTCATATAGCACGTGAACGTAAATTGAATTTGCCTTCTTCACATTTTCTCAGCACGCAAAATTAGTCAAATCGATACATTATTGATTTCTTGTCATTTGGTATCCATTCCGATTGTTACGTAATAAAATTCAAACATATTTCCACTTGGTCGAACTCATCATTTACATTTACTTCGTCTAAGTGCAAACATGGTTTGCGCGGCGATGCAATTGTAAAGGATTTGGATCGTGTTCATCGTCCGACCGAAAAAGGTGGATTTTATTAACTCCACTACCTGACGAAAATTGGGAATTTATGTCTCCAGCACGGTGCTTTATTTCTCATTTTTAATAATTGGAGGGCTCGGGCAAAGGTCTAATATGAAAAGGCCCAATCCAACCTAATCAAGAAATTCCTAATGAACTTTAATTGTATATCCCACCAAAAAAAAGAAGAAAAAAACGTCATTGTATTATGTGACATTCCTAGACTTATTCACTTGATATTTTGCCCTCTTTGCTTAATCCATACCGAACCTCATGGTTTCGTTATTTAACATATAGGTAAACACTTTCCTAAAAGGCTATCTATTTCGGTAGTGCGCTCATCTAAGCACACTTAATATTAGAGTTCTAATCTAAAAGTTGTTGTTACGTCAAAAGAAATCTCCAATGAGTTTATTCTAGGTTTGCATATATCATCCATGAGTGCTCTCCCTTTATTTGGTGTGTAGTAATGTTCACTCATAACCCATTCACCATCTTAGAACACTACTAGGATCAATTCCCTGTTTAGGCTTTCTTGGCCTAGCAATCATTTTAGCCCTCTTCAAGCCAAGCCATTACAAACCCACTAGTTTCCACATGGTTCTTCACCGTATCACACACATATTGGAGGGAGTCTCTTTGATGCTATAACATGATATTCATATTAACTCACTCGTGGTATTGTTTACTTTGACTCATTCCATATCAAGTCTTCACAATTTTGTCATTTAACCTATAAGTAGACACTTTCTTAAGAGATTACCATTCTAATAGTGTTCTCAACTAAGCACACTTCACATCTAAGTTTAATTCTAAACATTATCGTTACATTAAAAGATGCCTATTGAAAAATCATTATAGGTTCACATATGTAACCTAGGATCGCTTTTCTTTTGCTCGGTACACAATTCAATTCATTTTGCTTCTTTCGCCATTTTGGAAACTTGCCAGCAGCCATTCCTTGTTTAGGCCCTCTTGCCCAATGATCACTCCCCGCACTTGTTGGATTGTATTATAACACATTAGGGTGACATTCGGGTCCATCCCACCCTTAACCTGCCCGATCATCACAAATCAATAATTTGCAGAGATTATACTAGATACATCTATTTGTCAAAGGACGTGATCAGTTTAGCGAAACTTACAGCATCCAATTGAAATTCTTGATTGGGTTCACGGTCATTTTTTTCATGTTCGATTCATGATTTCCAATCCGGGAGGATACTCAATGAAAAGTGTATTGAGAGCATTACGATTCGATGCCAATAATCAAGGTAGGGAAGCCCATCTTCGGCCTTGAACATATTTTGGGTTCAATTTGGATTGCAAGTTTTGAAACTGTACAAGTTCGGTTTGGTTGAGTTTGGCCTTCAAACAAAAAAATCCTGTTCACCCCCCACTTGATATGGACTAAAAGATAATGATTTAATGAACTACATAGTAGGGGAAGCATCAATCAAGGGAAACAAAACCCACGAATGAAAGGGCAAAAGGACCTGGCCTATCGTCCTTTTATTTTTTTTAAAGGAGTGGGTACGTGAAAATTCAAGTTTTAAGAGCGTTCATCATAAATGATCAAGGGGCGGTCGAAGGCAAATGAATACAGTCGACATCATTCTTACATGACAAAGCTTGACTTGCCTAACTTCGATCGAGATAGCCCCACCCGAAGGTTTCTACTTGAATTTCATTTATGGGTGGATGTAGGCTTTGGATTAGCTCCAGCCTAGGCTTGCCCAAGGAGCACCTTTTGCGTCCACTCCGACCTAGTACATTTGATTCAATCATTGAACAATTTGATTCTTTTTTACATGATTGTTTATATCGATTAAAAAAAATTGACCGATGGGAGTTTTTATTATCAGAAATAATAATCTACAATTCAACATTTTCTTTGATAAATGTTAATGCTCTTATTTCACCGATGATCTAAACCTAACCATTTCGGTCGTTAATGCATATAGCCTCACCTCATTTCATTTTTCTTAAAACATTTTTGAAAAAGATATCTTTTCATTCGTTGAATTTTCGCCGAAACAAATGTCCTATTTCCTACCAATTCGACTCTCGATGCAGATGCTTTGCATGTTCGGTCTATTATCATATGACTTGACAATAATGGCGGCATTATAACAACAGCAAAACAATAATAATCATTATTATTTGGCTTAATGCAAGAGAGAGTAATCTTTTCAAGGCTGCCAGATCCACATCCAAGCCAAGTCCGTCTCCCTGATTGTGCCAGAAGACGACACCCTTCTCCCTCAGGCCCCCGACGTCATTTCTTGAAACAGCACGCAAGCCCCCTCTTTTTCGCAATAAAACATTTTCTTTTCTCTCTCTCTCTCTAGGTTTTTTGTTTTTTGTTTTTTTACCGCCATGTAATTTCCAGAGAGCATCTCATTCTCTTCTCAGTCTCTACCACCTTTTTCTTTTATCGTCTTCTCGGTCTTCTCTTTTTCTATCTCCTTCTTCTTCTTTTTTAAATTACCGCAGCAGACTGTTGTTGACAGGGAAAAGCACTCGCAAGCAAGCACAAAACGGGAAAGAAGTGAGGCAGACAGTCCCCATGGCCTGGCCTGCAGTTTTAGCTAGCAAAGGGCAAAATTTTCAGACCCCCACCATCCTTTTTTTAACTTTTTCACAGCCCCCCTCTCCCTCCCTCCTCCCTTCAGACAATTAAGGTAAAGATAAGGAACGAAAGACGGTTAAAAACAAGATAAAGACAGAGCTGCTGATAATCACGGGGATTAACCGGCGGTAGCAAGTAAAGCCACCCTCGAGGTGACCGGAAGAGGTCTTCGGGTCCGAAGGGGGGCAATTTTAAAAAGCCTTTTGGGGCTTGCGAAATGGAGAAAAGGAAAGGGTTTTGTTCGAGTGAGACACCCCCTCCCCCCCTTCTCCCTCTCTCTCTACTTTCTCTCTCTTCTGTGCAGAGTCGGGGGAATTGATGGCCACACTCTCTATCCCCTCTTATCTTCTGTTTTCTGTATTAGCTCTCTCTCGCTTCTAATTGTTGGGGGGTGTTTGTTTGTATTCTTTCTCTGCCCTTCTTTTTTCGAAATTCGAATTCTTTTTACTTGTTAAGTCGAGTGAGCTATTATCGTTTATCATCGTCTTTGCTGCTGACACAGAGTGTGCTTGGCGGATCTCTCCACTCAAGCGAAAAAACCCATGTAAAGATCTCGGCCGCCGCCACCCCTGCCGCCGCCACCATCTCAACTTGGAGAGAGAAGGGAATTGGAGGAGAGAGAGGGAGAGAGAGGACGGGAGGAGAGGGAAGATATGGAATTCGACGAGCATGAGGACCAAGACGAGGAGATGGAGATTCCCGTGCACCACCACCAGGCGGCGCCGGCGCCGGTGGGCTACGACTCCCTGGGCAACGCCGGCCGGCCGAGCGGCTCCGCGGCGGTCGGGGAGGGCGGGGCGTCGGCGGGGCCGAGGAAGTCGGCGTCGGCGTCCGTGCGGTACCGGGAGTGCCTCAAGAACCACGCGGTGGGCATCGGGGGAGCGCCGTCGACGGCTGCGGCGAGTTCATGGCGGCCGGGGAGGAGGGCACCCTCGACGCCCTCAAGTGCGCCGCCTGCAACTGCCACCGCAACTTCCACCGCAAGGAGACCGACGCCGGCGACGGGGGCGGGGCCCTGGTGAGCTACCACCACCCGCACCATCACCCCGGCCAGCAGCACCCCCAGTTCTCGCCCTACTACAGGGCCGCGCCGCCGCCGGCGGGGTACCTGCACCTGACCCCGCCGCAGCAGCAGCACCGGCCACTGGCGCTGCCGGCGGCGTCGGGGGGCGGGCACAGCAGGGAGGAGCTGGAGGACATGTCGAACCCCAGCAGCAGCGGCGGGGGCGGCGGCGGAGGAGGAAGCGGGCTGAAGAAGAGGTTCAGGACCAAGTTCACGCCTGAACAGAAGGAGAAGATGCTGGGATTCGCGGAGAGGCTGGGGTGGAGGATCCAGAAGCACGACGAGACGGCGGTGGAGCAGTTCTGCGCGGAGACCGGCGTGAAACGCCACGTGCTCAAGGTGTGGATGCACAACAACAAGCACACCCTCGGTAAGAAACCCTAATTGGCCGTGTCGAAGTGGCTGAGGATCGATGGGGTTAGGGATAACATCAGTTCTTTATTTTTCTTTCATTTTAGGTTTAGGGTTCTTGTTAACTTTTCTTGGTTTTTCTTCTTCTTGTTTTGAGTAGATGTTGATCTCTTGGTGGTTTTAGCTAGTTCTTGAGAGTCTGATAATCATTTGTCGTTCTTACTAGTTCTTGGATGCCGGTGTTTGGTCGGAGATTGTGAGGATGATGAGCTAGAGAGAGTAGGAAAACGTTAATTTGACCCCCTTGGAGGATGGATGGGCCATTGCTCATGAAGCTTAAGTTACTTTGGCATTTCCATTAACGTGATTATTATCTTCTCCGATCGTCATTTTCTTCTTCTCCATGATGGAAATTGTTGGAATTGGTGTGCCGTTCAAGCTTTTAGTTTCGGCAAAAGCTGTGGTGCATACATCATCTATGGGCTGAACTGAACTGATGAAGTCTGCATTTCTCCTCTTGTTTTTCTGCGTCTGAACTGTTGTGTTGGATTTTGGTTAACGTGGGTCGATGAATTAATGAGGGCCAGAATTAAAGGCGAAACTGAAACCGTAAACAGACGACATGTGATGATAGTTAATGGGGAGTGAGGACTGATAATCAAGGATCGAGAAAGAAAGAGAGAGAGAGAATTCTGAATGTCCAATCAAACGTGTTCATCATGCAAACCTGCGTACCTCACATCTGTCATCTTCCTTTCCTCTCTCTCTGCTTTCCTCACTCTCTCTCTCTCTCTCCCCCTCCCTCTCTCCCGCTCCCGTGTTCATTTGAGGTAGAGAATCCTCAATGTGTGCGGAGATCTGAGGTCGGACCTGAAATGATAAGAGGCTGTGAATGGCGTGCAGCGTTTCAGAGAGAGAAAGAGAGAGAGAGAGAGAGAGAGATCCTTCATTCTCTCTTTTATTTCTTTCTCTCTTTTTGCCAAAATTTTCTGAAACCTCGTCATCCATTAATTTCTCAATTCTGAATAAGTGTACTCTCATCCCCTACCATGTATTCAGATTTCAATTACAGCCTCTGGTCGCTGCTTTGTGCGCTGTCCCTTTATCGTCTCTCGACTCCCCGTCATTCTCTTCCCTTCATTTCTGTCCTCCTATCTTCCTAATGACCTACTGATTACTGTAGATTTTTCGCTAATTGTGATTACATGATGAAGACGGAATCAAGATTGTGATGTGCAGCAGCAACATCTCCCCCCTTCATGCATCTTCCGTATGCATAATAGCTTGTTTACGTCATAACCATATTCTTATACGGCCTATTCACGGAAATGCCTACTCTCGTAACGTCACATCACATCATATGCGGTTTCTCTTCATGCTCATCGATTGTGCAGATCATCTGCAGAACCCACATGAAATTATGTGGCCAGTCAATAATAATAATAATAATAATACTAACAGACCCTTTTCTTCTTCTCCGAGGAGAAAATGAAAAGAAAAAAAGGAGGAGAAAATGAAAAGAAAAAAGAGAGGGAAAAAGAAGGAGATAAATAAAAGGAAGAGACTGAGAGAGGAGCATGTGAGGGAGTTGACACGGAATGAGGATGTTGGAGAAAGTCGAGACTCGGGAGGGCTTGTCGGGGAAATCATCTTCAAGCTCGACCTCGGTCTCATCCTATCGGTCATGTGTTTTCATGCTTTGACATGTGTGGGTGTCTGTGTATGGGATTCGAGGGGAAGGACATGTGGGGCTCCATTGAAGGAGAGGAGGAGGAGAAGGCAAGGGAAAAGAAACAAGCTGAATGGACTGACACTACAGCTCATACAGCTTCCCTTTTCTTAGCTCTCGTTTTTTTGGGGGCCTTGTCTGAATTAAACCGCGATCGATATCCCCACACCCTCCCCCTCCCTCGTGGATAAAAAACTCTCTCTGCCTTGTGGCCACATCCATCGTGATCATCATCAACGCTCCTCCTCCTCTTATCTCGTTTTCGAACTCAGATTGCATTTATATCCCCTGTCCCCATTGGCCGCACATACTTTTTCTTTTAACTTGAACCGACCGCGCCTCTCGCTCGAGACGAAAATCTCATGCATACGTAGAATCTAGGGTGTCGGATGCATTTCTGAAGCGCGACCTTGAGATTGGCGAGATGCCATTTAAAGCCTTGCAGGCGAGGTAAACTGTGACAAGCGGGTAGGCAGATTTCTGAGTTTGTAGAATAAAGGAAATTGAGTTGGTCTCCCACGCCACTTGGAAGGGTGGGGGGGATGATTTGCTTTCATCTTTGGCAGGCTTTTTGTGTGCCGTGGTAATGTAGTAAGAGTGAGGACTATAGACTTACTGTTACCTTGTCAAACTCTATTGCAAAAGACGTTAAAAAGGCATGCGTGAAAAGATGTGGTTGTTAGATAAGAGAATGATTTGGGTTATGTCATGTGATCAATATGCGTGGAGATGCATGCTATGAAGCCGTCCCAAGAAAAGATCTTGGCATAAATTGTCATTTGACATGAGATCGAAGCTATGAATTCAGTGTTAATCGAAACATCAGCGGATATATATTACTAACAATAATATATAGTCAATTCTAATGTGGCCCTTTAATTCAGGTTTCGTTCTGCACTTCATCCCTAGTCTTTTTCTCCATAACGTACCATGGGATATCAACAAATGAGAGCACAAGTTTGACCCCATCAACTTATCCAAGTTCGATCCACTTTTGTGCAAAAACTTAAGCTAATAAGTTATGAGTTAATTATAATAAATTAACTACTTTACACCAAATCATTTCTGATAAGGAACTTTTTTAACATAACTCACCTATACATTCTAACAATCGTGATGGTTATAAGTAAACCATATTATCAATTTATTGTGGTAGATAGCAAACATCTCTATATTGAAAATTATTTAAAGTATAGTGGCCAAACAATAAGTTGTCAACGCATCCACTATTGTTAGGACACATGCGCGAATTGTATTAGAGAATCCTACATTGGATAAGTAGTGTGGCATGCAGCTTAACTTTTTAAATGGTGGGTCTAACTAGATATGTTAACACACTCCGACTTGGGCCCCTCTTGGTTATCTCCTTGGATGAAGGTATTGAACTTTTGCTGGGCGCTCCCAATAAATGGTATCAGAGCCGATGATTGATTGGTGGATCACTCCCAATGTATACCAGTGTTTGATGAATATCTCAAGGAAGGAATTTGGTGATTAGTGTGGCTTCTGGGCCAGTGGACAATGTGGTGTAGCAATACGGGCTCGATGGCAGACTTTATGGTTTAGTCTGGAGAAAAATACTAGGGATGAAGTTGGACACTAATGGAGATTCAACTTGAGATAAGTTGATGTGGAAGAATACCTAGACTAAGAGGGAGCGGATCCAACACTAAACTCGCATGTAAGGGAGAAATTGTTAGGATGCACGTATGAGTTATAGAGAATCCTACATTAGATAAGTGATGTGGTGTGTAGCAATTAATATATTCTAATTGACTCATAACTCATTGGTTTATGCTTTTGAATGAAGTTGAGTCCAACTGGATATGTTGATATGCTCGGACTTGGATTCCCTCTTAGTGATCTCCCGGGATCAAAGTATTGGGCTCCTATTACACGCTCACACTCTATACACACGGTCACCGTCTACTTAGTGAGATCCCTTTGAAATTGGTCATGATTGTCTACCGCGGTTATGTTCTTGATCATGCATTGATTGTTTATAGGAATTTTAATGAGTCTTATATAATGTATTCTTTCTCTATCTATAAGTTTAAACTTTTGATTAGAAATTCTAACCCTATACATGACGAAAAGCTATTATCATCTATGGCCAAACACAATCATCTAAACAAGTCGGTAATTCTAGATAGCTTTTGTTCATGTTGGGAAAATTGTCTAAAAAATCTTAAACTTATTACACTTTTACTATTTCAGCCATAAACCTTTCAATTTTATCAATTAAGTTATAAATCTTTTTACATTTACCAGTTAGGTCCATCTGGCCAATTTTGACCATAAATCGCTTACGTGAGCGCCGACCATTCTATGTGGCACAATTGGTTCAGTATTTACATTGATATTTTTTAATAATGTTTTGATACTTTTTCAAAAATTATATATATATATATATATATATATATATTTTTTTTTTTTTTTCCAAGTCAGTAATTTTCGATCATTTGACCGAATGGACTTAATTGGCAAAATATGAAAAGGTTTAAGATTCAATTGGTAAAATTAAAAAGTTTATGATTGAATTAATAGAAGTATGATTAGTTTAGGATTTCTTGGACAATTTTCCTAATTCTCGTTACCTTTATGATTGCACAAATAAATGGTCACCAAGCAAATTGCAACACTCAACCTATAAAAGCAAATTCATTGCAAACTTACCTTTATTTGAAGTAATTGATAAAAAGAAAAAAAGCATGTAGACAGAAAAAAACAAATAGCTATTTTTAATAGCTATGCTCTTTCCTGCCCACTTGGTCCAAGCAAGCAGACAGTGTATGAGCAAAAAAAAGAAGTTCATCACTCCCATCTTGACATCTATTTTTTGCATCGCTATTAGAAAATGGGATGGACTTTCTAGCTTGATTTGGCCATGCAAACGCATTAGAAATCGGAGGCGTTCGAACTTGTCTTCAACATCTCATGAATCGATAAAGTTGTCTGGCGAATTCATCATAAAATGAGGAATCACAGTCGAAGACAAATATATAAGAACTACAGCAACATAGAAGATGTTGTGGACATTACATCAGCTTTATTGCTTGTGCTGAATTTTCTCAGGTTGAGTAGTACGAAATCATCTGTTGGAGACATATTTGATGTTAATTCTACAAGGTACTTGATTGCAAACATCGAAATTCAAAGCAGCCTTTCCTCGCTTTTACAGCTGAACTTATGAACATACTGAACCCTCGAGATATTCCTCTGGCATGGAAAAAAACAAAAGAGCGAGCAATTGAAGTTGGAGCAGGCTTGTGTGTACAATAATGGCACCACCAATTGCGAAATCTAAACAAAAGATTTGCTTATTAGGGCGGCTAGGATGCGATAGACAGTATCTTTCCCGCACTCATCGTTCAAACGTAATGCCGTACAAATTCGCGGATCTTCTTATTTCGAATTAGTTCCAAATCTTTTTCTCGTTACTTGATCATTTACAGGGGGGAGGGGGAGTGCCCTTGAAACGGATGATCTAGGGACAAATGGGCCGACAGTCTGCATTGGAGCCTCTCCCCCTGCCTCCACCCAAGGCTCTAATGCTCCGGTCACATCTCGGTTCATCCTCTAATCACGCTTTATCTTATCGCATGCGATGATATGAAGACGATACATTCTGCACAAACTTCAAAGACTTTAGGGGGCATGATATTTGAATAAAGCATGTTATATCCCATGATTTTCAATTTTGTTTATGGGAAAAGGGGTCGTAATTGCTTTAGGGGTGTGCATTCTTGAAGGAAATCATGGCAATGACATTTAAGGGCAGAGGGGAGAGACATGGGGTACTAAGGAAGTGGGGTAGTTGGACAGACTTAATGGCCTCTGCTGCTGCACAGCTCATGGCTTATTAGGCGACGCGAGGACTGAGGGAGGGGATCAAATTGCAATCACATCTTTTCTTTATTTAGGCTGACAGTGTTAACATGCTTCCCTCTCCTCTCCCCCACGCCCCCCCGGTCGGTCCCCTTTTTCGTCCTGTTCACTTGGAAACATCTGACCCCTTCAAGATCCCACAAATCAAAATGACCCTTGTAATGGGGTGCAACCAAGAAACAGGAATGGAAAAAAAATCTCGTGGACGATGATTAAGTGAGCCCTAATTCCTAAAAAAAGATTGGTCAATATTAGAACCGGTTTCAATTTCTGTCGGGAGCTTTTTTTTTGTCTAAAGAAAAATCCATAATTTTTACACTAATCCCAAATCTGTCTATATGTTCATTATCACAACTGGTGTTTTTATCAACACTCTCATCTTCATAAGGAACACTAACAATCTCTCGAGGTTGATAATCTTGAAGAAACCAATGGCAGTTTTTGGATATGTGGTCAGATTTATGATTATAGTGAAAGTTGATGATTTGTTTAAGATAAAAAAAATGTTCAAGATAGAATTGAGATAGAACCTAAATTTGGAGAATTTTTGTATAGGATTAGCTCAATTAATTGATGTCACATTCAACACAAGAATGACCCCAAGAGTTGGATGGCTGCCGCCGTGGCCTGTATTTTTACCCCTTAAAAAACAGAGCACACTTTTTGATCCCCTTCGTCGAATTTTTTATTTTTTAAATATTTTTAGCTCTTTTGCTTTTGCTTTAGCAGGGAATGATGCATTGAATTAAACAAAAGCATCTCAAGTACCATGCAAAAGTGCGGAAAATGACTCAAAATTAAAGAAAGCAAAGCCTTTCTCACTCCCTGCCCCAGCTTCCTCTCAGGGTAAATTTCATAATCCATATGAATCGAAATGGCCATGTAATAAGTCCATAAAACAAAATGAATGCTTCAATCACGTTCGATAAGTGCTCTCGAAAAACTTGTGAAGTAATTAACTGAAATTTTTTTATAATTTCTAATGTACTAATTGATCTCGTATCGTAGATCATCAGTGCCATGAAAATTGAACTCTTATGATTAAAGCTCATTTAACAATTGTGTAAAACAAAACCCATGTGATATATTATCACCTATCTCTCTCTCTCTCCTCTGCTCCTTTACGTGTGAGTGAAAACTGGTCAGACAGAAAGCTGCTTTTTCCCCATTCATTTTGGGGGATATGATAATGGCAAATTGATGTAGGGGAGGGGGAGGTTTGAGGCTTGATCAGCGTTGGAATCCACCCAATGATACGCCATTTTAGAGGCAAGCGTGCTTCAAAGGTTGACTGAGGAGAGCCCCTAATCGGCGTAGCCCCCTAGCCACTGAGCTTCGTAGGAGGTAGGAAACAAAGCACACTCCTCCTGCCGCCATGCCTTGCTACTCGATTGCAATTGACTCCGGTGGGGGTTTTGAAGTTTTACCCACACAAGATCTAATTTCTAAGATTTTGGGGTTTTGTCCAGCGTTCGTAGGTTGGTCCCAAATGAGGTCCTTGGAGGCATTTAATCAATATAAGACCAATGTCTTATAAAAATTTAGGGAATTTAGATGCTTTTGCATGACGGTTCCTTTGATCGCCGGTGTGGTGATTTTTGCTGGCCCGATGCTAGAGCGACGGAAAATAAAGCCGGCGATGTGGTGAATCCGGCCCGAGTCCTTGGTCAGACCATTTTTTGGGGTCGTCAAGGGAGATAGCTCTATTCCTAACTAGAATGGTCCGGTGTGATCCGACCCGACCCACTCGCAATCGGGCTTGACAACAGCTTCAAAGTTGGCTTTATTCATTAGAATGATTCTCATTTTCCAACTAATGAGCCTGCGGCCCATGCCATGAAATCAACATGGATCCAATGTGTTTGGGCCGCTTGGAAATTGGATCCCTTTCGAGCTGCTTTCGTCGGAGTTGTGATTACATGTCAGCACCACATTTCAAAAGATTCTGCTTAATTCTACACTGTGCCAATCGTGCCCGAAGGATATTTTCCATAGATTTACTTCGATGCGCAAGCTCGTTGGTACGCCATATTGATATCTGGAAACCTTGAACAGTTGCTATACAAAAAAAAAAAAAAAATTCGCAGCTTGAGTCGCTACGAGTACGGAACATAATCTTCTGAGTAGGTGCAGGCTCAAGAACCAGTGGTTTTTGATTTGGGAAGCAGTAGAAACACCAAATTACCAATCAGTGGAAGAAGACTTGAAAATGAGATAGTAAATCAAGAATCAAAGAACGTACGGAATCAGAACCACATCGCGTGCATATGCAAATCGGCAAAATTTTGCATTTGTGACGACACAGCAGAAGAAAAGGAATCGTGAACGTTTGGACATATCACCATTTACTCTCCCACAATATGTTGCATTAGAATTCTATAATGTTCGACTCCAAATACGAGGTTAGGGCTGCCGGCGCTGGTGTTGGAACTGCTCCTTGGAGATTCTTCACGGCGCTCTCATAGTGAAGAAATCCCATGAACCAGAATTCATGGTTGTCGATAGAAATTACTTGGATGTACTTTTCAGCCGACTTGACTGTGCTTGTTGAAGGGACGGCCACCTTTAACTGATGCCGTTGAATGACCACCTACACATAACATGAAAGAAACAGATCGCCTCTGAAAAACAATCTGCTGGTTGAATGTGTTTGAACATCGATTTCAGCATTGGCAAAAGTAAAGCTGTCAATCGCGTGCCAAAGAGCACTCTTCATCGTTTGAGCATAGTTCTTAATGTGACAAGAAATTAAGATCGATGTAATTGCTTATGATGCCTGGCAAGGTCCCATTTCCCTGCAGAATCAGTTCAATTCCTAGAGATCTAAGTAACCGATTACATCACCTGCCAACTATGTTGACCATTTTCGTTAGCGATTGCATAAGCCTATCCAATAATTTCATGTTTATCCGCTTTCTGCATATACTATATACTTGGTGATTATAAGCATTCAGTGCCCATGTCAGCAATGCATACCTTTTAGTAACTATATTCAGTGTGTTCGCCGGCTTGGCAAGCTATAGGGTCGTTACTACAGAACACGAGCTTCGCCATCAAGAGGTATATGACTCCCATAACTGGGCCGGCAGATGTGGACAAGTAGCAAGGGTACGACTTTAACAATTTCTCCTCTGGGAATAGTCTCAAAAGTAAGCCGGAAAATCTTATCCCTGCCTCCTCCTGCCAGGACCTTCGTTCCCTGAGCGATTCTGCCTACGGCGACATCAGCAATACTTGGACCTGTTTTGACTAATTAAAGCACAGTGTTGTCAGAAAAGATGTGTCCATAATTGGAAATCGAGCATTACCATTAAAAGGTCGGTTCTTCAATAACTTAAGTCTTAGATATCGCAGCTAAAGGGTGAGAAGTCTCTGAACAAACTGATAGAGAAAGACATTAGCTGATTTATCTGCAAACGCAACTACAAATTCCTACCAGAGGCATTGATAGGGATTTGATTAGTGCTGCAGCTACCTAGAACTAAATGAGTGGAAGTGCCCTCTCTTTCATGAGAAGAATTGCTGAAGCACTCTAAGAACAAGAAGACTTAACAGTGTTGCCATGTGTCTCTGGCGAGATCCTCGGCCTTCTTGGCAGCTTCAGCCGCCTTCTGCCCCATTTTTCTAAGGACATCCTTTGCCCTGTCCATCTTTCTATAATTCACGCGAGTCCACATGTGTTCAATGTCATGATCGCGAATAACATTCTCATTCTCTAAACTCTATAGCATTGGACAAAACACTCATCTTGTTGTATACATGTTACAAAAACACATGCAAAGTAGACAAGTATATGAAATACTTACTAGCGACAGAGTGGATTGTTGCAGTAATCGGAGCCGGCACTGCCTCGACTGTGAGCCCTTTGAGATGGTTGGGTCCGACCTTAACCTTCCTCACGAACGATCACCATCTGCCATGCTTGCCGATCACATTGTTTAACTCAGTTTCCTTGTTTCTTGGGATCATAATAATAACCGGGAAAACCAAGGGGAGTTGGTGTTTGTTCTTTGTCAGCCTGTCTTTATGTATTTGATAAGAGTCTTGAACAGCCGTCGGAGGCAAAGCTGTATCTGATTGTTGTTGCCGTTCTCTCTTTTCTCGTACAAACCTTGTCTGTAACACTTCAGATTACATAGCCACAAATGCCTTTTTCCTTCTCTGGCTTATAATGGAGTGCTAGAGTCTCTTTGAACCCCGTAGTTAATCTCAATTACGATCTGTAGTCCTTCCGTCCTATTCACACCATGCAATTGCTAGAGTTGTGTGAATCTGTGCGCTCTAAATTGTCAAGGCTATTCGAAGAAAAATGACCAAATGTAGCGATTTGAATGCAGATTTTGAGCAAGGAATATGAACGTAATTCACAATTACAATAAAATGTCGTTGATCTCGTAATGACCTCTAAGTGAACTTTCATGTCTTCCCTAAATAACACAAGGGCTGATGATTTTCGTTAGAATCACTTCCTCCGTGTCACCCTCCGAGAGGTTACGGATTTGAACCTTTAGCCCCTTGCTTTCCGAGAAAAGATAAAGTCATCAAGATAACTACCTCCCTAGGTAAAATTACTCTCGAGAAGTTTGTATTTGCACACGCTCATGCATTCTTATCTCGTTACAAGTTATTGTTTAAGGAGCATTAACTTTTTAGTCAGATAAAATACCCAAGCTATCAAAATCTATAAGAGTGGGATTAGTCTCTCATTAAGTCAGCTTCTTTTGTACTTGTTTCTTATAATCTAAAGCATTAAGTCTTGAAATTTTCATCTTACAAAATCGAAGTAATGGAATATAATCCACATTGAAACGGATAAGCAACGACTTTGGATTTATTGTCGATCCGAATTAACACTAGAAAATCAGCTCATGGAGAATTATAACTAGCATTACTCGCTTGGTCATTCAAGGTTCAGAACCCGAACCCACGACCGTCTATCGGTCGAAGTGCATACATGTAGTTTAGGCTCTGAAGTCTGAACCTAGATCAGACCTATCAAGCTATATTTGAATGTCAAACGTACAGAACTTATGAAATGACCAAAGATTGCATCGTGAATAGAAAGCTGAAACTATAATGCATTCAAATAAAGCAAGCAAGACTCTTATTAGGTCTCTAAAGAAACGCCCTATCGCCGAATGGTGGTCGATCTAGTGTTCTTCATCCTCTGCCAACACGTCCCAAATCCTGTCGAGGAACCTCTCTGCCGTTTCCAATCCCTTTTCATCTGAAATAAGCAGGCACACACGTAATCGGTACAATGAAAGAAAGAGAGACGGGAACAGAGACAGGGAAGGAGGGGGATATGTGTTACCAAGCCTGGGAATGGTGTGGCCTTTGGGATGATGAACTATGAAGGGATCCGCACACGACTCCAACAGTTCTAACCCATACGGCTTCAAAAAATCAGTCTCTCCTGCAACAAGAAGCGGTTCAATCAATTACTAATCAGTAGTAGTCACGGAACGGTACATATTAAGTTGGATCCACCGTCGTTTTCGATCGCGACTGGAACGATTTAAAACAAATGTCAAACCCAGACACGTCCGGAACAAGACCAGGTCCGACCAGGTCGTTATAAAAAATTACTGCTACGACCCATTAAAGTTCGAATGGTCCACAGAATGGCAGTGTCTAGTTGTGAATGTATGCTCTTGGCGTTCTACGGGGATCGCTGGATTCACGGCAGAGCGCATTAATAAACGCATCGATTCCCTACCAGATGTCTTAAAGAATCAGGAGACGAAACCAAAGAAAAGAGACGAGACGGACGGATGATTGGTACCTAAAAAGTGGAGGGACGGGCATTGTATTGGAGAAGCGTACGCGTTGTCAGCCACCGATGGAGACTTGAACTTGGCCCCCGATGATTATCAGGAATTTGATCTTTGGCACCTTGGTCAGCGCCACTCCCTGCAGCCCCCACAATAAATAAATAAAATCAATTTCCGGGAACGTAATTGATTACTTCTTTTTTTTTTTTCTTTTGGGTTTTCTTGTTTGAGAGAAGGAACGAGGAAAGAAGATTCCCGCAGGCAACATCGACCCACCTTCGCTTGCAGCCCCGGAATCCCCGCCGCCAATATCGCCCCCTGCATTGTTCGTGCGTTCCTCGTGGGTCAGAATTCACGCCAAATAAGATATACCAAAAGGGAGAAAAAGGAGGAGAGAGAAAACTGTTGCGTTGGGTCGACGAACGCGAGATATACAGGGCGAGCGACAGAGCTCGCGTGTTCTTTTTCGCTTCGCTATTCTGCGTTCGTTTATTTTGACGAATGGAGGCACAACGAACCGCGTACGCATCGAAATTAGAAATCCAACATCGTCAAGTTTCGATTTTTAAGATGGTAAAACCCGTTCTGTTTTAGAGGGAGAATGGACGGCACCTGTGAGAAACCCAGGAGACCGTCGAAAGGTCCTTGCTTGATCATGACATCTTCGATGTAAGCGAGGCACTCGTCGAAGTTGGTGTATTCCGTGAACTCCTGCCGAGAAAAAACAAACGAACTCTGAGAGACCGGATGACGATTCGCGAAATTCGAAACAGAGAGACAGAGCGCGGATTCTGGAAACAGGGGAAGATCGAGGAGGAGTGGACGACCTTGTTGAACTGGAACCACTCGAAGTAGGGAGGTTCGAAGATGCCCTCGACGTCGGACTTGCCCTCCGCGGGGAAAGGGCCGTCGGGGAAGACGAGGTCGACGCGGCTGAGGACGGAGTCGGGCCACTTGAGGACCTGCTTCTTCAGGATCTCCCCGCTGGTCCGGAAGCCATGCAGGCAGAGGACCCTGGGCCGCCGCTGCTCCACCGCCGTCTCCTCTCCTTCGATGCCCATCTCTATATCTCTGGCTCTGGCTCTGGCTCTTTCTCTCAAGGTGGTGGCGTCGAACGTGAATTTAAAGGCGAAGGCCTGCCAGTTTTGGAGGGCCCCTTGACAAGCGAAGGGCTCTCCCTCTTCCCCTGTCTCTGTCTATCACCCCCTTTTTTTTTGGAGTGAGAATCGAGAGAAAGCGATTTGAGGATCGATGGCGTGCGGTCTGAGGTAATGGGAACTTCCACGTGTGGGGATTTCGTTTGCTCGAGTGATGAGGTAAATGGGCTTAGCCCCAAAACGGATTTACGTTAATTTCTCAGAAGTTGACTTTTGGTCTATTTTGTCATCCTGAATCAAAGTGTTCTTTGGCGCCAGTTTGAGTTCTATAACCAATCGCTTCCTTTCTTGATAAACGACTCAAAAAAAGATAATTTAGTCGATGCCGGCCATTGACATGCGGTCGTGGGAGCCAATGTGAACGGTATCTACGTGAAAATGACTTCATTTTTTCCCCCGATACAACGAATCTTGCTTCACTGACAAAAATGATCCCCGTATAAACTAATCAAGGTCATGAATAGGTGATGGCTGCGTGCATAAGTTCATTAAAATCGTATCGACAATCGAATCAAAGATTAATTTCTTTGAGGTCATGACATTCGTATTACGACAGACAATTCATCAGATGTTTCGAGTAGATTAAAAAAGCCTCGAGCACATACACGCCACGTGTATTGACCGCCTGATATAATCACTTGGGATTTCCATCAAGTCAAGAGCAAGTATATGATGACAAATATGTCAATTTCATGGAAGACTGGATTAGGATTTTTGTGAAAATCAAAATTTAGTTAAATTTAATGCTTAAAAAAGTGGGGGACTATAAGTAATCTCATCTGGACACTTGTCCAACTAAGCTTTCTATGGTTGATCAACTCGCCACATCGGGGTGCTTTCTTGATTGTCGGTGTTCTTAGTAATTTTTTCCGTACTTTAAATAAAAAAATCGGACAAAAGGATATAACTGATTATCTTCTATATTGGGGATAAAATTGCAAAAATAAATAAATATATAATGAGATGAGAAACGAAACTTTTTAAATTTAAGGGGGTTGAAAATGCGGGCTGCATTTGACAATATTTCTCTTTTCAAGAATAATTTTTTTCATTTTTTTTTAAATCTATTCCCTAAAATAGTTTTGAGTAAAAGAACACGTTTAATAATTGTACAAAAATTTTCAACAAAAAAAAACTGCATAAAATTCCTATTCTCAAAATAAAAAAAGAACATAAATGCACTTAGTACAACTTACAAACTTTTTTGTGATGTAAATTTTCTTTTAGTTTATAATAATTTGTTGAGATTTTTCTTGTTTTCTTTTAGGGACCCACCTCCCACGGGCTGCAAGTGAGTCGCGCAATGGGGGTGGGAAGTTTCTTTTTCCTTGCCTGAGGCGCGAACCATCTTCTTTTTTTTTTTCTTCCTTCTTCCTCCTCTTGCCGATCACCGAGTGGCGGAGGGCAATGACTGGCAATGACAAACGGGGAGTAACATACTGATTAAAAGAGGAGGAAGAAGAAAAGACATCAAAGAAAAGAAATATAATGACTTATTCTAGAAATTGTTTTCAAAAACAAGTTGCAACATTTTTCTATTTATTGTTTCTATTCCAAATTCATTATGTGACTACCTTTTTATCAATAGAAAAATTAATTAACGTTTCTAGATGAATTTATGTTTTTCTTTTTCTTTTATTTTGGAGAATAAAAGAACAAAATAATAGAAAAATAGAAACATAAGAAACCAAGCCGAAGTTTCTCATATCTTGACATATTTTGATGTGGAGATGGGAGTCAGCATGTTCTAGGTGGGCAGTTCTCACCTTGGAAGTGGGAATTGCCCACTAAAAACCGACTCCGGAAAATTGAAATTGAGACCCACCCATTTGTTCTATGGAATCACCCTGAAATCGAACCACTGGTCCAATCTGATTCTTAAGTGAGTCCATAAAACCAATTCCCGGTCCATACAAAGTTTGTTCAGCCTTATATTTGGGTTAAATTGCGAGTCATTGATTTTGATCAAGAATTGAAAACTATAGGACGGAACGAATAAACAATACTCGTTAACTAAAACTTAATTTTTTTCAAAGGTCATGATGTGGTCTTCTTAAGATTTCCCGTCACCAAAAACATGTGGAAAATTAGGTTCCACGTTAAAAGTATTAAACTCCATAGAAGTTAAAACATTAATCGCTTAATCTATCTTTTCTCAAGGTCAACTTAATTTTATAATGGGAATGATTAAGGAGAGAACTAATTATACTCTTAAAATGAGCCGTTGGCTCTTATAGACATCTCCAATCGGTTCCCTCATTCTTTTATGTTTATTTATTTTATTTTGATTGAGAGAGTAAGTAAATGGATTATTAGAATTAAAAAAAAAAAAGGTACGGGGTTAATTCCATTATGCATCCAAGAAACAAAATTAGTTAATAATTAAGCTATATATATATATATATATATATATATATATATATATATATATATAATTCGATGTAAGTGAGTGGATGGACGATTCCTTGTCTAGAATCAAAAATCGAATTGGTATTCACTAGTTCCACCAAATTGAAACTGGGATTCGAACCTGTTCCCATAGGAATCTTGGTTTGCACACGATCTCTTCGGTTTCTAGATCTGTTGCTTCTCTTTTTGCCATCCTATGCCTATATGCTCTGCAGCATCAAACCCAACAGTTTCTTTCACAATAGAAGCAATCTCCTCTTCCTAGAAATGTTTAAAAATTGGAACAAATGTTCAACATGTGTGCCTAATGACAAATTGGGTATACCCTTCAACATTATCTTTTTGTGTGCAGGGGACTAAACCCAAGAGACTTATGAAAAATTGCTCGATCCGTCAACAACCATGCAAGACACTATCCGATGCCATCATAGGAAAAATGCTGAGACATGACTAGAATCGCCTCTGACTTGGATAGTGAAAGCCAATTTAGCACTCGACTAGAAATTCAACTGAATAAGACACTAACCAGCATGTTCCTCAATAATTGTTGTTAAAAAGCTAATAAACAAAACAAAAATACAATTTATATCCTCAGGAGAAAAATAATCATACTTCTCAAAGATTCAAGAAAAAGAGCGAACTTTTGCTTGAAAGATAATAAATATCCACGGACTTATATCCTCTGGGGAAACATAACCTCAAATTTCAAACAAGGGATCAAAACAGCCTCTCGAACTAAGACATTAGTCCTGTCACATATATTACCTTGGCAGGCTTTGTTCCCCAGGCTCTGAACTGACTGCCGTGTGACGCCATTCCGAATCGGGCCAGCGGATGGGGAGTAGCTGAGCACGGCCAGACCGAGAGGGGTTGTGGCAGTGGTGCTCTGGCCAACAATGTCGGTCGTAATCAAGTAATTTCTCGACGGATCTTGACTGGCTTTGATCTTGACGGAGTATGTCTTACCCGAGTAGATGATCAGGCTTTGGTTCACAAATGGCTCTGCATAGTGCCCATCCGCTTCAACAACAGTAAGGTTGTGACCCTGCAAATCAAAGATTGAGGTCGTAAGTAAATAAAAAATGAAGGGTCGCTTCATCTTGCAAATCTATCTCAGAAATTTCTTCAATCTAATAGTCTTTAAAAACATCGAAAAAGCCCAAAGTATATGATCCAGAAGTGGAAACTTCATTATAGAAAGCGAGGAAATAAAAAAACCAGAGGGACGATTTTTAGGTTGTAATCAAAGTACACCTCAATCTGAAAGCTGAGAGTATAATGAGTGGTCACACTCAAAATATCGAGGTGATACGTTTTACCAAGGACGACCCTCCAGTGCAAATTTTCAGGATTGATGGCATTACGAGCGGTCCTGGGAATCAGCAGGGACTGCAATCCAAGCAACAAAAAGAGAATGAAACGAACGCGATAAACGAAGTAAAACTGGTGTTTAAGTTCTTCATAATTGAGGCAATCATATTAAATTAATCACCTCAGGCTCTATCGCCCAATCATAATAGCTTTTGCAGTACCGGTCGTCGAGGATGATGCTCTTGTGATAATCTTGAGCGAATGGCTTGGCCATGCCGTACGAAGGCAAAACATCGATCAACCCATGCAGTCCAGCCACCGTTTGCATTGTGTAACAGGAGTAGTACTGAGATTTTCCAAGCTGCAATGAAGCATATAAGCATAAATGACATCCCTTTGCAAGATATGAAATTAAATGCCTGCCGGGCATATTCATCAAATGAGGTGGAAACAGCTTGAACCTTGCACAAATTTCAGAAAAGGCTCACATGAACATGGTATCGGATGATCATCATACTTAGGGCTCACCTGATGCACGATGAAAACATACATAGGTGAAAGTTTCATCAAACACAGTCTCGGTGGGTTTCGCTACCATACCTGTCGGGTGTTGTGCCAATGGATCGCGACATTCTCGCTCAACCCGTTGGTAGCTCTGGCGAAAACTGTCTCCCTGATGAGCCCGGATGGTCGGGCCGGGGTGCCGTCCATTGATGGTGATAACCTGCTCCTTGTAGAAAAGCCCTCGAGCCCCAGCCATCAATGCGAAAAGACATGGGAAGCAAATATAATCCAGATAGCCATCTCTCGCGCTCACCGGAACCCAAGCCGCGCACGAAAGATTGAAACTTTGATAGGAACAGACGAGATTTCGTGCGCGGCCACCGTCTTAAACTTTTCATACTCAAAAGACCATAAAACATCTAATTCGATCTAAACTGGTTCCTCAGTCATGCTTCATGACACGACAAGGGAGAACATAGTACAACAATTAACCCAATTAATTTCCTACCACAGATAGCGACAGAACATAACTGCACTAACCACAAAGCTGGAGTTTTCCAGCACCTTATATTGCCTCAATTTTCTCGGGATCCAGATTATGCAGTTCAAGTAGAACTTTTTCGATACCAATCACACTGATCAATCAACTGAGTGACAAGCAGACCTCAAAGTCCTCATCTTTTAAAAACCCATTTCAACTTTTGCAAATTATGTACTTAAAATCAGCAAACACACACAAAACATAGCACTAAGCACAAAATTAGAATTCCTTAGGAGCCAGTTCAACTTTCTGAGAAACCAACTGATCATAAAGCATAACCCCACTACTCCTCAGCAGCCACAGCTGACTATTTCAAAAGCAAACGAAAAGACGTAATCTTTTTTTTTTTTCCCTGCTTTCTACAAATTATACATGTATACACAGAGAGAACCTTGAGGAGCTTCTTGGCATAATCGGACACGCCATCGCCATCGGAGACCAGAACCACCGTGTCCTTGGTGGTCCCGGTGTCGCGGATCGACTTCCCCAGCACGCCGACTACCAGCAAGACGTAGGCCTCGGCCCGCGAGGACGGCCGAGATCCGATCGCCGCCGCCGGGCGGGCCGAGAGCGACGGGATCGCGGCCGCGAGGAGGAGGAGGAGGAGGAGGAGGAGGGGCGTTCTCTAAAAAGCGGAACGCCGACTATTTTTTTTTAATTTTTTTTTTCAAGCGGACTATTTCTATATATATATATATATATATATATATATATATATATGTCCCATTGGAGGCGCCACCTCTCTCCATCTCTCTCCCTCTCGCACCGTGCCGATTCCGGCGTCGGCGATCCAGCGCCTCGTTCTCTCGCTAGGGTTTCGATTCCGTTCCGCTCGGTCCCGCCTCGCGAGTCCCAGTCCCCCTTTCATGGCCGGCAACTACCACCGCGGCGGCGCCGCCCCCTACCGATCCCAGTACTGCCTCCTTCCCCCTCTCGCCCCCGTCTTCCGCCTGGATCTTGGCCGTCGCGTTCTTGGGGAAGTTTTCTGTTCTTGCTTCTGATCATGGCTTTTTTTCGTTTGAAAAGGGAGGGGCTCAGCACGAGACCCGCGGGCGGCTCCGATGAAGTCCAGTTGCGGATCGACCCGATGCATGGGGAATTGGATGACGAGATCACCGGCCTCCGCAAGCAAGTTCGGCAATTGAGAAACGTACGATCTCTTTTCTTTTCCCTCCGTCCTAATTTCTGAGCTGTTTGGGGATGGAATTTTGGTTGCTGTGATCTCGGCCCTAATCACCGGTCTCTCTGCAAGCAAGTTCGGCAATTGATGGTTTATCGCCGAATTGCTTCCTGGGCAAAGTAGCTAAGTCGAGGTGGCCCTTTTTCATGATCCTTAGGGATGCTAGAATGCGAAAATCTAGCGAAGTAATGTCAATTCTTTACTCGAAACGAATTCTTACTTTTGAAAAGGGCCTAAATTTACAAACTTCAGTTCATTTTAGATGGTAATCGGTATTGGATTAATAAATTTAGGCTATTTAAGAAATTCTGTTATCTTAATTACTAGGAAGTGATGCTTTCTCTACCTTTGCTGGGTTTGATGAGGGGGAATGACTTTTGTCCTGAATCCTGACGAGCGTTGCTGCATCAATATCATATATGGTTTACTAAAATCTCTCTGAGGGAATCATCAGGGAAGAGATTTGTGCTTGTGGATAGTAAATAATAGACATCACTGGTTCAGCGCAATGACTATTTTGTTTTTCTAGAAGGGCTTGCTGTTGCCTAGAAACCTTTGCTGTTACTAGGTTACCGTATTTTTGGGGAAAAAACTGGTTTAGTTTCATAGTTATAGTAATAAAATTAGAAAAAGCAGGTGGAGGGTCATCTCCATCATATCATATTGATGTCGGTATTCATCGAAATTCTACTTTCTACATTGTGAGACATGCTTTGCTCAGGCTTAAGCAGTTTTTTAAGCTTGCACTTCCATTTGTCTTTGACCACATTTAGCGAGAGAAGGCTTTGTTAAGGTGGATGTTGTTCCACCTCCATTATTCAATAGTTTACTGGACCACAGTTTTTTATTTTATTTTGTGTCGAGTAATAGTTTGTTTGATTAAGTGATGATTTGATAAGAACGTTTTGACCCTCATTTATAAGTCATTGTTTCTCAGGGTGAACTTCATCCTGTTTGCTCTGGGCTCTCTACAGCTTGGGAAAGAGGTTGCGGGAATTTAGTAATTGAAAATTTCCTTCTGATTTATATAAATTAAGGCTGAAGATGTAGATGACAAACTCGACTTTTGACGAACCATTTTTGGGGACACCATTACCTTGTAAGGTATTAGGATAGTGTTAGAACCACTCACAGAGAGAAGGAAATGCTTGCATTGATCCTGTGCAAAGAGCTCATGCAAAAAGGTTTGGTTTGGGTGGTGAATTGATTTCAGATGATGATGGTGATATTTGTTATTTGCACCTCCTCATGAATATCTTGAGTTCTAGCCATTTATTGTTTCTAGTGTAAACTTCTGATGCTGGCCATTTTGCTGGGATAGCATGTTGAAAACAAAGAATAAGAGCATGGTGGTAGGGAACCTATGTTAAGCTATTCTTCGAGTTTAAAGGAAAAGAGACTTAAGTTGTTCTGACATGTGTGTGTTGGAACAATGTGTGTTTCCTCCCTTCTACATAATACATATGATCCTGAACTTTAGTGGATCACCTCTTTGTGGCAGACATGCTACTAAATTTTGTGTATAGATGTTTCACTATTTGTTTTCTCAGCTCTTCACTCTTGATTCAGGTTGCGCAAGATATAGAGACAGAAGCAAAATTTCAGAATGATCTGCTCAATCAGCTGGTATGTGCGCCTACTTCTTGGCCCTCTGAATTTCTCTTTGCTTTTACTTGCAATGTGTTGAGCCTTACTAGTCAAGAATGAAAATGGTCTATAAATCATGGCTTATAAAGCTGGAAACAGTAAGTCAATGGGAGAGCTAGTGGATTTCTTTGCTTTGACAAAGGATGTTGAACTAGTTATGGTTGTACCATCCACCTACACTTTTGAGTTTAAGTTTCATTTATGGTCATGAGGTGTAGCCCCATTCCCAAACCTTCTTGATGTCTGCCTTTTCTCTTCTGAAGACATTTTCATTTTACGAGCCTAATAATGGGATTGTAGTCTTTTATCATTTAAATTTGCTATTTGATTAGCTTAATTGTAGCTTTTGAAAGTGTACTCGTTGCTCTTCGATTATTTTCTACCTTGTTTAGAAAATGGGGAAAAAAAAATGAGGGGGATGACAAATGCGTGGAATCTCATCCTGGTCCATGAGATTGATCTCTTCAAATATGGAGAGAAAACGAGAGGGTTTTTAGTGGAAAAATTTGGCCTTTTTCCTGATAAACGTAACTGATGTAATACCTTACACCATTAAAACAATCAAGGCATGCAATGCTGATTTTGCATCTGAGGTCTCTTGATGGCGAATAACATGACGATATCTGCTGTGTCTTGTAGTTTACGCTTTTAAGAATTAAGACAAAAGAGTATCGAATTGGACCGTTTGTGATCTTTTTAACCGCACAGTTTGATCTGTTCACTAAAGTGAAAGATTAGATTACTAATTTGTATATTACCAACTTGCCAACTACTTGATGGCACATCGTCAGCTCCCCAAGAGAATCTAAATTGTTTCATTGCAGCAAATGACGCTGATCAAAGCACAAGCGGGTGTTAAGAACAATGTGCGGAGGCTGAACAAGAGCATAGTGCAATATGGTTCAACTAATGTCGTCCATGTTGTGGCTTTTGCATTGGTTTGCTTCTTCTTTGTCTACCTATGGTCAAAACTTTCCAGAAGATGAGGACTGCTTTTCTACTGCGGGGCTAGTAGCGATGAGCTGCTGATTTACGGCTAGAGGCATTTGCTAGGACGATATGCAATCGTCTAGCCACAACTTCACTGTAAATTGTTTTTTTCTAGAAAAATTATGCTACATGAGATTTGTATGTTAGTGACAGATTTTCCTCATTTGAAGAGAACTCACAGATGCTTACCACCTATACTTGAAATGGCAAAAGTGCTTGTTTATTGCTTCCTTTTACATGATAGTATGTGGTCGTATTCTCTTACAATGGGAACTCTGCCCGTTGACCTTGTGCTGAACAAAACACCATCGAACTTCCCTCCTCGAGAGAGAGAGAAAGAGATCTAAGGGGAGGAGTGCCGGTAAACTTTTTACTGGAGAATGACAAATCACGACCCTAGCAGACGCAGGTGATTCTCTTAGGCTGCAAACGCTTCTTGGCTTCTTCCAGTTTGCTTTCTCTGACTCGGATGAGGACGTCTCTCGTCCACTCGGCAAAGAATGTTTCATTGTGCCCCACCTGGCCATCTTTGTAGAATAAGAAGCAATCGAGATCCTGGTGAGGGTGGGGGCAATCTTTAGTCCCCAGCGGCTCCCAGTATGCGCCCTCGTGTATCATGCCACACAGCTCAGCCGTCCAACGGTGGGCATGTCGGCCAATGCCTGCGAGCTCTAACCATCCTCTGGGGAAGAATTCCATCACCCGACTGCCCTGCTCCATGAAGAGCATGTTTGTCAGCTGTGCGCCATGCGGGGTCGCCACGATGTCCGTGTAAGTCATCAGTCGCACCTGAAAGATTAAGGAACATATGTATGAGCATGTATAGAACGCTTATTAGGGAAGTGATGGCAGCACACGTGCCAATGCCAGGTTTGGAGTTTTAACTCTGAGGACGCTAGTTAAAATTGATCATAAAGATAGACCAGCAACTCGGTACTGATGAACTATTTTGAATTACTCTTTAGAAAAGATCAGTAGCTCTGAAGCCTCGATAATTTGTCAGGATTTCCCATCTTCCGAAGCTCTTGGTAACCTAATGCACATGTCTATTCTGAAATTGCGACTTTCGACCCTAAATCTCAGCTCGTAGTCGGCCTTCATGGGGATTGGAGAACTTAAATAGCCTAATAAATCAACTGTCGCCGACCATGACGTGATCTTCGACATTGTTTAATATGGTCTACAGTACAAAGTGTAGCGTCGAACCAGGAAAGCCCAATAAAATAAGAGAGAAGTAGAGAAGCAGCAGGTTCACGAACATGGTGCAGAGAACAAACCTGGTCGCAGAAGCTCAGATCTTCCGACTGAACAACGCTCAGGGCGCATCCATCCACCCTCTCACATTCCCTAGCGAACACGTTAACCACGGCCGACGCGTTCTTGAACGACCTCGAGCCTCTTCTCATGAGTAAAGTCATGTTCACGACCGGTTCCCCTCTCTCGTTCACCTCGTTGACTTTACTGCTTGTGTTGATCCCACAGAACTCTCTTGCCTTACATCTCAGCTGCTCAGAAACTTGCACCCTCTTCTTCTTCCCCATGTTCTCAATATTGTGCCTCATCACAACTGCCCTTTCAAAACAATACGGCCCGTCCCCTCCTCCCCTGAAGACTTCAACGGCGACATCTCCGTAGGTTGCTCGCATGAGGTTCTGAACCCAAGCCCCCATCTTGCTCCTGAGCTCTCCCCAATGGAACACTACCCACCTTGTTGGCTTCAAGCACTGGTTCTTCATTGACCACCCAACAAAAGGTGCCACTGCATATAAACCATGCCATAGATTCAGGTAGTCATAGTAGGTGTCTGATACAAAGGTCAGGCCCTCCAAGAGAGTGGCTGATTCTGGAAGGCTCTCTGGCCATGCCAAAGCATAAGAGTTTTTGCTGCCATCTCTGCTGTCCCGCCCCTTGATGCATAAGATTCTTCCCTTGGATCCTTGGGAAGGGAAATAGAGGTACTCTGCTTCGCTCTCTTCGACAGTGTCGCTTAACGAGCTCATGAACCAAGTATTCCCAGACATGGCAGCTTCCATGTCGGCATATCTCAGGTCCTTCAGAGGGAGGAAAGTGACTGACTCCTGGAGCTTGGCTGTTAGATTGCCGAGTCTATCGGAAAACTGTGGGCCGTGGTGGAGTCAATCGTGATCGCTGTCCATTTCTGGAAGAATTCCCAAGAAGTAGAACCGGAAGGAGTGGAAAATGTGAAAGATTGGATGCGGAAGAGAAGGAGAACTAGAAGCGGAGTCAAGGTAAATAAGATGACGAGCGTAGGCGACTGACAGGAGCAACCCTTGGGGCGTTTGGTTGGTACTTTTGAGTGCTTCTCAAGGTCCATGGAGAGAGAGAGAAGGGGGGGGGGTGCTTCTTAAGCTTCTTGACAGTCTAAGAGAGAGATTCGACCAGGAAGTCTTATATAAGCTTTCTTGAAAGTCTAGCCTTGACAATATCACATGCATGCGTCAATACTTTAATCCGCAGTTTAGAATACGTGGGCTCTAGTGCCGTCCCTCGAAAGGCAATCCGCTTCCGCAGGAAGAGGCCGAGCTTGCTAACATGCAAGGCAGAAGCAGGAAACAGTGTCATAAATTCTGGGAGCCTCTAGGGAGATAGTGGTTTGACCTCCAACAAAATAATAAAGTTTCCCTTCCCAAGCCGACCGACTCAATATAGATCCTCGAAAACTGTCCACTCCAATCTATTATTTAACCCAAAGGTAGAGTCCCCAAGCAAATTTCTGTCAATGCTTGATCTTACTTCTGAGATCTGTGCCTGGATATATTATATTCAAATAGAAGCTAGAGCAGTACGTGGGTGATCTTTTAAATGAGGACCAAAAGTTTAATACGAGTGGGAACTGGTACTTTGGGTTAGTGTAAGTCCCTATCGACCGTCAGGTGGAAAACTCAACCAGATTAACACTTCTCTTGCACCAGGTACATCCACCCGAGATGGCAGAGGGACACAATCCCCTGTCACCATGCGAGCTGAACCATCGTTAAAACTGAAACAGAACCCGGCGCATATGCCCACATGAACCATGTAGATGATGTTAGGATTAAACGGATGCCCAACGACGGGTTGAAAGAGCCCTACGTAGAGACATAAAAAACACGACCTTCAGAGGCAGCAGTCCTTTTTTCTTACTGAGGTAAGGAGCAAGCTGGCTTGGGAGGGCAAAGCACAGTACTCAATAAACTATTTACATTCTCTGTACAATGATTCCATCAGTTCACATGGTTAGTGTTTCAGACCATTATTGAAATGCATAAAAGAATAAAAGTTACTTAGCATATTTTCAGGATCCAGAGCCAACTATTCCAATTCCACTGAAATCAGCTGGTTATTGTCATCACTTGCTCCAGGGAGATTATGCCAGACGCAGACGGAACTAATCGCCAACTTAAAAGCAATGGAGATGACCATGTTGATGTCATTAGTCGGTCAGCAAATCAGAAAGCTTTACAGAGTGTATTAGACCTCATGTTAGAGGAGCACTGTTGCTCTACTGGGCCTGTGGGACTACGCAGCCTGCTCCTCTTTGGCTCTGAAATCCTAACTTGTGAGATAGCAACTGAAAGGGCATCCACAAAACAACATTCATCAATCTCCTCGGGCTTGCAGCTCAGACTAGAGGGTGATGGAAGTCTTGAGTCTCTATCGGCAGAACCAGAGCATACTCTGCTTCCACATTGCTCGAGGCCAGGAGCAGCAGACACTTGCACAGAGGAAGCTGCCACTTGGTTCTTTAGTTTTGATTTAGAGGGCAAAGATTTCAATGTGCGGTCGGTGTAGAACAAGATCCAAGGATGCCCTGAAACAACATAAGCAGTCATCTTAACCAATGCAACTGAGAAGAACACACCTTCGGAGTGCAACTTGACATTAAACTAGCTCAGAAGGCAAAATTAAAAGTCACGGCAACAAGCAGATGAATACTTTGCCTAACACAAGCCAACAAAACATAAAATGCAGTTGAAAGTGAAGAAGACCGATAAAACGTCACCTTCCTTAATTAATGGTCCAAAAATAGAATGGCTGGATACCAGCTAGCAAGCTGGCATTTTTTCAGCATGGAACTTGAATTTTTGGTGCAATTGCCCGAAAAACTACCGACTTGAACCTTAGCCCAAGTGTTATATTTGATGCTAAATATAGTCAGAGAACTATGAAAACCATGGATACCACAAGCAGCAGTGACCAAAGCAAACAATTTTGGAAATAGACAAACCAAAGCCATGAGCCATTTTTTTCGCTCGGAGAGATACAGATACCACAAGATAGTCGGTTCAATAAATGTTTGCAACTGGGGCATAAAATTTTTCATCTAAATGACAATCGGCAAATCCATCAATTCAAATTGAAAAAGAAAATAGAAAACAGCATCAAGAACTTACTTAATACTTCCTCTGCAGTTATCCTAGCAGAAACATCTCTTGTCAGCATTCTTGCAATTAGATCACGAGCAGGTTTGCACACAGACTGCCATATGCCTGACTGAAAATCAAGCTTCACACTTTTGATTGCCTCAAAGACTTCTTCTAGTGAGTCACCTTGAAAGGGAAGAGCGCCCAGCAAGAGTGCATATAGCAGGACACCCGCACTCCATATATCAACTTTCTCAGAATAATTCCCAATCAGAACTTCTGGAGCAACATAAGCGGGACTTCCTGCCAAACCTGTTAAGCTCTGACCTGTTATGCAGCATGTGCAAATATTAGCATAAGACTAAGTCTTGACATGGAAAACTCTAAGTATCAATATGACTTGAGATCTTGACTGATGATTAGAAACTGCTCCCTAACTTAACTTGGCATCCACACATATTACAGATTACTTGAAAAAATTCATGGAAAAAGGAGAGAATTGAGGGTAACTATTCAGCTACGAAAAGGAAAAGCAACGACCATAATTCATAACCTGTGGAGGGACCATGTCAGTAGAGATGGTTCTCCACAATAATATCTCCAAGAATAGCTCATTTTCATGTAAGATGCACCAAAACTCTTGAATATTGATATCGCTTGAGATCTAGAAAGAGACAGAAAGCTCCCTGACTTTGCTTAGTATCCACATAATGTCAGATGATATTAAAAAAAAAAAATGCCAAAAGACAGAATTAAGCATAACAATATGTATGAGAAGGAGATATAATATGCATAGCACATAAACTGTGGAGGAAGTATTCCAGAACTAATTTCAAAAACATATATTTTCACTTAAGATGCACTTAAGAGAGTTTGCGTAAGAAAGATAACTGAGAGCATTCAACATATCACCTTACAAGGAACTCAGCTCAATTACAACAACATTGAAGGTGTCTTCAATTGAAACACTGACAAGTAGAAAACCAACCCATGCATCTACGGCCTATACAAAGATTGGATCCACAGTCTTCTTCAGGAACAAATAACCAATAATAATCAGGGACAGATTTATGTGTCGGAATGTTGGGGTTCTTGACCTGACTCATTTCTCTAGAGTTATAAGAACATACTTAAAGGTTTAGAATTTTTTTAAATAATAATCCATTTTTTTAGCCTTGAAATTGAGTTCTGTCCCCATTAAAATTTCCAAAAGAAACACAATAAGTCATTATTGCAAGTGATTTGCCCCCACGAAATGGATAAAATTCACGATAAGTCATTATTGCAAGTGATTTGCCCCCACGAAATGGATAAAATTCATTAAACCATTTTAAAGTCTAATGGTAGAATAATGCTTTTTGTAGATAATATTTGCCCATTCACAATTGTTACTGGATTCCCTTGCTGAGCACAGAAAACCACATTCCCACTACAAGACTCCCTACCACATTCCCACCAATTGTTACATTCCCTTGCTGAGCACAGAAAAAGAAGAAGAAGAAGAAGAAGAAGGAAGGAAGGAAGAAGAACTGGATTCCCTTGCTGAGCACAGAAAGAAGAAGAAGAAGAAGAAGAAGAAGAAGAAGAAGAAGAAGAACTCCCTACCACATTCCCACTACAATTGTTACTGGATTCCCTTGCTGAGCACAGATGAAGTGAAAGTTCACATTAATACATGCTCTATCAATTATTTTTTTTCTAAGAGTCATCGCTATTTTTCATTCCCATAATTACCCCACCTTATCAGACGGAAAAAGAAAAAAAGTGAAGCTCAATATTGATACTATAATCTCCAGGTATGCAACCAATAATTTTCGTCCTTCTGTTACTTATGTAGTTAAGTGCGGCTTGCTACAGGGTAAGTATTGCTGAGTTTTATTGTGTAAATCTGTTCTCTCTTTTCAAGAAAGGTGATGACTGGGACAACACGTTGGTTCCATAAGCTCAACCATCAAGAAGGGCCACCAAAACTCCTTCCTAAAGAAAACGAAACACAAAAGGAATCATATGCACTCCACTATGATCTTCTGATGCTTTGAAGTGTATCATATATTGCACTCTTCAAGACTAGGATTAAAGAGTTTGCTAAAGAAATTCGTGAAGGAAGCCACTGACAAGAAAAAAAAAAATGTAAGACTGAAGTCTATGAGCAAGCAAAATTTCATCAATAAAACCATACCAGAAGAGAATCTCATGGCCAGTCCAAAATCTGCAAGCTTCAAATTTCCTGAGGTTGTAAGCAGGATATTTTCGGGCTTGATATCTCTGTGAACGACACCCATATCGTGACAATATTTGATGACAAGCATCACCTCCTTGAACATATTTGCAGCCCGCTGCTCTGAAAAAGGACCTTCCTTCACCATCTGATCAATTAAACGTCCCCCAGAGCATAACTCCATCACCAGGTGAAAAGATTCTGGCTCCTCATACACTGCCTGCAATGTTACAACCCCTGGATGTCCTGATAGATGCTGCATTATCTCCACTTCCCGGTGAACTAAATCCTCCCCTTTCTTCAAAGTCTTACAGGCAAATTCCACACCACTGATCTTAGACCTACAGAGCCAAACAGAACCAAATTTTCCTTGGCCAATTGCGTCACCTGAAATGTAATCATCCTCAATCTTATTCTTCCGACCCATTCGGGTAGCAACGTCTATACATCCTATCTTCCTCTTTAAACCTCTCCCAGGAGCAACCAAGGACGAGCTGCCGCAAGGCGGAGCTGTGGCAATGCCCGCCAGCCTACTTTTACAGGAAGCAACAGGTTCCGTGCCCGCATCTTCTTTGCACCTCTTCTTCAGCCTCGTATAATCTTCCAATGAATAATGAGACCTCAGATTCGACAACTGCAAATCATGGGTAGATCTCGAAAGTTCAGGCAGCTGAGTAGACACATCGGCTTCACTCCCTTTCCTCTTTTTCCTCATCAATACTGCCTAAAAAGGAGCAGTAAATACTACCCGAAAAGGTGCACCATATCAATCTGATTTTCAGGAGAATCGGCAAATCAAGCAGTCCAGATCAGCACTACACTCCTCCATCCGATCCTAGCTTCAAAAAGAGAACATCCCCATCAGAAAGTTACACTCAATCAATCCGCGAAACAACATTAACATCGCTAAGAGACAATCAAAACAGAAACAAGAGAAAAAAGAAAACCTTTTCACTATACTTCCCAATCCGATCCCAGTAGCAAGAAGAGAACACCCCATCAGAAAGTTCCACTCGATCAGTCCGCAAAAACAGCATTAAGGTCGCTAAGAGACAATCGAAACGGAAACAAAAAGAAATAAGAAAACCTTTTTCACTCCTCTAGCGACCCAGTCGTCAAAACGCTTCACACAAGAACTCCCGCCACCACATAGAACACCAACTCAAATAAAATAAAATAAAAACGGCTGCTTTCGCACATAAAACCAACGCCGACTTCCCGAGAGCCGGCCACCCAAAGCGCAGATCAAACGAAACTGCACGCCCCACCCACCCAACCAATCAGCAAGCTTTCCCCAACAACGGAAAACCCATCAAACGGAGAAGCGCATCGAAGAGCGGCGCAGGAGAGAGGTGAAAAAAAGAAGAAGAACCCACCTCTCACCGGTGCCGGACGAGCGCATGACGACCCGATCGACGGAACGAAATCGCAATGAGAACGAAAAGCGGCGCCGGTCGGGGGCGCGGCGGGGGCGGGGGCCGGCGGCTAGCGATCGGCGAGCGCCGGCCCGATCGGGGAAGGGGGAGGGGGAAACCCTAGAAATCCCGGGCCGGAGGAAACCCGATTGGGGGCTCCGGCGAAGGGTCCGGCGTCGGGTGGGATTTCGATCGACAAAGATTGACCGAGGAGAGAGAGAGAGAGAATGGTGTGCTCGTGTCGAGACGAGGGGTTTTCTGCTCTTCACTTCTTCCCTTCGAATTTGGCGCAACGCGAGCCCGGCCGATGTGTCCCGGGCCTTTCGGGCGGCGGTCTCGGGTCCGGCCCGAATACCCGTATCTTGCGTAGAATTTGCTTTTTTTTTTTTTTGGGTGGATTTGCGCTTTTGACGTTTCGATTTGGGATTTTTTTTAGGAAGATTTGTGGATGATGGAGATGATGACGACGACTTCAGGAAGAAAACAAACCTGGACGGAAGAGAAAAAGGCATTGAAAATTCAAAAGAGAGTGGTGGGGGAGAGAGAGAGTGAGGATGCAAGTGGAGTTCTCACTCAACAACCATTAGAGAGATTCTCCTTCGCTTGGAATTAAATAGGCATTTTCCGATTAATTGAGGGGCACGTCTTCGTGGGGGAAAAGAGGGAAAAAAAAACATTAATTTAAGATGGCATGAGTCATTTACTGAGTGGTATGGAATTTATATACCTTAATATTTTTCCTGTCGCCTAATTATTTCTCCCCGACTATTTTTGTATAGAGAAGCCCGTGGATAGCACACGCTACATGCTTGCATGGAGCGATATTATAATGCAACGGAGAGGGTTTGTAGTTATAAAAGGAATATAGATGAAGTTGATGGTTGCTTGATATAAAAAAGAGTTGTTGTTTCTTTTCTAATTGTTTCGAGGTGGATGAAGTTGGTAAAAAGTGGATGGCATTAGTTTTGGTTTTTATACTGTTCTTAAAATTTTATTTTGTAGTTATAGATTAGATTGGATGGAGGGTCGTGACAGCAACTTAAAAGGTGTGGGCGAAATTTGAAAGTTAATTTAAGTGTAGATAAACTCAAGATTTATTTTCTTGACTTTTTGGCATATGTTTTGGAGAAACGTGCGAAATGAATAACATCGATAAATGGTAGTTTAGAAGGAGAATTTTACTCTCCTGTTTTCCTATAAATCTCTTATTTTTTAACGATCCCCAATGCAATTTTTTTTTATCTTCCTTGATTGAATTTTTTCTCCAATTTTTTTTTTTACCAATGACGTGCAAGGGAGCTTTTCCCAAAGTGGAATGATAGGTTAGAAAAAAAAAAGGTTCTCTCGACAAACCTGTAATTTATTTCATGACCACAAAAGAGAAGAGCCATAATTTATCTCTACTACTATTCAAGTAAATTCGATAATTATTCCAATTTCAATTTTTTATGAAAACAGTTTCGTAAGATGCTTTACACACACATTGGCAAGTGGTCACTTGCCAAATCTCTTCACTTTTGAAAAATTAAATTCCTAAAATGGATCAAAATTTCAAAAATTATTTTATTCTTTACCTACCGGAAATTTTTATTTCACTCTTGTACGCCATGCTCATTTTCCGAATCTTTCACAATCCCACCATCAGTTAAGCTTACCATCAATTAAGTTTTTTCTTGATCATTTTAAGTATATAAAAATTTCTCCAATGGCACACATTTAAAACTTTCATGAATCTTTTTGACACAATTTATTAATGCTACAGAATTGCTGAGAAAAGGTTGTACGATGACGTTATCCATTCTACATTTGAAATGCTACCATTATATAGATTGCATTGGGAGATTCAGATATGATATATTTATTAAGACAATTGCAAATCCAAATGGGTTCTATATCTAATCTCGTCCTTTCCTAACTAATTGCTCCAAATACATATATATGTGTGTGTATACACTGCATGCAAACATTCAAGATATTCTGTCTCCGCTTTCTATGTTGTTTTATTGATAAATTCCGCTTTCTAAGTTTAATTGATTCGACGCAACTATGGAGATAACATAGATTAATGCCGAGAAGAAAAAAGTTTGTCATTCTGTTGACTCGTGGCAGTGAGGGATTGGACTGGTCGCCGCGACGTGTGCTGTCGTGGCGGGAAAAAGACCGACAGCGGGGGAGCCGCCCTTCTTCACGCGCGTGACGTGATGCCACGTGGTGGCCACAAGCGTGCGAAGCGCACGTGGGATGACGACGGGGCAGGGTACCGGCCTCGCTTCCCCCACTAGATTCCCCCCGACACGCTGTCCGAATCTGTGCCTTCGTACGGAATGCGCGCTCGGTCGCCGGAATATCCGCTTCTTCCGGCACGCGCGGCGGTCAGTCGCTTGATATTTTCCACGTCTTTTTGACTTTCACGCTCTCGATTTCTGCGTTTTGACCATACCAACCCTATAATAGCCCACCACTTTTGCTAGAACTAGTTCCCATTTAATGCTTAGTCAACTCTTTTTAGTTTGTTCCTTCTTTTTCTTTCATTGCTTCTTGCTTCTCTTCTTTCAGTCGCATGCAATTTTCTTCGACTGCGTTTAGCAATTAAGATAAAATCCGAAATAGGATATAATTATCTTATTCTACGTTTGATACTCATTCAAGACAGGATAAAGTCGGATATAAGGAAAATATAAATAGAATAAAATTATCTCGTGAGAAGGTGGGATAAATGTGGATAGAATTTAATATCTATAATAGGAAAATTATTTTTCTTAAAAAACTTATTAAATTATAAAATTGAAATTATATTTGAATATAAATAATATTTGAATTCTAATTTAAGAAATTAATAATAAAAAATAAAAATTTATTTTTAATTAATCATATTTTAATTTATATATTCAACTTTAATTCTATCTTAGGTATTTTTATAAACATTCAAACTATAAATTAAATATTTATGTTTATTATATATCTTAGGTATTTTTATATTTTAGGTATGTTAGTACGGTTTACTATTTGATAAAATTTTATTAAAAAACGATGAAATGGGAAAAATAAATAATAAAGAAAATAATATAAAAAAGTGGAAAAATAAAATAAAAATAAATTAAGGAATAGTGTTACGAGAGATTTTCACCATCTCTGTTTATGAACATTTAGGTTCATTTATAATGATATGTCATTTATATAAAAAAAAAATGTACATGATATAATGTGAATATATCCGACTTTAATACTGCGATTCATCAAACAATGGATATGATATAAAAAAATCCCAAGATTTCATATCCTATTCTATCCAGTCCTATCCCGATTAGAAATCTAGACGACCAAACGTAACCTTAAAGGTCTCTTGTTCAACGCCGGTTCAAGCTATTTTCCATTACCCGGGATGTTGTATTGTTTCTTTGAATTTCTTCTTTGCGGGTATGGGTGGATTCCATTCACACTAATAAAAGATTGATTGCACAAAGACAATGTAAACATACACTAACAACCCCAACAAGTCTCGTAGAAAAATCATCCTCCATATTGTGCAAGTCGATCGCGCTAAGCTGTCAATTACCATAAAAGCTTGAGTGAGTGAGATAATGGGTTAAACAAATATAGATAATGAATCCCAACGAATGCTTGATTACCAAATGGTTGTTCATGTGCTGGCTTGAAGATCAACTGGACATACGAATGCAATTTATGGCTTAAAAGCAACAATTACAGCACAAATGAAAGAACAAATGGAGCATTTTAGTAGTGTGTTCCCATAAATAAATATTTAAAAACACAATTTTCATTTTACATTTCGACACCGTATTGAAAACTCCAATCAAATTAAATCACTAATTCGAATTCTGCTTCATATCATCCAAAAGTGCACAACTCGCTTGTTGCCTTAGACTTTTATGCCTACACATGGTGGATAAACCTATTGTTTCTTTATATTTTAACATTTGCAAGAGGAGAAGAGAAAATTCTAGAAAAGGGAAGAGAGAAAAGCGGTCAATATTACCTTCCACGCTATAAAAATAGGTTGTGTGCAACGGTGGAAAGAGGCTCGTTGACAAGGTCAACAATGAGCCCAATGCTAGTGCCAATGAGAGTGTAAAGAACAAAGGGGTCGGTGCCATAAATATTCACCTTGAATGCTCAGTGACTTTTTTTTTTTTTGGGTCAGTCCTACTCTATTCCTACTCTAACTCTCACGCTCAGATTTTTGTCCTGTCTTTTGCAGGGCGTGGGAGTCGAAACCCACTCTTTATATTTTAACATTTGCAAGAAGAGAAGAGAAAACTCTAGAAAAGGGAAGAGAGAGAAGCAGTCAATATTACCTTCACGCTGTAAGAATAGGTTGTGTGCAACGGTGGAAAGAGGCTCGTTGACAAGGTCAACAATGAGCCCAATGCTAGTGCCAATGAGAGTGTGGAGAACAAAGGGGTCGGTGCCATAAATATTCACCTTGAATGCTCAGGGACTTTTTTTTTTTTTCAGTCATACTTTATTCCTACTCTAACTCTCACTCTCAGACTTTTGTCCTGTCTCTTGCAGGGCATGGGAGTCGAAACCCACTCTTGGGAGTCGAAACCCACTCTTTATATTTTAACATTTGCAAGAAGAGAAGAGAAAATTCTAGAAAAGGGAAGAGAGAGAAGCGGTCAATATTACCTTCCACGCTGTAAGAATAGGTTGTGTGCAACGGTGGAAAGAGGCTCGTTGACAAAGTCAACAATGAGCTTAATGCTAGTGCCAATGAGAGTGTGAACAAAGGGGTTGGTGCCATAAATATTCACATTGAATGCTCAGTGACTTTTTTTTTTTGTCAGTCATACTCTATTCCTACTTTAACTCTCACTCTTAGACTTTTGTCCTGTCTCTTGCAGAGTGTGGGAGTCAAAACCCACTCTTGGGAGTCGAAACCCACTCTTTATATTTTAACATTTGCAAGAAGAGAAGAGAAAATTCTAGAAAAGGGAAGAGAGAGAAGTGGTCAATATTACCTTCCACGCTGTAAGAATAGGTTGTGTGCAACGGTGGAAAGAGGCTCGTTGATAAGGTCAACAATGAGCCCAATGCTAGTGCCAATGAGAGTGTGGAGAACAAAGGGGTCAATGCCATGAATATTCACCTTGAATGTTCAGTGATTTTTTTTTTTGTCAGTCTTACTCTATTTCTACTTTAACTCTCACTCTCAGACTTTTGTCCTGTTTCTTGCAGGGCGTGAGAGTCGAAACTCACTCTTGTGATTAAATCATCCTCAGCCCAACTTCCTGAGAAAGTGGGGATTCGAACCCCTCACCTCCCTTTTCCATGTTGAAAGGGTGGTCACTAGGGCAAACCCCAGTGATTAGTCAAAACCCCATTGACTTGAGGAGTAGGAAGTTATAGACAAAAATAATAGCTTGTGAGAGAAAAAGAAGAGCCCAGAACTAAGACATTAAATGCGTGAAAAAGAGAAAAATGAACGCAAGACCCGCAAGGAAAGAAAGAGAAGAAATAAACTAGATACTTTAATTTTGGTCGAAAATTGATATTTTAATTGACTCTAATAAAACCAAGACTATTTCAGCAATGAAAATCCGATTGCGGAACTTTTTGTCTTTTGTATACTTCTAAGCTACGTCATACTAGAATAAAATTTACGATATGATAAAATTTATCTTATTCCACATTTAGTGTCCGCTCAAAGTAGGATAAAATTGGATATAATATATGCCAGATAAATGTGAATGTGATTTCTAATTTTATAATAGGAAAGTTATTTTTTTCAAAAATAATTTTCTTAAATTAACAAATATAAAATTATATATCAATATAAATAATATTTGAATTATAATATAAGAGATTCAAAATATCAAAAACATTAAGAATTTGGTTTTTTAATCTAATATTATTTTTATTTATATATTTGAATTTAATTCTATCTTATAATATAAACTAAATATAAAATATATACTTATTACATATTTTATGTGTTTTAATATTTTAGGTATATTAATATATTTTTCTATTTAATAAAATTTTATTAGAGAATGATGGAAGGGGAAAAAAGAAATTATTTAAAAATAGAGTAAAATAAAATTAAAAAACAAAATAATGGAATACACATGAGTATTGCGAGTGATTTTTGCCTTATTCTTTTGTAAAAGTTGGGGTTCATTTAAATTAATATGTCATATATACCAAATAATTTATATGATATCTTTGTTAATATATTCGACTTTATGACTACAATTACCAAATATTTGATATGATATAACAAAATCCGTTAGATTTCATATTTTATCATGATTATAAATATAGACGACTAAATGTAAAATGCAGCCTTAAGGTGCATTTGATAACCATTTTATTACGGGAAACATTCTCTATTTAGAAATTGTATAAAATTTATATTCTCGAATAGAAATATGTTTGGTATAACTCTCAAATCTTTTTGAGATATAGAATTTCTTTTAATTTTTTAATATTTTTATTATACTTTTTTTTTTTTCCTTATTCTCCCTCTTGCGGGTCGCTGGCCTCGGCAAGGCTGGGATTGGCCAGATGAGGGCAAGTAACCTTGCTAGAGTGTCACCTGGCGAGGCTCAACCTCACTTAGCCATTGCGAAGTCAAACCTCGCTGGCAGCTGAGCACCGACAATGTTGTCACTGCTCTCGGCCCTCGTCTGGCTAATTGCCGACCATCGTTGAGGTTGGCAACTAGCTAGAAATAAGTAGAGGAATAGGAAAATAATAAAAGAAAAAAAAAAGAAAATTCTTGATTTTGAAGTTATTCTCAAGAATAAAAAGTGAATTTCTTTTTACTTATTAGTTTTGTTCCAGATCTATTCTTAAAAGTAAATACTTACAAAATGGATTTATATTTTTTTAAAAAATAAAAGAATAGAATCATACATTATTTCGCACATTGTTAAACAGAACCTTAATTAGTTTAAAAACGCCACGTTATTACATCTCCCGAGGCCAATCTCACACTGTCAATTTTAATATTTTTCCGGACACTTTCACCTTTTCAAGGAACAGCATCGTCTGATAAAGAAGCCCTAGCTCCACACTCCACTGCTGGCATCTCCTTCCCCGTCGGAGCAACGCAATGGCTCAGCGCTTGCCGGGCTTAAACCCCGTCAAAACCCTCACGACCGATCGGCGTCGGACGCCCGACGCCTGCCCTCCGCCAAAGTCGGTTCCTTTCCGGCAAGCGCGGCCGAAGTCTCGGAATTCCTCTCCTCTCTGTTTATCAGCGATGGCGAGCCAGAGTCAGGACCAGAAGAAGCACTCGTCCCTCGACGCCCTGATCAACGGCGGCCGCAAGGACGAGGTCTCCGAAGCTATTAAAGGGTCTATGTCGAATTGCCTTGCGGAGACGAATCTTCACCTGACGGTCCCCGGTCTCAAGTCCAAAACCAGAGGCAAGGTGAATTGCCTTCCGGGTCGTGTTGAGTTTTCTGGTTTGTCGTTTCTTTGGGCTGCTGAGTAAATTTGAGGCGTGACTGGTGCTGCGCGGAGCATAAAGATTTGATTTTTTTCGACCGGTTGATTCAAAGCTGCAATCTTTGTATGAGTTCAAATGCCAGCTTTTACTTTCTGTGAAAAAAATCGGTCATTCCTTCTGGATTGTTGTTAATGTGAAATCTGGAATGGTGTGATTCCACTGAAATGCATAGAAGTTGGTCTTTTTCTTGAAGTTCTTATTCCGTTTGTTTAACTGTTAGTGAAAGTAAATTTTGGTACTGCTTGATGTTAAGCACATAGAATTGCAGGTCAGGGACATCTATGACGGCGGTGATTATCTTGTCCTAGTTACAACTGATAGGCAAAGTGCATTTGATCGGATTCTCGCTTCCATACCTTTTAAAGGCCAGGTGTGTTGAACTGCTATACTTACTTCCTGGATTTTAGCTTACACACTTACGTTTTGTTCTTTGGTGGTTACGAAATGGTTTATGCCGTGTGCACCTTTTCAGGTCCTCAATGAAACGAGCTTGTGGTGGTTTGATAGAACAAAGCACATCACTTCCAATGCTGTAGTAGCATCTCCTGATAAAAATGTTACAATTGCAAAGAAGTGTTCTGTCTTTCCAGTTGAATTTGTTGGTGAGTTATTGCTAGCTTTTGATTTGGCTTTCTTTTAACCAAAACACATACAGGCTCAGTAGTGTAAAGTAAAGTAACCTTGAATGTGATCCTTCAGGATTTTTGTTGCACAAGTTAATAAAAAAGTTTCGGTACCTGAAGATAGCCCCAGAGTGTCTTATTGACAGATTGCTCTCTTATGTCAGTGCATTTTACATTTAATATGATTAAAGTCCTAAGTTGAGGTACCTTTTTTTTTTTTTAAACAATACTTAAATCGAAGTCATCTGTAGGACGCAATATTTGATCCAACTTTAATTCTCAAATTGCAGTCAGAGGTTTTGTGACTGGAAGTACTGATACATCATTATGGACTGTCTACAGAAAAGGAATCCGTAATTATTGCGGCAATGCTCTCCCAGATGGTGTGTTTTCTTCCATCTAGTTTGAGTGTGTTCTGATGTTTCTTTCCCTATCTTTAAAGGATGTTATAATACATTTAGGCTTGCTGAAGAACCAGAGGCTGTCTGCAAATATATTGACACCTACAACCAAAGCGGCAGATCATGATGTACCTGTCACACCAAAAGAGGTTTGCTCTCATTATCTAAATGAAGCTTCTTATGGTAGAGACTCTGCAAATTAGAATAGATAGAGATGTTTAAGGCTTGGTATGTGTGTATGGAGCTGTGCTCTGGAAATTAGAATAAATGCGCATGAGATAGAGAGATGCATCAGTGCTGATGGGTTTTGGCATTACCACTCTTAACTTAATACTCTGTCGAACTTTTCATGTACCTCCTTACTAAGTTAGCTTATCATATTGCATTTGCAATTTCCTGTCAGATTGTTGAAGGCGGGCTGATGACTCAAGATGACTATGATGAAGTCAGTATGAAAGCATTGAAATTGTTTGAGTACGGACAGGTGACTTCATTTTACTTTGTTGGCTGCACTTGTTTTTCCCCTTTGTTGTTCAATCACCTGGATATAATAATCAGGAAAGTGACCTTTTGCTGGTGCATTGTTCTAGTTCTTTCTTAGTTTTTTCTTTTGATGTACGAGACTGAACTTGAAGGAAAAGTGTCCAGAATCATGTCATGAATTTTTAACTTTCTCGCCTAGCATTGTAGTGAATTTTCCCCTTCATTGCGTCTTACATGAGATGCTTGAAACCTCAAAAAATGTAAATTGGTATTGGCTTTTAGCTTCTTGACTATTTAACTGTTGGATGGAGAGGCATGGGTACTCAAGAAATGTCAGGGTTTGGTAAGTGTTGATCTCTTCACTTCATCAGGAATTAGTATTTCTTCTTCATTTCAGAAGTACTGTTAGTGGCCACAGTGCTGATATTTGGTGGTCATGAGGAATGTGGGCTTAGGGCAATAACATTTTATTTGTTGATGGGAGAAGTCTTAGCCACAATACTGTTTCCATCATGAATTTTTTGGCTGCAAATATACACGCAATTTAGAATACGTGTTCTTTCTGATGCTGATGTGATGTGATGTAAATGTGATGATTCCAATTTCCTTACCTAATGCATGTGGGGAGGGCTGTTTGCATGTATCCTTGGGAACTAGTTGAACGAAGGTTTGGACGCCCATATTATAAAAGAAAAACAAAATAATTTCTGTGGGGAGGTAATTGCCTATCAGTGCCTAATCTTTTCCTCTGTGTCTTCACATGAAGTGCTTGGGTTCTGGTCACAAATGTTTCATATGGAAATATCCTGTTAATATTATCATAACAATCATATTCACTCTTTACAATCTAGCACAACTGCTCACTAAAATTGGAAGTGCTGTCCACCTTTCTTAGCAGCATGTCGCTTCAGAGCATGGCCTTATATTGGTGGATACAAAGTATGAATTTGGGAAGGCTGAGGACGGTTCCATTCTTTTGATAGACGAGGTTTACTTTTCCTCCTTCTGTTTCCCTCTCTTGTATGCACTGACACATTCACATCGTTTCCTTCTGACTAAATCAGGAAATGGTATTACATCATGATAGAGTGCTATTTTTTTGGGCATGGAACTACAGGTGCATACTCCCGACTCAAGTAGATATTGGATAGCGCAGTCTTATGATGAACGGTTTCAAAATGGTCTTGAGCCTGAAAATGTCGACAAGGTATGCGATATTGTCCCTGGTTCTGGTCATTGTTACTGTTGCTAAGGCATGTGCTGCGCTGCTGCCAAATAATGGCTGAACGGATGAATAGCAATTTCCTTGGATGTGCTATGGATGGATTATTTTAATATCGTCACTTGTCCTCTTGAAATGTTCCTGCTGTATCTGAATTTTATTCTCAATTTATAGGAATTCTTGAGGCTGTGGTTCAAAGATCATTGCAATCCTTATGAAGATGAGGTACTTAACTTGAGGAAGTACTATTGGATTTTCTTATGCTTATGGTGGACAGGAGATGGTTTATCTAATCTTGCTTGGTTTAAATATTAGGTACTGCCTGAGGCCCCAGAAGAACTTGTTGCTGAACTGGCATGGAGGTATGTCTTGCTTGTCATTTTAGCATTTGAAGCAGTCTCATTTCTGGTGTTTGCAGAACCAATTCTTCTGCTTTAAGAACATTTAGTGAAAATTCCTGCACTATAGGTTTCCGGAAGTGTCACATTTTACTCAATTATATATTGTGAAATCTATGATTCATGAAAAAGTATTAAATTAATGGCCAAAGTTGGAATTTTGCCTGCGATAGCTTCACGTAGAGAAAGCTGATGAACATGTTTGCGTAGAGATATCTCCTGGGTAAAAAAGGAAGAGTGATTGTGTTGCTTCTATTGTGCTTTAGTCAAGGAGCCTTCAGAAGCTATAGTTAATGGGGACTGTGGTGGATAGGATGGATTTCTAATGATCTTCGGTTTACTTCCTGAAACCCAAGCAACGCTCTATGGCTGTTCTGTTCTGTTTCTCTAATTGTTTTGGTAGACGTGTGTGCAAACACAGGTCGATAACAAGTGGAGATAATTACTGTTGTGAAATTTGTTTGGCAGATATATTTTCCTGTACGAGACAATTACAAATTCAACGTTTGAAATGCCGTTGACCAAGGTAAATTTTTCTCCAAAAGCGAGATTGTCAGGACATGGAATCATTCTATTCCCTATTGACATCATATGAAAGCCAAATTGATAAATTTATTGCTTACTTGGCCAGGAACCTGTTCATGACCGGATTTCACGAAATGTTGCTTCGGCGTTGTCGTCTTTGTGAGGACTTCTTCATTGGCTCCACATGATTCTTCAATAAGGCATTCAACCGAAACATCTATTCCTTGGTGCCTGCAACTTGCCGAGAGTCTACCAAATTCACCTGCGTGTTCCATTGTGTGTTACTCAGCAAGATCGGGCCAGACTAACTTATTTCTTCTGATGGAACTGCTACTTAATCCGATGAGAGGGCCTTATGTAACGACTTAGTACAAATTTTAATTGTGTAATCCTTTTTGCTTTACTTCTCATTATTAACGTCTTATCTGTAGCCAAACTTTTGGATTGGCATGTGGAAAACATGTCATTTGGGAACTGAACAAATGGGTTTACAAGTATAGATATAACGTTGTTAAGGAAAAAAGAAAGAAAAATGAAAGGGGAATTTGATCTTGTGATTGCGTGGGAAATTTGCGCCACATGATTTTCTTCATGGAGACTGCTGAGTTTACATTAAATGTCGAGGTTTGGTGGCCAAGATCTAAAGTTACGAGATATTTTCTCATTTTATGATTGGAAGTACGACCAACTAGTGATAGCATATTCAATAATCGTTTATTGTCGAGAAGACCACGAGTTCTTTTTCTTTTTGACCTTGAAATATTTACTTACGATTAACATTTGATTGATCTTGTTCAATATGCACCAAAACACTCCATTGAATGTCATTTATATCCATATCATATGTTATAAATACAATCATTTGCAGAACTCTACAAATGGAATAAGACCAATACAAATACCAAATACCAAACCAAACATCCACCAAAGGTGATAAAGTTGGGTTAGGCCAATGGCAGAATCCTTCTGTTGCTAGAGATTGATGATCTCATATTGATCACTAATAGGTAGAGTATCTTGCCCCTTTACCCAACATACTTAGGTTTTTTTGATGCATCATGCGTACGAGACAGGTCGAGCGTGACTTAACTCGGCCCACCTCAGTTGATCATCTAAAAATCAATCAAGCAAGTGGTTTTCACTGCCTTATTCTCTTCCCGAGCATCAAAGATTCCGTGACTTTTGGTACTCAAGAAGCAGTTCTTTTCACTTATATTTGAATGAGGAATGGTCAAAACAGAGCTCGATCATTCAACATTTGCTTCGGCACAAACCGACGATGGCCGACGGAGGAGAGGTGAAGCTGCTTGGGTTCTGGGGGAGTCCGTACGCACTGAGAGTGATATGGGCATTGAAGCTGAAACAAGTCCCTTATGACTACTTGGAAGAGGATCTCCCCAACAAGAAGAGCTCGCTGCTCTTGCAGTACAACCCGTTCCACAAGAAGGTCCCGGTTCTCGTCCACCACGGGAAGCCGATCGCGGAGTCCCTCGTGATACTTGAATACATCGACGAGACGTGGAAGCAGAGCCCTCTCCTTCCTCAGGATCCCTATGAGAGAGCCAGAGTGCGTTTCTGGGCCAAGTTCGCAGATGAGAAGGTAAAGGAATGAGTGCTTCTTTTAATCTATGCGCCGGCCTTATTTATTTATCTTTCATCAGTTTCATTCCTATGTGATTTAAATCATTGATGAGTAATGCTTTCATCGAGAATAATCTCCGTGGAATGCTTTGGATCAGTCTTTTTGAGCCATGCGCATAGAGGAGCTCCATTCTTGAAAGTACAGTAGATGTGAAGTACCACCCTGAAACCGTGAGGCTAATGATTGAAAGAAGAACATTTTGTTAGCACAAGTCGATCTCTAACACGTGGACGGTTCCTGTCTCAGTGTATGCCGGCTATGAAGGCTGTGTTCTGCACTGAAGGCGAGGAGCAACAGAAGGCCGTGTTAGAAGCTCGAGAGACCCTGAAGACCCTGGAGAGTGGACTGGAGGGGAAGCTGTTCTTTGGAGGTGAGATGATCAACTTTGCGGATGTCGCTACAGGCTGTATTGGTTGTTGGGCTCGAATTGTCGAGGAAATCACCGGCACCACTCTCATTGATGCTGAGAACATGCCTTCGCTCGATGCTTGGTCCAAGCGGTTTCTGGAGCTACCTGTCATCAAGGAATGCGTGCCCCCTTGGGATGAACTGATAGAGCTCAATTCTGGATTCCTCCAGAAGTACCTCGCCTCATTGAAATGATCTTTCTTCACCACCATTTCCAAATTCTTTAGGACTGCGTCAGAGGGACTGCGGACTATTGTGTTGTATCTCGAGCTCATGATGATAAAACACGATCTGACAATAAAGCATAATTTATGCTTGCGTTGTATTACTCGTGAATATGCTTAGTGCAGTTTGCAATGACAATACAAACAGAGAGAATATTTGCTCATACATGTTGAAACTCTTCATTCAAAATCCAGATACATAGAGAGAGATGAGGTTCTTGTGCTGATGAATTGCCTTACAACAGAAACCGACTTCAGAAAAGCAAAACGATTCCTGATTATGAAGCTTAGATCCTATCACAGATCATTAAAACGCAGGCAACATGATTTTCTTCATGGAGACTGCTGATTTTACTTTAAATGTCGAGGTTTGGTGGCCAAGATCTAAAGTTACGAGATATTTTCGTGACCTCTCTCTCTCTCTTAATTTATGATTGGAAGTGCGACCCACTAGTGATAGCATATTCAATAATCGTTCATTTTCGAGAAGACCATGATTCTTTTTCTTTTTGACCTTGAAATATTTACTTACGGTTCACATTTGATTGATCTTGTTTAGTATTGTTGACATCTAAATTTTGACAACCCTTTTAGTCATTTATCACATTAAAAAAATTAGGGGTTAATTTTATCCCTAAAAAAAATAAAAAATTAATTGCATAGCATGTAGATTTAGGTGCATTTATTTTTAATTTGCATTTTTTCATTTATTGGATCGGTGACAGATGGGTTGATATTTAAATTGACAGGCCGAACTAAGCCCACGAAGCGAGCAAATTAGCTTAAGCCCTTTTTTTATGATCGGAAATTATCTCATGAAAATAGGAATTTGAAATTTTTCGGGATATGATAGAATTTTTTTTGATAGGGCAAGTGTAAAAGCAAATATTGCGTTCGGCAAAATGAATATTGCGTTTTGAAAAAAATCTTCATGGATATTGATTTGAAGAAAAAATAAAATTCTAATCCTTGGCCTATAAAAGGGATGTTCATGTAGAGTTTTGAGGATGCCACGCATTGAATATACGGCCGCACAAGAGGAGGCTTTTATCAGGTGTTTTTTTTTAGGTCAAAATTGAAGACAAAAGAGACTTCGTTTTAGACTACCCGTCTGAGTGGCGTTGCTGGCGGCGAGCTTCTCCCCCTAACGCAAGGGGAGGAGTTCGATTCCCGGGCGTCGCATTGGGCGCCTTACCCGGGGGCACGTGGTGGTGGTTTCCACGTGTCCTTCCCAAGGTTTGTCTCGCCGCGCTGTCGGCATACAGAGTTTCCCTGGGTCACCAAAGAAAAAAAAAAGACTTCGTTTTAGGGTTTTTGGGGGGTTTTCTAGGTCAACAATTCAGAAAAAAAAAAAAAAAAAAAGAAGAGAAGAAGTGTTCGGTCTTCGGGGAAATTGGAAAAATTTTTTAGAGCAAAATACGTGAAGGGGTTCTCCTCTCGTTTTTTAGGTCAGAAATTTAAACATAAGAAGAGAAGAGACTTTCTCCTTTTGTTGGGTTCCTTCGTCGGGGGTTTTCGAAGGATCAGCAAGAAGCCTAAAGGGGTTCTTTTTTTTTTCTATTATTCTGACAAGCTACAGAAAAAAGAAAAAAACTGCAGCAAGGGTCAAAGTCAAGCAGCAGAGAGAGAGAGAGACAGACGGAAGGAGACGTCGGCCAGCAGGGAAAAAAAAAAAAAAAAGAAGAAGGAAAAAGCAGAGCACTGCTCATCTTCTTCCTAGTTCCTCCCCTGCTCGCATCCGCCGTTTGCAAGCTCAGCCCCGGTAGCCAAGCCGCCGGTCACTGCCGTTTCGCCGGTCTCGCCGCGTCGCGCAGCCCCGCCGCGCACCACTGCTGCCCTGCTGATCTGCCTGCGACGATCTCACGCTTCCTACCACTGCTCGTCCTCCCTGCGACGCCGCTGCCCCTGTTTTGACACGATCTGCCCTCCCTTTTGCCGGCTTCGATTCAGCTCCACCCCCTGCGACGGCCGGCTCCGCTCTGCTCCGCCACACCAGTGCTTTTGCCGTGCCTCCCACTGCCCGAACCCCTGCCGCCGCTGCTCCTGGTTCGGGCCTGCAACTCCTTTGCCGCACGTTCCTCTGCCAGTCACCGCCATTAACCCACGAAGCTGCTGCTGCTGGTCTGCCGCTTCCGCACCAGTCGTCACCGCATCTGCTCTACAGCGCCTTAGCCCGCCGGTCGCCACACCGCCACTGCCACGACTTGCGGTAACCCAGGAGCACCGTCGCACCTCCGAATCGCTGCCGACGCCTGTGAATCCCGAACCGGCCATCGCTCGTCTCTCTCGCCGTGGCTCGCCGGTCCGGGCCACCCCCTCTCCGACTGACGCCAGCTGCTGCTGTGCCCCCTGCCGTCAGGTTGCCAACGCCGCCGGTCCACCGTCGCCGGAGCTCCGACAACGCCGCCGCCCCCTCACCGGAACGCCGGAGACCACCGCCTTGGCTGCCAAGCCACGGTTTGGAAACAAAAGAAAAGCAAAAAAAAAAAAAAAAAAGAACAAAAATCAAATTAGGCATATTTGCTTTATTAGGCAAGTTTTATTTATTTATTTATTATTTATTTTTTGTTTGCTCTCTTATTTGAAATACTTTTCTTTGCCTAATTGGAAATTCCAACATGCTATCTGATTCGCAACCGTGCCTGGGTTTTTTATTCCATCTATAAGGTTTTAGATGGAATAATTAATCAAGCGGGAACAAAATTGATATTTTGATTTTTAAGACTTAAGATTAATTTATCAATTTTATTAGCGAGATACTATCCCTTGATCTTTGATGATTCTGAATGGCTTGGTGCCTGTCTCGTCTTGATTGCTTTATTTATTTATAAATATGTTTGAGCTAGATTAGGTTTAATTAGAATGTTGCATGCTTTAGGATTATTTGCATATTTAGACTAAGCATTTTATTTATCATGAATTTTCGAAATAAAAAAAAAACATAAATTTAGGATGTTAGATTTTCGTTTCATTAGCTTAAATTGCATGTTTAATTATTTGATTTTTTTTAATTCCGAAGTTAATTAAAACAAAAAAAAAAACAAAAAAAAATCATGCATATGTCATGTAGAATTAAGGCATCTTTTGTACGTCATTACACATTAAGATAAAATTGCATATTTCATTTTAAATTTAGATTGATTTAGATAGATTGCATTTTAGGTTAGATATTGCTAAGTTAAGATAATATATTGGTTTTAATTAAGGTTTAGCTTGACCTAATCCTTAATATAAATTGGATAAAATTTTAATTTAGTTAGATAATTTTCACATTTTTCTAATTTCGAATTTCATGAAAAATACAAAAAAATTGTTTTAAAATAAATTAGTTTCAATCTCTAGGATAGATTACAATCTTTTTAAGAAAAAAAAAGAAATTAAAAAATGTCATTGCATGTCATTTAGAATTAGATTCATGAAATGCATGCCCTTTAGTAATTGTTGCTAGATCCATTTAATTAGAAATTGACTGTCATTGGAATTAGGTCATTTAGTTATATTGCATTGCATAAAACATGATTCTCATTAATTAAATAAAAACAAAAAGAAATTGCGTGTTAATTAGAAATCATAGCTAGGGTTTTTGATCTAACGATGCAGATGCTTTTGTTGCTACAAGGTAACTCCGTAATTTATTCATTACTTTCTTGGGTGTTAAATTGGTGGTGATCACCTCATATGTTAGGGAAATAGATTTAAAATCAATCCAAATTGCATTCAAAAAACATTTTTGAAAAAATAAAAGAAATGGTACTGAAAGGACATTAGAGAATTCTAGTGTAACCAAGTCCTCCGTACCTAGGGGTGATCGGGTCCAGGGTGGGGGGTCTGCAGAACCCCGTACCCAACCCCGTTATAACCAGGTTCTCTTTTTTTGGACCCCGTCCCGACCCGTTTACATTGGACCTTGTTCCCGACCCACCCTGTTTTTCCGGTCCGGGAACAGGGTTAACCCTGTTTATATTGGAACCTGTTTTGCATAAAAATTGCTGTACATCACTCATATGTAAGATAAAGCGTTGGTGGTGATGATGATGATAAGAACCAAATGTCACTATATAAGCATTTTTAAGGGAAAACGAAGAGAGTCGTGTGCTCCCTATGGTTCTTGAGAAAGATTAAACGATCGATTGCTTTAGAACGCCAAGGAACTGCACAATATTAGGGTGGCGCAGCTTCTGCTAAAGAGCCAATTCCTTCATGAAGTCACTCCTGTGATGCAACTTCACCGTTCACAATCAAGGTAAAAAGCACAAAGTTAAACAACACATTAATTAATCAGAAGAGACCTGTGTGGCTATAAAGCATTACTATCATATCCTAGATTTTTCAGATTCTGTCATCAACTTTCAATAATGGGAGATGTTTTTTTCCTGGTGAAAACTTTTTATGAAATGAACAAGAAAACAAGCACATCTTGAATGAAATTTCACTTAACACATGAGTAAACTAACCTAACTCTTGGATTTGAGGCAATGGAGGAACGTATTGTTTTTGCTGCAACTTCTGTACCACGCCATTTCACCATATACACTTCACCAAATGCTCCCTGGAATCCAACAAAGTAAAGTCAATGCAAGGCATTACATAGATTACATGAAGTACTCTAAAAGACTTTCACGAAATCTCTAGTTCACCAAGGTAACAAGACAGTGACAGTCTCTTTTGGGATTTGACTCACAAAAGTTGGCCACAAACATCAATCAATTTCTTACTTCTCCAATTAGAATAGCCCCCTCCATGTCAATCTCATTGCAGTCAATCTCATAGCATGGATTTTGTGCATCAAGTCCGACCTGTTTCAAGCAATAAGATGAAAGATATACATTGTAAACTATCCACTCCGCCCAAATTGTGGCTGGACTGCCAAATTTATGTGCCCTAGGTTACTGATGGATGTAAAACCATATATGCAAAGCATCTGCAGACTGTCGAACAATGAGTTGGCTGAAGTACTCACATATTCTACAAATTGACGAGCCAGCAGGTTCCTAAGTTTTGATCATACAATGGCAATCTTAGAACATCTCTAATTATTCCCTTTATGAAGTTTACTTTCGTGCAGAAGATACGCAAAGTTCTTTCCTTGAGTTTATCCCCTTGTGAATGGAATGCCTTTGGAAAGGCTTCACCCTATAGCGAGGAAGATACCAGGTCCTGATCTTTACCAAGTTTAAATATTTGTAATGAATGGAAGTAGGAGAAGCATCATATGGAGAATCTCCCAAAGAAGAGTTATCAGGGAAAGAATTCTTCAACTTAAAATGATGGAAGTCTTGAAATCGAAGGAAAACCCAGAACTCAAGATCCAAACTTGGGTCAAGTTCAAGAAAAACCCAGAACTCAAAATCCAAACCTGGTTCGAGTTCAAGAAACACCCAGAAGTTCAGAACCCAAAAGAGAGAAGGTAACCAACAATTTTTAAAAACTCTAGGGTATCATAGGATGCGACGAGAGAGGCATGATCGAGGGGGCAAGTCAACACGGGACAGCTGGGATGCAACTCACCAACCCAGGAGCCGAAACATACACTACCGAATTCGACCCACTTTCAGCTCATAGAGAGAGAGAGAGAGAGAGAGAGAGAGAGAGAGAGAGAGAGAGAGAGAGAGAGAACCTCGACACAAGCCGGAAGCACCCGAGAGAGAGAGACCTTGGAATCGGGTGCGGACGACGTCGAGGGGGGTGCGTGGCGGTGACGGTGGCGAACCCGGCAACGGCTCCGGCGGTGGCATTCTCCCACTGAGTCATTGACGGATCATCCGTATTAGTCCAAAGCAAACTCCAAAAACTCGACACAAGCCAAAAGCACCTGAGAGAGAGAGAGAGAGAGAGAGAGACCTTGGAATCGAGTGCGGATGACGTTGAGGGGGTGCGCGGCGGCGACCGTGGCGAACCCGGCGACGGCTCCGGCGGTGGCGTTCTCCCATTGACGGATCTGGCGATGGTGCGACGAAGGGAAAGCAAGTCTGCGGGTGAGAGGTAAAGATAGAAACGAATTAGGGTTTTGAATTTTGGACAGCCTTAAAAACCGGTTCTCAAACCGGTTCCCAAACCGGTTCGGTCGATCTGGTTCCTAGGTGGGTTTTCCTTCGGAACCGGTTCTCGGATTGGTTCAAACAGGGTCTGGAATTTGGGAACCGGTTCCCGGACCGGTTTCAACCGGAACCGATTCCCTACCCTGTTTTCTTGGTGGGCCGGACCGGGAACTGGGTAAACCCGGTCCGGTTGTACACCCCTACCCGTACCCTTAGGGTGGGTTTGGGAACCACTTTTGGGGAAAGTCTTTAGGAAAATGCAAATACTTTTGAGTTAAAGGTGCTTTCCAAAATGCAACTGTGTTTGGTAAATTATACTTTGAAAGCCCTTTGTGAAATACTTTGAGCAAAATGGCGTTTGGGGAATTACATTTACAAAGGATCTTTGTGGTAAAAAAAAAAATTATCAAAAGAGGGTAGGGAACAATCCAAATACCAATACCGAACCGAGTAGACCAATGGGAGAATCCTTTCTGCTATTGGTAGAGATCGAGAATCTCAATGGTCACGAATTGATACAGCAACCCGCCACATTACGCAACATACTTAGATTTTTCGACGCATACTCAGCCCACCTAAGTTGATCATCTAGAAAAAGCAAGTACAGAATGGTCAAAGAATAGCTTCATCATGCTATCCTCGCATACATAACAGGTCTGGGTCAACATCTTGCTTTGGCACAGACCAACAATGGCTGATGGAGGAGAGGTGAAGCTGCTTGGGTTCTGGGGGAGCCCATATGCACTGAGAGTGATATGGGCATTGAAGCTGAAACAAGTCCCTTATGACTACTTGGAAGAGGATCTCCTCAACAAGAAGAGCTCGCTGCTCTTGCAGTACAACCCGGTCCACAAGAAGGTCCCGGTTCTCGTCCACCACGGGAAGCCGATCCCGGAGTCCCTCGTGATACTTGAATACATCGACGAGACGTGGAAGCAGAGCCCTCTCCTTCCTCAAGAACCCTATGAAAGAGCCAGAGCGCGTTTCTGGGCCAAATTCGCGGACGAGAAGGTAGTGGAATGAGTGCTTCTTCCGCTCAATCTAGCGCTGGCCTTATTATCTTTCATCGTTTTCATCACTATGTGATTTAAATCATTGATGAGTAATGCTTTTTTCAAGAGTAATCTTCGTAGGATGCTCTGGCGTCAAATCCTTTTGAACCACGTGCATAGTGACGCTTCATTCTTGAAAGTATAGTATGGGTGAGTTTGGGAAGACTTTTGGGGAAAGTCTTTAAGAAAATGTAAAGATTGTATTTTTCAAAATGCAAATTGTGTTTGGTAAATTATAGTTTGAAAGCCCTTTGTGAAGTACCTTTAAGCAAAATGGTGTTTGGGGGACAAAGGACTTTTGTGATAAAAAAAATTATCAAAAGAAAAATAAAAAAATTTGACCGGCAAGGGCAGGCGGTTGCCGGCGACCCCCGGCAACCTCCGGCGACCCCGGATCTGGGGCGGCGAGGTTGCGCACGTCACGCGACGCCGTCGCGACCTCTGGCGACCTCGGATCTGGGGCGGCGAGGTCGCGCGCGTTGCGTGACACCGCCTCGACCTCCGGCGACCCCGATCGGCCGTCGCGCGACCCTGATCGGCCGTCGCCGAGGCTACGCAACCCTCGCCTGAGGTTGGGGGACCTTGGCGAGGGCCGGGTCGCGCGACCTCGGCGAGGGTCGCGCGACCCCGATCAGCTGTTGCCGAGGCTACGCAACCCTTGCTTGAGGTCGTGCGACCTCGGTGAGGGCCGCGCCCGGGTCGTGCGACCTCGCCGGTGGTTGTGCGACCCCAGCAGCTTGTTGCCGCGAGGTCGCGCAACCCCGAGCATTTGCCGCCAGAGCCACCCTCGACGGAGAAGATGAACAGTGTCCTCACAAGGGCAAAAAATGGAAAAAACAAAAAGTTTGTAAGGATAATTTCGGAAAAAAAAATATGAACAGTGCTCGCGTGGGCAATGCCGAAAAGCCGAAAGCCCAAGGCAGGTGGGCTTTCAGCCTTCACAAGGCTTGGCATTCTCCAAATGGGGGTTAAATTTTTTTGCCAAACCCTCCTACATTAGCCGAAAGATCTTTAGGGGCTCAAAGATCCTTGGCAAAGTGGTTGCCAAACGCAGCCATATGTGAAGTACCACCCTAAACTGTAACGCTAATGATTGAAGAAGGAACATTTTGTTAGCACAAGTCGATCTCTAATACATGGACGGTTCCTGTCTCAGTGTGCCGACTGTTATGTCTCTGTTCGGCAGCAAAGGCGAGGAGCAACAGAAGGCGGTGTTAGAAGCTCGAGAGAGCCTGAAGACCCTGGAGAGCGGACTGGAGGGGAAGCCGTTCTTTGGAGGCGAGACGATCAACTTTGTGGACGTTGCTACCGGCTGGATTGGTTGTTGGGCTCGAATTGTTGAGGAAATCACTAGCACCAGTCTCATTGATGCTGAGAAAATGCCTTCGCTTGATGCTTGGTTCAAGAGGTTTCCTGGACCTACCTGTCATCAAGGAATGCATGCTCCCTTGGGATAAACTGATGGAGCTCAATTCTGGGTTCCACGAGATGCTCGTCGCTTCATCAAAATGATCTTTCTTCTCTGCCATTTCCAAATTCGTTAGGACTGCTTTAGAGGGACTGCAGGCTATTGTGTAGTACGTCCAGCTTATGATAATAAAGCATGATCTGATGCTAAAGCACAATGTATGCTTGCGTTATATTATTCTATCTTTACGTGAATATGCATAGTGCAACTAGCAATGACAATCCATACACAGAGAATGTTTCAAACATGCGGAAGCTCTCCATTCAATAACCAGATAGACTGATGGAGTTCTAGTGCCAATGAATTTGTTATACAACAGAAATTGGCATAAGAAAGTCTAAACGATTCCTGACCATGAATCTTTTAATCCTATAACAGATGATGAGAGTATTGCCACACGGGCAAATAAAACTTAAACTCTCCTCTGACATGATATTTTGTTCGTCTCCCTTTCACTCTATCCTATTTTCCTGCAAAATGGGAGGGAGCAAGATTCTTCCTCAGTGGTCTGATAGGATAGAGCTGATGGGTGTGAAGTCTAAGTTACTGCGAATTAGCAATAATCACACTGTTAAGTTACACTCGTTAAGGTCATATTGTGCTCATGGACCAGTGTGTGAACCTCCGAGGACACCATCGATGAAGAGAAATTTGCCACATGGTACCATTATCTAAGTTTCTGCTAAATCGGTTCTCAAGAAAAGAAGTACTGATTTAGAAACAATGAGTACTCAACCTCTAATCAACAAGAGATAACCATGAACCTGATCGGCACAACTTCACTATCATACTCTCAGGACAATCTTGATGCTCTTTTTTAGTCAGGGCAGTGGACATCATTTACATGCACATGTCCGATGAAATACAACCGCTATAAAGAATCGTGAAGGATAGGGGGAAAAACTATCAGAGATTAATGGGCATTAAGACACCAATTTGCGATCAACTGAAATTCATTGCCTGAGAATTGCTTTCTGTTCTTCGTTTTTCGTTGTGTAGACTAGAATGGCTGCCAAAAATGCCAGCTCGAGGGAAATTGCAGAGAAAGCAGATTTCATTTACAGGAGAAAAGTCAGTCGACTCCATCACGTCTTTTACGTCTTTTGATTCAAACTAGTCAAATGTCATCTTGTAGCTGTCTCTGTGGCTGCGGTAACTAAATTCCAAAACTAGGATCAATCATGCATGACGTGAACTTACATGAGCAATCCACCCACACCTTGTGCAGAGAAATTTCTATAAATATCAAAACAAGATAACAATAGCTTTTGCAGAAAGAAAACCAGCTGATGGCCGAGGTGAAGTTGTTTGGGTTCTGGGCAAGCCCTTTTGCCATCAGAATTTTATGGGCTTTAAAGCTCCATGAAGTTGCCATTGATGAGTGTGTGGAAGAAGATCTCGTGAACCATAGTTTCACGCTTTTGCAATACAGTCATGCTCATAAGAAGGCTCCGATTCTATTCCATCAGGGAAAACTGATTGCAAAGTCACATTTTATTCTTGAGTATATCGATGAAACATGGCAGCAGAAGGCTCTCCTTCCACAAGAACCCTATGACAGAGCCAAAGCGCGTTTCTGGGCCAAATTTGTTGATGATTAGGTAATGCTTCAGATAGAGAAGAGGTTTTTCACTTTGTGCTCCTTTTCTATATCAATGAAATCGACCTGCTTTATCTGCTCACCGACTGATACCTTGATGATCGGTGCGTGCCAGCAATCATAAGCATCTTCAGAAAGAAAGGAGAGGATCAACAGAGGGCTGCAAAAGAAGCTCAACAAAATTTGAAGATCCTGGAAGGAGGATTGGAGAGGAAGCCATTATTTGGAGTGACACTATCAATATTGTGGACATCGCTGCTGGCTAGACGTGGTATTGTGTTAGAGCGGTGGAAGTACACATAGGGATAAACCTTGTTGATGCAGAGGACATGTCTTTGCTCAATTCTTGGTTTCAGAGGTTCATCGATCTATCAATTATCAAGGAACATGCACCCCTCTGGGACACTATTCTAGAGCACAAGGAAGACCTGCAAAAGATGTTGATGGCTCTATCCACATGAATGTTTGTCCATGCTACCATTTCCTGGCCTCCAGGAGACAATGATAGCTCTACGGCAACATGTTTATTTAGCGTTCCCTCTCAGAATATATTATGGTTTTGATATGGTTATATTTCAACTGTCAGTCAAGAAAGCTTCATGTATTAAAAATTGAATAATAATACCAAATAACATGTTTTTGCTCTCCAGAAGAGGAGTTGCATATTAGATAATAAGAACACCCAACAGTAACTAAATAAGATGTCAATGATTTCCATTATATCACCTTTAAGTTCTATGATTCATTCCTCCAAGGACGTCTGTCTTTGGGTCATAGAAATAGTCTCATCATCCATTTTAAATTTTCTGCTCTCCATGAAAGATATCAGAAGCTGGCATCCTGATGCACCAAGATGTATCCCAGGCTGTAATATATGTACAAAAAAAAAATCGAATGACTCAAGCAACTGATATATATTTGATACAATAACATGGAACTTTGCTAAGATTTCGAGGTTTTTTCAAAGTATCTGATAAGGCCAAGTAAAGTACTGGGTGATTGAAAATATTTCGTAGAATTAGGGCCTTAATCATGTTCTGACCATCTTCTGTTCCTTCTTGAGCATCTGCTCTGTCTCTTAAATTGGATCTGCCTCCTTGCATCTACAGTGCACACAGGCAATGAGTCAGTTCTCTCTACCCTTACCTTCCGCATGTTGTGCCAAGAACCTTGGAAACTATACTATATCGGCTACTTTCAGGCTTTAAATCTAGAAATGTTATCACAGATTCCACTCATACTTAATTCATTTCGTTTCTGGTTTCTTGCTACTCAGAGCTGAAGAACCCATTCCTTTTGGTTTAAAAGGAAAATAACTAGGAGAGAGCTTCTTTTCAACATTAGTTTCAGGGCTAGCCAGAATATCTTTGTAATCATCTCCGAGCAACATCCAATCTTTCAGCTCATGCATTGTATTTCGCAGGTTGTCAGATAGGACAAGGAATCTTATTTTGTTTCATTTCTTGGACAACAGCAACAGATTCTTGCACTAAAATTAAGCAGTGTAAAGCTTTGTCATCTTACCATATAGTGAGTTTGCGACCTAAGTCAGATGATACAGGTTAATCATAAAATGCTCTAACTTTTTTAGTTCCCCTCACTTCTAAATTCTGCATAATCATGAAGAGCATGGAAACTTGCACCGCTGAAGCAAAGTTCACTAGCATGCACAAATTAATCTTCATCGTTTGTCTAACTCTAGGCATCCATATTCAAGGTAACTCATGCCATGTTCTTAGGCTGACATCAGAAAACCTCTTCAGCTTTCTGTCTATGTTGAAATCCGTACATTGATTTTATAGATCTGGACACATTAATATGATGTATGAACTGCTGGATAGCATCATTACAAAACTGGGAAAATTTTGAAAGCCGAGGTATTCACAAGCTTGAGCATAGGTACCTAATGAAACCATCTAAGCACAATTCACATGCAGCTCTCAGGTTTAAGCGAAAAAGATTCTCCCGGATCCGCTCGATAGTAAGGAGAGGATTAACCATCACAACTTGCTGTGTAGAAACAGATAATTTGAGATGCTTGAAGGACAATGTAATGGCTTTTGACATAAACCAAACCATAGAAGTGGCATGATTGCTACTCGATTCCAAGTTTTGATGAAAGTGAAAAACAAGAGCATGATAAAATTCAAGTACAAATTCAAGTGTAATGAATGATTGTTCTTGCTGCTGTGAGAGAGGTAAATTTTAAGTTTGTTACATTTGACGCTTTAGAATCTGGTGTCCTCATCCTTATGTGCTTTCAAAAATCAGTTTAAAGATGTTAACATTAAGATAAAAGCAGATAAGGCAGAGGGAAAAGCCGCTGCTTTTACTGAGCAGATCGCATCATTGGGATCATCATATAACCATAGAGCAGCTACTGATTTATGAATTTCTTGTAGGAAGAAACCAAGATTTGTGAAATTTATTGCGTCATTTTCACTTTGTTGGAGCACTTTGCATCTTGCACTTCCATTCTTGAATTTTGGTTTGGTGGACATAGTGAAGACCTCTACATAAGGGTAAAGGTATTTCGGAGAACAAGTTTGGCATGTCTCGAAAATGATCTTTGACTTCTCTCGTCACCATCCCGCAAGGTGATCTCCCTATCTATAGTAATTGATTGAGAGGGCCGAAAGCTAGAAGTACATTTTTTTTTTCTAATTGAACGCCACCAGTAACGTGTATCTCTTACAATGGACAAGAGAATCTTATCTTATCTACTACGGTCGTGCTAATTGAGAGAATGACATGGAATCGCCAGACTATTCAGGCTATACAGCTTCAATGAAAAGGGAGAAACATAAACAAGAGGGCAACAGAATGAAAAAGCAAGGAGGTTTATTCCAGAAACTCCATAGCTTTTGTCATTGTCCCTCTGTCTTGCTCATCATTGGATTGTTGGTTTCCTGCCCAAAGCAGAGTCTCTATGCAGTGCAGCTCCAAATTTTGGTGCCGGATGTATTAGACAATAAAGAATACCACATTTATTGCATGAATATAAGAAATAACACAAATCCTAAATTACGATTTACAGTTTTCTTTTCCCTTGCGCTGTCACAAATCCAGCTGTCTAGGATGGCAGAAAAGGACTCGATGAATTATGCTACAATGCATATCACCAATGGCAGCGCTGGGGGACAGTATGCAACAGGAGGCTGACAGTAATCGCCTCGTAAATAATGTAGAAAGCCCTCTTGTTACTTTGATATGAACAATCTCAGGGCCAGAATTATGACAGACCACAACAGCAGGCTAAGTATGAACCATGTCTTTCGTCTTTTGCCCTCAGGGAAGGCCTTTTTTATGCATTTTGGTCTCTGGAGATCAAATGCTGGCCGCTTCGCTGCTGCTCCTCTTTCTTTTTCCTTCTTAGCAAGTTTTGAGTTCGGTGTAAAAGTACGAAGCGAAGCCCCAGAGTGCGAGGGCGAGGGACACGCCTTTCTCCACCTAGGATATCGGTGACCGGGAGAAGAACGGCAATCATGATTCCTGAGAAGAGAGAGGAGGCACGAAGATGATTCCTATGGCTCCCAAGAAAAGAATTGCCACATAATCGCGTTCCACACGAGCACCACGTAGTATCGGGCTTCTCCGAGCTCGTAGTTCCTTGCTTCTCTAGGAATCGCCCGCGTAAACATGATGTCGGGAACAACCTTATGTGATGTGAGAGAGAACCTGGAAGTCCTTGTTGACCAGCATGCCGACGGGGCAGAAAGCGGTGGCGAAGAAGCACAACAACAACTGAATCTCCAACACCAGCGAGTAAGTGACCGCCTGCTTGGCCTCCTTGTACATCGGCTCCACCGGCGGCAAGCACGAACCCGAACAGCGCCGCCGCCCCAAGCGTCATGAAGAAGCCGACGTAGTACGCCCCTTTGACTCTCCCACCGGCCGGTTGCTGCTCGTGTGCATTGCCAGGACCCCTGCCCCCGTTGTCAGCAGGAATATCGAGTTGATCGAGTAGGACGTTAACTGCTGCCTCACCAGCAGGAACGCAAACCCGGCTGTGAAGGCCAGCTGTGTTGCGATGAGCAGAGCCGACGTCGAGACGGGGATTCGCGCTACGCCATACGCGTAGAGGTAGTCATCGAGGCCCGTGAGGACCCCGATGACAGCCGAGGGGGCGAAGAGGAAGGGGTCCATGAGGACGAGGTGGGTGGAGGGGCCCTCGGCGGCGGAAGTAGGCTAGCGTGAGGGGGAGGAACATGATCGGCCAGCCGCCCATCTCAAGTCCACTGGACAAAGTAGAGGCGCATGAGGAGCGGGCTGCCGCACATGCCGAGGGAGAGCATGGCGCAGTTGAGAGCGAGGAGGAGGCGCTTTAGGGTTTTGCCCTGGGGACCGTCCATGTTCTCCACCGGCCGATGCTTGAGATCGCCAACCAGTTAAGCATCCTCACTAGTCCACTAGGATCATTAGGAGAAAAGACGTTCAGAAAGAAAAATGTATATTGCTTAGATGTTTATGATATAGTTCAAGGGGAGAGCATACTATTTAATATTTATATATGAGACTCCCAATTACTACCGTTCATCATCCTTTGATCAAACAGTGGAGATCTACTCTTTCCAATTACTGTCTATATTATTATAGGGAGAATTACCAAAAAAGTCCTAAATCTATTGCAATTGTGCCAATTCAGTCATAAACTTTTTTTTGGCCAATTTAGTCCTAAACCTTTTATAATTGCGACAATTCAGTACACTCGGCCAAAATTGGCCGGCCGGCGTTGATGTGGACGCCGACGGGGAACAGCCGGCCGACGGTGAGGCAATTTTTAAATATTTTTTAAAATTAATTCTTTTTTTCTTTTCTTTTTTTCACCTTCTTCTTCCTCTAGTTGGCCGGCGAGGCTGGCCCCCGCCCCGCCGAGCCCCGCCGGAGGAGGCAAGGGCCGGCAAGGGCGAGGCCCCGCTAGATCTGGCGAGGTCAGCCTCGCCGGCCACTGGCGAGGGCGAGGCTCCGCTAGATTCGGCGAGTCGGCCCTCGCCAAGGTTGGGCGAGGCCAAGCCTCGCCAAATCCGGCGAGCTCGGCCCTTGCCAAGGCCGGGCGAGGCTACCGTCGCCAAGGGGGCGGCGGAGGTGGGGAGGGAGAGGATGAGGAGGAGGAGGAGGAGGAGGAGGCGGCGAAGCGGCCGCGGAGATGGGGACGTTGCTCCAACGCCAGAGAAACCTGACATCCCCGTCGTTGTCGTCGCCGTCGCCGTCATCCCAGCACTCGTACACGATTTCCGCCCCCACCTCGCTCTCCCCACCGCCGCCGCCGCAACCGCAGCGCCCCTCTTCACCTCTCCGCCGCCTCCTCCTCCTCCTCATCCTCTCCCTCCCCTACCTCACCGCAGCCCTTGGCAACGGCAGCCTCGCCCAGCCTTGGCGAGGGTCGACTCGCCGGATCCGGCGAAGGCCTCGCCCTCGCTAGTGGCCGGCGCGAGGCGACCTCACCAAATTTGGAGGGGCCTCGCCCTCGCCAGCCCTCGCCTCCGGCCGGCGGGGGCGAGCCTTGCTAGTGGCCGGTGCCGGCTGGCTAGAGGAAGAAGAAGGTGGAAAAAGAAAAGAAAAAAAGAATTAAAAATTTAAAAAAAAAAATTAAAAAATTGCCTCGCCGGTCGATTGTCCCCCGCTAGCGTCCACGTCAGTGCCGGCCGACCAATTTTGGCTGGGATGGACTGAATTGGCATAATTATAAAAGGTTTAGGATTAAATTAACAAAAAAAAAAGTTTAGGACTGAATTGGCACAATTGCAATACGTTTAGGATTTTTTTGATAATTCTCCCTATTATATACAAAAATACCATCTAACCCATTAAGTATAAGATATATTATGAATACAAATATAAATTCCTCATACCACTCCTGGAAGTATTTTAGAATTCTCAAGAAAACTCTAAAGCCTAAGACATTTCGAGTCTTACCAATCATTTAGGCTTTCTCTTTGGTCGGTTGGGTCTTGAAACCTCAGGTCCATGCTCTCAGACTCTCTTTCTCTCTCTAATGGCTTCAGGTCCATGCTCTCAGACTCTCTTTCTCTCTCTCTAAACTCTTGCGGATTTTTTTTCGGTCAAGGTTCCTAGTCAACATTCACGATTGGAGCACAAGATGATGGTTCGTTCATTCTAAAGGAGAAAGTTGAGCACATACTAGATTAAATGTTTGATCTTGTGAATCTAAATCTTTCAAATTATCTAATTCATTCATAGTTCTTCTCGTTTAAATTTTAAAAGAATTTCACGACATAAGTTGTGTAGTTGGTTTTGTTTTGACATAGTCAAATGCGAATTAACTGGACATTACATAAGGATAATCACCAAACGGTCTTAAAATTGCATTTAGTGGCATGGATTTCTCGCCAAGATAAAATTGATATGAAATCTAAGAGTTTTGCAATATCCTATCAATAATTTGGTGAATCATAATGATAAAATCAGATATTTCCATATACTATCATGTCCATTGTTTCGTATGAATAACATATCAATGTAAGTGAACCTAAAAAAACACAAGTAAAGATAGTAAAAATCTCTCTCGATCCATTTTCATTTACTTAGTTTTTTATTATTTTTCCATCTTTTTTTTAATTTCTTTTTATTCATTTCCATAATTTGTTAATAAAATTCATTAAATAATAAACTATACTAACGCATCCAAAATATAAATACTATAAGCAGTGTAAGGGATGATTATCTCATCATGGTGGCGAGTTTGCGACCAGAGTTAGTGATACAGGTTAACCATAAAAGGCCTCAACTTTTCAGTTCGCTTCACTTCTAGATTCTACATAGCCATGAAGAGCAAGGAAACTTGCCCCGGGGAAGCAAAGTTTCGCCACTATGCACAAATTAATCTTCATTGTTTGGTTAATCCTGGACATCCATATTCAAGGTAACTCATGCCATGATCCTTGGCCGACATCAGAGAACCTCGTTGGCTTTCTATCCATGTTCAGATCCCTACGTTGATTTCACAGAATCTGGACACATTAATGTGGTGCATGAACTGCTTGATAACACCATTATAGAACTGGGAAACTTCGAAAGCTGAGGTCTTCACAGGCTCGAGAACAGGTGCCTTACGAAAGCAGCTAAGCACAGTTCCCAGGCAGCTCTCAGGTTTAACTGAAACAAAGGCTCCCAGATTCGCTGAGTTAGTATGGGGAGGACTAGCCATCTCAACAGGCTGTGTAGAAACAGCTCATTTGCGGTGCTTGCAGCCTACTATAATGGCTTTCGACCCAAACTGAACCATATAGGCAGCATGATCGCTCCTCGATCTCAAGATGTGACGAAACTTGAAACATTATAAGAGCTTGATTTGCCCTTGATTCTATGAGAGAGTAAGGTAAATTTAAAGTTTGTCACATGTAATGCTATAGTGTTCTCATCTTTATGTGGATTCATCAACCAATTTAGAGCCGTCGACATTGAGACAAAAGTAGATGTGGCAGAAGGAAAAACTGTGGCATTTATTAAGGGATCACCGTATGACCATAGGCCAGCTTCTAACTCATGAATTTCTTGTAGGAAGATAGCAAAATTTGTGAAATTTAATGTGTCCTGTTCACTTCCTTGGAGCACTTCGTATTTTGCTTTTTCTTCCTTGGTAGTTTGGTTTGGTGGATAAAGTGAAGGCCTCTACATGAAAGTAAAGTTATATCAGAGAACAAGTTAGATATATCTCAAAAAATGATCTTCGACCTCGTTGCCACCATCCCGCAGGGTGATCTGCCTGCCTTTAATGGTTACTTAACAGGGTCAGAAAGCTAGAAGTACAGTATTTTTTTTTTTCCTAATTGAAAGTAACCAGTAACGTGTATCTTATATTGGTTTTTTTGGATTGATTATGTGAACTTATTTGTTGATCGGCAATTCTATGCGATTATCTCTATTGAAATATGTTTCAAATTTGAGTCCGTGATCGAAACCCGACTCAAAATAAATTATTATTTGTAGATGCTTAAATATATGCCATAGAGATAAGATTTCCTTTGAGTTCTGGTAGATAAGGATTCCAAGCAAAATAAAAGGGAGAGGAAATATACGCAAACCTACCGCACGTTGGAGATAAGGCTGAATTTATAAAGTCGATTGTGGATATATACATATGTATCCTGTAAGTGCAAGCGTGGTCCATAGAGCGTCGCTGTTGAGAGGAAAGAAGCACCACTTACGTGAGTGCTTGGCACGCCAATAAAATCTTGTGAGTTTAAAATTTGTTGATTATTTCGTGAGAAATTGTTGAGTTAATTATTGCATGAGTTATTGGGTGTAATCGGGCTTGAAGAATACTTGTGTTTGAGTTAATTGAGTGTGATTCTAATCTCCATTTATCACTTGATCTTTTGGTACGCCCGATCTCGAAATTGATTAAACAAGTAAATGGGTAATGATCTCTAGATCAAATGTCGTAAAAGGAACTAAGTCGAATTATTACTAGAATGGAAATAATTTTATTTTTGGCCGATTTTGAATCTAAAATCGAAAAATTCGGAAAATAAGATTTTCGATCGATTTTTGTAAAATTTTTTATGTTATAGTCAAATTGGAATTGGAATGAAGTGATTCGTGAATATTTATATTTTTCAATTTTTTTTTTATTAAAAGTTTCACCAAAAGTTAGTTGACTTACTCTAAAAGGTTGATTTTGGATTAAAATATTTAAAACTTTTGAAATCTAACGTGACCAAAGTGTTATTATGGCCAAAAGGGATCTTTTTATGCAAAAAAATCAACTTTTGATCGGGATTTGACTTTTGGTTAAATGGTTGACTAAATATCTAAAATTTTCATTTATTACTGCTCTTCTCAAATATCTAGGTCATTAGGACCAAATCACGTAAATTTGATACCCGATTTTTTTTTTCTGTCTATTTGATTGTTCGATTAGTTGCTTCCACATCAGTCTCAATTAGCACAACTTTATTGGATGTGATCAGATTCTCTTCCAGCAAGTCCGCCTAGCTTCAATGGAAAGGGAGAAACATAAAGAAGAGGTTTAATCCAGAAACCCCATGGCTTGTGTCATCGTCCCTCTGTCTTGCTCATCACTAGATTGTTGGTTTCCCGCGCAAAGCAGAGTCTCCATGCAGCGTATCTCCAAGCTTTGGTGTTGGATGAATTAGACAATCAAACATACCACATCACATATAAGAACTAAGAAGCAACACAAATCCTAAATTACAATTTGCAATTCTGTTTTTTCTCTTGAATAGATTTTTTTGTTTACGTTACAAATCCAACCGTCTAAAATGAAAAAAAAAAAAAAAAAAAAGGACTAACAAATTATGCTACACCGGCAACGCTGTGGGACAGTACGCAATTGAAAGTTGACAGTTATCACCTCGCAAATAATGTAGAAGGCCCTCTTGTTGCTTTCATACGAATAATCTCAGGGCCAGAATTATGACAGAACGATTACAACAGCAGGCTAAGTATTGAGTCAAATTTGTCTTTCAGCTTTTGCCTTCAGGAAAGGCCTTGTTGATGCATTTCCGTCTCTGAAGGTTTAATCACCGCCCCTGCTGTTGCTTCTTTTTCCTTCTTGGCAAGTTTGAATTCGCCGTAGAAGTAGGAAGCGAAGCCCCAGAGCGAGAGCGCGAGGGCCACCCCTTTCTCCGCCTGGAACTTCTCCTGGAAGAATATGACGGCTAGGATCTCGGTGACCGGGAGAAGAGCGGCGATGATGACTGCCGAGAATAGAGAGGAGGCATAGAAGATGACCCCTATGGCTCCCAAGAAAAAGAACTGATTGATGATCGCGATCCACACGAGCACCACGTAGTATCGGGCTTCTCCGAGCTCGTAGTTCCTTGCTTCTCTAGGAATCGCCTGCGTAAACAATAACATGATGTTGGGAGCAACCTTATGTCATCTTGATCATGGTTTTTTGATTTCCCCTTTCAGTAGTTTCTTAATTATGGAAACTGATTAAGGAATTGCCATTGTCTTAGCCATCCAAACATCTTCCACCCCGGCAGATTCAAAAGATAATCTTGTAATGTTTTTTTATCAGAGCAATCAGCCATGAGATCCTGGCGAAAGCTGTGGTTTGAGTAATCCGACTAAGATGATATGGTTGAGAGAGGAAGGTCATGGATCACATGCAACCACGTTCATTCCAATTTGTGGGAACCGCATGAACTCAACGTTACATGACCAGTGATTTTGATGAACCTGGAAAGAGAGAGAGAGAGAGAGAGAGAGAGAGAGAACCTGGAAGTCCTTGTTAACCAGCATGCCGATGGTGCAGAAAGCGGTGGCGAAGAAGCACATCACCAACTGAATCTCCAACACCAGCGAGTAAGTGACCGCCTGCTTGGCCTTCTTGTACGTCAGCTCCACCAGCGGCAGTACAAGCCCGTACAGCGCCGCCGCACCAAGCGTCATGAAGAACCCCGCGTAGTACTCACCGTTCGACTCCCCGCCGGCCGGTCGCTGCTCGTGTGCATCGACAGCACCCCCGCCCCGATCGTCAGCAGGAATATCGAGTTAATCGAGCACGACGTGAACAGCTGCCTCACCAGCAGGAACGCGAACCCGGCTGTGAAGGCCAGCTGCGTGGCGATGAGCAGGGCCGACGTCGAGACGGGGAGTCGACCCAGCCCGTACGCGTAGAAGTAGTTGTCGAGGCCCATGAGAACCCCGATACCAGCAGCGGCGGCGAAGAGGAAGCGGTCCATGAGGACGAGGCGGGCGGAGGGGCCCTCGGCGGAGCGGCGGCGGGAGTAGACCGCCGCGAGGGGGAGGAGGAGCATCGGCCAGGCGCCCATTTCGAGCCAGCTGACGAGCCACATGCGGGCTCCGCCGCGGACGAAGTAGAGGCGCATGAGGAGCGGGCTGCCGCTCGTGCCGACGGAGAGCATGATGCAGTTGAGGACGAGGAAGAGGCGTTTTAGGGCTTTGCGCCGGGGAGCTGCCACGGTTTCCGCCATGACCAAGCTCAAGCTCTGGCCCGCTCTGTCTCTCTCTCTCTCTCTAGTCCCTAGGGATAGTTTGTACTTTCTAGTCAGTCCTTCACCAAGATTTATCAATCGTTCTCTAATTAAATAATCCGACAAAGTAATTTCAATTGGACCGTTCCCTTCTCTCCCTCCTCCATCTCCATCTCCATCTCCATCGTCTTCTTAAACCTTGTGCCTCACCTGGACCCCTCTCTTTTTGACTTTGTTGGTGCCTTTTTTGTTATTTTCTTGTTGCCTTTTCTCTCCCGATTTAGATCATCTACAAACTCTCTCCTCCCACATCTAATTCTAGACATACAAGCTACCTTCTCCAACCTAGATTTAGGAATAAATATGCTTTCAAGGATTAAATGCTCTTGTGCTGTGTCGTGCACGAGTTCTTTGTCTTCAATTTTAATGATGGTTGCAAGTATATCGCAAAAATTTATTTTCCTAAATATTGGATCTGTGTTCATTTAATCCGTTTGGTTGTCTTTATACGGCGATGATGTAAAGGAAACCAAATTTAGGCATGCACTGCCAATTGGCAACTCCATAATCATTAGTGGTGGAATTTCTTACATTTGCTTGTTACTGACGAAGATATGGGATTCAAGCCGTCGGTTATTTTGCTTAATTGATCCGTTATGGACAAGTGTGTATTTAACTATGTTGATGCTCGGTTGATTTTTTTTTCCCTAGATTTGGATTTGTGTATTGTAGTACTTTGGACTTTGCTTTGCTTGGATTTGGTTGTGACGAAGTTTATGCACTTCTAAAATATCTTGTGAGCAATGAATATAACTTTCATTCTAGTCCCAAAAAATCTCCTCTTCAAATTGTTTAATTTATTTACATTGATGTTTATTTTGATTTAAATAACTTCACAAGAAAGAGAGAGAGGTCACTACTGATTTGTAGTCACTTTTGTCTTGATATGGGCAGTGCAGATTAGCTAGACAGCACGTTTCCGAATTTTTTTATGGGGAACATTAGAGAATAGGGAATCTCCTTCGTGTTCGGGCGCACTTGCTCATTAGGGCCCCACTCTCTTTATTATTATATTGTAGCTTGTAAATGTTTGATTCTATCGTAAGGATAGAAAGAGACTTACGTGGGTCCCTTCTTTGACTTCTAGAAGTGGACTTTGACTGTAAAACTTACAGTTCGAATAGATTTTTGTGCATATGACCACGTGCACCACCGGGTTGTCATCGGAAACATGCCCATCTGTGCTAGGATGGGTCCTAGAGAATGGAGCCAATACGACAATTTGAACCCGGATATTGAATGTGGAGGACGACAAGCCGAGCACGCTTAGCACAGCTTGTCGTCTAGTGTAGAGATTGGGAGCCGTTCATTTTCAATTATTGAGTTCGGTGTGAACTCATCCTTACCCTAGGCTAAATGAATTAATGGCACGAGATTGCAACATCTTATTTAGAAAGATTGCGAAAAATTTTGTACCCAATTGTGAGTCACAATCAAGATCTTTTAACTAGTTAACAAATCCTATTTCATTATCTACGTTATCAAAGTGATAGTTGACTTTGTTTATCTCAATAGATAGTGAAAACTTTAATACCATATTACTTTTGCTATTTTCTCTTTTACACATGGCTATTACATACATGTTGATGCTTGTTGATGCTTGATTGTATGATGTGGGTGCATTTTGCAGTCCGAGAATTATATGTTTTGGAAACCATCAATTTGTCAAGATTGGTCGCAAAATTTCTACTTTTCTTGTTGAAAGAAGAAAAATGAAGACGAAATTCAATAACGATGTGATGTATCATGAAAGCACATAAAGATAGGACCATTTCTAATGGTATATTCTTTTGCTTGGAACGATTACAGGTGCAGCATTTTCAAAGCAATTAGTACAGAACGTGACAACTCAGCTTTCGGCATATGAAATCGATTTACAAAATGAGCTAATGCACGTTGAATTCAAAGTTAATTCACCCTTAACTTTTCGTCTGCGCACATGTCGAGCACGCATGTCTAGGCGCACGTCAAATTCGCCATGGACCAAGAGACACGTGCATCGTGATACCTAACCCCGCTGATTCCCTAGCGACAAAAACAATAGTTTAAGGTATTGAAAGTTTTTTTTGTTTTTTTTTTGTCAATAAGGTATTGAAAGGTTGATTCATGGAGGAATAATGACAGGAACAAGTCCCAAATTTTGATTCAATAAATAATGTGATATCTGAATCTTTTAATTATTCAATGTTGTCCTTGACAACATTGAACATTTCTATATATTTTAAGGATTAAATTAACATATTTCAAAAGTTTAAGGATTATATTACATAAATTTAAAGTTTAGAGACAATATTGGTAAATTTAAAGTTTAGAGACAATATTGGACATTGGGTTAAAGTTCAGATATTATATTAAAAAAATTAAATGTTCAAGGATCACATTACATAGTAAGTCAAAGTTTAGGGGCAATTTATGCTATTAATATACCAAACAATAAGCGGGTATTGTTGCACACAAGCCCTTGATATCTTTTAACAGTATTATAAAGGATGGATCTGCGTCCTCGTCCAGGCATCTACTATTCGACAGTGCACACAAGTAATGACTCGGTTCTCTCTTCACTTACCTTCCCCATGATGTAGCCCAGAGCCTTGGAAACGCTACTGCATCCGCTACAGTGGGGCTTCCGATCTAGAAATGTTGTCACAGATTCAATTCTACCCAGTTCATATGGTTTCAGGTTTCGTGCTCCTTCAGAGCTGGAGAACCCTTTCCCTGGAGTTTAAAAGCCTATCGAGAAACATATAACCAAGAAAATTACAAGGAGAAAGCTTCTTTGCAACATTAGTCTTAGGGCTAGACAAATTTTTTTTGTGATGACACTTGAAACAAGAGCTGGGTATAAATTCAATCACAAATTCAAGTGTAATGAATATTTGCCCTTGCTGCCGTGGGAGAGAGAAGGTTGAATTTAAAGTTTGTCACAAGTAATGCTATAGAGTTCACTCAGTTCAGTGTCCTCATTTTTATGTGGCTTCGACAGTCTGATTAGAGCGGTCGACGTCGAGATAAAAGTAGGCATGGCAGGAGGAAAAGAGTGTTTCCTTTTTCAGCAGATCGCATCATCGGAATCTTCATATACCCTAAGAGGAGCTTCTAATCTATGAACTTTTCGTAGGAAGATACCAATATCTGTGGAACTTTTCATGTCCACTCACTTTGCGGAAGCTCTTTGTATTTTGTATTTTCTTTCTTTGATAGTTTGGTTTGGTGGACAAAAGTGAAGGCCTCCACGTGAAAGTAAAGGTAGATAGAACAAGTTCGGTGTATCTCAAAAGATGATCTTTGAATTCTTTGTCACCAACCTGCAAGTTGATCTACCTACCTTAAATCGTTGATTAACGGTTACAGAAAGCTAGGAGTTCGTTCTTTTTCTGATGAGAAGTCAACAGTAATGTGTCTCCCATTGGATATTCCGATTGATTATGTGAACATTATTAGCTGTTTGGCAGCTTTCAATCAATCTGGTGGTTCCCTGTCTTTGTCTCAATTAGCACCGCTGGATTACATCTGCGAGAAGTTTATCTTTGGTCTATTCGGGCTATTCAGCTTCACCGAACAGGGAGAAACATAACCAAGAGGGCGAACTGTATATTCCGAAATTCCCCTGGCTTTTGTCATTGTCACCCTCTGTTTTTCTGCCCCAAAAACAGAGTAGCCATGCGGTGCAGATCCAAATTTCGCAAAATACGAGCCGTGTCTCTCTTTCTTTAACCTTCAGGGAAGGCCTTGTTGATGCATTTCGACAGAAATCGAAGAGGAGTTATGGAGGAATTGTAATTGCATTTTTTCAATGTATGTTGTCCATGTACATAAGGATGTTTATAATACAAGAAAATACGAATGGGAAAAAGTAAACAAGATAACGTTTTCCTATTTTCCCGACTGAATATCGATCAAATCCTATCCTCAACACATTTCCGTCTCTGGAGGTCTAATCTGCTTCTGCTGCTGCCGCCGCCGCTGCGGCGGCTCTTTCTTTTTCCTTCTTGGCAAGTTTGAATTCGCCGTAAAAATACGAGGCCAAGCCCCAGAGCGAGAGGGCAAGGGACACGCCTTTCTCTGCCTGGAACGTCTCCCGGAAGCATATGACGGCGAGGATCTCGGTGACCGGGAGTAGGACGGCGATCATGATTCCTGAGAATAGAGAGGAGGCACAGAAGATGACTCCAATGACTCCCAAGAAAAAGCATTGCCAGGTGATCGCGTTCCCCACGAGCACCACGTAGTATAGTGCTTCTCCGAGCTCGTAGTTCTTCGCTTCCGTAGGAATCGCCTGCATAAACATGATGTCGGGAGCAACCTCATGTCATTCTGATCGTAGTTTCCTGTCTTCCCCTTTCAGCAGTTTCTTTAACTATAAAAACTTCAATAGAACGAGACTGAAGTACTGTCATTGTCTTACTTACCATCCAAACATCATCCACTCCAGTAGATTCAAAAGAAAGATTGTGGGATAGTTTTTTCGGAGCAATCAACCATAACTATCGACCTTGGCAAAAGCTGTTAAGCAAGAGACTGAAAAGAACCAAGATTAAGGAAAGTTTTCCGTTTGAGTAATCCGATTTCTAAAGATTATACGGTTGAAAGAGATCTCGTTTGTATACTGGTCATTCTAACTTGGGGGAACCACAGGAAATAGACTTCACATGACAATAATTGGTGATAAAAGGTCCAGGTTGAGGAAAGAGAGAGAGAGAGAGAGAGAGAGAGAGGGAGAGGGAGAGGGAGGGAGAACCTGGAAGTCCTTGTTGACCAGCATGCCGACGGTGCAAAAGGCGGTGGCGAAGAAGCACATCACCAACTGAATCTCCAACACCAGCGAGTAAGTGACCGCCTGCTTGGCCTTCTTGTACGTCAGCTCCACCAGCGGCAGTACGAACCCGTACAGCGCCGCCGCTCCAAGCGTCATGAAGAACCCCGCATAGTACTCCTGGTCCGACTCCCCGCCGGCCGGTCGCTGCTCGCGTTCAATGCCAACACCCCCGCCGCGACCGTCAGCAGGTATACCGAGTTGATCGAGTAGGGCGTGAACTGCTGCCTCACCAGCAGGAACGCGAACCCGGCCGTGAAGGCCAGCTGCGTCGCGATGAGCAGGGCCGACGTCGAGGCAGGGAGCCGCGCCACGCCGTACGCGTAGAGGTAGTCGTCGAGTCCCGTGAGGACCCCGACGACGGCCGAGGCGGCGAAGAGGAAGGGGTCCATGAGGACGAGGCGGGCGGAGGACCCCTCGGCGGAGCGGCGGCGGAGGTAGGCCGCCGCGAGGGGGAGGAAGATGACCGGCCATCCGCCCGTCTCGAGCCAGCTGGAGAGCCACACCCCGCTGCCGCCGGAGAGGTAGTAGAGGCGCATGAGGAGCGGGCCGCCGCAAGTGCCGAGGGAGAGCATGGCGCAGTTGAGCGCGAGGAGGAGGGGCTTTCGGGTTTCGGCCCGCGGGGCTTCCGTGGTTTCCACCGCGATCAAGCTCTCGCTCTCGCCGTCGCCGTCGCCGTCGCCCTCTATCTCCCTCATTTCTCGTTGACTGTTTCTCCTCGACCATTCACAAGGAATTATCAATTGTCTCCGGTCGACCGTGCAACGAAGTTTGGTGAAAACCCGTCCAATTTATTTAGGAGGAAGGAGAAGGTTGCTTCGTGTCGGGGGCACTTTGCTGGTTAGGTCAGTTTCTTCGTGACTGCATACTGTAGCCTGTGGAATGATTGGTTTCATTGGCAAGAAGAGTTTGCAGGAGTCCTAGAAGTGGAGCATTTCACTTTCTACAGCAAAAACGTCCGAAAGAAGCCTTTGCTCTCATTGGCTGCCCTGGAAAGCGGTACGGGTTCCATTCTCGTTTCGCGAAAAATGATCTATAGAATGAAGGGTCTCTCTCAAACATGGTGATATTTGGGTAAAATAATTTCTCATTCGCTGAGTTATTACAATCTCTTTTTGAGCACATGATTAAAGCTCGTTGCGTGTGACGGCCCCCAGTTTCACATGCATCGGGCTATTATTGAAAACACTTAGGATCTGTGCTCCGTAGATTGCTCCAAGAGAATGCCCAGATACAATGATTTGAATCCAGATCTTGAATGTGGAGGACCCACATTTTTATCGGTTATCATAATTTGTCGCGTAGTTCAGAGATTAGGAACTGTTTAATTTAATCGATTCCTTGACGTGGTTGTTGAGTTTGCTGCGAACTCATCCATATCCTAGGCTAAAAATATCAATGGAACGGGATTGCGGCATCTTACCTAAAGATAAAGAGACAAAAGCATTAGAAATCCCATAATTTGCATTGATTTGTAAGTCAATTTTAATTTTCCTTTTTAGCTTGCTAGTAAATAATACTCCTAAGACTTTTAGAATCGATCCCATCGACACGTGGTGTCGATCTATATATCTTATTAGACGAATTAAAACTTCAATGTCGTATTTTCTGTTGCTTGCCCTTTCCACGTGGCTATTTAACGTGAGCGGAGTCTGCATTTGGACTCGTTGATGTGGTGTCTAAGAGTTTGGAAACCATCAATTCATCAAAATTGACTACACGACAAGGACAATCAACGATTTCTTTTCTTTTTGTCGTCGTATGAAAGATGCAGGAGAAACTTTATATCAACATGACATCTGATGTAGCGCTTGCAAAGGAGGTACCGACCAAACTAGCTGATGATCGAGTCGCATAAGATAGAACAATGCCTTTATCATTGAAACCGTTGCAAAATTGAGAGATCGAACAATAAAATGGATAGAATAAGAAAAATATAGAATATTAAATTTACATGGTTTGATTTACATTCATGGAAAGGGTAATGACGAATTTTATTGTAGAACAACGGAAAGTATAACCGCACTCGATTTACTAAAAATTCTCAATATTCCTCGAGCCTCAATTACATCTAAAATCTCATGCAGTGTTTAATTATGTAATTTTTTACTAAAATAATCTCTCAATATCACAAAGTAATTATACACAAATTTTTATCATAAGAATGTTACCAACTCGAACATTCGTATATGAAATCATCGAAAATACTCACATCAAGCACTCACTTTAAGACAGGGCTTCAAGAACTCACTGAGGCGCTCTTCAACCTGCAGCCAAAACTAAAAATCTATGAATATAAAGATATAAAACACAAATCTCCCAAATCAACTCCTGCGGAAAAAGATTCCCGTATATTTTTCTTCCTATCCCTTCTCTGACATGTTGACCGATTCAAAGTCCATGTTCGATCTTCCGATTTGAGAACCAAGACTCCAATTCACGTACGAAATTATTGTCTGCTTCAACGAACTTCCATCCAAATACAAGTCCAAGATTAACTATCCATTATTCATCGTCACTTTAACACACACACAAACAATTTCTGTATTTTGCCAGTCTTTATTTTGCTTATGACTTCAACAAAGACAGAATTTCCTTATTTTCTGCATATTTTATCCGGATCGGATTGTCATTCACAAACTCGCTCTCAAAACATATTTTAATAGAAACTAATTAAAGACGGGCAGATAAAAAGTGGGTATGATTGCACACAAGCCCTTGACATTATTTTACTGTCTTACAGAAAGTGGATCTGCCTCCTCGCATCTGCCGTGCACACCAGCAATGACTCAGTTCTCCCTACGCTTGCCTTCCGCATGATGTAACCAAGATCCTTGGAAGCTCTACCGTATCTGCTCCAATTCGACCGATCAAATGTTGTCATAGATTCCATTCTATTCGGTTCATTTGGTTTCTCGTTTCTTCCTATTGAAGTTTATTTCACGTTGGTTTTGAAAGAGACTAATGATTCATTTATAAGTATGAGAGAATTTTACATTTTAAGCTAAATTTTGAAGTTGAGAGAGTCTCAAAACCACCCAACACTAATATCAAAACTTAGCTTAACAATAAGTTTGGATCCTCACAGAGGAACCCTCCTCTCGTAGTTTTGGGTCCATTGGGTTTTGGGAGTATAGCGTTTAATTTGTCTTTGCTCAGCTTTGGTGCATTTCCCTTATAGGCCTTTCACTCAAGGCAGGTCTAGAGGTCCTTTAGGAAGTAGTATTCTCGGAATGCAAGTCTTGTCCCATTCACAGTTCATGTTTACTATTCATCTTCTCCACGATTTGCACGTCGAAGCTGAATGCAGGCCAATGACCGCCAACTAAGGGGCTGCGCAACCTTGGTGACCGCCGAAGGGTCGCGACCACCCGGTGATTGCTGCCTGAGGTCGCACGACCCTAGGCATCCCTTGAGTCACATGAGGTTGTGGGAACCTCAGGTGAGGGTGTCCGATGACTATTTTAGCCCGTTGATGGCTAAGCTCTATAAAAAATAATTTAATTTTTTTTTATATTCTTTTTTTTGGCAAAAGTCCTTTACAAAATTTAACTTTTACCAAATGACATTTAAGTCAAAATTATTTTCTAATGCACTTTAAAATTATAATTTACTAAACACTATTTACATTTCGGAAAATTCCTTTAACCCTAAGGTATTTGCATTTTCCTAAGAACATTATCCCATAATCGAATTAAACAGGCCTTGAAGCCTTTTCAGAAACACATGACCAAGAAAATTACAAGGAGAAATCGTCTTAGCAACATTAGTTTTAGGGCTGGCCAAAATCTCTTTGTGACAGACACTTAAAACAAGAGAGGGATAGAATTCAATCACAAATTCAAGTGTAACGAGTATCTGCCCTTGCTGGGGGAGAGAGGTAAAATTTGAAGTTCGTCACACTCATCTTTATGTGGCTTCAATAGTCAATTTAGAGCTGTTGACATCTAGACAAGCGCAGGTATAGCAGAAGGGAAAACTGCTGCTTTTACTAAAAGCAGAGAGCATCATCGAGATCATCAATAACCATACAGGAGCACCTAATCTACGAATTTCTCGCTGTGAAACTTATTGTGTCGTATTCAATTTGTTGGAGCACTTCATATTTTATATTTTCTTTCTTAATAGTTTGGTTTGATGGACAAAGTGAAGGCCTCCACATGAAAGTAAAGGGTACTTCAAAGAACAATTTGGTGTATCTCAAAAAAATTATCTCTGACTTCTTTGTCACCATCCTGCAAGGTGATCTCCCTAATCTTTGGTGGTGTTGACAGGGCCAGAAAGCTAGAAGCACAGTACTCTTTCTAATAGAAAACCCCCAGTAATTTCTTTTGCATTGGATTATCTGATTGATTATGTGACCTTGTCTATTGATCATCTGCTTCAAGAGTCTGGCGATTCCATGTTCTTGTCTCGATTAGCATGACTGTATTGGATGTGATGAGATTCTCCTCGGGTCAATCTAGGCTATTAGCTTCAATGAGCAGGGAGAAACTTAAACAAGAGGGTGAACAATGAGGGTGTAGTCCGAAACTTCCTGGCTTTTGTTATTGTCCCTCTGTCTCGCTCATCACAATATTGTTTTTTTTTTCCTGCTCAAAACAGAGTCGCCACTCATTGCGGGTCGAAATTTTGGCGTTGGATATATTAGAGAATCAAACCTAAATTATAGCATGTATGTATGCAGCAACATAAATCTTCAATTACAACCAACAGTTCTGTTTTTTCCTCCTTTAACTTGCTCTTTTTCTTGAATGGACCTTTAATTCTTTTCAATCTCGTCGTTACACATCCAGCCACCAAAGACGGTAAAGAAAGACTAGATAACTTCTGCTACAATGCAGATCGCGAGTACCAGTGCTGTGGGACAGCACGCAACCGCAGGCTGACAGTAATCACCTCCTAAATAACGTAAGAAGATCCTTTTGTTACTTTCATGCGGGCCAGATATAAGACATACTACCACAGCAGCCTAAGTAAAAGCCATGTCTTTTCACTTTTTCACTTTCAAGGAAGGTCTCGTTGAAGCGCTTCTGTCTCTTGCTGCAGCTGCTGCTGCTGCTGCTTCTTTTCCTCCTTGGCATGTTTGAATTCGCCATAGAAGTACGAGGCAAAGCCCCAGAGAGAGGGCCAGGGACACGCCCTTCTCCGCCTGGAACTTCTCGTGGAAGCATATGACGGCTAGGATCTCGGTGACGGGGAGTAGGATAGCGATCATGATTCCTGAGAATAGAGAGCAGGCGTAAAAGATGACCCCTATGGCTCCCAAGAAGAAGAATTGGCAGATGATGGCGTTCGACACGAGCACCACGTAGTACTGGGCTTCTCCGAGCCCGAAATTCCTCGCTTCTCTAGGAATCGCCTGCATAAACATGAAGTCAGCGAGCAGCATTAGGGCTCATCACTGAAAAAAAGGATTCCTTGATGCACCTGCAATAACATCATAGTTACAACCTAAATTGACCGGATGAAATCGACCCTCATGATTTTACATTGAAAAATGAAAGCGGAGGTAGCATCCTGGTCACAAAGTAATCCATCTTTTAGGCTTTGCTTGATAATTGCCCAAACAGAGTCTCATGCTATTTTTTTATTTCCTGTAACAAAAAAAGAATAGAAATTAAGAAGTAGAAAAAAAGTTGCTTCTTTGTTTTCGGAAATAATTTGAGAATTAAATTCATTTTTCTTTTTCCTCTTTTATTTTTTCTTTTCTTCTTCTCCTTCTTCTCCTTCTTTCTTTGGCCAAGGAGAATCAAATATATATATTTTAAAAAAATCATTTCTCCTTCTTTTATTTTTTAATATTTGATTCTCAAATTAATTTGGTTTAGTATCCCCTAAGGGCCCGTTTGGTTCGTTTTGGGGAAATGCCCTTGGGAGAATGCTTTGTGACATCCAGATTTTTGGGTTCGATTTCGATTAGATAAATTGGGCATTTCATCGACGTAACTATAGTGTTGTTCTCCGAGTTGGCCACTCACGAGATAACTAGACTAAATTTGGGTAGCTATTAAGGACTTTAAGGCAAATAGACTTGAGAATTCGACCAGGAATCGACTTCTCGACCGTGCTCATCTTTAGAGATCATTTCGGCACAATATAAAATCGATTTGAAATCAGAGATAGGTCAGTTCGATTGAGACGAATGACCGATCGTGGGTGACTCCACTAAATTGGAAAATTCTTATCGACCGGCACTAATTTGATTTTACTATCGTTTTGGTACCCGTGTCCGTATTTGAATCCTCAAGATTTTCACGACAATCGAGAATCGCCAATGGGTCGAGTCGGTTCATCGTGGCTCGAAGAAAATCGACCACGGGTCATTTGTCCTAAAAAGTTCTGAAAACTACCCGGTAGCCTAGGTCACGCTAAAAACGCATCGAAGTGAAATTAACCGTCAATCTGAGTCCGATTCCAGAAATTGAAGATTCTGTCATGTCACAATAAATTCTAGGAGTGTTAACTCAGTCTCAAAAGATTTTTCTGACAATCGACACTTTTTAGGAAAAAGTCGTCGGCGGACCGTTTTGTGCGATTGAAGCCGGGAAATTATTTTGATGACAACATTGAGGAGCATGAGGGATTCTTGGATAAGGAAAATTGTCAATTTGATAATTGAGACATCAATTGATTTTTATTAAAGCCATTTGAGGTGGAATCAAGAGAGGATTGAATCCATTTGAGAAAGATTGAGCCAAAATTCGTAACCCCCCTCATGCCTAGCCAAAGTGGACTACTTCAAAGGTTATGAGGAGTGTGTGTGTGGTTAAATGTGAGCCAAGAGATTCTACTTGGTTGAGGTTCTTGAAGAGGATATTTTTGTGGAAAAATTGGTCAAGTGGAGCCCTCCATCTCTCACTTCTCTTATCTCTTCTTCCTCTCTCCATTTGATGAACCCAATCTCCCTCTCCCCTCACCATTCTCGACCAGCACAGCAGAGGAAGAAGCTGCCCGCCGTTTAGCCATCGCACGCCGAGCGGCCACCGTCCCCGCCGTCGCCGGTCGCCCTTCCCCGTGCGCGCGTGCCGCCGTGCTTGGCTGCGCCCTCTCCGCCTTCAGCCGTGCCATCCAGCTGCTGTCCTTGATCTGTGGGAGCCTTGCCGTGGCTGGTTTTGAGTGTTTCCTTGCCGGTAAAGACCCGCCATGGCCCGGTTTGGCCTATTTCCTCCTCACCGGTCAATTCCCGTGCTTAACCGGGTTGTTTGCTTCAATTTCCAGCAAGATCAGAACAGAAACAGAGAGGGTTTCGCAGCGGCTTCTAGGTCCGTTTTGAGGTGGTGTCGGACCTCGGAAGTTGGCTCGCCTTTGGAGTTTATTGTTCCCCGCGCCGTTCCCGTCGTTTTGGTCCGATCGGCTCGTTAATCAAGTGAGTTTTGCTCACTAATGCCTTCTTAGTTTGCTAATTATACTTAAAGGTTGATTAGTGTTAGTTAAGTGCAATTAGGTGGTTAGATTAGAATGGATTAGGGATTATTAGTTAATTGCATTGCATATTAGTTAGGTGGTTAGTGTACTTAGATAGAGAATGGCCCGTACTATTTATTGGATGCTTCTTGGGATTTACCCGACCCTTATCGGGTGTTAATTAGGCAATTCGGGCCTAAGTGGAATTTTTAGGAATTAAATATTAATTTTCGAAATTAATTATTTAATTATTTATTTTCCAGAAATTCAACTGGGATGGCCAGTGACCGGGATTTTATGCTGATAATCGTGGCGCAGTCCGTTTATTTAATTGAGTTTTATATTGTGCTAAATTGAAATTATTGTATTTATTTATTTAATTTTCGAAATTAATTATTTAATTATTTATTTTCCGGAAGTTCAACCGGGATGGCCGGTGACCGGAATTTCATGCTGATTGTCGTGGTGCAGTCCGTTTATTTATTTGAGCTCCATGTTGTGCTTAATTAAATTGATTGTGCAATTTAAGGAATTATTCCTTAATTGATTGAAATTGAGTGAAATTGAATGACTGATTGGTAGGTGGCCGAGTATGGCTATTTAGCATTTATAATGCCTTGATGAGCTGTAAAGTGGAGAGAGTCGTGAGAATGAACGAGAACTCTATTGGCCGAGACCAATCGTACGATGTAAGTGGACAAACGTGGTTCGGTGATTAAGGATATCCTTTGGTGAAAACGGCGCCTTAAAGAACGCACGTTGCTGCCCATTACATATGTCACGTTGGCGAAAACGGCGCGCCGAGAGAAAGAATATACGTGACTTATAGACATACGTGGTTCGGTGATTAAGTATATCACCTGGCGAAAACGGCGCCTTAAAGAACGCACGAGTCTTTGTCTATCCCTTGCTTCATTATAGACATACGTGGTTCGGTGATTAAGTATATCACTGGCGAAAACGACGCCTTAAAGAACGCACGAGTGCTGTCTATCCCTTGCTTCATTATGGACATACGTGGTTCGGTGATGGGGGTATCCCGGGGCGAAAACGGCGCCTTAAAGAACGCACGAGTGCTGTCCATTGCATACATCACCTTGGCGAAAACGACGCCCTAGAAATGATACGTGATTCGGTGATTGGGACATCACTGGCGAAAGTGGCGCCTTAAAGAATGCACGTGATCGGTGATGGTATGGCAGTTGGCGAAAAAGACGCCCGAGAGAGTACATGTGATTGATGTTTGGGAACAACCTAGAGTTGGTCTGTTTGATAGGTAATCGACTAGATCGATTGATCATTACTTTGATCTGATGATGTGAATTGATTGATTGAATGGAAATGACCGTGAGTGGTATTGTTGGTGTGTAATCGACTAGGTCGATGATCGTGATGTGATTACTTGGGTGCCTATTTGATCTGTGCTAATATGCGAGATGGAATGCGAGGCCAAGGTAAGTCCTCGACTCATGTTGTGCATAGGCAACCCTAAGGTGTATTAGTTTACTAATCGGGTCTTAGGGGGTAGAACTTGCCGAGACATAGTCTCATCCCGGTTTGGGGACAACATTTCGGGACCCCGATGAAGAAACTAAGGAGAAAGAACTCGAAGAGGAGTATCCGGAGGAGAACTACGAGGATGATCCAGTAGGACCCCGATGAGAATTGAGTCGTCAATCCTATCGATGATTTTGGCTGTAGAATCTATTTGAGTAGAAACCAACCTTTTAGCATGACTTGTATTTGTAAATAAGGGTGTTGGTTTTAAGGTTAAATTTTCTAGTCCTACTTGTATATCCCATTGCTTTATTGTCAGGGATTTTTATAATCGCTTCCGCATGTGCTATCAAAAATGAAAGGGGCGATATGTAGTCCCGGGATATCGCATTTTAAAATCGACCAACGTTGAAGGATGGTCACGAGACCGAGGGTCGGGCGTGACAAATGCAAATACCTTTGAGGTAAAGGGGTTTTCCAAAATACTAGACTGTTTGGTAAACTATAAGCGAAAAGTGCTTTAGGGAAATGCAAAGACTGTTTGGTAAACATATATTTGAAAAGCCCTTTAGTGTGACCAAATTAAATTTTTTAGTTTTAGTATTTTTAAAATTGCAAAAAAAAAAAAATGACTATATAACCTTTTATATTTTCATGTTGAGAGTAATGTAAAAGATATATATTAGTAAATTTATTTAAAAATTATATTAAAAGAATTTGATTATAGATTAGATTCAAAGCTCAAAAAATTAAGTTTTTTTAGTATTTTTAACATTGCAAAAAATAAACAATGACTATATAACCTTTTACATTTTCATGTTGAAAGTAATGTAAAAGATATATATTAGTAAATTTATTTAAAAATTATATTAAAAGAATTTGATTATAGATTAGATGCAAAGCTCAAAAAATTAAGTTTTTTAGTTTTAGTATTTTTAAAATTGCAAAAAAAGAAACAATGACTATATAACCTTTTACATTTTCATGTTGAGAGTAATGTAAAAGATATATACTAGTAAATTTATTTAAAAATTATATTAAAAGAATTTGATTATAAATTAGATGCAAAGCTCAACTTTTGGCCTAGGGTTCTTTTAGGTTTGTTTTCAACTTTGAATTTTTTTTTTTAATTATTGTAGTATTAATCATCTTCGTTAATTAATGATCATTCTAGTCTATTGATAAAAAGTTGGGCTATTGATTGTCAAAAGATAAAAATGACAAAAAAAAAAAAAGGTGAACCCAACATTTGCAAAGGGTTTTTATTATTTTAAAAACAATAAAAATAAAATCCGATGAAACTCCGTTGCCGATCAACGGCGGTTGGGGTGTGGGGAAGATGATCGGTTTAAAAAAATAAATAAAAAAGAAGTCAACGGATGAACAGTAGAGGTTGACTTGCATTTCGAACTATCGAAAGCCCAAAGCAGGCCCCCACTGGGCTTTCAAAGATTTCAAATGCTAAAGATTTGCCCAAGGACACCTCCAAATGCTTTGAACCAAATACCTAAATTTTTTCCCAAGGGGCTTTCGTCGAAAAGCCCCTTAGGAATCTTTGAACCAAACGCCTAAATGTGCTTTTAAAATGTTGAATCAAATGTACCCAACAAGGACCAGTAGTCCTTGTTTTCTTCAATGCCTATTTCTCGGCAATTGATATCCAAATCTTTGATAGACTTTCAAATTTTAATTTTGAATGAAATCTTCCCCAATTCAAATCTTGTTATGGAGGGACTTCGATTCTCTTCTCCATCTATAATTCGTAATATTTAAATTTTAATATATAAATTCATATGTAAATTTTTCAATTTTTTTTGAAATATGGTTAATAGAAAAGCAAAAAGATTCGGTCAAACAATAAACAGATATCATTGGAAACTAAATATTCATCACTGACTTTTTGAAGCCACTGATTTAGCGATCGATTTCACGTGTAAAAATGAACCGGATCCCGACGACTTAGACCTGCACCAAGTTATTTTTATATCCAAATCTTGCAACGGAGAGACTTTGATTCTTTTCCGCATCTATGATTCGTAATATTTAAATTTTAATACGTAAATTCATATAAAAAAATTAACAATTGTTTTTTGAAATCAATTGCTAATAGAAAAGTAAAAAGGTTCGGTCAAACAACAAATCATTGGAAACTGAATCCTCAATGTTGACTTTTTGAAGCCGCTAACTTAGCGATCAATTTCACGTGTAATTATGAACTGGATCCCGACGACCTAAACGCGAACCAAGCAAGGCGGAGCACGAATCAAGCGGAACCACGAAAACCTGATCTGGTCCACAGGAAGCTGGTTCATCAGACCAGAAATACCGGTTTCTAAGGCAACATAGTGAAGAGAGAAAACACTGTCAAGGGTCACGGATCATATGCAATCAAAGGTCAGTCCGGTTCCGTGAAGAGGATGAAAACCAAGTGAATTTTACATAATCAACGATTGTGGTAAAACCTAAGAGGATGAGAGAGAACCTGGAAGTCCTTGTTGACCAGCATGCCGATGGTGCAAAAAGCGGTGGCGAAGAAGCACATCACCAACTGAATCTCCAACACCAGCGAGTAAGTGACCGCCTGCTTGGCCTTCTTGTACGTCAGCTCCACCAGCGGCAGTACGAAACCGTACAGCGCCGCCGCCCCAAGCGTCATGAAGAACCCCGCGTAGTACGCACCGTCCGACTCCCCGCCGGCCGGTCGCTGCTCGTGTGCATCGCAAGCACCCCTGCCCCCATTGTCAGCAGGAATATCGAGTTGATCGAGTACGAGGTGAACAGCTGCCTCACCAGCAGGAACGCGAACCCGGCCGTGAAGGCCAGCTGCGTCGCAATGAGCAGGGCCGAGGTCGAGACGGGGAGCCGCGCCACGCCGTACGCGTAGAGGTAGTCGTCGAGACCCGTGAGGACCCCGATGACGGCCGGGGCGACGAAGAGGAAGGGATCCATGAGGACGAGGCGGGCGGAGGGGCCCTCGGCGGCGCGCCGGCGGAAATAGGCTACCGCGAGGGGGATGAAGATGATGGGCCAGCCGCCCGTCTGGAGCCAGCTGGAGAACGACACGCTGGCGCCTCCGTGGATGAAGTAGAGGCGCATGAGGAGCGGGCCGCCGCAACTAAGGGAGAGCATGGCGCAGTTGAGCGCGAGGAGGATGCGCTTTAGGTCTTGTCCTGGGGGCTTCCATGGTTTCCCCCATGACAAAGCTCGCTTGCTCGCTCTCTCTCTCTCCCCCTCTCTCTCCTCTCGATCCCTTGAGATTGTTTCTGGGTAAGGTTTCCGTTTACCCAAAGAAGGAAAAAAGAGAGAAAAGAAACAGAGATCCGAAGTGCTTGAGGGACTGATCAGGAGAAGTGAGCGCTTGCGAGGAAAGCAATGTTGGAGAGGCGTGCATGGAAAAAGAAGCGTGGAGGAGATAAAGTAGTCGGGCGAGTTCGTTTCGTCGTCTTCCGTTCGCCTCTTGAAATGGGGCGGTTGGTGCTAAAAAATTGATTGTCTAACGACATGTGATAGAGATACTTAGGGTAATTCTCTAAAACTTGATATCGGTGTGATATCTGATGAAAGCACATGAAAACAGCCCTTCCAAGGAGTTACCAACCAAAGAAGGTGATGACTCTGTTGCGTGAGATAGAACAATGCCTTCTGCATTGAAACTGATGAAAGACGGGGAGATAAAAAGGGGGTATGATCGCACACAAGCCCTTACTCGCACTTGCAGTGCACGCCAGCAATGACTCAGTTCTCTCTACACTTGCCTTCCACATGATGTACCTAGTCTGCTCCAATTGGACAGCCGATCCAGAAATGTTGTTGCGGATTCCTTTCAACCCAGTTCCTTTAAAAAAAGTGCCAAAAAAGTCGTAACCATTTTATCTTTGTGTCGATTTAGTCATAAACCTTTTTTTAGTGCCGATTTAGTCCTAAACATTTTTACGTTGTGCCAATTCAGTCCTTTCCGGTCAATTTTGGCAGGATTTTATTGACGAATGCCGACCGACGTGTGACGATTGCGCGACATGGATAACTTTTAATAATATTGTAATACTTTTTTCTTTTTCTTTTTTTTTCCTCTAGCCGGTCGCCGAGGTCGGCAACGGCTGGCAAGGTTGACCTTGACCTCGTTGGCCACCTTGCCAGTGGCTACGAGGGCGGCGAGGCTTGCCCTCGCCGAATCACCTCGCGGCCCAGGCCTTGAGGGCGGCCTCACAACCACTAGTGAGGTGGCCGGCGAGGTCGACCTCGACCTCGCTTGCCATCGCCCCGGCCGGTCACCGAGGTCCAGGGGGACCGGGCCGGAGGAAGAAGAGTAGAAGAAAAAAAGAAAAAGAAAAAGAAAAATTCCAAATATTAAAAATTCCATGTTAGCGCCGATTAGGCCACGTCAGCCGGCCGGCATCCAGTCAGCAAAATCCGGCCAAAATTGGCCCTAAATGACTGAATTGACACAACGTAAAAAAAGGTTTAGGACTAAATCGGCACAAAGACAAAAGGTTTAAGACTTTTTTTGGCACTTTTCCCCAGTTCGTTTGGTTTCTTGCTATTAGAGTATATCTCACCCTGGTTGTGGCATGGGCTATTGGTTGGTTTATAAGTGTGAGGGTAAGTTTTACTATTTGAGCTAATTTTTTAAGGTAAGAGTATCCAAAGACTATTTAACATTAGTATCAGAGCCAATTTATCGGGAAAAGTGTTAAAAAAGTCCTAAACTTTTTGCATTTGTGCCAATTTAGTCATAAACATTTTTTTGATGTCAATTAAGTCCTAAACCTTTTTACATTGTGCCAATTTAGTCATTTCTGGCCAATTTTGGCCGGATTTTGCTAATTGGACTTTAGTCGGTTGATGTGGGCTGATCGGCGTTGACATTGACAACTTGTAATAATATTTTAATTTTTTTGAATTTTTATTTTATTTTTTTCCTTCTCCTCTGCTTCCTCTAGACAGTCGCCGAGGTTCGGCGACCGGCTAGAGGAAGGAGGAGGAGAAGGAAAAAAAAAAAAACAATTCAAAAAAATTAAAATATTATTAAAAGTTGTCTACGTTAGCGCCAATCGGGCCATGTCGGCCGGCCGGCGTCTAATCAGCAAAATCCGACCAAAATTGGCTAGAAAGGACTAAATTGGCACAACGTAAAAGGTTTATGACTAAATTGGCACAAATGCAAAAGGTTTAGGACTTTTTAACACTTTTCCCTAGTTTATCAACAAGTCTGGACTCAATAGTCATAAAAGAAATATTTCGATTGTTCCTGCTCTGACTCAAGGCCTGATGTATGAGGGAAAATCTTACTCTTTAAGTTGGTTTTTAGGGGTGAGAGAGGCTCAAGACTTTTCCAACTCATGGCTCATTGTGTGAAAGGAAGATTGGCCCAAGACTGTGTGAAAGGAAGATTATTGGAGTATATCCCATATACGTTGTGGAATGGGGTTGGTAGTCAATGTGTGAGGGAAAGCCTTTTAAGCTAGTTTTTGAGGTGAAAGAGACTTAAGACCACTCAACAATTGCTTGTTTTGAAGGCTTTGAACAACATATAACCAAGAACCCTACAAGGCAACATTAATTTTGGGGCTCGCTGTAATCTCTTTGGGATAGACACTCAAAACAAGAGTGGCATAGAATTCAATCACAAATTTAAGTGTAATGAGTATTTGCCTATTGCTGCTGTGGGAGAGAGAGGTAAAATTTTTGCTCATCTTCATGTGGTTTCGATAGTCAATTTAGAGCTGAACATTGAGAAAAATGTAGGTATAGCAGAAGGAAAAAATGTTGCTTTTACTAAGCAAAGAGCATCGTCGAGATCATCATACAACAATAAAGGAGCACCTGATCTACGAATTTCTCGCTGTGAAACTTATTGTGTCGTAATCACTTTGTTGGAGCACTTCGTATTTTCTTTCTTGATAGATTAGTTTGATGAACAAAGTGAACGACTCCACATGAAGTTACAGGGTACTTCAAAGAACAAGTTTGGTGTGTCTCCAAAAAAAAAAAAAATGATCTTTGACTTTCTTGTCACCAGCCTGCAAGGTGATCTCCCTAACCTTTGATGGTCTTGATAGGGCCAGAGAGCTAGAAGTACAATATTCTTTCTAATAGAAAATCTCCAATAATGCGTCTTGCATTGGATTATCTAATTGATTATGTGAAATTATCCGTTGATCAGCTGCTTCAATAATTCTGGCGATTCCATGTTTGTCACCATCCTGCAAGATGATCTCCCTAATCTTTGATGGTCTTGACGGCCAGAGAGCTAGAAGTGTAGTATTCTTTCTAATAGAAAATCTCCATAGAATGATATTATGATGCTCGACCTTTGCTCTAATTTTTCCCAAATACTAATAGCATCTAAATGAAGACAATTATAGGTGTTGACACCTAAATTTTGCATGTTCACTTAAGTTTTAAATTTGCAATTTTGCTCTGCAAATTTTACCATTTTATCCATTTAGGCCTAATTCAAAACACCCATGATTTTGACATGTTGCCTTTTACGATAATCATTCATTTATGTTAATTAAAAAACCCCAAGATCACGTTGATAATAATGCGTCTTCCGTTGGATTATTTGATTGGTTATGTGAACTTAACCGTTGATTAGCCGCTTCAATCATTCTGGCAATCCCATGTTCTTGTCTCGATTAGCAGAGACTGTATTAGATGTGACAAGATTCTCTTTGGGTCAATTCAGGCTATTAGCGTCAATGAACAGGGAGAAACATAGATAAGAGGGCGAACAATGAGGGTATGGTCCGAAACTTCCTGGCTTTTTCTTATTGTTCCTCTGTCTCGCTCACCACTAGATTGTTCTTTTCCTGCTCAAAACAGAGTCTCTACACAGAGCAGCTCCAAATTTTGGTGTTGGATGTATTAGATAATCAAACGTACCACATTAAATTATGGCATGCATCTATGCAGCAACACAAATCTTCAATTACAATTTCCAATTCTGTTTTTTCCCCCTTGAACTCACTCTTTTTCTTAAATGGACCTTTAATTCTTTTCCATCTTGTCGTTACACATCCAACCACCAAAGACGGTAAAGAAAGACTAGATAAATTCTGCCACAATGCAGATCGCGAGTAGCAGCGCTTTGGGACAGCATGCGATCGCAGGCTGACAGTAATCACCTCCTAAATTATGTAAGAAGATCCTTTTGTTACTTTCATGCGGGCCAGAAATAACACACACAATAACAGCTGCCTAAGTAAAAGCCATGTCTTTTCACTTTTTCACTTTCAAGGAAGGCCTTGTTGAAGCGCTTCGGTATCTTGCTGCAGCTGCTGCTGCTGCTTCTTTTCCTTCTTGGCATGTTTGAATTCGCCGTAGAAGTACGAGGCGAAGCCCCAGAGAGAGAGGGCCAGGGACACGCCCTTCTCCGCCTGGAACTTCTCGTGGAAGCATATGACGCCTAAGATCTCGGTGATCGGGAGTAGGACGGCGATCATGATTCCTGAGAATAGAGAGGAGGCGTAGTAGATGACCCCTATAGCTCCCAAGAAGAAGAACTGCCAGATGATCCCGTTCCACACGAGCACCACGTAGTACCGGGTTTCTCCGAGCCCGAAGTTCCTCGCTTCTCCAGGAATCGCCTGCGCAAAAATGAAGTCAGCGAGCAGCCTGAGGGCTCATCACTGAAAACAGGATTCATTGATGAACCCGCAATGACATCATAGTTACTACCTAAATCGACTAGACGAAATCGACCCTTATGATGTTACGTTGAAAAATGAAAGCGGAGACTGCAGCCTCACAAACCCATCCTTCTTTTAGCCGGCCTGTATTGTTGTTGTCATATCAGAAGCTGGGAAGGTATAATAAGTAAGGACGAGGTAGTCCCTATCTTCTTTAGTGCCTGTTTCTCGGCGATTGCTATTCAAATCTTTGAAAGATTTTCAAATTTTACTTTTGATTGAAATCTTGCCTAATTCAAATCTTGCGGCGGATGGACTTTGATTCTTTTCTCAAACCTGTAATTCTTGATATATAAATTTTAATACGTAAATTCATATATAAATTTTCCAACAATTTTTTTTTTTGAAATATAGGTTGATGGCAAAGTAAAAAGGTTGGGTCAAACACTGACATCATTGGGGAACCGCATTCTTAGCGATCGGTTTCACGTGTAACTGGATTCCGACGACTTAAACCTGAACCAAGTAAGGTGGAGACCGAATTAAGCGGAACCACGAAAACCTGATCTGGTCCACAGGAATCTTGTTCATCAGACCAGTAATACCGATTTCTAAGGCAACATGGTGGAAAGAGAAAACACTTTTCATGGTCGTGGAAATCACATGAAAACCAAGTGAATTTTACATGATCAGCGATTGTGATCAGCCTAAGAGGATGGGGTCGAGTTGAGAGAGGGAGAGAGAACCTGGAAGTCCTTGTTGACCAGCATGCCGACGGTGTTGAAAGCGGTGGCGAAGAAGCACATTACCAACTGGATCTCCAAGACCAGCGAGTATGTGACCGTCTGCTTGGCCTTCTTGTACGTCAGCTCCACCAGCGGCAGCACGAAACCGTACAGCGCCGCCGCCCCAAGCGTCATGAAGAACCCCGCGTAGTACGCACCGCTCGACTCCCCCGCCGGCCGGTCGCTGCTCGTGTGCATCGCCAGCACCCCCGCCCCCATCGTCAGCAGGAACACCGAGTTAACCGAGTACGACGTGAACAGCTGCCTCACCAGCAGGAACGCGAACCCGGCCGTGAAGGCCAGCTGCGTCGCGATGAGCAGGGCCGAGGTCGAGACGGGGAGCCGCGCCACGCCGTACGCGTAGAGGTAGTCGTCGAGGCCCGTGAGGACCCCGATGACGGCCGCGGCGACGAAGAGGAAGGGGTCCATGAGGACGAGGCGGGCGGAGGGGCCCTCGGCGGCGCGCCGGCGGAAGTAGGCCACCGCGAGTGGGATGAAGATGATGGGCCAGCCGCCCGTCTCGAGCCAGCTGGAGAGCCACACGCGGGCTCCGCCGTGGAGGAAGTAGAGGCGCATGAGGAGCGGGCCGCCGCACGTGCCGAGGGCCAGCATGGCGCAGTTGATCGCGAGGAGGACGAGCTTAAGGGTTTTGCCCTGGGGGGCTTGCACGGTTTCCCCCATGACAAAGCTCAAAGCTCTCTCTCTCTCGCTCTCTCCCCCCCTTGATCCCTTGAGATTGTTTCTGGGTAAGGTTTCCGTTTACCCGAAGAAGGAATAAAGAGAGAAGAGAGACAGAGACCGGAAGTGCTTGAGAATTTGATCACGAGAAGGGAGTGCTCGAGAGGAAAGCAATGGCGGAGAAAGCGTGCCTGGAAAAGGAAGTGCGGAGGAGATAAGTAGTCGGGCGATTTCGTTTCGCTGTCACCCGTTCGCCTCTTGAAATGGGGCGGTCCGTTGTTAAAAATTGATTCTCTAATGATTTGTGATGAAGATGCTTGGGATAATTCTCTAGAATATTTTTCCTTATTAGAGGTAATTAGAATATCTTTGTTTGATTTTTTTTTATCTCTTAAAATTGTGTGTAGATCTCTCTTTTTTTTTTTGTGCATATCTTAATTGATGCATGTCATCTTAAATAGACATAATGCACTCTTTATCATGACATATCAAAATATATATAAAAAAGTCAATTATGTTTTCCGTATTTTTCAAATCTATAGTTTAAGCGACTTTGTCACGGTCACGTTTGAGTAGGCAAAAGAATCCATATTGCGCCCCAAATTAGATTTTTCACAAAGGGATAACTATACATTCTACTATGGCTTTTGCATTGTAATTGATAGTACATGTCACGTTGTGAATGAAATGAGTAGAATGCACTTTCTTAGTTGGTTAAGTAAAATTTAAAATCTGATCGGGATACGAAGATTTGAAAGGAGACTGATGGCATATGTCCTAGTGGGTGTTCTACGGTCCTAAGTGAATGATTGTGTAGTTCATGATAATGAACTATCGTACATTATCGTCATTTAATGGTCGAGACTTGACAAATAGCCATTTTTTTTTTTATCAAATCGGTATTATCCGATAGCTACTAGTTGAAGATGCACAGTACAATATTGTATTGCAAAAGCGTCCCCTTCAGTACGCATCGGGTGTGTTACCTATCATATATGCTTCTGAAGGTGATGTTGATCCAGGATGTCTTAGTCATGTCAGAGCAAGTTTATCCTAAATGAAGGTCATGGTAGGTACCGAAAATTAGGATATTTGTCGCATTGGTCCCAAAGGCATGGCCAGCTAAGCCACTAGTGATGTCCATGATTCAGAACCTATGTTCATAAAGTGTCTTGTGGGGCAAGAAGACCGTCCATTTTTGGTGTGACAAATTGACTTCTCACACCTTTTGCATTCCCTTGAGAGTTTTATTTGGGCAAAGGCTATGGACGATTAGAAGTGGATCCTTTTGGGAGTGGAACACTAATCGATGACGAGGTTGTAAAAAATTAAAATAGTACGAGGACTTGGTTCAAAGGATTATTATATACGAAAATTAGAGGTAAACACGTGAATCATTAATAATATAGACCCTTCCCACGAATGAAGTTTGTACATGTCATTTTTTCCACATGGAGTACTCATGATTCCGATTAAAATATTCTAAAATACATGAAGAAAACGGGGGTAATCTTCATTTTTATTGATTTACACTATTAAAAAAAAAATCTCAAACTAGTATACCCGTACTACAATTTTGTCATAAATAAACTTTTGCATCACAAAATAAATCAAACTGATATACCCATACCACATTTATGCTCGAACTAACTTTGATGTCATAGAAAATTCCAAATTAATTAAGTTGTATCATGGTTTCATGTAACTTTTGCAGCATAATTGCAGCGGTAGATTAGTTATAAACGTACTAATTTGAGATTTTTGCGATATGAAAATTGGTCATGGATAAATATGACATTGATGTAGTGGCTCGAGATTTTCAGCTTAAAAAAAAAAAAAGAATAGATTCTTCAGCACCATCTCATTGGAAATCGAAATCCCCCACATCTGCCGGTCACCTCCACTTCAGCCAACTCCCGAAGCCACAGTAATAAAAGCCAAAACGGTACAAAGACAAAGAGACAAGCACGTGGGATAAAAACCATTCTTTTCAAGGAGATGAGGTCAGCATGTATCGACGACTAGAGCGAAGCGCCGTTCCTTTAGTGCTGGTGGGGACGGTTGCGTTCCACTGTAGAAGGGAGTCGTTTTCGAGGAGTAGAAAACTCTAAAATCACAGCTGGGCTTGACTGACCAAGAACAGTTAATCTAAAAGCCATTTTCCCTTAATTGTTTATGCATCGTTTCGTCTCATGGTTGTGACAAAGTGCCACCACCTCAATGGTCGGCCTTTTAGGGGGAATGAATGTGAACTTTGGGATTCGCATTTTCGGACGGATCTTGATGTGTCCGTCTCCGTGTGGCTTGTATGCTCCGGACAATGCGCACGCGTGGCGTCATCTGAGCAAGGAAAAGCGGACAGAAAATGTATAGATTATCCCAACGAAAGCGTGTGTATCGGTACCTTAGGAATCATCCCGCATCATTGGAGCTGAAAATCCGAGAGAACATGAGGTTTTCTTTTGTCCTCTTTCTAAGCATCACGAGAATATCCCTGTTTAACAAGGGCGTGCTTAATCACTAGGATTTACCGTGGTAGTCACATTTTCCATATAGGAAGGAAAAGATGGGAAGTTTAAAGGGTTAAGATGATTTAATATCGGTGTAGATTTAATGTGGATTTAGATTCTCACACCTTACAAATAGGTAGGGAAAAAATATGAGAGTAAGATTTAGAGTAGGAATAAAATATGACCAATAAAAAAATAAAAATAAAGGTGTGCTTATTTGAGTGATTTTTTTTTATGAATTAGTTTTCTGAACTTTTATGCATTTGGTTTCGATGGAAAGTTGTTTATGATAAAAGAAAATATGCATTGTTAGAGAAGAAAGTTGACTTTGGCGATCTTAGTCATATAACATGTCTCTGCTCACGTGACATCATTTCAATAGGGTATATCGGATGGCCATGAGAACAAATTATGACTATTTAATAGTGCTATTGCATGTTGGCATTATTTGTCCGCAATTTTAAAGGAATCCTTACATTGAACACTAGCCGCGTTAGCAATTTTGGGCGGCTGACATTGACATGGATATTAGCTGGTTTCAAGAGGTCATATTGGATGACCATAAGAACAAATTATAACTATTTAACAACGCTAGTGCCTTATTGGCACTATTCATCTACAATTTTAAGGGAATCCTCACATGGAACATTGGCTGCGTTGACAATTTTGGCCGCTTGGTGATAACGTGAACGTCGGCTAGTTTCAAGAGGTCATATTGGATGACCATAAGAGCAAATTATGACTATTTAACAACACTAGTGCCGTGTTAGCATTATTTGTCCACAATTTTAAAGGAAGCGTCACATTGAACACCAGTGGTGTTGGCAATTCTAGCTGATTGGAGTTGATATGGATATTAGCTGATCTCGGGCTACATTGACATGACAATATTTTTAATTTTTAATGTTTTTCTTTTTTTCCTTATTATGATCGGCTAAAGACTAGGGCCAGTGAGGTCGACCTCGACAGCCACACTGGGCGAGGGTGAGCCTCGGCCACCTTGACCTTGCCTTGCGACAATGAGGGCGAGCCTTGGCCACCCCTAGTGAGACCTTGCCTTGGTTGTCGCTGGGCAAGGGCCAACTCATCCTCACCTAGTGACAATGAGGGTGAGCTCGACCTCGCCTGCAGCCCTAACGAGGCATGACCTCGCCCGTAATGGCCTAGCCCTTGTATTTGCCCTCGCCTAGCGAGAAGCCTTGCGAGGGGTGGGCGAGTCTCACCATTGGCTGGCGAAGTCGACCTCGCAGGTCCTAGCCTTCGACCAGTCCAACGATCGGCTAAGAGAAGAAGGGAGGGGAAAAAAAGTAAGAGGAAGGAAAAAATTAAAAATTAAAAATTAAATTGGCAAAAAAAAGATCTATGATTGAATTGACACAATTACAATACATTTAGGAATGTTTTAGTAATTTTTTCATTGAACCGAATTTGAAAAGTTAGGTTCTAGGTTGTAAAACGCACTCGAGTACTTGCTGTTTCATCACGAAAAATCTCTACGACCGTTTGAACATGGAGGAAAGCATTCCATCTTCTATGTAACCGCTTCACAACATAAACGCCAAAAAAACGAGAATAGAAGCCTAGGAGGGTCGTTTTGCGTAATTGCATGCTTAGTAGGCCTCGGCTCGCAAGCAATTCATCTTGTGATTGGGCCCTTTGGATGATTTGCTCTTATAAGGCATTAGGACTCTAATTCAGGCCCACGAGAAGCATTCCAGTTCTAAACCCACAGTGGGGGCCTAAAACGGATGATCAGAGAGGTAATATCGGAAATGTACCCTTGTATTATAAAGAATTTCGTAATTAATGCCGATGATGGGTACGTCGGAAAGTCTCATGAATTTCCAGCCACATTGGACGACAATACGTACAAAGCACACAAGAGTGAATAAGTTCAAAGTGGCTGCAAGTTAGTGCAAAAGCTGCTCATATGTAAACTATAAAAAGATGATAATTTCATAGAAGCGCTGATAAATTATCCACAAGTTACGTGGAAAAGATTCACAAGTCATATTTTTTATCATGAATTTTCTAACACTTAGCAACACTTACATATATTTAACACAACGAAAGAGGAATTCGTATTTTCGAGCATAGTACTATGGATTCTGCTAGATTATGGGATATTTGCAGCTGTAATTTGAAGGGATTGCTTACATGTAGGACCCCTTAACCTCATTTGTATCTTTCTACAGTTGGAGCAATATGAAGCATCTACCCACACACTCTCTCCCTATAGAGTTCGTCTATACGATCCAAATAAGGGAGTGAGCCATCGAGCGAGGCAAAGATTAGATGACTCAATTAAACGACTGTGATCATGAGTGCTGGCCCATGACATTTGCAGTTGGAGTTGACCATTCGTGTTTTCTCGTATCATAATCGTATCATATTTGAGTTTATGATTTATGTTGCGCTCAAATAAGATATGTTTATCAATCGTATTGTAAGGCATCATACTTAAAAATTAGAGCCGTGCAACAGCTTATTAATTGAGAAATGGATTCTCATATATAAACATCCGAAATGGGTTTTAATCATTGTCGTCTATCCAAAGAAAATCACAATGAATGAGCACAAATCCGGTGGAAAACAAATTTAGCAAGAAGAGCACAATTACCCATGCTTAAGTCACATCAAATTTGCTGTGCATGGCTAACTCACGTCAAAACGAATACACAATTCAATCCAAGTCCAATCCGCAACCGTAAAGAATGAACACACACATGACAGATACGATCTCTTCCCCACAGAAACAAGGCGTTCCAAGCTCGCGACCACAGGAAAATCTCGACGCTTGGCACAGTTCATGGCCAGACCGAGTTTCGCAGACTCAGCAGTTGTTGTTACGTCCCGAACCGTAATGGCCAGAGCCGCCGGTCGGCTGAGGTTCACAAGAAGATTGAGCCCCAACAGCAGCAACACCAACGCCAGGACCGGTTACGGCACCTCCGGCCACATGAATCTCCACGTCCTCTTCTATATCGACCGACGCTGACTGTTCGCCGCACGGCCCAGTTGTTATGACCTCGTGGACTACTTCGTACTCCTCCACATCCACGCAAGCAGCTGCAGGGACCATCACCGGCTTCCTCTTCTTCTTGGTCAAACAGAAGAGCCCCAATGCGAGGAACGCCAGAATGAAGACGCCGCCGAGCGACGCGCACACTGCGATCACGGTGGTGTGGTTTCCTCCTCCAGAAGAAGGAGGTGGTGGAGGAAGGGCTGGGGATGATGGGGATAGTGATCTGCGTGGCGGTGGCACGCCATAGATGGGCGGTGTGTATACATTATTTGGAGAAGGTGCGAGATAGGATGGGGGTGGCTTGTTGTAGGGTGGTGATGCTTTTGGTGGTGGGCTTGAACTCTTAGTGGGGGCCGGTGCACTTGCCGGCTTAGTTGGTGGTTGGCCGATTGGAGATGTGGGAGAGGAGGCCGGTGGCGACAGCGGCGGTTGTGGGCCAGGGCTCAGTGTTGGTACTGGAGGTTGAGTCGAATGAGATGGTGGTGGAATAGGACTATTGGTGGTCGGAGTTGGGGTTGGGGGCGACGTGAGATTAGGCGGCGGTGCGGAGCTGGGGCTCGGAGGTGGATAAAATGGCGTGGGAGATGGAGATATGCTTGAGTGCGGTGGCGGAATTTCATGTGGTTGTGGCTTATATGGAGAGGAAGGTGCTGGAGGAGTGTAACTTTGCATTGGTGATGGTGCACTTGGATAGGGCAAGGGAGTTGGTGGTGATCCAGGATAAGATGGTGGCGGTGATGGACTGGATGGCGGTGGCTCATGGTGGTTTTGGGTGGCGATGTTGGTGGGGTTGGGTGAATAGGGCGGTGATCATTGCATGGTGGTGGGGGACGTTGGATGGTTGTGGTATTGAGGAGGGGGAGGGCTCTTATAGACATGATGATTCTGTGACGGCGGGGCGGTACCGGGTGGTAGTGCGGTGGAGGTGACGACCATGACGCCGGCGATGGTTTTGGTGGGTGAACGTTATGGGGGCTAGGCGGAGGAGGTGGAATGCCAAAATCACATGCTGGAGTTGGTGGCGGTGGCGGTGGCGGTGGAGGTGGTGGTGGTGGAGAGGCAAAGTTGTAGGCCGGAGGTGGTGGCGGAGGAGAGAAGTATGGATAGCTCATTTTGCGACGGTACAGAGTGACAAAAGAAAATGCTCTTTTACTTTGATCAACAAGTGCATAAGAAGGATGGGAATGAGAGAAACGGACACTAAATAAATATATATGAACTAGTTTTATAGTTAATTATGACTTAAATTGTTTCAAAGTTGTTAAATCATATTCAACGAAGGTTGCTCAAGGATTATATAGAAAAATCCCATGAATTATTGGTGGGTTGGTGCTATAATATGGTCTTCGATTGAACTCACAACGTATGAGAGCACGTGATGAATTTGATTATCCTGGCTTAGCTTCTTCCTATCTCGGTCAGAAATCCCCTTTTTTTTTCATATTCAACGAAGAATATCGCGTGCTAGAGAGATCACCATAGAATGAACCTTACCAAAATTTGAAAAAATGGATATTCGTTATCCAAATGAAAACACGCCAGCCAAAATGCGAGTAGTTGCATCTCGTTTTTATTGTCGAGGGGGCGAGAATACGACCACGAAGCCATTCGTTGAAGTCCTTAATGATGTCCACACGCGATTAAGAGGAGAAGGAGGTCGGAATCTTCAGCATGTTTTACAGAGAGAGAAGAGGCCAACAGGGGGGCTGACATTCGCTTGCATTTACTCACTAAGTCCATCCACGTTTAACGCCTAATAAATCAGAAATTTGCAACAGACTTATTCCTATAGAAGGCCATAGATGTGTTGAGATGTATGTGTGAATTGTATTTGAAAAACTCTTTGCATAGAAAGAATTGTGGTATGGAGTACTTAATGTAACCTAACTGGCTTATAACTCGTCGATTTAAGTTTCGAGTAAAGGTGAATCTAATCAAGATATACCAATAGGTTTGAACTTGGATTAGATGAAGGTGTCGAGCGATCCCTTTGATTGATCGACCCTCGTGGTTGAGTTAAGAACCAAAATTTGGAGAAGGTAACACTTGACTTCGATGGGATCAATGAGGAACCCCGGCATGTTTACTGGCGGCGGCATGAGCATGACGAGTCAAGCGTAGGTCCCAGAAAAAATATGGAAGACAGTGCTTGCACGAGTTGTACACATCCAGCGACTAGAGAGAGGTCAACGAAGACGGCAAGGCAAATGATGATGCAATGGGACCAATTGGCAACTTGAGGAGCTGGCAGCCTCTTCAAGCTTTAGGAAAATTGAACTAGCGAATCTGACAAATCATTGCACACATGCCTTTCGGAATAGACTTTCTAGTGAGACTTGGGTTGCGTGTCCAATTTGGACAAAATTGAGAAGAAGTGAACCTAGCTAGGTATTTAATTCGCTTTCCTATCTTTTGTTTCTGTCGTCATATTGAAGAGATTTACCCCAACACGTTAGATGATACAGAGAATCTAAAACGGCATATCCAAAGAGGAGAACATAAGAAGTCGATATTTGGTTAATCTCGCCTCCAATAGCTTCAATTAATTACGCGTGTTTTTACATGAGTAAATTCTCTCACCAGATCATTTGCTTCCGCCGCTAACTAAGATTTCTTCTGGTTCTTTTTTACTAATCCAACGGCATGAGCATAGAGGTATGATTATCCGAAGCCCATGAACAACCAACAAGTCACATGAACCGGTGGGATTCGAATGAGTGACCTATAATTTTGAAGGTGGATATCTCCCAATGGTTCCAGCTAGAAATCCCTTAACGACCTTCTACCAAATTCTTATAGTCTTGCATCTATGCAAACTTGTTTCCATAAAATGTAAATATTGTCATAGGTTGAATGCTAAAGCACCTTTTTGAACACTATCTTGTGGAGTCAAACCCCTTAAGTTATAACACCAACTTGTTGGCCTCATTCACGAGATCACAAGTTCAATTCAAATCATGAGCGAACTTCTAAATAACTTGTGCTAAAATGTCCAAGTTACAAGATACATAGTGTAGAGAGATTTCTGGCTGCTAGAATCTTAGAGGGGCTATGTTGATGAACTTGTAAATTTTGGGCTTTCGAGTCATGGATAATGCGGAATAATTATCTCTTTAACTAAATATTCCATTGTTGGTGTATGTCATAGGTGCTGTAGAGATGCTAGCACCGGGCACCTCTATCCATCCTTCTATTTGGGGGGGAAAAACTCTAAGTTACATGTAAGCTATATGTTGCTGTATCATGGGGCTACGAATGAAATCTTGTGATGGATCAATCAACTATAGAGGATGTAAATTAACTCATTTTATGCCCTTAAAGTCAAGTTACATCATGAAACAAAACAAAAGGACGGCAGGGAGGTAATTAAACAAGTCGATTGTTAGTTCCAAGTCAAAGATATTTTGTTAAATATTTAGAAGAGCAAATATCCCAAATCATGAACTATAGTCTTCGTTTGAATGCATTAAAGGAGCTAGATAAACATAGTTATTGTTTAGAGTATCTGATGTTTAGCTCTTGACCACCACGGTTGCTACGACGCCGTGGTTGAACGTCTCTCCATAGTACCCCTTTTTTTTTTTTTTTTTTTTTTTTTTCAGGTACTGCCAGCCATCTGAAACCATCGAGCATGTCTTCCTACTCTGCCCTTGTATGAAGAAAATTTGGTCCGACCCAGCCCTAAACGTCCACGTTCCAATTCCTGATTTGTCAAGAATTGACGAATGGCTCGTTGAATTTCAGCACAACCTCGTACGCTTTGAACTTCTCTTGGTTATCCTTTGGTGGATCTAGAAGGAGTGGAACAATTTTGTGTTTAGCCGGCAGAAACTGAGCCCAAGGAAACTCGTGAAATTAGTTATGACTAATTATGCAAACATCGCGAGCTGGACAAAGGGGGAGATAAAAAGACGAACAGAGCATCGGCTAGGGTATCGTAATATGTGAGATCTGAAGGCCGCCAGAAAAGGGTGTTATGAAGCTCAATGGAGACGGATCTTGCCTGGACGGAACGAATGCGCGAGCCATAGCTTTGTGTGTGTCGGAACTGTGCTGGTCTCCTCGTTGATGGCTTCGCACGAACAATAAGGACCTCCTCTGCAGTTCAAACGGAAGCATTGGCACTTTGGGAAACCCTATCGTTTACAAGCTTGAGCTGAAGAGAATTATGAATTGGAAGCAGATCATCTTGATCTGATAATAAGCATTTCAGGCGCAAATCAGGCACAATGCGAAGTAAGCGCGCTTATCAACGAGGCCTAGGCTCTTCTAAGGCGCTTTTTTTCCATGTTGTAGAGTGTTCTATCATTATAATCGAGATGCAAATAAGGTCGCCAATTGGGTAGTTAAGGCCAGAAGAAGAAAATCCTCCCTCCAAATTGGACTTTATATCTCTCTTAGAACCTTTGGGCTCTTATTTGTTTTGAAGGTTCATCTATGTATGGTCAATCTTCAACTTAATGAATGAAATGATCTTTCCGACCATAAGGGAAAAAAAGAAGAAAAAAGAACAACTGAAAAGGGGAAGCTAACCCTCTATAATATGACAGCATGAGCAGACATCGTGTTATGGCATTTTGGCCTAGTTCGACATCATTTTCTATATGGAAATTAGTGTCCTGGTAAAATTTTTAATATATAATTTAAGAGCATTGCTAGCCTAACAGTAGTGTTAACTAACAGTGCAATTTATATCACATTTTGGGGGAGTATTGCTTCTTATTTTAAGAAACAAATATACTCATATCATTCAATATGGAAAATTAAAGGTGGAGAACCCACCATTATTTTTTTTTTGGAAAACTTACGGTACTATCACCTCATCATTTTAGTTTAATTTGTGGGATGCCGGTCATGTGGTAATTAGTATTGTCCGGCCAATATGAATCTTTTGAATGGTGGATATGGTATTGACAAAGTTCATGGCAAGTACTAGTGCATGAAGAGTATCTTGTTTGATCCCGTAGAGAGCATTGCCACCCATAATCAAAGTCGTGCTTTCTGTAAGTGCGACAGCTCTTCGAACATCCGTACTTATGTCTTCCTGATGGATGTATCCAGGGGAAAAGTACCAAAATAGTCATAAACATTTTGTATCGGTACCAATTCAGTCTTAAACTTTTTAATTGGACCAATTTAATTATAAAATTTTTTACATTGATACCAATTCAGTTCATCCAGCTAATTTAAGTCAAAAATTGCTGACATGGCTATTGGCGGTCTTATGTGGTGCCACGTGGACAAATTTTATAATTTTTTAAATTATTTTTTTCCTTTTTTTCTCTTTTCTTTTTCCTTAACCCTTAGCCGGCGAGGTCGCCCGCTAGCCGACCATCGTCGGCCATAGGCTGGTCGGGCGGGGCCCTGCGCCCTCCTCGACCACGGGCGAGGGCCGAAACCCTCGCTCGTTGGCCGACGAGGGCGCAACAACCCTCGCCTGGATCTAGGCAAGGGCTCGACGCCCCCGTCGACCATAGGCAAGGCCGCCGTGGCCCTTGCCTGGATCTGGGCGAGGGCTGCTGCACCCTCACCCGCCACGAGCGAGGGCCGTTGCGCCCTCGCCGGCCAACGGCGAGGGTTTCGGCCCTCCCCGGATCCGGGCGAGGGCCGACGCCTCGCTTGTGGTCGGCGAGGGCGCGGGGCCCCTCGCCCCGACCAGCTGTGGCCGGTGATGGTCGGCCGGACGGCGATCTCGCCGGGCAAGGGTTAAGGAGAAAAGAAAAAAAGAAAAGAAAAAAAGGAAAAAAAAAAAAAAATAATATAAAAAATCTGAAAAGAATATAAAAAAAAATATAAAATTTGTCCACGTGGCGCCACATAAGACCACCGAGGGCCACGTCAGCAATTTCCGGCTTAAATTAGCCGGATGGACTGAATTGGTACCAATGTGAAAATGTTTAGGACTAAATTGATTCAATTAAAAAGTTTAGGACTGAATTGGTACCAATACAAAAGGTTTAGAACTATTTTGGTACTTTTCCCATCTATCCAGCTATGTAATTTAGGCCAGGATAAATTCTCTAGATGTCCTATAAAGTCCTACTAAACCTAATTTATTTAGTGACATGACAATTTCGATTGGATGTTAAAACAAGTGGGATTGTATTTGGAATAATTGCCATGCTGAAACAACTGGTACAATATTATCAGATTATTTAGTAAACAAAATTCTGTAAGATTTTTCAGTACATGTAGCATTGCAATGGTGCTATAGAACCTCTGCGCAGTAAATTTTCGCTTTTTCTTTTCCCTCTCAAATTACCATCGCAAATGGAAAATGATAAAATAATTATGTAGGAAAGGATTTCATGAGAAGACTTTACTATGTGTTGACACCTAAATTTTAGCGACCTGTTTAATTATTTATTGCATAGAAAATTAGGGATTAATTTTATCCCTAAAAAAAATATTAATGGCATAGCATATAGATTTAGGTGCATTTATTTTTAATTTGCATTTTTTACATTTAATTGGACCGGTGATGAATGGGTTCAAATTAATGTTTCTAAGCTCTAGTTTGGCAGGTCGGGCTAGGCTCATGAAAGGAGCAAATTAGCCTAAGCCTGTTGTTTTTTTAATTAATTATCTTGTGAAAAATTAAGATTTGATGCGATATTACGATAGATTTTTAAAATTTAAAAAAATCGCATTGCAATCTTATCAATAGGCGATAAAATCAGTAAATAATATTCGGAAAACAAGGAAAATAAAAAGATTTTTGTGATCAGGAGGTTATAGGTTGTATATTGAAAAAGTAGATGAAATATTCTACAAAGATCACCTATTTTTACCTATAAAAACAACAGTGTACGGTGAGAATGAGGGGGCTGAAAGAAAAAAAGTGAAAAGTGAAAAAGTGAAAAGGAGAGAACCGTGAGAGAGACGTGAGAGCAGAGGAAAGAAGGAAAAAGCCAAAAAAAAAAAAAAAAAAAAAAAGGAAGGAAAAAAGCAGGAAAAACGAGGAGACTGTTCATCTTCTTGGGTCCTCCGCTCCGCAGCCGCTCGGGAATCTCTGCTGCCGAGCCGCCCATCGGACGCCATCTGCACTCGCACGCCTCCACCCTTGCTCCAACGACCCCACGTCTCTTGTCCTGTTCGTTGCTGCTGCTCCAGTGCCGGTCTCCTTCGCCGTCATCTGCTGAAGCCGCGCCGATCCCTGCCGCCCGCGCAAGCCGCGACACCGGTAGCCCGACGAAGCCGTCGCCGTGTTGATCCGCGACTGCCCAGCAGATCTCATCTTCGCTCGCGTTCCTAGAAGCCGAGAAGCCTCCGCTCCGACCGCACCTCAGCCCTCGCCGACCGAGATCCACCCGCGATCAGTGCTCGGCATCCCCTGCTTCAGCCGCAACGACACCAGATCTGAACCCGAGCGGACCGCCGCCCCTTTCGACTCGGCGCCTCTGCAGCAGATCGCGAATCTCGTCGCGCCGATCTCACTCGCTGACGCTCCCTGCAGCCCGCTGATCCGTTCGCGCTCGCCTTTGCCCACGAGCCAGAACCCGAACCCCCTGCGACGTCGCTGCCACCATCGTCCGCCTCGCCTGCCTCCAGCTCGGAGCCCGACGCCGCCGCACCAGCTGGCCGCGCTGTCTCCGTGACCCAGCGACCTCCGCGCCCCTGCCTTCGCTCGTCCGCCGGTCCTTTCGCCGGAGCTCCGACGCTGGCCATCCTCCGCTCGGCGCTGCCCACCGCCGTCACTCTTTTTTAAAATTTCCCTAGGTAGTTTATTTTTCATTTTTCATTTTATTTTTTATTTTATTGTCATTTATTTATTCATTTCATATTTTGTCATTATTGTTTAAGTTAGAATATGATTTGTCAATGTTAATTATTTGTATGGTTTAGGCATTATCTTAAGGCTTTGCCCGAGATTTTGTAATTATTAATTTGATCAGTAAGATGTCGGATTATTTTTTAATTATATTAAATTTTGGGCATTTTGGTAAAATTTCAATTGTTAGATCATTATAATTATTAATTTGGCCCGTAAGACTTCGAATCAGATTTTTAATTATTTTGATTTTTTTGTCGTGAAGATTAGGGTTAGAGTAATTGTTAATTTAACCTGTGAGACAACATGTTATTTTTTTGATTACTTTAATTCTTTATTTGTTGACTATATAGATTGTTTAGATTTAATATTTATTTAATAATTACTAATTTTAAAAAACTAAAAATCAAAAATCAAAAAAATCAAAATTTTGCATGAGCATGTAGGTTAGTAAATTAGAATTTATTTTTAGGATTACAATTTTTTTTTTAGGATTGCATTTTTATATAATTTTTTTGAAATAAATTAGGGTTGGACCTAGATACTTTTTTTTTTTTTTATATATATAAATAGGGTTCTAGATAATGTTTGCACATTTTAATTATCTCATTTTTCTAAAAAATAGTTTTCTAAGATTGGATAGGGTTTAAGTCAAATTAATTCCTAAAATAGATTAGAAAATTATTATTTTTAGATAGTTTAATTAGGATTTTTATTAATTCCGAATTTCAATAAAAAATATAAAAATATTAGGTGCATGTTAATTAGTTTGCATAATAGGTTCATTTAATCAGAATTTGTTAGTAAAATTAGGTCATGTAGTTAAAATGCATGTTTTATGATAAATTCTAATTTCAAGAAAATAAAAAAATAATTGCTTGCTTTGTGTGTTAATTCTTTTGATGCAATTTATTTATTTATTTTTCATTGAATGTTTAATAGTGGATGAGCATCCGTATGGTCACTATATTTACATGATAGTAATTTAGGTTAAAATAAATCTTAGCCGCATGAAAAAAAAAACATTTTTGAAAATAAAAAGAATGGTACTAAAAGGGCATTAGAGAAATCTAGTGTAAGAAGTCCCCTTGTCCAAAGTCTCCAGTTCGTAGGAGTAAAATAATATTATTTTACTTAGGTGTCTAATCGACCTACCATAAACTGATTAGTAGCGACTCCTAAATAAAATCAATTTGCATGTTAAAAATTTGAACCTAAGTCGCGAATTGGTATAGGCAGGGAGGCGTAAGTTTGGAAGCAAGAAGAATCCATTAAGCTAATTTTAGGTGGTGTGCCGAAATTTAGGTCGTGATACTATGCCTGACACTTCATCGGTGCGTTTGCTTGTAAAAACTTCCTACAATGCTACATACGTCGTGCCAAATCGTGTCGTCGTTTGCCTATAAATGAGGCCATCCCATCAGTGGAGCCAATCTCCTGCAAAACCAGTCAGGTCTCAGGTTCAAGACTAATGAATCGCAAAGCTACATCAATGGCTTCCTTTTTCTCCTCCATGATCATCACCTTCTCCTTCTTTTTCGTTGCCGTATTCTCAGTGGCTTCGGCTCAGCTATCGCCGGACTTCTATGCGAGCTCATGTCCTTCGGCTCTGTCCATTATCCAAGACGCCGTGAGCACCGTGGTGTCCTCGGAACCCCGAATGGGAGCCTCGCTCCTGCGTCTTCATTTCCACGATTGCTTTGTCAATGCAAGTTCTCTTTTTTCTCTTCATATGTCGTCTTCATCATCGAAGTTCCACCAAATACATCACTTTGCTCTGTCAAATACAGAACTTAATATTCGATCCGTGGGTTAACTAGTAGATTGAGAGCTTGTATTATGGTTCGAGCCCATACAAGCTTTCACTCAACTTTGTATACTTCCGTGAACCTTTCATAAGGAGCTCAGTAAGCCACACCTTACTGCATACTGTAATTCTCTGGTCGAAAAAAAAAAAAAAACACATGATTAGGTTCACACGGCCACTTCCTACAATCGAAAGACGAATATTGAGGCGATTCTTGTGTTAATGTCTCGACCTAATTTTTTATCATGTCGGTCTTCATAGATTATAAATGTCATATTCAATTCTAGGCGATTCTTCTACTTCCATCCAAGCTGCTTTATCTGTCAAACTTTGGTCTAGCAGAGGGAGCAAAAGAGGTTGAAACAAAAGCTCAATGGCTTGTCAACAAAAAATGCTAATGATATCGAGATTTGAACAGGGTTGTGACGCGTCTGTATTGTTGGACGACACCGAAGGATTCACCGGCGAGAAGATGGCAGGCGTCAATGTCAATTCAATCCGGGGTTTTGACGTGGTCGACAACATCAAGACCCGGCTTGAAGAACAATGCCCTGGAATTGTTTCGTGCGCCGACATCCTAGCCGTCGCGGCCCATGATTCTGTCGCTGCCGTAAGATGCCTTTGCTACGTGTAGTCTTATATCCCTTTTTCGATCATTAAGACAGAAGGCGATTGTGTTCAGATCGATTATCCTAACCGGGGATCATGCAAAAATTTTCAGCTGGGTGGACCTACGTGGACCGTACAGTTAGGCAGGAGAGACTCAACCACGGCAAGTTTGAAAGATGCAAACAGCGATGTGCCTTTGGGAATCGCGGACCTTAGCGATCTCATATCTCTCTTCTCTGAGAAGGGCTTCTCTGCCAAAGAAATGGTCGCCCTCTCAGGTGTTTCATCTAAGAGAGAAGTATCATTCTTTTGGTCTTTGCACTTTGGAAAGGTTTTCTTTAATTGTCGTTGGGAGAAAATCGCCTGACCACGATCCACCGTCGTATATGCGCTTTTGTACCGCAGGAGTTCACACGATAGGCCAAGCGAGGTGCTTCGTGTTCCGCATTCGCATCTACAATGAGAAGAACATCGACCCCGCGTATGCCGCGTCGCTGAGGCAGAACTGTCCCAGCGCAGGCGGGGACGATAATCTCGTGCCGCTCGAGGATGGCGACATCGACGGCAAAGTGTTCAACAACAACTACTTCAAGAACCTAGTGAGCATGAAGGGCCTCCTGCACTCGGACCAGCAGCTGTTCAACAACGGATCCACTGACGCGGATGTGAAGGCCTACAGCCTCGACTCGGCATCCTTCTTCGCCGATCTGGCCAATGCCCTGGTGAAGATGGGGAACCTCAGCCCCCTCACGGGAACAGACGGGCAAGTTAGGACCAACTGCAGGAAGGTTAATGGATCTTAATTCAGCGAGATTAGTTAAAACCATTATATATAGATCTTGATTCACAACAATAAGGTGATTAGGTTATCTTACTTCTTATGTGGGGCGACCAATACCACAGCAATGCTGTTAATTTAGTTTGTAAGCTCGCATGCCCAAAAACAGAACATGTATGGCGTGCAAGGATAACGTCTCCTGATAATTACCTCTCATAGAGGTAACTAATGAATTACCGCTTAATAAAGAGAGTATCATGTGCCGGTTATTGGGGTACCCTTTCCCTATCATAGATCAGAAAATCTCACGTGGGCATCTAGCATGATCTCATCACACGTTTGGAATCTTGATTTTTAGTTGTTTGATCGGCATTTGTGATGGATGGATTTGGTACGTCAGTCTAGAGGCTACCAAGAAATGATTGCATGAAAAGACTTTAAAATAAGTCCCGGGTAACATCTACACAAATGGCCATTAAAGTGATGTCATGTATAATCAAGTCTTTGAACATATATTCTATACTTCCTTAAAACAGATAAGGGTCCGTTTGTTTCGCGGAAAATGGATAATTTCCGGAAAATATATTCCTATAAGTCATTTTCCGGGAAAATGACAATATTTTTTCAGTATTCGGTTAAAACCTGAAAATGTTTCGGAAAATATTTTCCGATATTCGGGAAGGAAAATATTTTCTAAAACTTCACCACAAAGGCATGCATCACTTTTTTTTTTTTTTTTTAATGCCTTGGAACCACCGTATGCCGGCGGCGTAAACCAGGGGGAGCACTAGTGCGGGGGCCCACCTCCCACGGCACTCCACTTTAGTCGCGCAATGGGGACGTGAAGTTTCGAATCCCTCCCCTCCTGGATGAGGGGGTAGGGCGCGAACCAACGTGTCCACTGTGGGATAGATTAGGCATGCGTCACTTACCGACCTATAAATCCATCAAATATGAACTTGCCTTTAAATCCAGACAAACTTACTTCATATCTTTGTTCCCTCATTGTCGCCAAACGCTCATCTACTCTAAACAATGTTCGTATGGATTTTAAAAAGAAGCAAAAGAGAAAAGAAGCAAAGCATGTACAACCCTCATGAGAATCTTTTAGTTGAGTGACCTGTTCTCCCCCTGCATCTTTTTTTTTTTTTGGTATCCCAGGGAACCCGTAGCCTAAGCCGACGGCGGCGGACAAACCCCGGGGTCAACGCAAGCTAGCCACCACACTCACGGTGCTCCGGTTAAGTCGTGGGTTCCTTTCTCACAAAGCGGACGACGCGGGGAATCGAACACTGGACCTCTTGTGAAAGGAACAAGTGCTCAACCAACTACACCGCCACCACGGGTGGTCTCCCCCTGCATCTTTTGTGTTCTAATAAATAAAAGAAAAAAGAAGCAAAGCATGTAGAGCCATTTGCTTTAATAATGTACAACCGCGGGGGTAGAATAAATAAAGAAAATGATAAGCAAGAGTGTAAAGCGCGAGCTTGAGATCGACGAGCTCGAGGTTCGCTTGGTAACGACCGACGACTAGCCAAGAAAGAAGAAGATGGGAAACAAAGAAAAAAAAAGAAATAGAAAAGAAAAAGAAAATTAAAAATAATTTGAATTAAAAAAGAAAAAGAAAATTAAAAAATAATTTGAACAAAAAAATAAAAGAAGAAAAAGAAAGGGAATGAGGAAATGAGGGTCTGTAGAGGTGTGAAATAAGAGAAATCAAGTGAGGAAAATGTTTTATAATTTTCCGTGAAACGAACACCAAAAAATCCAGAAAATATTTTCCTGAAAATTATTTTTCACGAAACGAATGGAGCCTTACAGCTTCTGATTTGCCTAGATGATAGTATATAGTAGTGACTCTTGGTGATAATCAATGATAAAGTGTAGAACAAGTTGCAACTGATGATCTACCGGGAAAAGACAACCTCCTAGAACTCCTACTTCCGATCATACTCAATTGCTGATGTTTCTTAATGTGATGAGGTGTATGACGAAATGACTAGTGATTTACTTTGATTTGGGAAATTAAGGGTTTATACAGCGTGGAGTAGATCCATGCTTATCCAAGAACTTCAAATCTTCAACTTACTCCTTTAAGAGGATGCCACATCAAAACATTTTTAAGTGGATGGTGTAAGTTTAACAAGAGTCTATTTATCTGAAGTAAAACTATTTCCAAAAAATTATTTTCCTACTGTTATGTATTTGAATGACGGAAAACTAATCGATTTACAAAAAAGTTTTCCATGGATTTATAACAAGTTTAGATTTTGGAGAAAATGATTTTCCCTCCTTGCAAGAAAGAATCACTTTCCCAAAACACCAAATAAATGGAGAATGACCAATCATCCTTAATATAATTTTCATGAAAAATATTTTCTTTTATTGTGAAATTTTCAGTGAAATAAATACATCCTAAGACATTCTAAAAGGATGATGAGACATCACCCATCTTCTATCTCCTCCTCTCTTTCTCTATCCTATATCCTCCACTTGTTGCCCTCTAGCATCACCATGGTTGCTTAGTCGTGAATAATAATCATTCCATTTCTAAACACAATTTTTGATGAGAAATAGATTTTTATATTTCTATTATCCAAACGAGTTTCTGAATAAAAATATGTGTTTGATAACGATATAAAATTTCTCTCATCCGGGGGGCAGCAGGAGGTGGCCTATGGCCGGTAAAGGCAAGTGGGCGGCCAGCTATTAGCAAAGGCGAGCAATGAGAAGAGTTTTTACTTTTTATTTCTATTCTATAAATAAAAAAAGTAGAAAATTTTTCTTTTCATTTCTGTATCAAACCTATTTTTGAACTAAAAATTTAAACTAGAAATAGAAAAATAAAAGTGATTACTAAACGGATTTCTGTTCCAAATATGTTCTTAGGAATAGAAAAAAAGATATGGCCACAAGTAAAATGGTTGTTATGCGCGCCCTTAATCAACCAACACTACACTGCTACACCCTTTACGTTGATTAGCCACCATTAGCAGCAAGCACTCTTCACCTTCGTTTGCCTTCCTCTATCCTCAACCCTCAAGACTAGAAGAGTCTTTCTATCTATACCTCTTTTGATTTCGAATTTAGGGTCTGAGAGAAAGAGAGAGGTGGTTGGAGGGAGGTAGAGCCACAACAACGGTGAGAAAGATGGTGACAATGGCAAACTTTTTAGGTTTCTATACAGTAATCAAGGAGCGGATATGGAAGAAGCAAGAAGGGAAAAGAAAAGAGGGGGAAAAAGAATTAAGAAACCAATGCGGATGTCTCAACTTTTGATAACTAGGGGTGTTGACTTGACACTCTCTCATGAAGGTAGTTTGAAGATGTGCTTTTGGTTCTAAGAATAGAGGATCACATTTGAATGTAGAGAACATTTCATTCTAAACTTAATATGCATGGATGAAACTATCATGTGTTAATATTTCTTCCTTTTTTTTCCCTCAGAGTTGTCTGAGTAAATTTTGTCTAAGCCAATCAGGTTTTCTTATGCATTTAACGCCGCTTAACACCCTGCTCAAGCGCCAAAACGGAAGATGAGATTCTGCCTCACATGATGAAGACGAAAAGGCGTAAGCACCAATTTCAAATTGTTTGCCTCTTTTAATAAATCGAATATAAAGTAAAATCACATATAAATCCCCTACCCGATTTACCGGTATAAGATTCATGAAAAGAGTTGGACAATAGCCGTCCTTGTTATTAGCTATTTGATAGTATATGAAAAGAGTCAGACAATAGTCGCTCTTAGCTTATATGAAAAGAGTCAGACAATAGTCGCTCTTAGCTTATACACAATACAAGGACAAACACATTGAGGCCTAATCCGACTCATAAATCATAGAGCAACACCAAAGAAAGCACATGGAGATATGGGACACATGTCCAGCTCACCTTGGAAGAAATCGGCCAAACATTCGGTATGTTTCCTGCCCAACACGGTTTGATGGGGGGCGATGCTCGGTTTGCTCAAAATCAAAAGTCGCCTAAACAATTTTGATAGAACGAGTCAATTAGGTTAACATAGAATCACAAGCAAAACATGGAATGATATACAAGCAAATTTAACTGATTTGAAATGACAATTCAAGAAATTTTCTAATCACTGAGAAGTGTTTAGCACTTGGATTGGAGAATGGCATCGAAGTTATAATTTTTAGGTGTACATCTGACTTTTTCTTCCCCTTGACCGTATGATATATAACCATAAGCTTAATAGTTTATAGTTAACTTTATTAAATTTTCTCCGAAAATCCAAAAAAAAATGCTACGCGTTATGGGAACGATCTACCCAGCAAAGGGGCCAGAACAATTTTGATATCTTGGGCATCAACTGGGGTGTACGATTTTAGGTTTCGTAAAAATCCACTTGAAATAAAAAAAACCTATCCACTAGAACAAGTTTATTATTTTATAGAACTTGGAAACCACCCTACATATTTTAGAATCTGAAACTTACGCCATCATAGGTTTTAGATTCTATTCAGATTCCACATGTATTATTAATTAAATGATTGTTGATGATTTACTAACCACCACTTGTCGCTACAATCCACTGAATACAATTTATATTTAGACACGAAGAATATGAAAAATTAATAAAGTAAAACTCTCAATCATAAAATAAAACCTTGGACGAGTGGTTTCAAATTATACACTTATCATCGGACGCCACTGCAGAATTGCACAAAGACATAAACTAAGAGAAACATAAAAATTTGTTTCAGGTTCCAGATTTCAACAACTTAAAACCTAGAACCTACCCGTTGAAACAGTTTTCCCAATTTTTGAAACTTAGAACCTATCCTGCATACCTCGAACCAACTTGTCTGGTTTTTCTGTTCCAAGTTCTACCCTAAAATCATGCTTACCTTTAGTGTCAACTGCAAGTATCCTTAGCATCTCTATCTTGTTGCATCTATGAGAAAATGTTTTCCATGAATTAACTTTGGCACATGGCCCGTCCGTTGGGCCCTGGCCCCAGCTTAGTTGGTCCTGGGCCTGGACAAGCCCACTGTCCTTAATGGGCTGGCCCAGGCTCGTATCATCTTTTGTGGATCGAGGCCGAATTCAAAGATTGAGCCCATGTGGCCCCAATCATTCAAACCTTTATGCCCTCAGTGGTCACCAGATTAGTGAACATTGAGCAAAAACAAATAAATAAACAGAAAAGAACAATCATCTCAATAAATAGGGCTCCCTCTCCCTTTCATTTTCACTACTCTTTTATCCTCGCTCACGTATCACTTCCTGATTCTCTTAATCTCTAAGACCGTTTGTTAGTTTTTATTTTTTTCTCCTCTCTCCTTGCAAGGATTTAAGCTCTCTGAAGTATTGCAACGGAGGAGAATGGCAACTCCTATTTGCTATTATCCCAATACAATCCGAGCTTCAACTAGAAGAACAAGTCAACTTGTTCAGTGTTCCTCGACAACCACGTCTACATGCTAGCTCCATCCCAGTAACAAGCCCAATTTGACGACAATGAGACGAAACAACCTAACGATTAAGATGAATTCTAGGGGAGAATAATGTACCAGTGACCATAATCGTCGGTACAACAATCAGACAATTGGGTTTTCTTGATCACTTTGGGCTTTCACATATTTAAATATGAAAGTCACAAAGAAAAAAAAAGAAATTTATAAATAATTAAGTACTCGCTATTCATTTATAAAATATTATCCATGAAACCTTGTAACTTTTTACACTCTTGGAGTGAAGAGTACGCGTAGCCCTCATCTCGTTAGGTCAAGAGTTATGCCATTCCTCTCTATCAACTCGAAGTCTAAAGCAAGGAACTTTCAAATAAGCTCTTATCTCTTTAATTGGACCAAATCGTCTTTTCTTTCAAAAGAGTTCCCATCTACTGTTATTGCTACTAACAAGAAATTAGCAGCTGCAAGAGAACAACTCTCTTCCCTTCTTTTTTAACTCATAGTTCTAGCTTTCTTCACAAGTAAGATCAGTGGGTAAAACGTAGTATGACTCCAAACCCAAAACACTAACTTATACTCAGTAGCTTTGAAACTCTGAAACATAGAACCTGCTCTACGAGCTGTAATACCTATCTGGGAACCTACCTGAACATGTCAGTCTACAGAATGAGTAAGATCCACGAGTTCTATTGGCACCCTTAGAAAATGACCATATTGATTCAATTTTGATGTAAAATGGTTACACATTTGTTTCTTTGAGGGATAACTATAAGCGGATATTCCAATGGCTTATCATACGTCCCAAAGAAGATACAAGAACTCTTTTTGAGTAATTATGCTTAGAACCAATCAATTAATTAAGCTATACAAAACTACATCTTAACCGCAATATATAAACATCCTTTAATTTGAATAATGCAAAATTGATGAAATAATTTGTGTAGGACAAGTCAGGAAGCCTTTGGTGACCTGATAAATTAAGCATTTGGCCATCGGCACTATAAAACTATTACTGAACAATGATTATATTATCTTCTGACGATGAAATCATAAAAAATCGCATCTCACATGAAAAGCACCATGCTGGAGAAAAGTAGCAAAATCTACCTCCCAAGGCTTGTAAAGTACTCTTGGAGCTTTCTTCCCAGTTGGCTATCTTGTGGGACGGAGATGGGCAGCTACGTAAAAAACTCCTTCCGAGTGCTCACAATTTCACTTTCCTGACAAAAGGTCCAGATTCAAGGCCGTGTAGAGATCGTCACTCGACATCGCTCGCGATCCATTAGTCCTAGTTCACCGAGTCCTGTCGCCGTAAGCATAGGATGTCAAAGACTATATGACGAAGTGACAAATATGCGCTCCCCTACAGCAAGATCACCCTATTGATGGACACGGTGATCTCTTCTTTCTACCCTCGTTCCGGGCCAAACTGCTCTTTGATTGTAGTTTCATCAAACTGGGCTTTATATCCAGCCGAGCAAACAAAATCGCTCATTAGGTCGCTAAGGCTCAAAGAAGAAAATCCTTCCTTCAAACTGGACTTTATATCCCTCTCAGACCCTTTGGGCTCTTATTTGCTCTGAAGGTTCATTTATGTATGCTCAATCTTCGACTTAATGAATTACACCATCTTTCCGACCATAAGGGGGAAAAAGAAAGAACAGCTACAAAGGGTGGTTGAAAAATCAAACTTTCTTCTAGAATATTAGAATTAGAAATTCACGTCGTTGATAGAAAGAAATCCAAGGAAAGTGAGTAGAAATGGGGAAGCTAACCCTTTTATAATATGACAGCATGAGCAGATATCGAGTCTATGACATTTTGGCCTAGTTTGACATCATTTTCAATATGGAAATTAGTGTCCTAGTAGATTTCTTACATGTATAGTTTAATTTGGGAAGAAGTACACCCCAAGTGCCAAAACTTGGCACAAAAGGACACTTAAGTGCCAAAAGTTAGGAAAGTGACACTTAAGTGTCAAAATCGGAGCAAAATGGATTACTTACATGCCAATCCGGCAAAAATCCGGTCAAAATGCCAACGTGGCTATTTTCCAGCGAAATAAGTGCAAAACGACATCGTTTTAAATGCCGATATGGCTAGATAATACAAAAACGACGTCGTTTTTGTGGTAACGTGATAAAATTAATATAAAAATTAATTAAATTAAATTTAAAACAAAATTTATGTGAGATAAAAATAGAAATATTAAACAATTTTAATTTTAATTTAAAAAAAAAAAAAAGAGGTAGGCGGGCGAGGGCCGAGCTCTCGCCGCCACCGCCGAGAAGGGCCGGCGACGGAGGGGGAGGGTTGGCTGTGGTCATTGGGCCCCGGCCAAGGCCGGTGGCCCTTGGCCGGCTTGGCAAGGGCCGCCAACCCTCGCCTCGATTTGGGGCAAGGGCTCACGGGCTCTCACCACCCGCCGCCCAAGGTCGCTCGCCCTTGGCTAGGGCTCGGCGACCCCGGCCGTCCCTCTCCCCTCCGTCGCCGACCCTTCCGGCGGCGGCGGCGGCGAGAGCCTAGCCCTCACCTGCCCCTTTTTTTATAATTTTTATAATTTTTAAAATTTTTATAAAATTTTTATTTTTATTTTTAAATGTTTTAAATAAATTTAGTTTTAAATTTGATTTAATTAATTTTTTTATTAATTTTTTACTACATCAGTACCAAAACGATTTCGTTTTTGTATTGTCTAGTCACGTCGCGTGCAAAACGACGTCGTTTTGCACTTACTTTACGGAAAATCGCCATGTCGGCATTTTGGCCGGATTTTCGCTGAATTTTCGCCGGATTGGCACTTAAGTGATCCATTTTGCGTCGATTTTGACACTTAAGTGTCACTTTCCTAACTTTTGACACTGAGTGTCCTTCCGTACCAAGTTTTTGCACTTGGGGTGTACTTCTCTCGTTTAATTTGTGTGATGCGGGTCATGTGATTATGAGTATTGTCCGGTAGGGGTGTGCAATCGGTCCGGGTTAACCCGGTTCCCGGATCGCCCACCCGGAAATTAGGGTTGGGAACGGTTCCGGTTGAAACCGGTCCGAGAACCAATTCCCAAAAATTAGACCTTGTTTGAACCGGTCCGGAAACGGTTCCGAGGGATTACCCACCCGGGAATCGGATCGACCGGACCGGTTTGGGAACCGGTTGGAGAACCGGTTTGAAGCCACCCCCCAAAATGCAAAACTTAATCTGTTTCTCCTTTCTACTTTCTATCTTTACCTCCCAAAATCGCGAAGCCGATGCCGCTCCGCCGCTCTCGTCGCACCCCTCATGCTCGAACCATCGCTGCCATTCTGCCGGTCATCTGAAGCTCCGCTCCACTGGTTTTGCTGCGAAGCCATTGACCCTCGCCAAGCTCGCACCCGAGCGCCGACGCCGCCTCCATTCGATCTCGCCGTTCCACATGCTGCTGTTGCCTCGCTGACGCCCTTGACCTGCAGATCTCGCGTCCGCAAGCCCACCTTGTCGCATCTTCGAGTTCGAGCAACCCACAGTAGCCCTCCGCCGATCCTATTCTCACTGCGCGCTGTTTCCCGAGCTCCCCTGCTACCGATCTACCGCTGCTCGAACGACACCCCTGCTCTGCTCACGATATGGCCTAGCCCCCTTGCTGACGCCCGCTAAAGCCCCGTCGATCCTTGCCGCCCTCACCGCCCGCGATACCGCAGCTCGTCGAAGCCCTTCTTTTGTCTTGTCTGCGTCGACCGACGTCGCCGCATCCCGCCGAGCCCCCTGGCTGCAGCACCTTGCTCGCGCTGCCCTCCCCTGTGAAGCCACTGCTGCCCCTGTTGCTGGGTCCTCCTCTGCTCGACGCCCGACAGATCTGCTCCGATGCCCAACAGATATACTCCAAGCCTACTCCCGAGCGACGCCCCTGCCGCCGACAGCCTAGCTTCGCCGCTGTCCCTGACGCTACTTCTGGTCCGCTCGCCGCGGTCGGTGATGTTTGGTAATTAGAAACTATTAGCTTCATTGATTAGTTATATGAATGAGCAATAATAGTCGCTCATTATGGAGGAATTTGCAATACCAACGTTGTGTACAAATAGGCACATTGAGCTTGGGTTCAAAGTAGTGAGCAAAAATAAGGAGAAAACACAAAGGATTTGGCAATCATTTATGGTTGCTAGGTGGAATATCATGGTCATTGTCACTGGGCTCCTTTGTTTTTGCAATACTCTTATGGAACTGACGCCACATTTCGGACGAACCTCAAATTTCTTCTTGCCAATATATGTCAAAAGTATTGGGGTCCAATTCGAATTTGGGGATTGCAGACTTCTATACGAGGACTATCCATTCCATCAGAATGTATGGATATCTAGGTCTACTGTTGTAGTCCAAAGAATAAACTTTTGTCTCTTCACATGGTATTCTCATGCTAAAAACGTATGATATCTTCATTGATTAGCCTATGAAGCTGCGATCCTCCTGAGTCCTGATCATACCCCACTTTGACAAGTTTTGTTCCCTTCAATCAATTTAGTATTAGTCTAATGCAGGTTGCATGATCTTGATGATAGCTCATTGATGCTAGAATGATTGTTTATTGAGAAAAGAATAATGAGACTTGCTTTGGGGAATATTATTATGTGACTGGAATATTGAGGGACCTTTTTTTTAATTATGTCGGGTAGTCACATATTGAGAGCATCACCTTTTGGTAATATATAATTTCATTGAGACTTGCTTTGGGGAATTCTATTACATGGCTGGAATCTTGAGGGACCTTATTTTTTTCCAATTCTATTAGACAGTCACGTATTGAGAACACCACCATTTGGTAATATATAATTTCAGTCCCATGTCAGATTGTGATGCTATACATTCTTTGAAATAGCCAACAATAAAACTAGTTGAACCCGACCAAGTTGGTTGTCATAGGGAACTACCTAAAAGCTCGATGATTAGTTTAAAATTGGGGATAAAGTGATTGAGCTCTAGTTTGCATGTTTAGACAAAGTGAAAAGGAAAGTATATTCTTTTATAAGATTGGTGATTATCATTTTAGGAAAAAAATTGGGGAGTAAGGTATTCTAACGATTGTAGAACTAGGCAAATTTAGATCATTATATTCTTGCTTTTCCTCTCTCTTTTTTTTTTTTTTTTAAATAATCCAAGACATAAGTGTGGAAATCCAACTGCTAGAGACCCATTGGACAATCTTGCAAGCCCCATGAATTGGTTTAATATAGATGTTTGACCTATGCATGTAACTCTTATCTAAATCCAACCGCGAGTGACTTCTTGGGATGAATGAATTACTTTCTATCTCCAAAGTTATGTTGAGAGATTTGATTTACTATGAAAACTAATATGTTTTTGTAGAATCCTAATGTTATATAATTTTTTTTTTTTTCAGTTTTCAGTCAATGGGTCAAGACAAAGACATATCAATGGAAGTAGAGGGACATAATGAAATGAGTCCACTCATGGAATTGCCATTCCATGGAGCTGATGAAGTGGAATCTACAACCATGGGCGCGACAAACAAGGTGAGAGTACCTAACTCTCATACTGCTTCGGGTAAAAAGCGAGCTAATCAATCAGATTGTTGGGATCATTTTTCGAGAATTATAGATGAGAAAACACAGAAAACAATTAAGGTGAAGTGCATTCATTGCGGGATGGATTATGTGTATAATGTTGATCATGGAACCTCTACTATGTGGAAGCACTTGAGAAAGTGCAAAAAGTATCCTCGCACGAGATAAAAAGCAAATGTTGTTTGCATCACGTGACAAAAGTGTGGTTGGCGAGGTTGGGGAAGATACTACTAGTGATAGTGTCTTAATGACATGGAAATTTGATCAAGAACGTTGTAGGCATATGTTTGCTCGAATGATTATTATTGATGAGCAGCCATTTTCCATGGTTGAGCGTGTTGGTTTTCGGGATTTTGTTACTGAATTGCAACCTCTTTTCCATCATCTTTCACGATTTACAATGGCAAGAGATTGTATGAAGTTATATCTAAGTGAAAGGCCGTGTTTGAAAGCTTACTTTGGTAAGCTTAAATCTAGGATTGCACTCACAACGGATATGTGAAGTTCCATTCAAAACTTGAACTATTTGTGTCTTACTGCACATTATATTGATGAAAATTGGCAGTTACAAAAAAGAATAATCAATTTTGTGATGATGCATAGTCACAAGGGTAAGGAGATTGGTAAAATGGTGGGGAAATGCATTTATGATTGGGGAATAGAAAGGAAGGTGTCCACAATAACAGTGGATAATGCAAGTTCAAATGATGTGGCCGTTAGTTATTTGAAAGAAAAATTTTCAGAAGAAGGATTTTTTATTTTGAATGGTGATGCTTTACATATGAGATGCACTGCTCATATACTTAACTTGATAGAAAGAGACGGATTGAATGAGGTGCGTGATTCTATTGTACGCATCCGAAACATAGTTAGGTATGTGAGGAGTTCTCCGGCTAGAGCCAAGACATTCAAAGGTTGCATTGAGAGTGAGAGAATTGCATACAAGGGTTCGGTCTGTCTTGATGTTGCCACTAGATGGAACTCCACTTACATGATGTTAGACACCGCCATAAAGTTCAAGAAATCTTTTAAAAGAATGGAAGATGAAGATTTATATTTCTTAAGGGAAATTGACAATGATCCTCTTGAAGATGAAGATTGGGAAAATGCCATCATTCTTTCTAAATTTCTGAGACGGTTTTATGATGCAACCAAAAGGATGTCGAGTAGTTCATATGTTACTTCAAATCATTATTTTGAGGAGATAGCTAAGTTGTACAAGTATTTGAATAATGCGGCGAATTCTTTATACTCAAAGCTTCAAGCTATGGGTTTAAAAATGAAAGAGAAGTTTGACAAATATTATGGGCGTTTGGATAAAGTTAATATGATGGCATTGATTGCGGTTGCATTGGATCCTACAAAGAAGTTGAATTATGTAAAGTTCTGTTTTGAACAAATCTATGATGATGAAGCAAAAATTGATGAGATGCATGATAAAGTGAAGGTCGCCTTGGAGAATTTGTATAAATCTTATGAGCGATCTTTTATTGGCTCTTCTAGTAAAGGAAAATTTGGTAATTTAAGTGTGAGTAACAGTAGTAGTGCTTCCAATGTTGATATTGATGACAATGATTGTGAAATCAATGTTTGGCACAAAAAGCTTTCTCCATGCGAAGAAAAGAGTGTTGGATGAAAACAAATCTGAGCTTGATCGGTATCTTGAAGCTGAAAGTGAATATATCCTTAATATTGATCTTTTAATGTGGTGGAAGAGTACTGGGTCAAAGTATAAAATCGTATCTTTGATGGCTCGAGATGTTTTGTCTTTTCCTGTGACTACCGTTGCTTCAGAGTTAGCTTTTAGTACATCGGGACGTGTACTTGATGGCTTTCGAAGTTCTTTGACTCCTAGAGTGGTGGAAGGTTTAATTTGTACTCAAGATTGGTTGAGAGCTGTTCGCGTGCCAATTAATGTTGAAGAGTGCATCGAGAATGCGGAACAATTTGAGGCGGGTAAGTTATATATATTTCTTTCTATCTTGTAATTCATTCGCATAACTATCTATTAAGTGCATGCCTTATTTAATCTCTCTTTTTTTCTTTTTCATAGATTTGGATTGTCTTACCTAGGACATTATCCAGATTTGGATTGTCTTACCAAGGACATTATCATTGGAAAATAAACTTCATTTTGTCGAAACTCCGATTTTGTGGTAAGTAAATAGATTTTATTAAATCATAACTTTTGCATGTCTCTAGAGTATGGATTCTTGTTGATTTTTCTTTATATATGAATTTTAGGTTTTTGTCAGAGATTTTGTACCACGTGGAACGCAAGGCCGAAGAAGGAGAAGAAGATCGAGCACATGAAGGACAAGATTGATATATGATCAGCCAAAAATTGTCCTACAACTAGTTAATTGGCTAAATTGCTAGCTTGTATATTATTGGAATATGAGAAACTCAATGTACCTTGTGGGATATGGGGATGCGAGATGGTCAAATTATATACTTGGTTGTTTTTTCAAGGGGGGTCCATATTTTATACATGTTCCCAATGAGTTTGGTCGAAGGATGTGCTTGGTCCGGCCTTTTTGTTTCAGCAGACAACTCATCCAGACTTGCTTCTCTAAGATTAATATAAAGATACATCAATTTTTATGCAAAACAGGTTCCAATATAAACAGGGTCAACCCTGTTCCAGGACCGGAAAAACGGGGTGGGCCGGGAACAGGGTCCAATGCAAACAGGGTAGGGAACAGGGTCCAGGTCTAGACCCTACCCACCCTGGACCCGATCACCCCTAGTCTGGCCAATTTGATTTTTTAGAGTGGTGAAAATAGTATTGACGAAGTTCATGGCAAATATAAGAGCATGGAAAAATATCTCGTTTGATTCCGTAGAGGGCAATGTTACCCATAGTCAAAGTCTAGAAGCTCAATAGATCTTTAATACATCCGTACTTATGCGTTCCTGATGGATCTATCCAGCTATGTATTTCAGGAAAAAAAATCAGAGTAAGCATGGATCTACTTCCCGCTGAATTAACCATTCGTTTCCCAAATTAAAGTAAGTCACTTGTCATTTCATCATACATCTCATCACATTCAATAACACCAGTCCTTGGGTAGAATCACAAGCAGGAGGAGGCTGTCTCCTGCCGGTAGATCATCGGTTGCAACTTGGTTCCTCACTTTATCATTGATTATCACCAGGAGTCACTACTAGCACCATCATCTAGGCAAATCAGAAGCTGAATAAGAGAGAAGTACCTCGTTTTAAGGAAGTATAAATTATAAGTCCGAGGACTTGATTACACGTTAAATCACTTTAATGATCATTAGCTTAATCGTTGCCCATGACTTCTTCAAAAGTCTTTTTTTGTTTTTGTTTAATATGTAAGTATTATAGACCAAATGAAGTACGACAGCTTAGGGCATCCCCCCGCATTATAAATAGATCTAATAATTCAAAAAGATGGAAGTATGAAATCTCCACACAGTAGCCAATACAACATTTTTTGGTAAAGTGAAGCTCTATCTCTTAAATTTTTACGCACCTTGGCCAAAATAATATAGATGTCAATTGATTTGTTTTGAAACTGTCTATGATTACACTTCATTCAAATGCAATATATGGTTGCTAGGAAAGATACTTTGAGGAGTCTCGCCGCAAAATCTTTGCCCTTTCTTGCCCTAATTATCCATTGAAGTTTCTCATTCCATCCTCTTAAAAACCGCCTAATTCTATGTTGCGCAAGGATACCACGCCAAATGCTGCTTGTCCATTCGCACTGGAATAATAAATAAGTTCTGTTTTCTATACTAGCCTTGCAGAAGTTACACTGGATATTAACTGAGGTCATTCATTGTGCTACTATCTCTACTGTCGGTAATCTATTTCTACAAACTATCCATTCAATAAAATTGTGTTTGCTAATCTTCAAAAGTCTTTTCATTGTACCGTATCTATCCATCACAAATGCCAATCAAATAACTGAAAATCAGGATTCAAAATGTATGATGAGATCAAGCTAGATGCCCACCTGATATTTTCTGATCTATGATGGGGAAAGGGTACCCCAATCACCGGCACATGATACTCTCTTCATTAAGCGTGTAATTCTTTTTATTACATCAACTAGGTAATTATTCACGAGACGTTATTCTCGCACGCCATGCATGTTCTGTTTTTGGGCATGCGAGCTTATAACCCGGTCACCTTATTGTTGGGTATCAAGATCTATATAAAATGGTTTTATGTAAATTACCCGAACATCCTCGCAAAAGCTAATCGCTGAATTAAGATCCATTAACTTTCCTGCAGTTGGTCCTGACTTCCCCATCCGTTCCTGTGAGGGGGCTGAGGTTCCCCATCTTCACCATGGCATTGGCCAGATCGGTGAAGGAGGCCGAGTCGAGGCTGTAGGCCTTCACCTGTGCGTCGATGGATCCGTTGTTGAACAGCTGCTGGTCCGAGTGCAGGAGGCCCTTCATGCTCACTAGGTCCTTGAAGTAGTTATTGTCGAACATGTCGCCGTCGCCGGTCTCAAGCGGCACAAGATTCTCATCCCCGCCCACACCAGGACAGTTCTGCCTCAACGACGTGGCGAATGCAGGGTCGGTGTTCTCCTCGTTGAAGATGCGAGCACGGAACAGGAAGCACCTTGCTCGGCCTACCGTGTGAGTTCCTGCGGCATAAAAGCGCATGTAAGACGGTGGATCATGGTCGGGCGATTTTCTTTCAGCGACGATCAAAGAAAGCCTTTCCAGAGTGCGAAGACCAAAAGAATGATACTTCTCTCTTAGATTAATGACATTTTTTGCCAAGGCCAAGCAAATTTGATGAAACACCTGAGAGGGCGACCATTTCTTTGGCAGAGAATCTCTTCCTAGCGAAGTCAGATATGAGAACATTAAGGTCCGAGAGTGGCGAAGGAATATCGCTGTTTGCAGCGCTCAAACTTGCCGTGGTTGAATCTCTCCTGCCTAGTTGAACGGTCCAGGTAGGTCCACCCAACTGAAAATTATTGCATGATCCCCAATTAGTATAATCAATCTGATCATAATCACCTTCTGTCTTGTTGATTAAAAAAGGGATATAAGACTATACTTGGAGTAACATTTTATCCTAAATCATCGATTAGTGCATCGCCATGGGCATGGAAAGTAATATTCTTTGCCAATGCTACCATGTCTGACCAATCAATATGGAGATTCTATAATTGTTGCAGCACATAACCACTATATTTTATGAGAATATCAATTGGTTTGTCATGCCGTGTTAAGAAGAAATGTGAGCTTATCGAGAGATTTTCGGTCTCCCTTCTTTTTTGAGAGATGATCAAAAGGGTATCTCGTGTTTCTCTACAAGTAGGAAAGGTAGCTTACGGCAACGATGGAATCGCGGGCTGTGACAGCTAGGATGTCGGCGCACGAAACGATCCCGGGGCATTGTTCTTCAAACCGAGTCTCGATGCTGTCGACCACGTCCAAACCCCTGATTGAATTTACATTGCCGCCAGCTGTCTTCTCGCCGGTGAATCCCTCCGTGTCGTCCAACAACACAGACCCGTCGCAACGCTGTTCGAACCTCGATATCATTAGCTGTTTTTGTCGACACACCATTAAGCTTTCGTTTCAACCTCGTTTGCTCCCTCTCTGCTTGAACAAAGTTTGACACATAAAGCAACTTGGACGGAAGTAGAAGAATCGCCTAGAACTGAATATGACATTTATAATCTAGGAAAAACGACATGATACAAGATTGGGTCGCGACATTAACACAAGACTCGCCTCATTTTTGGTCTTTCAATTGTATGAAGTGGCTGTGTGAACCTAATCATGTGTTTTTTCTTCTTCGACCAGAGAATCGTATTATGCAGTAGGTTCTCTTACTGAGCTCCTCATGAAAGGTTCACGAAGCATACAAAGTTGAGTGAAAGCTCGTCTGGGCTCGAACCATAATACGAGCATGCGATCTCCTAGTTAACCAACGGATTGAATACCAAGTTCCGTATCTGCCGTAGCAAAGTGAAGTGTTCGGTGGAACTTTGATGATGAAGACGACATATGAGGAGGAAAAAGAGTGTTAAGAATATAAGAATTCAGAAAAAATACTCTGGTGTAATTACAACGAAAGAAGCAGATGAAAGGGTTGCTGCTACTGGGAAAAAGATCAGTGGAAGTGAAGCGCATAAACTACTCAGTGACAATGTCAGTCACAGCCACATGTATCTGCATAATAACTCATCAGTGATGAAGATTTCGAATAACACGTGATCAGCAATTCAGGCAGAAAAATGACTTGCCTGGATCTGGACAGGGATTTTGACCATATGCAAGTTACTCACAAAGGTATCAAGACATCAAATCTTATCCATCTTCGACTCTAACATTCAATAAACACCTGCAGGATGAGAAAACAACAGAAAATGCTCGACTGGAGTGTCAAATTTGTAAACATCCAGGACATGATGCACTTCGCTGCTGGTATCAATTTGATAACTCATATTAAGCTGAAGAAATTCCAACAGCATTGGCAGCAATGCATCTCGAGGATCCAAGAGAAAATGAGTGGTATCCAGATACTGGTGCAACAGCTCACATCAGTGCAAATTCTGGTATTCTTCATAACCCCTCTAAGTATAGTGGAACAGATACAGTCATGATAGGAAATGGTTCATGTTTGCCTATTACTTATATTGGTGATACTCTGTTACATACTGAGGACAACTCATTACCTCTAAATGATGTACTGATTGTTCCTGAAATCAAGAAGAATCTTCTCTCTGTTTCAAAACTAACAAATGACTATCCTTGTTCATTTGTCTTTGATAAAACTGGTGTCTATATAAAGGACAATCACACCAATACAATAGTGATGCTCGGAAGGAAAATTAGAGGACTTTACCGAGTGGACTCACAAACTACAGAAGCATTCTTCAGTCAAAGACACAAAGCTGTAGCAGAAGATGTGTGGCACCAAAGATTGGCTCACACCAATTCGAAAATAGTAATGCATCTAAAGAATCAGAAGTTGATTTACTGTAATGCAACAACTCAAACCATATGTAGAAGCTGTCAAATAGCAAAGAGTACAGCTTTACCTTTTCCTTTATCAGACACCACATCCACCGTTCCTTTATAAAAGATACATTGTGACATTTGGGGTCCCTCACCAGTTAGTTCTTTTCAGAACTTTAAGTACTATGTCATCTTTGTAGACAATTTTTCCCGTTATAGCTGGATTTATCCAATGAAGCTGAAGTCAGAATTCTATGATATCTTTGTTATATTTCAGAAACTAGTCAAGAGGCAATTCGATCATAGAATCAAAAATTTTCATTGTGATGGTGGAGGAGAGTTCATAAGCAACAAATTTCAGAATCATTTGAGGAATTGGGGTATAAAACAGTACATGTCTTGTCCACATACACCAGAACAGAATGGAATTTCAGAAAGGAAACATCGTTATATAGTTGAACTTGGTTTAGCTATGCTGTATCACTCTAGAGTTCCATTGAAATTTTGGGTAGATGCTTTCATGACAGCTAACTATATTGTGAATATTCTCCCTACACCAAAGTTACAGTTGGACTCACCTTACAACAAAATTCATCATTAGCAGCCAAGCTACGAACATCTAAGGGTCTTTGGATGTGCATGTTATCCTTGTCTTAGACCATATGCACAACATAAACTTGATCCCAGATCTCTTACCTGTGTATTTCTAGGATATAGTGAACGCTATAAAGGATATCGCTGCCTTGTACCCACTGATGGTCGTATATATATTAGTAGACATGTCGTGTTTGATGAAAATTTCTTTCCATTTACAAAGAAATTGACAAGCGGACTATGATCGATATTGCTCTGCACAAACAATGGGCAGAAGAAGTAAAACTTCTTGATTCTACAAGTGCAGCATCAGTGGAAAGTGGTTTCACTAGCCATACAGCAAACTTCCAGCATAGTCATATTTTGGAAGATGATCACACTAGTGCATCATATACTGTAGGTGTGCCACAAACTCCACTTTTCACACAGATACAATCTGACTCAATTGCTGAAGAGCAACCGGGTCCTACTTCCACAACTGTCACATCAGCTGAAACTATCATTGATCAAGGACAACAAAATTCTACATCTAATCCTCAAGGTACTCACTCTGCTCATCCTATGCAGACTCGACTGAAATCTGGCATTATAAAACCAAATCCTAAGTATGCCTGTTTGGCTGAATATAAAGTGCCTCTGGAACCACGATCAATTAAATCAGCCTTAGCTGATGAAGGGTGGTACAAAGCAATGAAGGATGAAATGGATGCTCTGCATGAAAATCAGACTTAGCTACTAGTTCCCAGAACTAACCAGATGAATGTTATAGGCTGTAAATGGGTGTTTAAAACTAAACTAGCACCTGATGGTAGTCTTGACAGATTAAAAGCTCGGTTGGTTGCAAAAGGGTTTCATCAAGAAGAGGGAGTTGATTTTGCTGAAACATTCAGTCCTGTTGTTAAACATGCCACCATTCGTATAGTACTTTCTGTGGCTATGATGAAAAACTGTCCAATACATCAGCTTGATGTTAAAAATGCTTTCCTACATGGAACCCTAAATGAATAGTGTATATGGAGCAGCCACCTGGGTTTATACATCCTCAAAAATCTCAATGTGTTTGTCTTCTCAAGAGGTCTCTATATGGTCTTCGTCAAGCACCACGTGCCTGGTTTTATAAGTTTAGTAATTTTCTTCTTGAGAATGGCTTCTTCTGTAGCACAGCTGACCCATCCCTCTTTGTACTTCATACTGGTTCAGATACAGTACTGTTATTACTCTATGTAGACAACATAGTATTGACCGGCAGCTTAGATCAGGTTTTAGCTACACTGATCAAGGTACTGAGTTTTCACTTCCACATGAAAGATCTCGGTTATCTTCATTATTTCTTAGGAATTGAAGCCAAACGTAATTCTCAAGATCTATTTTTTTGTCAAACCAAGTATGCTATTGATTTACTTACCAAAGCTCACATGACAGAATGCAAACTGTCTCAACTCCTCTCGCAACTTCGATCAATTGCTATGAAAAATGATGATACTCTGCTTGCTGATCCACTTGAGTATAGAAGTCTAGTAGGTGGTCTTCAATATTTGACAATCACTCGACCTGATCTTGCCTATGCAACGAATCTGCTTTGTTAGAAAATGCAGCACCCAACAGTTGCAGACTTTCATAAATTAAAAAGAGTTCTTCGGTATGTTAAAGGAACAGCTCAACTAGGCATCTCTATCCATTCTAATAGTTCTATAGCCCTTTACGGATACTCATATGCTGATTGGGCTGGATGTGCTGACACCAGACGTTCTACTACTGGCTTTTGCACTTATCTTGGCTCTAATCTTCTTTCATGGTCAGCTAAGAAACAACCTACTGTCTCGCGCTCTTCCACAAAAGCTGAATATCAAGCACTTGCATCAACTACTGCTGATCTTACCTGGATTAGCTTTGTCCTACGAGATATTGGTATATCTCTCACATCACCAACACTCTTGTTTTATGATAACAAGTCTGCTATCTCTCTTACAGCTAATCCCATCCTACATGCTTGTACTAAACATATCGAAGTTGATTTTCACTTTGTTCGTGAAAAAGTATCCTCAGGTTCTATAGGTGTTTGATATGTTCCGAGTCATCTTCAACTTGCTGACATCTTTACCAAGTCCTTATCACGTTTTGCTCACTCTTCTATTAGAACCAAATTGGGTATGGGATTCTTACCCCTTCCCAATTTGCGGGGGAATGTTAAGAATATAAGAATTTAGAAAGAATACTCTGGTGTAACTACAACAAAAGAAGCAAATGAAAGGGTTGCTGCTACTGGGAAAAAGATCAGTGGAAGTGAAGCGCATAAACTATTCAGTGACAATGTCAGTCATAGCCACATGTATCTACATAATTACTCATCAGTGATGAAGATTTCGAATAACACATGCTCAACTCAGAGAGAGAAGACCATGTGATGAATAAACTGTTATTCAGTTTCTTTTGTGTGTATAACAGATTGAAAACAAACTCTTTCTTCTTTCTGTTTCTTTCTGGTTCATTGTATTCGATAGTTATTAAAACTCGTCTTCGTCAAGCTTATGAGAATATACAGAAAAACAGAGCAAGTATTCATTGATGCTCTGAGATGAATGATTTTGTATTGCGAATACATTGAAAGAAAGGAAGATTCAAAAGTTTCTTGCTCATTCTTCAGTTTCCATTCATTCTGTTCATCTTCACAAAGAGAACTTGCATTGACAAAGCAATCGTGGAAGTGAAGACGCAGAAGTGAGGCTCCCATTCGGGGCTCTGAGGACACCACGGTGCTCACGGCGTCCTGGATAATGGACAGAGTTGAAGGACACGAGCTCGCATAGAAGTTCGGCAATAGCTGACCGAAGCCACTTTGAATACAGCAACGGAAAAGAAGGAGAAGGTGATGATCGTGGAGGAGCAAAAGGAAGCCATTGATGTAGCGTCGTGACTCATTAGTCTTGAACCTGAGACCTGACTGGTTTTGCAGGAGATTGGTCCACTGATGGCATGTCCACATTTATAGGCAAACGACGACACGATTTGACATAAACTATGTAGTATTATAGAAAGTTTTCACAAGTAAACGCAACGACAAACTTTCAGGGGAAAGTAAAGTCTCCCCATGAAATCCTTTCCTTTATAATTATTTAATCATTTTGCATTTGCCGGAAACCAGAGAAAATGAATCTGCTAATGAAGATTCGGTCAAGAGGAAGAAATACTACCAATATGTAGGGTAGTGGAATCAAATTGATTTTGACTTCAACATTGGACTACCCAAGATGAATGTTTCTCCTATCCTACCTTCCCTAGAGGGATGGTAATTTGAGAAAGAAAAAAAAAAGAGAAAAATGTACTGTGCAGAGGTTCTTTAGCATTATTGTAATTCTACATGTACAGAAAAGTCTTACAGAATTTTGTTTACTAAATAATTTGACACTTTCATATCGGTTTTTTTTAACGTGGCAATTATTCCAAATACAAATTGTACTTCTTTTAACATCCAATCAAAATTGTCATGTCACTAAATAAATAAGGTTTGGAGGGACTTTTTAGGACATCTAGAGAATTTATCTTATTTGACCCCTTATGCCCTTGTTGCAAACTGATGAGGCGTATCCTATGGTGAGGTAGGTTAGCGAATTGTCAACGGCTCCTCCTTTGGAGTGTCTCTTGACGTTAAACTAAGGGGATAAAATAACTTCCACGCCTCGAAAAATCCCGACGTTAAACTAAGGGGATAAAACAACTTCCAGACCTCAAAAAATATAGTGGCTGAAGACCTCCTCGTAAGTTTGGATTTAGGCAGGTCCTTAAAAGGCCGATAGGGAAACAAAGGGAAGAACCCTGCTGGGGAGGGTAACCCCTTATGTCCCTATTGCGAAATGATGGGGCCTACCCTATAACGGGGTAGGTCTGCTAATCCCCGTCGGCTCCTCCTTTGGAGTGTTCCCAGGGGATAGAGGTAGCTCCCACATCTCGAAAAATATAGTGGCTAGAGACCTCCCTGTAAGATGTGGACTTGAATAGGTTCTTAAAAGACTCAAGGGGAAGAAACAAGGGAAGAATCCCCAGAGGGTGGAACTCCTCAATGTCACCCTCGAATTCCCTCTCTCTAGGGAAGAAAAATATGAGGAGGGAATTGGGAGGAGCGAAGTGTTATTCCAAATACAAATCCCACTTGTTTTATCACTCAATTGAAATTGTCATGTCACTATTTGGTAGGACTTTTTAGGACATCTAGAGAGTTTGTCTTATCATGATAGGAACTCTAAATCTTCAAAGGATGCTGCATCAACACATTTTAAATAGACGGTGTAGTTTAATTGAAGGTTTTTTTTTATAGGAAAATTGTTTCCGTCAACATTGTTGTATTTGGATGATGGAAAACTAGTTGATTTACGGAAATAGTTTTCATGGACTAATAACCACAAATTTAGATTAGGGAATGATTTTCACTTCTAGCAAGAAGAAAATTATTTTTCTAAATCACCAAATAAATGAAAAAGAACCATTTTTTCTCATAATAATTTTCATGAAAAAGTTTTTTCATTTATCATTAAATTTTCAATGAAATAAATGTACCCCAACACATTCTAAAAAGATGACGAGACACCATCCATCTTCTACCTCCTCCTTTCTTTCTCTCTACTATGTCCTCCACCCGTTGCCCTCTAGTATCATTGTGGTCGCTTGACCAACCAACACTACACCGCCACACCCGTTGCCTCCATCAGCCACCACCAGCAGCAAGCACACTTTGCCTTCCTCCGTCCTCAACCCTCAAGACAAGACGCATCTCTCTCTCTCTCTCTCTCTCTCTCTCTCTCTCTCTCTACCTCTTTTAATTTTGAATTTAGGGTCTGAGAGGATGAGAGAGGTGGTTGATTCTAAATTAAGAGGATCACATTTGAATGTAGACAACATTCCATTCTAGACTTAACTTCCTTTATGCATTGATGAGATTGTCACGTGTTAATATTTCTTCCTTTTTCTCCTCAGAGTTGTCTGAGTAAATTTTGTCTAAGCCAATTAGGTTTTCTTTTACATTTGCAGCCCCAGAACCCCTGCTCAAGAGCCAAAATGGAAGATGAGATTCTGCCTTACATGACAAAGACGACAAGTCATAAGCATCGATTTCAAATTATTTACCTCTTTTAATAAATTGAATATAAAGTGAAATTACATATAAAGCCCCTACCCGATTTACCAATATAAGATTCATGAAAAGATCAGACAATAATTGCTCTTGTTAATAGCTAGCAACTATATGATAATATATGAGCAGAACTGAATATAAGCGCTCTTAGCTCATACACCATACAAGGACAAAGACGTCGGGGCCTAATCTGACTCATAAATCATAGACTAAAACCAAAGAAAGCACATGGAGATATGGGACATGTGTCCAGTTCACCTTGGAAGAAATCGGCCTAACATTCTGCATGTTTTCGGCCCGGCATGGTTTTGCGGGGGATGATACTCGATTTGCTCAAAATCAATAATTGCCTAACAAATTTTTATAGAACGAGTCAATTGGGTTTACATAGAATATCAAGCAAAACATGGAATGATATAAAAACAAATTTAACTAATTTGAAATGACAATTCAAGAATTTTTCTAATCACTGGGAAGTGTTAAGAACTTGGATTAGAGAATGGCATCGAAGACTATAGTTAATTTTGTTAAATTTTCTATGAAAATCCAAAAAAAAAAAAATGCTACGTGTCATTAAGACGATATACCAAGCAAAGAGGCAAGAACAGTTTTCATTGATCTCTTGGGCGTCAACCGCAAGTATCCTTGGCATCTCTGTCTTGCTGCATCTGTAGGAAAATGTTGTCCATGAATTAACTTCAGCGCCTGGTTGGTCCTAGGCCTGGACAAGCCCACTGTCCTTTATGGGCTGGCCCAGGATAGTATTATCTTTTGTGGATTCGGGCCGAATTCGATGATTGGGCCCAGGTGGCCCCAATCATTCAAACCTTTAAGCCCTCAGTGGTCACCGGATCAGTGAACATCGAGCAAAAAAACATATAAATAAACAAAAAGAACAATCTTCCCAGTAAATGGGCCCTTCCCCTTTCATTTTTACTATTCTTTTATCCTCACTCATATCACTTCCCAACGATCTCACTCTCTAAGACCTTTTCCTAATTTTCATTTTTCTCCCCTCTCTCCTTACAAGGATTTAATCTCTCTAAAGTAGTGCGACGGAGAATGGCAACTATTATTTGCTATTATCCCAACTCAATCCAAACTTCAAATGGAAAAACAAGTCAAGTTGTTTGGTGTTCCATGACAACAATGTCTACATGATGGTTCCACCTTAGTAACAAGCCCAATTTGACGACAACGAAACAAAACAATCTAACGATTAGAAAGAGTTTTAAGGGAGAATAATGTACCAATGACCACAATCGTTAGCATAACAATCAGATGATTGAGTTTTCCTTATCAATTTTGGCTTTTTCACATTTGAATATGAAAGTCACAAAGAAAAAAAGGAAATTCATAAATAATTAAGTACGTGTTATTTATTTATTTATGAAATATTATCCATGTACCCTATACCTTTTACACTACCAAGATGCAGAGTATAGGCAGCCCTTATCTCGTAAGGCCAAGACTTTTACCATTCGTCTTTGTCAGCTTGAAGTTTAAGGCGAGGAACTTTTATATAGGCTTTTGTTTCTTTAATTGGGACCAAATCATCTCTTCTTTCAAAAGAGTTCCCACCTACTGCTATTACTACTAACAAGAGAGTAGCAAGTTCGAGAGAGCAACTCTCTTCCCTTCTTTCCTCACTCATAGTTCTAGCTTTCTTCATAAGTAAGATCGGTGCGTACAAGGTAGTATGAATCCAAACCCATAACCCTAATCTATGCTCACTAGCTTTGAAATTTCGGAACGTAGAACCTACTCTACGAGCTCTAATACTTATCTTGGAACCTACCTAAACATATTGGCCGGAGAATGAGTAAGATCCATGGGTTCTACTAACACCCTTAGAAAATAAACCTATTGATTCAATATTGATGTAAAATGGTTATACTTTTATCTCTTCGAGGATAACCATAAGCTAATAATCCAATGGCTTATAAGAAGATATAAGAACTCTTTTCGAGTAATTATGCGTAGAACCAATCAGTTAATTAAGATATATTAAACTACATTTTAACCGCAATATATGAACATCCGTTAATTTGAATAATGCAGAATTGATAAATAATTTATGTAGGACTTATCAGGGAGCCTTTTATGACCTAATACATTGCGCATTCGACTGTCGGCACTATATTCCAATTACTGAACAATGATTTTAATATCTTCTGATGATGAATTCATAATAAATCGCATCTCACGTGAAAAGCACCATGGTAGAGAAAAGTAGCGAAAACCTTTGCAAAAAGAAGATCAAGGCCTGTAAAGTACTCTTGGAGCTTTCTTCCCATTTGGGTATCTCGTGGGACGGGGATGGGCAACTGGCGTGATTCCTCCCTCCGAAAGTTCACAACTCCCCATTCCTGATATAGAAAAACCCGTATATTGAACATGCGTCACCCTATTTACAGAGATCGTGTTCTCTTGTTTCTCTGCTCGTTCCGGGTTAGGCTACCCTTTGATTGTAGTTTCTTCCAACCAAAGACGAAAGCCAAAACGTTCAACGAATTGATTTACCGTTCGCCATCCCAAAATTTGACAATTCACTGACGCAAATTCAAGAGTAGTGGATTTGTATATGTAGCCCTTCTTTAGATTGCTCCTCTATATAAGTGAGCAGTCACTCTGAGTAATTTGTTTAATTGGAAAATTAGAACATATAGAAAGAAAAGACAGGCCAAAAAGCATGGAAGAATTTGAAACCGGATACAGAGTCCGACACATTCTAAAAGTCGCGATTCGCTTCCCATTCTCAGTCAATGTTCTAGGCGAGCAACTCCATAAAAGAAGAAGAATAAGAACTTTTGGGATCATGAAAAATCATAAAGGAAAAACAAAATTGGAGAACTTCGTCGGAAGCATAATGGACATTCGGTAGTTACATCAGTTCTTCAAAATGATTAGACTTTTGCATAATGACATTTCTCTAGCGTGTAGCATAACGATCTAGACAAACAGATAATGCACCTGCCCCTTAATCGATTTTTATTCATTGTGGTTCGTTCTTCGATCATTCATGTGAGCAATTCACATCCAAATCCACTGAGAAGAAACAAAGCAAAAGAAAACAGAAAATAATGGGGAAAGCAAAATGGAAGTGTCAAAGTGAAAAAGCAAAGGAAAAGACTGAGAAAGAATTAGTAAACAAAAGAAAGACAAAAGATAATTAAGGCTTAAAGCCTTGAATAGAGAGCGCGCGATGTGGGTTGTGGGCTTTATCAACATTGGCAAAGGCAGTACTCCCGTTCGGTGAAACGACGACCCAGGACCCCACGGAGACCGACAAACGTCGCCTCGCGCGTCGAACGCATCGTGAAAAACGACGTTGCAGGCGATCCAGGGTTGAAACTGGGCTTGACCAGGATTGCCCCGGAAGGCTTTAGACGCTTGCTGTATCCAGACATATCTCGGTTTGCCGCGCTTTCGATTTCAGCATTTATAATTTCCGCTGCGGGTGTGAATTGGCCCCGACAGATGATTAATAATAGCACGTGACCAATCGCCGTGTCGCCCACGTTATTTGGTTTTGAGGGGGAGAGTCTCGATTTGATAAAAGGAATTCCAAGCCCCATTCGGAATAAAGAACTTGCTTGCGAATCCTGAAGGTTTATCCACCCAAGGCGCGGCCGCAGGATGCTCGCTCGTCGCCTGGCTCCCCTAGTCCTGATGTTGCATCGGTGCCACGGGACCCATTATGTACCCGAGTCATGAACTGACCTCTGAAGATGTCCGATGGGAGTGACCAGCTCGCCGACAAGACCTCATCAAAGTGCTAACTAGATGAGGGCCTCCTTCCGGGCGGATTGCAAGGGGGCTCGAAATTTGATTCCTGGAGTTCATGGAGTTCGAATCTTTAGCGAAAGCAATTATTCCTTGATCGGTTGAACTACCACATGTTGATGGTGATAATGTGATTTTTTTCTGTAGTAAATTGGGAAAAACATTTAATTTCTTTCTTCCTTCTTACAAAAACACAAAAGAACAGCAGCGATCACGATATGTTTGACTTACGAAATCCCTATTTATTTTATGGACAAGAGCCGACATCATATTAACTTGACAAGATTCTCCTAATTTAGTAAACTTTCTAGATTGGCAGAGAAATCGAGGCTGGTCTTCTGTTCACTTTGAATGCCATCGACTCCACATCTATCACTTCTTCCAGGCAGTCAACAGATAGGGATTCTCCTCCACCGCCGTTGCCTCTTCTCGAAGTTCCCGGCATGGCCACTAGCTCAGGCGATAGCGATCATTTCGCACCTTGTCAGCTTCGGATTCGTCCGTACTTTTTGTGTTCTAGCATTAGGACACTTCAATGTGTAATGTTCAAAGATGTGATAATTAAACTGCTTAGGCGAGCTTTTACATCATTTCTCGCGCATGAAGGTGTATTCATAGTACACGTTTACTCAGAATTCAAATTAAAATTGGACTCGAATTTATAAAAATGCCCGTTTTTTCACTCATCAATAGCGTCATTCCTTTGCAATCTACTAGTGGAATTGAGGATCGATATCATCGCGATCGAGACATCTAAAAGTACTCAATTTGAACTAAGCTTCCCGTTTGACCAAAACATGTGGGAGCAGTTCGCCGACGTGATGAGCATTAATTTTGGGCATCTATGTTCCTCCATAAAATCCCATGACCTGCCGCTGATCCCATCTCTCTCTCTCTCTCTCTCTCTCTCCTGCGCAAATATCATAGCTCAGAAATGGGAAGTATCGACGATGAGCGAGAGGGTATGAGCGAGAGCCAACCCTTGTTGCCGGAATCGTCTCCGAACGGCCAGAGCAAGGACCTAGAGGACAGCAACAGGGACCTCAAGACCAAGGTCTGGATCGAAACCAAGAAGCTATGGCAGATCGTCGGCCCTGCCATCTTCAGCCGCGTCTCCTCCTACTCCATGAACATCATCAGTCAGGCCTTCGCCGGGCACCTCGGCGAGGTCGAGCTCGCCGCCTTCTCCATCGCCAACACCGTCATCGTCGGCTTCAATTTCGGTCTCCTGGTAAACGAACTGCTTCTCCTGAGACTAACTCTATTGCACATATGAATGTCGGGACACGTGTCTTAAATTCCTGAGAAGGGAATGGAGCGGATGAGATGATATGCTATTATTAATTGATGCCTTCCAAAAATATGGACAAGCGTACTGTTTCTTTTTCTTTTTCTTTGAATTATTCTGCAATTTTGTTTGTTCTCATGGTATCTGCAAACAATAATTGGAATTTCGTGCGGCGGAACGCAGCTCGGGATGGGGAGCGCGCTGGAGACGCTATGCGGGCAGGCCTTCGGGGCGAAGCGGTACCGCATGCTCGGCATCTACATGCAGCGGTCGTGGATCGTCCTCTTCTGCTGCTGCTTCCTGCTGCTCCCCGTCTACGTGTTCGCCGCGCCTCTCATGAGGCTGCTCGGCCAGCCCGATGACGTGGCGGAGATGACGGGCGTGGCGGCGGCGTGGATGATCCCGCTACACTTCAGCTTCGCCTTCCAGTTCCCGCTCCAGCGGTTCCTCCAGTGCCAGCTCAAGAACGCGGTCCTCGCGTGGGTCTCGCTCGTCGCCCTCGTTTTCAACATCCTCTTCAGCTGGCTCGCGGTCTACGTGTTCGGGTTCGGGATCGTCGGGATTTCGTTGGTGCTGGACATCTCGTGGTGGATCCTGGTTTTTGGGCTGTTCGGGTACACCTCCTGCGGGGGTGCCCGTTGACGTGGTCCGGCTTCTCGACGGAGGCGTTCTCGGGGCTCTGGGAATTCCTCAAGCTCTCGACGGCTTCTGGGGTCATGCTCTGGTGAGAATTCGTGTTCGTGTTCTTTTTTAATCGAGTTTCAATCTCAGGTTGTCGATTATTCCATTTCCCGATGTCCTTATGGTTTTTTTTTTTTTTTTTTGGAAAAAAAGATGTCCTAAAGTTCGAATTTGGCTAACTGGGTTTTGGTTTTGTTTCATTGAGAAAAGCTTGGAAAACTGGTACTATCGAATACTGATACTGCTCACCGGGTACTTACAAGATGCGACCGTCGCAGTAGATGCTTTGTCAATCTGGTACGTCTCGTTTTACTTTTTTCTATATGATCTCTCACTTATTAGGCCGAAGTCTAATCAACCGGGTTGATTACACTTATTAGACTTCGGATTGATAGACTTTGGCGTATGGCGGCCAGCCTAGCAGAGGTTCATTAGACTTTGGCTTGATAGAGACATAGGCGTAAGGCAGCCAGCCTAGCAGAGGTTTTGAAGTCTATCTTTTCATCCAAATGTGGAGGCTATTATATCCGTCGATTCAATAATGGTTAAGGTCGGACCTTCATCACCGGAGACCCCTCACTTTCTCCTCAAATATATTTCTTTAGGAGGGGATATTACGGGATCTCCAATTTTAGGGTGAATCTTCCGCTCGTTTTTTCTCTCTTAACTTTCGAAATATCTACTTAGGTCCAACATAATCATATAGGAAGTGATTATTCTCGCTGGTTACAGAAAAACACTTAATTCTGAAACATCATGTTATATTGAAAAACAAACCTTATTTTTCGGAAATGGCGATTTTAAGGAAATCGAAATGCATTTTCTACGTTCGGACATCTTATGGTCCGCTGGAAAAGTGGAAGTGATATCTCAAGAAAAGCAGCTTGCTTTTGGACTCACTCGGCTTTGTATTCGTGTCCATATCTTGCAGCATGAGTATCAATGGTTGGGAGATGATGATCCCACTCGCTTTCTTCGCTGCTACCGGGTACGCCTCTGTCTCTGTCTCCGTCTCTTTCTATGTCTCCGTCTCTCTCTCTCTCTCTGCATTACCTCGAGCTAACAGTCAAACTTCAAGACTGCATAACCAGAGAAAGCGTCTTCCGTAGCTTGACTTTGACATTAAATGAATTAACGCTTTGCCCGACAAGTTTCCTCTGACCTCAATTAAATTTCACAGGGTTCGGGTGGCGAACGAGCTGGGCGCCGGTAACGGCCAGGGTGCCAAGTTCGCGACCAAGGTCTCCGTGGTCCAATCGACCATAATCGGCATCTTCTTCTTTGCTCTGATCATGATATTTCACGATAAGTTCGCGTACATATTCACGACGACCGAGGACGTCCTGGAAGAGGTCGACGAGCTCTCCCTCCTCTTAGGAGTCACGATCCTCCTCAACAGTGTCCAACCGATTCTGTCAGGTAATGTTCCTTAAAAAATTTCATTAGTAGGCGCAACATCGGTCATTGTCGTGCCAACACATAAAAATGTGCACCCAAATGCCCGTTCTTTTTTTTCCTAAACCGTCCGTCATTACTTCAGTTCGTTGCCAAAACTTACTATATTGACGGGTACTTGGCTAAATTATTATGCTGTGCCCGTAGAATCCATTGCTCGGCTTATTATACTTGTAGGAATACACACCAAGACTATACTTGTGTGAGTCTTTATATTTAAACAGTTTATGTCAAACTTTGAACCTAACAACATACTCTTGTTTAATTTATGACAGGAGTAGCCGTGGGATCGGGTTGGCAAGCGCACGTCGCTTACATAAACCTAGGATGTTATTATGTTGTCGGGCTCCCTCTCGGATTACTTTTGGGATGGTGGGCTGGTTGGGGTGTTGAGGTATGCTTTTCGCCTAATTTACGTGTCACCTAAAATTAAAAATTAACATGTTGAATATGGTCATTGCAATTGGTGGATGGCGATTTCATGGAGTTTTTGGAAGATCTAATAATTTGTGAATGCATCTTTTAGGGCATGTGGGGTGGGATGATATTTGGTGGCACGGCGGTTCAGACAGTGATCCTAGCTATAATAACTATACGTTCAGATTGGGATAACGAGGTACATATACACGATCATAAGTATATGTTTGTTGACATTCTCTCTCTTAAACATTTCATTGAAAATCTCGTGACGGTTGGTTTCATTCAGGCTAAGAAAGCTGCCGAGCGGGTGAACAAGTACTCTACCTCGAAGCCCGAAAACAATGAACTAGAGGACAGTGCTGACGGAGATAGCGGCAGCAGCTACCCTCGCGGTTAGGAATCTATTGCTGGGCGGTTGAAGCATTGAGCAGCCGTCCAAGTCCACATTATGGTGAGCCTCCATGGTAGGAGAAGCAAGCAAGCAAGCAACAACTCCATGACAGAACATGGGAAGGAACATTTTGGTTTTGTAAAAGCAGATTTTCAAAGTTTTTCTGACCACAAAACATTTGTCCCAAAATTTTGTAAATCTAATCATCAATGCTTGACTTGATATTTAATTGGACTGGCTTATTCATGCTCATAATTTCGTCCGTTAGCCGACAGTTCGTGATGGGGTCTATTGCATTTACGATCTGACGAGGGAAGCTGACCGGCAACCTGTCCCTGTCTGTAATCGTGAGAGAGTTGTGGCGCTCCAATCCAGATATAACCTCAGTTATATACATTCAATGTTGCTGTTCTGTGCCTTTAGCTTTGTGTCATGCTTCTTGCCATCTTATGGATGGTCCGTACTTGACTGTTAATAAGAACAGTACTGGAGTTATCGTAGCTGGTATAGTATGGGAATTGGTTTTATAAATGATGAAAGATATTGTGCTCAAATGTCTAAATAGACCGGTTAGCTTAGATTACTATAACAAATTTGTCACACCGCTTAATGAATTAATTTGACGAGACAATGATAATAATAATCCTTAAATTTTGGCTCAATGTGCAATGTGGTCACTTAACTTAATTTGTTCAATATGGTACCTGAATTTTTAATACATGTTTAATTTAGTCTTTGAACTAGATTAAATATAATAATATAATAGTTGAGGATTAGTGTTGATACCTAAATTTTGGTGACCCAGACATTTTTTTTATTGTATAGAAAATTAGGGATTAAGTTTTAAGCCCTAACAAAAATATTAATTGCATAGCATATAATTTTATTATTATTATTATTATTGCATTTGTATTGGACAAAGTGACGGATGGATTTAACTTGATGGTTTGGAGCCCATTATTTTATGATGACTAAAAATTAACTTATAAGAATTGGTGATTTGATATTTTCGGTGATATGGTGGATGATTTTTTTGTATATTTATGCAATCTATTCATATATTCTCGGAAAGGGCAAGTGTGACAAGGGGATATTACGATCTCGTCTTTGCAAAATTTGGGATTGAGAAAATCTTATTACGATTTTGAATTTTTGGCAATATATGATAAAAATCGGTGGAGAATATTCTTTTTTTTTTTTTTTTGCATAGTCCAATGTGGAAAGATATGAAATGCATACGGAGGAAATCAATGAAAAAGGAAAATGGAATTTAGTCTTCACATATCCAGCGGTGTGGGCAGAAAGAAAAGTCGCAAGAACAAGAATGGTCGGCAAGACAAGTGAATAATACATGCAATTTCAAGAGAATATTCATGCAATGCAATAGAAGGAAATAAAGCCCACGGCAACTCTAGTCCACCCACCCATAAAAAGGTTGCTATACCACGGACAGGAGGCCAAAAAAAAAAAAAAGAATTTCAGAGCATAGAGAGACGTGAGGGAGGAATAGAGAGAAAAAGTACAGGGAGTCTCACCTTCTGCACGTTCCCGAAGCAAGATAAAGGTTAGAGAAAGAGAAGTTCTCTTCGATCCTTTTCTCGTAGGTTACGAAGGGGCACACCCCCACCACTCCACTACGTCCAAGAGGAGAAGATATCTTGGCATGTCGGACACTTGGAAGACGTCCCTAGAATCAACATTCTGCACATTGGAGAGTGCACTTGAGGTCTCCACGGAGCACTACGTACTCTAAAAAGGCTCGAACGTAGACACGTATACAAAAGAGAAGACGTATTTTGCAGCCTTGCCGAACCTCTACGTAGCAGCGAAGTAGCGGTGTTGAGCGCTGACGATCCCTATTGTCGTGAACCGAAGTCGCACCATCCCTGACGTGCTGCCTTCCGCTCCAGACCCACATGTTGCTTCTGCCGTGTCCGAACCGCCCACGACGACCCGCTACCGTTGCACCGCCCGTTGTCCTGCCGAGTTTATTTGATCGTCACCCGCTGCTGTTCCCGATGTGTCCTATCCCATCGAGCTAACTATGCTGTGGAGCCCCGACCTGAGCTGCTGTTGCGCTTGTCCTTAAGTCGAGCCGATCCTTGAAGTTTCTATTCTTGTAGGTTCATTGGTCGTGAGCCCATTGTATTGACAAACCGTTGTTCGTCAATCCTTCAGGCCGGTCCCGTTTTAGATATAAAATCCAAACAACATAATTTTCTTGAACTAAGTTTCATCTTGATATTATTGCCTAAATTGGAATTTTTGTTGCAAATAGTGATATCATTGAGGCATTAGGCATTATCCAATAGGATATTATTGACAAAAATCACTATAATTACTAAAAAATCACTATAATTACTAATTTGATCCGTAAGACTTCGGATCATTTTTTAATTATGTTGATTTTTTTTACATTGACGATATTTTGGCTTTAAAATCATTATAATTATTGATTTGATTCTTGAGGCTTTGGATCAATTTTTTTCCTTGAGTGAGGCAACCCTCGCTCAGTCTGCGTTGGCCATTGTCTATGGCCGATCTCCAACCATTGCTAGAGACCAGCCACCAACAAAAAGGGAAGAAAAATGCAAAAAAAGAAAAAAAATCAGAAAAAAATTAAAAACTATTTATGTTAAAGTCGACCATGCCACCTAGGACCATTAGCATTAAATGGACTGCCACATCATCATTTTCAAAATTGGCTTGAATTACTACGTTGGTAAAATGAGGAAAATGTTTAAGATTTAATTTGTATAATTGAAAAGGTTTCGGATTAAATTGACACGAGTGAAATGCGTTTAGAAGTTTTTAATAATTTTCCTGACTATATTTGACATCTGGCTTGACAATTTCAATAAATAATTCATGTATGAATTTGAACGGAGTTTCTCCAACTCGCAACATTAAATTATTAGCTCTATAGCTAAGTTGTCCGATCAAATCTTTGCCCACAATAATTGCAAGACCAGCATTCTTAGCTCAATAGAATGTTCTCCTACGTTCCCTCTTAACAGCGCCTTTGGCCAAATCCGTCCAAAGTCAATTTCAAGAGTGCAACTAATCTTCTGTACTTATATCGATGTTTTTATCCATAAGTATCCTAGTGCCTATCCCCACGAAACCTACCACTCAAATTAATAATTCAAAAGTTTCGACCAAATCAAAATTAATAATTCAAAAGCGACATTAAATATAATAGAGGGAGTAATTTTACGATGATGTACATGTGCCGGGCCGAACGCCGAAAACTCAAAAGTCTCCCATCAAATCTTCGACGACTTCATATTGTTCGCGAATTCATTTAGCATTAATAATAATAAGAATAACAATACATATCTATATAAATCACCATCTGCTAACTGTTTTTTTTTTTTTTCTTTTTTTTTCCCTTTTTTAATGCCAATTTCAGACAGGTAGCCATTTTATTATTCTTAGCTTCCCAATAATGGATAAGCTCTACTCATCAACTTGCGGATATGTGAACCTTTATCCCTCTTCTTTTAAGTTTAATGAGTAAAAGTTTAGATGGACTTTTCTGACGTTGTGTACAGGTGTAATTCAGTGATTAAGTTAAATTTTTTTAAGGATTTAGATTATGCCTCCGTTTGTTTAGCAAAGAATAAATTATTTAAAACATATTTTTCTAAAAATAATTGCTTGTATTGTTGAAAATAATAAGTCAATGAAAATTATTTTCATTACGTATAGCAATTTATATTTAAATATTTTTATGTGCGATGAAAATATTTTTTGTTCATTCATTTTTGTAAACAATACAAGCAATTATTTTATTTTTTTTGAAAAATTTTACAAGTGATTCATTTTTCACAAAATAAATGGAGCATAAGTATTTTTCTTTCCAAAAGATTTGATGATAGTTTTTATTACGAGCTATCATGCTCTAAAGTTTTGCTATAACGAAAAACCATATATGTTGAGAATTTTCTCTATTGTTTCTCAATTTTTCAAATCTATGTTACTGTATGCGCAATGCCATAGGGTACCTTTTTATTCTCACTTTTAGCGTGGTTTGAGGGTAATAATTGAAAATAACTAGACAAAGTTAATCTATCATTAATCTCTACAGAACCCCTGATGATTTATACTTGTAAATCACTCCTGATTAATTATTATTACTCAATGATGGATTCATTTAATGACAACCACCATGATAATCTCCTGTGGCAAGTGTCAATTATATTTTATCGTGTATATAATATATATATATATATAAATATATATATATATATATATATATATATATATATGTTTGACTCAAGGAACCTTCTATGCTTAGAATATATTGAGACCACCAATTTTCCTTCTGAAATAACGACATCTCATCCTAAAAGGTAAACAAAAAAAGAAAAGCCATTTACCCTTTTACATTGTGTAAATGGATTTTCTTTGTGTCGCATCGTCAATGTTAATTGTATTGACCGGCCCTAAATTGAGAGAAACGGGGTCTATCTCAACTCAACTTGTCGGCCATCCCTCTTGCCCCATGTACATGTACTAACCGAGACAACCAATCACGGCACGCGAAAAATTGATGGTGTTAGACGAAGTTGTGATTTTCTAGCTTCCCGATTTGTCAAATTTCATTCGACGAGCACGCCATTTTCTTGGCGATGGAGAGGGATCCGAACAGGAAAGTGCCCTGGAAGCCAATTAGAGTACAACCTCGAACCTAGGACTGTGTTGTGAGGCTCTAAATGGAGCTCACGTAGAGTTAGAGAAACTAGGGTTTAGTTACATTTTTCTAAATCATATAGGCAAAGTGTCCGGCGGAAGAATCGTTCAAAAAAGAAACTCGTGTAAGACGCTGCGAGGAAAATCAGAGCATGGGGAAAGTCTTTGTCAATAAGAGTATTTGACAATATTACCTTAATCGGCGCATCCTTTTCAACCCTAAGGAAAGGACGGAGGACAGAGAAGGGGAACAAATCTCACGAACGCCATTCACACTTGACAGCTCGTCGCCATTTTGTACAAGTTTTGAACCAATCGCAACACGTCACAAAACAGTCGTCAAAGCATTAAAGGAAAACCTGTCTCGCCACGGAAGCCAAGCACCGCCGGGGACGACCGTCGAGCTCTCGCCACCTCGGATGAGACTGAGCACCTTCGCCTTCGTTCGCGCGATCAAGTCCCACAGCCCGTCGGCGTTCGCCTTGTTCACGAACAGCGAAGCCAGCCCTCTCGGCAACCTTCGATTCGCTCCAGAGCGCTCAGCAACCGAGTCAGATGGCCGAAACTCAAGCTGCCCGATCTCTCCTCGCTGCCCAACTCCTCCACTCTCGAGCACACTTCGCGCCGGATCATCCGGTAATCTTGACAGACTGATCGCACAACCTCGTATACCAGATCGTTCTTCCGAAGATGCAGCGACCCCGGGACGTCGCTCACTTTCTCGAGAGAGCTCACGAGGACTTCGAGCTCCCGCATCAAATCCGAGCTCGTCGCTGCTCGCATCTTCTCTCGTTTGTATTCTCTTTTCGCTTGAGAACAAGGGGATGAAGACGAAGAAGAAAGAACGTAACCCAGAGCGTGCGAAGCAATGAGGCTCTGCTCGAGCGTCGCCGCGTACCATCTCACCCACGACGAGTACTCCTTCGCCTCCTCGTCGAAGTCGTCGTTGAACTTGCACAGGTTGAGGAAATTCTTCCCTCGAAGGCAAAGGAATAGAGGCAGAGGTTCTGGTCGTGCGGGCTTCGGTGGATCATGATGCCGTGGAGCGCGAAGAGGCATTTGAGCGCGACGAAGGCGTTGCGCGTGCGGTGGAGGCGGGCCGTCAGGCACCAGATGCACGAGGACGCGGTGATGCCGGACCCCAGGCCGAGGGAGAGGACGGCGGCGATCCGGTGCTCCGCCGGGGCGGCGGCGGACTTGTGGGTGGTGGCGCGGACGACGGTGGCGCGAGTGGCGGAGATGGCGGGCTTCGCGGAGAGCGACGCCTTGAAGAGCGAGCCTCTGTCCTTCACGGCGCCCACGATGTCCCTGAGTTTCTTCCGTTGCCCCATCGCTGCTTAGTCGACGACGACGGACTTGATCATCGGAGAAGAGAGAGAGGGTGAATATAGAGGAGAGAGAGGGAGAGAGAAATCCCCCTTCTGAAGCGTGTCGAGACGTCGATTTAGATTAGATTATTTAGAGAGCGCGTTTACAGGGGTAATGACATTTTTGTTTTTGATTGCTAAGGAATCGGCATGCTTAAATAAATGGAAACTCTATATACAATTTCCAGTTTTGACAATTGAAATCATTTCAATAAATAAACAAGGTCTTCTACATCACGGGCGTTCGCGTAAAAAAAAAAAGAAAAAAAGAAGGCAAATATCACAAAAAAATCTCAATTTATGTTCATTATGATACAAATATTCAAAAAAAAAAATTGTTTCGCCATAAATTCTAAACTTTTCAACTGTGTCATAAATACCCGATATTTTTCTTTAAGTCACGATAAAACCCAAACATATATACCCTCTATTTCGCTACCATCCAGGGCATATTTTTTATGCTGGTCTAACTTCGGAAAGTTTGGGGTATTCGTGTTTCAATGAGCAGGTTTAGAGTTTTAATAACACGAAAATAATTTAGGATATTCGTATCATAATGAGTATAGTTGGGAGTTTTTTTGTTGTATTAATTAAAAAAAAAAAGAATTTTGCACGCTGATGTTGTACCTCATATGAATTCAATTAGAAATTGTACACACTTAATACCCCCCTTTTTTTTGTGCAATAATTTAAAGGTCCGTGACCGATTGCAAGGAGGAAGAGGTCAAGGTGATAAGAAACTTAGGCGCGGAACATGCGCGTGGGACACGGAAAGCGACGGGCGGGTTGGGGGACATTCCAGACGCTCATTCAAGTTTAATTTAGTCCGCCAGAGAAAACACGGCCCGAGAAGGAAAATCCAGGGAGGAAAAAGGAAGGAGTCAAGGAGGAAGGCGCGGAGGAAACCGCCACTTGCCGCGCACGACCCCATCGGCCGCCTGACCTTTCGATTAATTAAGGAAGGATTGGACATCGTGAATCCCAGTCGGCTTTTTAGAACGAGTCGAAGTCGTTTAGTAATGGGTTTTGGTCCGGCGAAAATTATTCCCCCGATTAATTTAGGTCGTTAGCTAAATGACAGAACGCGCTGCGATTTTTTTTCCTCCCCTTCCCACCCCCCGGCCACCCTTTTTTTATGTGAATTCAGGTAGAAATTATTAGAAAGTCATGTTAAGGTTGTCAAGATTGGTGTACGAAATTAATTTAGCCCATTAGGTGGCAAATTCTAGTTAAGTGTTTAATCAAGTGACCCTATTTTAAGTAGCCGACAATGATGTTGCGCGTCACTTAGCATGTAATTATTTCACAGAAATCGATGATTTAGGAAAAAAATATTTTCCTTTAATATAATAATTTATGCTGCTTAAAAGAGTTGGTCAATCCGTCTTAGTATTCAATACTATTCAAACATTAAAGACAGTATTAATTGGAGATCGCATCGTCTTTAAAAATATATATATTTCCAAAATTACTGGCAATTACTTCCTTGAGACAATTGCCCGATGGTATGTATTTGAACGCGTGCAATAGGTGCATTCATGTCAAGACAATATTTTGCTTTCCCCCGTTCTTTGTTGGAGAAATTTAACTCTAACCAAGGTTTATAATTGGTGGATTATAGATATAGAGATAAGGTGGATGATGACCATATTTATAACTAATCTTTAAAGGATGGATTGAAAGAAAATTTCTCCACTATAGATGAAGGGAAATGTAACCCCATTTGGAGCTCAAGTGAGTGCACCCGTGCCACGAGTCCTTTGTAAGTGCCATGATCTGGGCTTGTCCGGGATGTGTTGTCCATGACCACTTGGGTCCAGCAACACGCCGACAGAGTATAGGATATAGTAGACATTTCAGATTTATCTTATCTTTCGTAATTTATAGACTGTATCATCTCAAACGCTCGTAGTGTTTCCTCATATTAGAATGGATAATGTAAAGCTTTTTCGGGAGGTTCAACTACTTAAACTATCTTATCCTAATTGTTCCTTGATGTATATCCCTTGTATGGTTGTAAATCGAGTTGAATATTTTCTCACGACATTTTTCATTCATTCTTTCTTTCTTTTGAATGATTAACAATTACACATACTGTCTTGACCTTTCTCGATGTGAACCATCAAGAGAAAGTTAATGATTGTGCCGTGATGTTTAACACAGACTCTCTCAAGTTCTATTAATCGCAATTCGATACTATAAGAATTAATGTGTGGCCCACATGATATTATTAATTGATGGTTTAATAAATATTTAATGCTAAAATGTATTGGCTACGAGAAGTTAAGACTCTAATGAAAAGATACAATCCTCATTGGGAAGTTACCATTTCTTCCAAAGAGGTGCAACTCTCGAAAGTTTAAAAATGCCTTGATGGAGGGCCTCTTTTGATGGCAATGTATAAATAAGAGTATGGTCATCTCTCTACCCACAACGTGGAAAACTTACGTTTGTATTCTATCCTCCATTAGCCAGAATACGTTAAGTAAAAATAGGTTAGGGGAGAGAAATCAAAGTTTTGTGCTTTATCGGTTTGTCACAATAATTATTTTCAAGGATATTTCTATGGATAAATGTATGTCTTCATTTTTCTCATCGTAAAAATCATAAAGATAAAAAAATCCTGTATTTTTTATATTTCCGCATAGAAAAAAAAAATTATGTTATCGCTTGTAGATTCAACATGCAATTTGTTTTACCTTTTGGAGTGGTAATCAATTAGGGTCGGTTAGAAACCGAAGAAAATTATGGGGGATTTTTTACTTTTATGGATGAGAAATTCATAAATACGGGGACTTGTTTTAAGTAACTTTTTTCTTTACTTTTAAAAATATTTTCTACACAATCTTAGTCAATTTTAATCCTAAACCACAAACATACGAAAGTGATCGCCGCTGCATAAACGATATTTAATAATCAATAATCAAAGTAGTAAATAAGTTGCTTAGGAAGATAAAAAAAGGCCTCAACGCGCTAAAAAATCCAAAGGCGAAGCTTTATTATCATTACACACATCGAGTGTTCTGTAAAGTATTAACTAAAAACCAAATAATGATGTGATGTATGAACGGCCTAGGCTAATGTAATTAATTCTTTTTGGAGTTTTTCTTTGAAATAATCATGAATAAATTTAAACGCTATGTCTACATGAGTTCTAACTTAATAGGCGTTGATGAACAAACATGAAATCTAAATAACATATAGGCGATGTTAAGTAACTTAAATGAGACCAATATGCAACTCTAATGACATGAATTAATTAATCCTATTATTTAATCTAATGAGAGATTTTGAACTTTTTTTCTGATAGAAAAAAAAACTAAATAAGATACCCAAACAGGGCCAAAGTGACATTATTAAGGAATGATGACCTTAACGATGTAATAAAACTATTTTTGTAGTTCTCATAATAGGAATATTTCATAAATTAATGAAATTCTCTAAAAAGCCCATATAATCAAATATTCGAACATCCAATATAGGAAACAAAGGTTCATAATAGGAATATTTCCTAAACTAATGACATGCAATGTATAAGCCCACATAATCAAATACTCACAACATCCAAAATAGGAAAAGAAGTAATCGGGGATATGATCTTAGGTCTTAAAAATCGAAACCCAATTGTAACAATTTAAATGAGAAAATCTTCTATTTAGGAAACGCCTAAAATCTCGAATCAAATTGTGTCAGAATCAAATAAACATAACAAAGGCAATTGTAATTGAATATTCAAATTAAATATAACTTAGGAAATTGCCCAGATTGGATTATCAACTCAAACGATGACCGACATGAGGAAGATTGTAATCAGCATCGGCAGGGAAGGGCAAGAGGCAGCAATTAGCAACGCCAGGGCTATGAACATCATAAGGGGACCTCCGGATCTTTAATGCACAATTCCTTTGGTGAAGTTGAAGAAATAGGTTTTGTAGAGATTTTCTCAAAATTTCAACACACTCTGACTTAGAACGAACGCATACTCACAGTTTTCGCGCGTCCGTGCAGTGGACTCTCCAGCAGTCCGATCAGTCCAACTTTCTCCTTTAAAGACATACTTCCAAATAATTTCTCACCAATCCCACCAGACTTACTATACGTTGCACAGATTTTGAGTGCGATCCAACGGGGCTAGATTTTTTCTGCTACTTCTGCTGCCAAGGAAGAGACCTTCCCCATTTTTTTCGAAATTTTTTCTCCACGTCCCCTCTCAGCCAAGAGAGGTATTTATAGTTTCCACTAGGTCGAGTTTTACTTAAGATCAAGGGTTATCTAATAAGAGTTTGACCCGATTCGAAAAGCTTCTCAAAAGCTCGATCAGTTTTGGTCATTATATCTTCCAAGGCTTGATTCATCAAACCACATTGGAAAAGGCGCAGATAGGATAATATGTCCTTCAAACGACCAGCCCCCTCTTTTTCGGTAAAGCATGGGTATGAAACGATTCAAAAGTGAATATGAATAGAATTGAACGAATAACCATTAAATCACGAAAACAGCAACGGAGATGAAACCTCATCGACAAGGAGTTGAGTATGGAGTTCAAAATCCTATTATGAAGATGGCCGGCCATAGCACTCAATTGCGCCGTGCACTCAATTATGCTGTGCAATGTTCCGTGATAACATCACGTTAAGACCATGTAATGTGATGCGTGACTTAAATAATTACGAATATGAACTATGTTAATGGTGCTTTTGTTTAGGAATAGGGGTCAATCCCAATTTTCTTACGTAATAGATAACTAATGGGTGGGCAAAACTTAAATATGAACATGTATGCTTTGACATCAGGTATTGCATGCTTAAGTTGACTAGTGTAGTACTCGCAACTAAAGAGGTTACGTGCCATACGGTCCTTTAAATTGGGCGATTAGCCTAGATTGTGACAACAAGAGATAGTCTACCGAAAGAGTTTCGATCTTTTATTCATGTTGCTTTTCTATGAATATCATAAAATAAAATATTTTGTCCCTTTCGACTTCCCCCGCTAGGGATGATCGATTCCCGAACTGGTTCGATTCCAAGGTGGAATTGAAAATCGGACTAAAAGGGTTGGTTCCCAAAATTGGGAATCGAGAATCAGACTAGACCGTTGATTCTCACCTTAAAACTGAGAACCAAACTACCACCCATAGGAATCACCCAAAACTGGCCGATGCAAGCAGTTCCCAATTTGGGCCATTCCCATTGCACACCCCTATTCCAACCACAACATGTGGCCTATTCCAACCACAACATGTGGATTTTCACCTCCGGTCCTTATAGGATTATTATACTCAATGAGCAAAGAAAATAAAAAATAAAAAAATCTCCATTTGAGATATGAGAATGAGAAAATGGAAAACGTACAGAAAGGGCACGCATAATAACCTGTCATTTCTTACTAGAATTTGTTCTCAAGAATAGGTTTGGAATAGAATTTTGTTTGGTAACACAATTTCATTTTTCTATTTCTCGAACAAATTTTTTGTCTAGGAAAAGATTTGGAACAAAAATGAGAAGTAAAAATTTTATACTTCTCCATTTTTGGAATAAAAATGAGAAATAAAACTATTCTCATCGCTCGCCCTCACTATCTGTCATCGTCGGTCGCCATTTGCCGCCCGCCACCCGTCATCCTCCGCATCATTTGGTTCTAGTCCGCCGTCATCCGATTGCTGGCCATTGCTACTGGCCACCATCGGGGCAAACATGAGATGAAGAAATTTTATGTCGTTATCAAGTGAATTTATATTTTACGAACATAAAATTTGTATCATTATTAAACACATATATTTGCTCAGAAACTCGTCCGCAGAATAAAAACAAAAATATCTATTTATGGTCAGAAATTGATTTTCGGAATAAAATAATTAACATTTTCATTCAAAATGTTCCCTACCTAGAACTTTGCGGGCTGGGCTTAGCCATCGCTTTTGTCCACGGGTCAGGCCATTCGCAAGAAGGCTTTTGATGAATGGAGCCTAAGCCGATAGCGATCATTTAAGGAATGTGATTTATCCACGATCAATTTCCCACGTATTTTGCCTAAATGTGCGTAAGTTTAGTTGAGAATTAGAAAGCCGACATTTTTCTTCTTTCAATTGAGAAAAGGGCCGGGAAAAGAATTAGCACTAACGATCTCCACCGGACTTTGTTATGGGGATCTCGCACCAGCTGCATGATTGTTCAAGAGTAGTGATCCCATGATCGCGCCCCGTCAAGATGCTATCATCTAATGAGCCTCTCCAGGTGAGATATGCTGCAGTTGGACAAGGCAGCACGAGCCATTTAAAGGGTCGCTCATGACGCGAATTACCTCCGTGACCTTATGAAAGACATTGGACCCCTTTATCATCAAACCAACCACCTTGGTGATAAAGAATGGCGAGTATTCGATACCACAATTAACGACAACTTCACCAAATATGGTATATCCAAAAAGGTTGGCAGGGGTAAGAGACCCGATTGGTGGGCAAGGCCTTTTGTCGTTGGGGTTTTTCAATTCAGTCTGCATCTTTATTACACGTTCTCCCGCTATGGGCTAACTTCAGATTTGAGAACTTCTTCAATCGAGCTTGGGCTTCGACGATAAGAGCACTAGCTTCCCGTCCAGCTTGATCATACCAGTTCCGACTACTTTCTAGCTCCAAACTCTAAACACAAGTTAGATCCTCCTTCGAAGTGGTCAAGGGTTTGACCTCCTGCTAACACCTTTGCTTGCATCGCTGAAGATACTGGAACCGGTTGAAGCGAAGCCATCTACCAGGACGCTGGAGATGTCACGGCACACATAGGTAATAGCACCCTCGCTCATTCCTTCAACGAAAGATTCGTCAACGTTTATTTTGAGGATGTCACAATCTGAAGGTCTTAATAACGAGATGAGTCCGAGAAATTAAAGAAACAAACAACGAAAAGGGTAGTTCCACTCATATCATTAATTAACATGTTCCTCAAATTTAAATGCTTGGAGTTCTCGCCAATTTGGAATGGCAAGACATAGGCATTAAGATAAACAAGCTAACAAATTGGTTCACCTTAATTTTTTTCTTTCTGGTGGTCTACTAACGATCACAATAGCTCAGTTTGTTTGTAGGCTTTTGATTTTTTGAATAAAATCGTTCTTCAAAAAATTAGCTTGCGTGTCTTGATCAACCGAAATTGACAGTTCCTTTGTTTTCGTTGGATAAAAATCATAAAATAGAAACGGACTAAAGACCCTCTCGCTTGTCCAAATCGCAAGCCCAAGCGTCGATGACTTTTGTGCAAAGAGCCACTTTGTTTTTCCCAAACCCCCACAAAAAAAAAAAATTAAACGTGACAGCAGGCCACAAAAAAGAAAAAGAAAGAAACTTGGAAAAAAAAATTAGTCTAATGTACACAAAAATCAAACCTCCCAAGGTCCAAGTCATACCGTCTAAGTTTGACTGCTCGGCTGCCGAAGCCAATCGGTCGACCGCTCGCCCGCCTCCACGTCCCTCCCCACGAACCACCGGTCGAACGGCGGCGACTTATCCGGCTTCGAGGAGCTCCTCAGCGGGCTCGTACCCACCTCGACGGCGGCGGCGGCGGCGGCTTGCCTCGCCCCCGCCCTTGCCGAACCGGTTTTGGAGATGAACGGCGGCGTCATGGAGAACGCCCACTTGCCGTACCGGCCTTCCCGGTCGAACCGCTCGTTGATCAGCGGCGGGTCCGTCCCGCCGCGCCGGCCGCTCCCGCTCCGGTAAGCGGTCCTCGGGCTGCTCGCCCGCGGGAACGCGACGCAGCTCCTCGCCCTCTCCAGCCGCGCGTCGTTGATGATACGGGTCCGCACGTCCTCCGGCAGCCTCAGCGTGAACCGCTCGCAGTCGTCGCCCGGTCGGACCAGCGACAGCGAGTGGCCCGTGGAGTGCGACCGCGGGAAAAGGAATATCCTCGCGAGGCGCATCCCGGTGGAGCTCGACCGACGCGGCGCGCCCTCATCGGCTGTAGAATCCGCGTCCCGCCTGGGCGACAGCTTGACTCCTTCACTCGCCGGTCGCGGCTCATCGTGGCGGGGACTGACATGGACGCTGACATGACCCTGGGAACCGCCGGCGTCGGGTGCCGGGTCCTGGTCGAGTAGCTGCACGGCCGGAGGGAGGGCCTCGCCGGGTTTGAGCGCGAGGTCTGCCCGGCAGACGGGACAGGTGGTGTGCGACGAGAGCCAGGAGTCGATGCAGTCCGGGTGGAACGCGTGGCTACACCTGGGGATCAGGCGGAGCGTCTCGTCGTCCTGGAACTCGTTCAGGCACACCGCGCACTCCAGCGCCCCTTTCCCGATCTTGAGCCCCTTCACCGACGAGTACAGGAACGTGGGGAAGGCGTCGATGACCGAGGGGTCGAGCCCACGCGCCGCCCCCGCAGCGACCGCCGCCCGAAGGCGTAGGGCCCCACGGGATCCCCGCGGCCGTACCGCCCGTCGGCGCACTGGCGGATGTAGACGAAGAAGAAGCCCATAACGAAGAAGGCGCTGACCAGGACCACCATGATTACGGCCATGGAGGAGTTCAACCTGCGGCCGTCCTGGAAGGGGGCCAGCGGCGGCGGAGGGGCTCCGTCCGTCGACGCCGCGGGGTCGTTCTGGGAAGCGGCGCGAACGGACAGGAGCAAGAGGAGGAGGGGAGGAGCTCGAGCGCGCGAGGGCGGCCATGAAGCAGAGGATCCCTCATGCCCAGCGATTTCTCGGCCGCTTCGAAGGGACCTGCCGAAGCGGGCGACGCAGCGCAGCTCGTTATATACGGCGCGGGGCGGCGAGGGAGAGGAGCGGCACGCGCGTGCGGCCGCCCGTGGGGGAATTCTTTCTGCGAGTGAGGGGGGCAGTTCAGAGGAGACGAGGAAATTAAGAAAATGAGAAAAACAACAAGGGAGGGTGAGCGGGCCCTACCTAGGACAGGACAGAGGAGTTTTCGACTCTGCATAGGTGAGGGGCCCTACGCCACGTGGAAGCGGGAAATGGGCAAACTTCTAGCTATGCGGATGAGCTTTCCGGTTTTGGCCGCTAATTAATGGGAAGCTGATTTCATGCCATAAAGGTAAACGCATCGAATCTTAAACTGTGTCTAGACCCCAAAAAAAAAAAAAAAAAAAAAATCTTAAACTATTGGGATACATTATGCAGGGCTGTTAATATGTGCCATTGATGGGTTTGGGTTAACTAACTCCTTATAATTTTCTAGAAGGTCAGACTAATCGCTACCAAAGATATTAGAGTCGAGATGTTGACGCTAACTTAAAGCACAAGGACTGCAACTGTTCCCTTGTTGTCCGGCTGTTTATATGTAATTTGGGTTGGAGGACCTGAGTAATAATATTTTGTTCAAAGCTACATGCTCAAACCAAATCATGCGCACGCATGCGCATTTTAGATTCTGTTTTGACGTCTTTTGTCGCATTGAATTTGTGATGTTCAATCCTTGTAGCAACCAATGCCACAAAAAGAGAGGAGAAGAAAAAAGAAATCTTTATAGCTATTACGTTTCTCGTATTCTAGTGGTGATAGGCGTTAATCTCTACTTGAATGGTTAGTTCGAGTGGGTTTTGTTGTATTTATGGTGGGTTAATGGATTAACGAAAGTAAGTAAAACGATATACGTTGTTTCTATTCATATATCTCATTAATTCATGTGTCTCTTGAGTTGGTGTATCTATTTAATTCATATATTATGTACCTCCGGATTCTTCTATCCATTTAATTAATATATTTTATAGATTCTTATATCTATTTAATTTATGGTTCATGCATCGCTTCTGTATATGAATTTTAAAACTATAAATATTAAAACTCTATAAATAGACTTCAAAATCTTCATTCCAAGATGAAGTGAAAAACATCAACATCTCCTCTCTTCAAATTTCTATAAGTGTGCCGGTTTCAATAAGTACTCGACGAAGTGTTGTTCATATAACATTGATACTAATAGGTTTGAGCTATTGTATCTTGAGAGGCGAAGTCGTGGAAGCCTAATATACGTTTGGTTCAAAGATTTTGAAAAATACATCGGTATAAATGCAAAGCAATTTAGTCTAAAAGCTTTGGGTAAATGTAAATGACATTTGGTAAACTACCCTTTAAGAAGCAACTTTAAGAGAAATGCCGTTTGATAGAAAATATATTTGAAAAGCCTTTTTGGTGATTAATATTAGTTTTTTTTTTCATTTTTGTTTATTTAAAATTGAATATATATATATATATATATAATTTCAAGGAAATAAAAAAAAAGACCAAACCCTTCGTTGGTCCAACGAAGGGATACAGCCACCAGGGGCCATCGATTAAGGTCGCGCGACCTGGTGAGGGCCACTAAAGGTCACCTAACCTCAGGCGACCCTCGAAGGTTGCATGTGTAACGACCCGGCCCCACCGTATAATATTTGTCCGCTGGACACCGAGCCCACAGCTTTAAAAACGTCACACGAGCAGGGACCTCAAGCCTTATAAACTAGCTCAGACTCCCCCAAGCGATGGGACTAGAGATGACCCCTTCCCCTTTCCCGGATTGTTACAAGATGACCCAAGCGACTATCAATCATGTGACCTTCGTGGGACCCGGGCGAAGGCCGCCTAAGGCCGCGAGACCCAAGCAACGGTTGCTCGGGTCTTGCGCCGCCTAGGTCACATGACCCTTGCCGAGGGTCGCCCAAGGTCGTGTGACCTCTAGTGGCCCTCGCCAAGGTCGCGTGACCTCGCCCTCGAGGTAGCCTAACCTTAGGTAACCTCAACCGCCGACTGTCGTTTTGGTCCTTTTTTAATTTAAAAATAATGGGGGATAAAATGAGAAATTTAAAGAATTGGCGGGGGTAGTTTTGGAAGGAAAATATAAGTTTTAGCATTTGGCCAATGCTAAAAAGCTCAATGCTAGTCCTTACTCGCATTAATCTTTCAGCCTTCCCAATATTAGCTTTAACTTGAAAGCTCCTTTAAAATAATTGTCAAGTGATCTAGCATTTCCCCAAGGGATTTTGGAGGCCGAAAACCCATTGGAAATATTGAACCAAATGCACCCTTAGTACGATTGGCAGAAACTAATCATCTTAAGGAGATTCAGTTAGTGACACCTTACTTCCAATTTCAATTTCTTTTTGTTATTACTTTCTCAAATTAATTTTCTGATTACGACAAATAGTGTTATGTATTCTTCCTCCAATATGTCTTCTTCTTCTCCATATTTTCCAACAGGTTTTCGACAAGATAGACATAGAATGCTTATAAAAGTTCTTACTATGTTGAATTCTTTTTTTCCCCTCAAATTTAATTGAGGGTTAGTAAGATTACTGTTAAGTGATACGCTCCAAAATACATTGTTCACCCGTTTGATTCCGGTTCAAGCATCCGTGAGAAAACTCCTGCTTTAACATGAGATCATAGCGCACATATCATGGCCAAGTAAGCATCTGAACTGAAGCTAAGCAGTTTGGCAAAGCGCGACAGCCGAAAACTCCTGAAAGCACACGGAGGAAAAGAGGGAAGTGTACTTTACAATGTTTAATTTTGCTCCGGAACTACTTTTTATGTAACCAAAAAAGGAAAAGAAGGCAAAAATGGAGATTAACGCAGAACAAAACCCAAGTAGAGAACCATGTGCCTGCAATTTGAATCTGTCAAATGAACTGCGTGGTGAACGGTGATTGAAAGGGGATTACGGACACCACGGAGTAAACGGAAGTTGGGCAGTCAATACCACGGAAGTTTCCGGCACTGGTCCCCGCCGGACAATCCAAACCGTTGACCAGAACAAGAGCCCCGGACCCACAAGGAAAATTTAGAAAGCATATCGTATGTAAACTGCGTGAATCCACGTGTTTTGAAGCTTCATTAGTTTTATGTTCATTTCACACGAGGAAAGGAGAGAGAACCATGGCGTGCAACTGGCTCTCTAGGTTGGACTATACTTTCAAAGGATTTTAATGATTCAAAAGAGACTTAATCCGAGCATTTGGTGCATTTATTCAAGTGTGAGGAGGCTCATTTCTAGATGGCGCATAAGCCAGGCTTTGATTCCACAAGCGTATGAGCCGAATTCCGCTAAGTCCAGGAAAGCCGCAGAAGGAACAGTGTAGAACCGAACACGCAAAAGCAGTCCGACCTGTAAACATATGAGATATATTTGACGACCGTTGGAGTTCCTGGATTGGAGGCTCGACAAATGAAGCATGATATTCCGAGATTGTTTATGCCAGAAATCAGGGACTAATACGTTCGATAGGTTGGTGAGATGGCATGATCAAAACCTACTGTTGATGGAAGATCTTATCAACTGCTCGTATTAAAGCAACGTTGTTGGGATTTTATCTATTATAGAGAATTAGATGGATACGACGATTACATGATTCAAGAGCAAAGTTCGAAGTTGGCGCTCCATAAATTGCCGAAAAATTGGCCAGAATCGACATAGTTGACAAGAACAAGAACAAGAGATTTTGAGCATTATTGAGAGGTTTCTGAATCCATTTTCTTTTACAAGCTTGCAATGCCTGTTTGAATATTATTCTTAAGAGTTATCAAGAGAGACAAGCCCATTTGTAAACACATGAGTAGTAGTTGTATATTGAGCAAAGGCATTTATTTAAGCAAGAGATAAATTGTCGAGAGACCTTTTATAAATTTTTGAGGGATGGTTTATAATTTGAGCAGAATGTCTATTGTGATGGGTGTACAAGGCGTGTGAACCGACTATTGGAGGGTCCACTAGTTACTTAGTCTACAGCAGGTTGCCGTAGAAGGGAATTAGATTTTGTATTGTAGGAGACTCTACACTTGTAAGAAGGACGGTATCTTACTCAAAGTATAACTAGTTAAATTCGGCTGGGTTAGGCCATTAGAATTAGAAGAGAGGAGGGCACGCCCAAACCGAACCTTTATAAATCTCATTTTGCATTTCCTCTTTCCCTGAACTCTTCAATTTCAGTTATTTATATTGCCGGTTCATTTCATCCGTAGAAGTAAAATTTTTATGTGGTTGGTTTTACAAAATTAGTTTGTGTTTTCTCAAAAGTGCAATTCAGCCTCGCCCCTCTCGGTTGCTCATTCGGGCCCAACACGCTAGCGAACGTAGAGAATTTGCTAGTTGAATAATTAAGTACTGAACGTCTTTTAAGTTTGGTCAATCAACTTCTCAATCAATCGTCCATAAAGTTATGAGGTTAAAAAGAACGTGATGCATGTAAAATATTTAACACGAATGCAATGTCTCGAATACTTCGTCTTGATCAACTGAGGTTTTATTCCTTTTATTTGATTAATTGAGACATCATTTTTTATATAATTTTCGTTAATCAAATCTGAATTTGGCCATCCGAGATATTCAAACGCCAGAAAATCACAAACAATCCGTCTTAAACTGAGGATCCTCTTCTTCTTTTTTCCGACGATAAAGATTGACTACAGAATTAGATATGTTTAAGAACTCAACCGATGCTGACTAAAAGTTACAAGACAAACTGCTTAGAACTAATATTTATGTAAAAGAATAATTAAAAAAAAAGTTGTAAATTTACCGTATAATTCATTCTTTAACTTTTAATTTGGTAAATTCAGTCTTAAATTGTTTGATGATACGGCAATATAATCATTCCAACTAATTTTGGCATGAAATAGGGTCGAGTAACTTACTTGATAATATTTGCAATTGTTTTAAAAATTTCTTATTTTCTTATTTGTTTTCAAATCTTTCTTTCCCTTTTTTTATTGAATTCCAACCAGAGTTACTAGTCCTCACCCAGTTGCTAGCGAGGCTAGGTGACCTTTGCATGCCCATAGTGGAAAAAAAAAAAAGAAAATAAAAAATCAAATAATTATAAAAATATATATAATTTAAGAAATATACAAAAATTACCTACGCCAATAATAGCCATGCCACCTAAGACTATTGATGCCTACGTAAGCAACTGTTGACCAAAATGGGTCGGAAGAAATATATTGAAAATCGTCAAAAGGTTTAGAATAAAATTAGTTTAATTAAAAAATTTAGAACTATTAATTAAGTTTAGAATTTTTCAGTAATTTTCTCCTGCAACCAAAGTTAGAATGATATTGCGCGTCATACAGCCACTACCGCATACAGGCATCTAAGACATGAAAAAAAGGGGCAAAAATAGTCTGACACGCCATTTGAACTATCAATAGATTAGGTGTTGAATTGACAAAGGGCCTTAAAAGTATTCTCAACTATAATAATGTGCTGCTCTTCCTACAAGTTGACTAGCCCCAATAGGTGGAAATCTTTAGGCCAGGCCATCAGGCCTTGTTCTCTCGAATAAGTTTTGCCAAGAGGGGATAAGATCGTCCAATGGATTATTAGGAATGCTCTGACTGATCCCCTTGCCATGTTGGACTAATCATTCGTTTTCTTTTATAAGTAAAAGTGAATACGAGGGAGGATAGGAATGCAGGTAGACTTCTTGGTGAAAACCCACTCGAACGGATAGAATGAGCGAAGAGCCAGTAGAGCCCCGCGTACTGATCCCAAAAGGGCCCGGCGAGGAGCTAATGAGTCTAGCGACTATCATGCTCATCAGACCTTATCTTCTTACGCGAGGTCTCTACAATTGTCAGCTAATCATTATCAATAAACTGATGTTCTGCAGATGTCAATAACAATATTATCTGCAGCAACATTCTTTATTATCAAGACGAGCTGGCTTCCTTGTTTTCCTAAGACCTAGCCAAAGCTAAGGAAAAGTAAGAGCTATTTGCCGATGCTGACTTACATAGAAATGTCATCACCTTGGAGGAAAGAAAAAAGATACATCAGAATCTTTACGATCTCGAAATCACTGGAAACGCCCCTTCCGTGATGCTAACTTAGATACACGTCATTCCCTGGGCTCCACCCACGTCGAACTTATCCTAGAACATGACAATATCAATGAATGACTAGTTAGATAGATAGAGGGAGACTTTGGTGATATCTGATGCATTCCTACAGGGATCGATGAACCGAAAATGTTAGGCGAGGCCATCAATGGTTCTTGCACGCCAGAGCTGTCGATTCACGGCGAAAGACTCTGCCCGTCAATTCCTGGAAGTGTTCCGCACGAGGTTTTGAGTTCCTCCCGCTTCGATTCTTTTATCATTTTCTGTCTCTTTCTGCAGGGGTTTGGGTGGAAAATGCGCCGATTGATTGATCAATGACAAGGAGAGCGGCGAATGCAGTTGCGTCGACCTCTGTGGATGATTAAGCAATATATGGATCCTAGTAATAAGGAAGTGGCATGAAATTTTATTGAATCAGAACACATGGTTTACATTCTTGGATGCCATGCTTTGCTCGTTTACTGAGTGAGATGACTGGATAATGCAGAGAAGGTTGAACTTGCAAAATTCGACTTGAAACTCTTGTAATTTTGGAAAAGTTTGAATTCAGGAAAACTAATCAAATTCATATTTCAAATTCAAATTAACCTTAAATTGATATGTTTTGAATGATCTTCTCATTTTGAAAACTTGATGTGCTCCTCGTACTCTTTGATGTCGTAATTGTTTGTGTCTTCGTGTGTTTGTTGATGATTGATGCTCATATCTTAAAAAGGTCATTCATTTATGCATTTTGATCCCCTTGTACAAGAATTTCTAATTGCCCCGAGTTATGCGCAGCTCTAAGAATGATTTGCAAGTGCTCTTGAATCCTCAACCATGGTTATTCGTAGTCGATAGATCCTCCATGATTCAGTCTTGAACTTCAATGCATGTTTCAAGTCATATTGATCGCGACATGTGTCGTGTCTTCCACTTGACCTTTGCCCATTGGAAATTTATGATGGTTGAGTTTGTCAGCCATTCTTTCGATGGGTCATGTGGGTCAACTGCATAGTATATTAGTAATGGCCTGATGGTCAGATTAACTTATTAGGCTTTCTGTCAATTGGGCCTTATAAGTAAGTATATTGTCATGAACTGATTTGGGCCATTAATTTCTTTAAGTTTGGACCTAGATTTTGGGTTTGATGTCAATTGCATGGCCGCATTCTACACGGGCTTTTAATAAGTAAATAGGGAAAAGAAGGAAAAAGTCATCAATTTATTGCACTTATGCTTTTCAATCTTAAGCATTTTAATTGTGCCAATTGAGTTATAAATATTTTAACAATTTATCAATGTAGTTTATATTGTCAATTATTGCTAGAAATTGCTAACATAAACTCTGGTTGTCCTATGACATGGCCAACGTGATGTGCCTAATTTTTTCAAAAAAAATTCTTAATTTTTTTTTCTTGTGTTTTCTTTCATTTCTTTTCTTTTTCCCAGTTATGGGCCAACGAGGTTGCTAGCCAACCACCGTTGGCCATAGGCAAGGGCATCACAACGAAGGGCCTGCACGCCTCGCCAACCATAGGTGAGGGCGTTAGGCCTTCGATGGCCCACAATTGAAAAAAAAAAAAAAAAAAAAAAAAAAAGGAAGAAGAAGAAAATAAAATAAAATTTTCAAAATTTCAAAAAAATTTAAAATTTAAAAATTATAGAATTTATCCACATCAACGTCAATTGTACCACGTAAGATAGCCACCATTCATGTTAGCGATTTCCAGCCAATTGATCGAATAGACTTTATTAGCAAATCATCAAAAGGTTAAGACTCAATTAATACAATTGAAAATTTTGAGATTGAATTGGTACAAACGTAATATATTTAGGACTATTTTGATATCTTCCAAAGTAAATAGACCCGAAGAAAATAGGCTCATCAGGTCATGAGAGTTATACATGCTACACAAGCCATCGCTAAATCCTAGAAACAAGTCCATGGTATCTTTTTATCAATACAGGATGAGCCATAAATGGGATACGATCTATCCTTCTTACGAAATCTACCGATTTAAAACGGTAGAGTCTCCAAAAGCAAATGCCCATATGAGATTTCTTTGCTTCGTGATGTGTAAGATTACGGCCCATGGAGGGTGTCAAATTGGCTAAGAGCGGTAAAGTGTATCTTCATTTAATGAATAGCAACGCCGAGGATTATACGATGGTCAAAATCATGATGCATCTATAAAATTGAGGCAGAGAAATGATGCAAATCCCTTATCAATAAAATGCAAAGCCTTGTCGAGAAAATAAAAATAAAAAGCATTGTGCTAAGTAGATGGAGAATGCACGCTTGAATCCCATCAATTGCGTGAAAAAAAATTTCTGGGTAAAAGGCCAAGGGCCAAATATTTAAATCAAATTAGTTCATGAGAGTTCTGGGATAATTCATGAGCCTTCAAGTAGTTGGTTCTTGTCTCCCTAAATTATTGAAAAACGAAAAGGGCATCTAACCTCTTTACGATCTTGATTTAAATTGCTACTTGACAAATGAAATTTCATCTAAACAAAGACATGCCATTACCTATTTTCAATCAATCAAACTACCAATCTATTGAGAAGTCTAACTGAGCAGCTTGTCTTCTCTTTGTTTTGTGGAAGGACGAGTTGACCGGCCGAACTCCAGCCCGTTATTTTTCCTTTTAGCTAAGCACGACGTGGCATCCACATCCAAGTTTAGGCAAATAAGTCGTCGTCGGGCGCTCGAATTCAAGTCACCGAAATATTGTTATCATTTTGAGAAGACAATTAGAGAATTTTCCAAATCGGATAATGCCAGAAAAAGTTCATAATTTTGCTCGTGATTCCAAGAAAAAAAAAAGAAAATCTTAGCCGGAAGACGCCGGGAAATATGATGATTTTCTTCGCGGACTTGTTTATGCAGGCCATTAGGCCCGACCCTGCCCAAGTTATGAAGAGACTGATATTGAAACCTACATGCCAATACGTACATACCATACACATGTATTATACATATATTTTGAGTGATCTTAGGTGTTTCCTACGAAAAGAAATAAAAAATACCTATACGGCAAGAAACGCACTCCAAGATCATGTCATAACACACGCGCACCATAGATTTTCCTAATGTCAACACTATAGTCAAACTCTATGAAGTTTTTAAGTGACGCCCATCTCATTCAAAGTCTATGATTTATCAGCATAAATCGAGTCTTAAAAGAGAACTTTGCCTATATGATATGATTTAATTATAGTTGTAAACCAACAAGAGATGTCGAACTGTTTGCGTCATTGCTGTCTTAATGAAGCACTTTTGATGAATGTTCATTTGTTTTCCCTCGGCATTTATCGAAACGAAAAAATTATTTTAGTTAAATGAAAACTCGTGAAGAAATTTGAATCAATTCCACATGTCAAGATTTATGTATGCTAAACGAATCCTTGTTGTTGGTCTAAACGCTATAAAGGTAGGAAAACACTATAGTCAAACTCTATGAAGTTTTTAAGCAACGCCTATCTCATTCAAAGTCTATGATTTATTTGGCGTAAATCGAGTCTTTAAAGAGAACTTTGCCTATATAATATGATTTAATTATTCGTGCAAAACCAACGAAAGGCGTCAAATTGTTTGCACCATCATTGCAATAACGAAGCGCGACGAACGTTTATTTGTTTTCCCTTGGCATTTATCAAAACGAAAAAATTATTTTAGTTAAACGAAAGCTTATGAAGAAATTCGAATCAATTCCACATGTCAAGATTTATGCACGCTATTGGATTCTAAACGCTGTAAGAGAGGGAAAACACTAGAATGAAGATTCCGGTGAAACCTATCAAATGTGGACTCAGACAAAAGAGTATACAATTAAAGAAGGAATAAGAATACAATTGACGATAAAACTTTCAATTGAGCATATAGATATGACTCTCGTAACCCTTTTCACATACTTCGTGATAAATTCCTCAAGAGATGCTCTAATTAAATTGGATCTTGCTCCAATGTCAAGGAATCACAACACAGTGGTAGTATCACATCTCGCATTCATTTATCATTGAAATGGACATATTATTACGTTAAAATGGGTTAACCATCTATAGAGGACGCTAAACTTAAGTGTGCACCACCCACGCGCAGAGCAAGCCATTACTATCGGAGATAGAATTTATGGCGTGCCTACATCACTTAAGATGATTTGAGATTCAGTAATCGACCACCATTCATTCTGTTTTGATGTCGAGATAGATTCGTTCTTGTAGGATAAGAGCACGTGCTATTGTAGCAGATTGTACTTTTATTATTCTTTAGTACTGTTTGTACTTTGCTTTGTTTTGAACCTCTCATATATCATTTTGAGATCCTGAACTATGAATGAAGTATTTACTTTCGACCCAAAGAAAAAAAAATGTGTCGACCATCCGGACATCGTGCCTTCGATTCTCGAGTAGCACTGGCAAGTCACTCCTACGCTAAGTTGGAAAAACTACGTTTCACGGCAAGTTTATAGATACCGGGCCAACATTTCATATGTGTTGATGTGCAAACTTCGGTAGGTCCCTTTGCATATGCCGGCGTTAGATTCTAGTGGCTCTTTTAATACGATATGCTGCCAAAAATCTCCCAGAAATCCCACATTTCAGAGCAGGAAATCTTCCCAAAGAGCACTGAATCGAATTCACCTATAATGGTCAGTTAGAGCACAGGATCAGCGAGTTCGAAGTCTCGAACTTTCGAAACATCTCGTCAGTTTTCCCTTCCACGGACTTGAAAAAGTCTCTGGAAAAGACCAGGAACTTCGTCTTCCTCGCGGGGAGGGAACTCAGGAAGACAGGAGTCAAGAGAGAATGATTAACATGTTTACTTCTGTCCATTCCATCTCTTTAAGTTTAATCATCGTATAGCCATATAAATGAAAATGCATTTCCACTTCTCTGTTTCGTTCTCAAGGTACTAAAAGAACCCCGGCGCAATGGATCAGAAACTGGGGCCATTTCTCAGCTAAGCGTCGTCTCGTGACTCGATCAGTATGGACGAACCCGCGATTCTGGATGGCGTTGCAGATATCTCTGTTCTCTCCAATCGAACTTGGAAGAAAAACCCAGAAGAGTAAATAGCAGGGGCGGTCGGAATTACCGGGAAAGATTCGAGTTTGACGAATTCCGGGTGTTACTGTTGGGTCTCGGCATGAAAAGCCTCCCGCTCCATGATTGCGACCTCGCTGCGGGTCGAGAGCTTGTGCCGGCACGATCCGCCGAGGATTGAGATTCGTCGATCGGTCTCGCCTCGCTCGTGTTCGCGTCGGACGATTCGGGTTCCGAACCTCCGGGCAATTCGATCACCAGAAATGGAGAATCCACCGAAAACGACCTTCTCACCCGAACAACCCCTTCCTCCTCCTCCTCGACCACCAAACCCAGTTGACCGTTCTGACCACTGACCTCCTCAATCTCCTTCGGCGATCCACGGCCGTTGAGGTCTCCGGGTTCGACCCCTTCCCCTGCTCCTGCTCCATTGCTGTTTTCGCCTCCGCCGACGACGGCCCCGCCACCCGATCGCCCCGCCGCCGCCGCCGTCGAGGCGCTGGGAGAGACGCTCGGGAGGAGGGAGGGGGATCTGGACGGGGACGACGATCGCCGCGCGACAGAGGGGGCAGTTGGTGTGCGACCTCAGCCACGCGTCGATGCAGGGGACGTGGAAGGCGTGGCCGCACTTGGGCAGAACCTCAGCGTCTCGCCGTCGCTGAACTCGCTCAGGCACACCGTGCAGTCGCTCCCCTCGACCAGGCCCTCGCCCTTACGGTACTCGTACACCGCGATCGAGCTGATCGCCGCGGGCTCAGCCCCACCGTCCGGATGTACCATATCGGGTGGTCCACGCGGCCCTCCTCCACGAACTCCTCCGCCCAGCCCCGGCCCCCTCGCCGCCGTCCGGGGGCGGGTGGCCGCGGATCGGCCCCGCCTGCGGCAGATGAGGCAGGACTTGGCTATGATGACGTAGTAGCTGACGAGGAGGAAGATGCCGCCCAGGAGGGCGATGACGACGATGACGGCGGGCGGCAAGGGGCTGGATCCTCCTCCACCGTCGAGGACGAGCGTCGGGGACGGAGCCGGAGAACAGTCGGGCGGAACGGACGGCGGGGGAGGAGGAGGGCACGCGGCAGCAGTACGAGCCGCAGTAGCTCGGGCAGGAGTAGCAGGAGTTCAGGCAGGCGGAGTCCCAAGCCGTGGGGGCTTCGGCGGAGAGGACCTTCCGGTGGGCCATGGCCGCCGCCGGCGAGCCAGTGAAGGCGTCGAAGACAGCAGAGGTACGAGGACGATCTGAGAGAGAGATGCGCGAACTGGAAGGGTAAGAAAACAAGGGAAATCGAGGTGCTTTCGAGGGAAGGTGGTGTGCGGAGAGAGAAATATAGAACGAGAGAGAGAGAGCGTATTTTATATTTTTTTGTCGGGATGCTTGTCGAGGGTTAAAGTCAATGACGGCCATCACGCTGCGGCGTCGTCGCTCTCCGCTTTTTCATTCATTTTCTTTTCTTTTCTTTTGTTGGTTGTACAGTGCCCCTCTTCTCTTCTTCTTTGTTTATATTCGACGTTCGATTTTATCGGTCCCCAAAACAGAAGAATCGGATGAGATTTTTTGCTCGTATGGTAATTTGGCTGGCACCTTTCCTATTTGCAAAATTCGATGGCAACTTTCAATTTTATAGGTAGCTAGATTCGTTTTTCTCTCAATTACATACGGATTATTCCAAAAAAAAAAAATTGGAAGTATTTGATGCTGGCGCTTTTTGGGAGGTAAGGTCCCAGCTTCTTCGTCATATCCCTTCATCAATATGTTAATCTACATCAGATCTATCTATAGACCTATCCTTCTTTTTTCTCTTAATTTTTTCAATGCATTATAGATACGTCAACTTACGTTACCCATACGTCGTTATGAGAGAATAAGATTTTCTCTTCCCATGTATTCTTTTAATTTGCCCACACAGCTTTTCTTATGTACAATAAAAAATCGAAAGGGATCTATCCTTCACATTAGCAATTTTTTTCTTATTGGTATATTTAAAACAAAGTAGGAACGCCTTTCAATAATTATCGGTTTTCTCGAAACTGGCTGTCTTGCACTAGCTAGTGTTATGTCCTAATAACCATAGGGGATTAACACCTGGATAATGCAAAAAATTTAGACCGACTCTTACAATCAATGATTGAGATGCGCATGAAGCAATATTCACAAGACAAGCATCTTGAAATTCCGAGAGTGGGAGGTCATACTAATGTTTTTTGGGCCGGTGGCCGTCTGCTAATTGAAATGGCACTTGATTCATTATAAAATCATGAATTATAAGGTCGTTGTTTTCATGTACCTTGAAAAAAATGATATCTAGCTTTTAAAGTCGGCCGAAAGTCGCCTTTTTATTTAATAGGAAAAATTAGATAAAAAGAAGAGAGAGGTGAGTGGCCCCTGGCCAGTAGCAGCTGCATCTTGTCTGTCGATGTCACCTCACCTCCCGTGCCCTACCTAATGTGCTGATTGTGCTATGACTTCTCGTCCTATAATGGACCTTTTTGCTCATGGGGAAATAAAAAAATGTACAAAGAAAAAAAAAATTGAAGATCAGCTTGAGTTTTGATCATCCAACTCGACCAGATCAATCGCACCACCATTCTTTCAGATGATGTCTACGACAAATAATTTGCTCATTACACATCTCACTCAGTTTCGCTATTCTTTCATAGAATTTCCAAGTTTCTATTTTTTCCACGTTAGCCTGAAAGAGAGCATATCGATTTTTCTAACACAAGATTAATCGCACCATCATTCTTTCATGTGATATCTGTGACGAACAGTTTGCTCATTATACATCTCACTCAATTTCGCTATCCTTCCTGAGATTTTTCGAGTTTCTATATACATCTATTCATGGGTCTACCTTCTCCACGCCGGCCTGAAAGAAAGTAGATCAATTTTTCTAACACAATCCGTGCTCGAGTTCACTTGCGTTTTCAATACGATATATTGAATTGTTCATGCCTTTATCTTTAATAGAGAAAAATACGTTTTCATAGACGGGGAGTGTCGTGGAATACATCCAAGACGCAGGAAGACAGCATACGCTTCCAACGTCTTTCACAAGAGTCAGCAGGCTTGTAGAAGTGTTGATTTATTCCTACTAGAAAGCGTCACTCGCAGAAATGGCCGCAAGCGCAGCTTCCCCACTTACATCTACCCCCATTTACCTTGTTGAGATAGAGAATATGCGTGGCTCGTTGGCCGTAGGAAAGCCCTAGGAATGTTTGATAGTTATAATTAGGTGCAGCACAAGACATCGTCGGTCACGCCACGCAGAAACTTCATGCTTCGGCAGTTCATCCTGTTCCTCCAGGCTGATGATCCCTTTCGCCCAGGGAAGATCTTCTTCTTACATGGAACAATGTCTGCTCGAGGTCGAAGCCACCTTGCTAATCCCTCGAAGAGCCGACTCTTACTCCACAGTTGTCTCGCATCATGTCGAGTTAGTTAAACAGGTCATCCACTTCGAAAAAAAAAGGGTCATCCAAACATGCTCTGTTTATTTTGATCAAGTTAGAAAAAAAAACCTCAATCGAAGCATGATATGATAATTGCTTACCTGTTCAGGTAATTCAATTGTATTGGCCCAGTTAAGTCGGACCAACTCAAACACGAACCAAACAATCCGCATAGTCTTTGTGAGGTAAGACTGGATATTTCTTTATCGCCTTTTATTCGTGAAACTGACTTCCTTATATGATTATTTACACAAGATCAATTACTTCTACGAAAGAACTATAATAATATAATGAATGCTCAATCATTAAATCCAAGGTCGATTATGAATCATTTAAAAATTCATAATGATAGTTCCTAAGTAAAGTATGATGATGGTTACTACTTTTTTAATTGTCATATTAGCCAGTAGTAATGGAAAATAACAAAAGGCTGGTAAGTTCCGAATCAAACTGATTGAACTCGACTCAAATACAACCCATCAATTTATCATTTTAAATTTCTAATCAAGCAACTAGGGGTGATTAAATCCAGGGTGGGTCGGTTCCCACCCTAGAATATGAAATCAGACCCTTTAGGGTCAATTCCCAGTTCGTGGAACTAAGAAACAACCCACCCAAACCTAACACCGAATCAACTTATCTAGGCTATTTCTAGGGTCAATAAAGGAACTAGTAATTCCTTCTTCTTCTTTTTAACAAGTGGGAGATTCTTGATATTCAAAGGCTCTTCTATTATTAGGATCAAGATTATCTTTATTAGGAAGTAAATCAAAGGAAATTAACATATATAAAAACAATCTTATCCATCCATAATTTAAGGATTTTAACAATTCACTCTTTCACTGATCATCAAATCAATGAAGGATCAAGTTGCTTATAAAAAAAAGTGTACACCGAATTTGTTTGGTATAATTACTCCAGCTTAAACTACTCTATTTGAAAGGATGCCATCTTAATGGGCAAATAATTTCAAATGCTCGATTTTGAAAGATGCCACATTAATGCTTAACATTTTCAATGGCTAATGATGCCTTTTCCCTTAAATAATTTCTCCTCTTTTCTTTTCCCTATCTATGTTATTTCTTCCTTTTCCTTTTCTTCCAAATGTTGATGCTAGCAGTTGGGGGGATTTGGAGGTCATGCCTAATAAGACAAGGAGAAAAGAGCTTAGTAACACCGACATTAACACATAACATGACAGACATAACGCGTTGACATGTCGTTTCTAAAAATAGAAAATTTCAATATGTTGAAATATGTTGTATATTAAGTATGTATATATATATATATGATAAATTATCATTTTTATGATTATTTTAATCAAATTAATCTAATTCAAATTCACAAATAAATAATAGAAAAGAGCCTAAAATGTTAATACATTCATTGTTTCAATTTGATAAATTCAACTCCATTCTAGTAATCCACGAAACTTGAAGAGAAAAATAAGCAATCCACATTCGAATAGCATGTCGAAACATAAGAGAAAAAAACAAACTTGAGGGTGAATTATATGTTACGAGAAATGAGAGTCAGAAAAGAATAGAAGATTAGGTTTTTCTTATTTCCCCCTTTATTTTTTATTTATTTTATTTTTTTACATTTTGACCTCTCATTTATTAAAAAAATTTAAAATTGACTTTGTGTGTGTCAAAATCACTTGTTGGGATTCCAAACTCCCATGTCGAAATTCTGGACTCACATGTTGTAGAGTGTTGGGAGAATTGATTCCGACATTTATTAATCGAGTATCAAAGAGTATTGAAAAATGTTCGAAACATGTCAAAGTGTCTAACATGACACAAAAGCTCCGAAAATTATTGGTGTTTCCTAGGAAGAGAGAGCGAGCATACTTGGGGCCAAAGATCTATAGAGAAAAGACAAGTATAATATGAAAGTTTTAGGTATTTTGGGTTAAAAAAAGAAAGGGTGTTCGCCATAAATCTAAATTAAGCAAATAGCAAGAAGGCAAAATTTTATTCGGACACGTTTTGACGTCCAAGATTTTATTAAATGACTATTAAGCATATCAACTAATTTCTTTTTTCATTTTGCCTGAACGATTATTATGTGCATTTGACTTGCAATAGTTTCTCCAAACACATTCTTACGCCAATCCTCCTAAGGAACAGAAGTGTGCCTTTTTCTAAGCTGAGACGTAGTATCTAGTTTTCGTTCATGGATTGTCTATCCAGGAAGAACATATTCCGATGGATTGGATCCTCCATCTCTTCCCAAACGACTGGCATTGCCCTCAACCTTGATCAAGATTAATCTACATTGCCCTTCCAATGGTTCTGTTGATTCACAAAACATGCTCTGAATCATTCATAGGAGGATGCTGTGAAGTCGAAATTAAATGAGTGAAGTGAGCATAAGAAACAAAAGAATCATCAACGACTGCTTCAAAGTGATCACAAGTGGTTTGACATGCGATTTGCTGAGTCAATGAGTACATTCCGAGGAAAATTATGACTCTCATCGCACGTCTACAACTCCGACGAAGCTATGCCGGTTGATCTCGCCCCAACAAACACCATTACCATATGGGACCTCGACATGGAGTTTGACAACAATACTCAACCTAAAATCCTAGATTGATGTGGATATGGGGTCTACGTCTTCTGATGGGGGGACTGACAACGACGATCATTTCTGATCAAAGGCTGACATGAGTGTACGTGTGCACGTGTGCGAGAGAGAGTTGAGGCGAGAGAATATTCGGTGGTGGCTTCTCACCCACCCCTATCATAACCCATGAAGTGCATTTTTTTGAGTTTAGACAACCACTACCTCGACACGAAATCACAATAAATTGAAGATATACTCATCAATTCTTTCTCTCACTTTGTCCTCCTCCTGCTAGAGTGACCTCTGTGCATCCACCGCCGAACACTGCTGCGCATCCAAACCAGACCACCCGTCCGTCATCCTTGTTGTTTAACTTCATCTTTGCCAGAAGGAGCATCCATCTCCGTCGTCTTTGTGGTCATCTTTACCCGTTTTTAGCTTGAGCTAATAGCCAAATCTGTAAAAAATAGAAGTCTCGAGAGAAAAAATTTATGGGGAAAAATCTTTGAGACAGGGAAGGGGCCGTGGGTTTTCAATACAGTATGCAGCATTGGTCATGCCTTTATCTTTAACAGAGAAAAATACGTTTTCATAGACGGGGGAAGTGTCGTGGAATACATCCAAGACACGGGAAGAGAGCGTGCGCTAAAGGACCGATCGATCTTATCTGTGTTCAACGTCTTTCACAAGAGTCAGCAGGCTTGTAAAAGTGGTGATTTTATCCCTACAAGAAAGCATCACTAGCAGAAATGGCCACAAGCGCAGCCATCCTATTTACAACTACCCCCGTTTACCTTGTTGAGAGAAAGAATATGCGTGGCTCGTTGGCTGTAGGAAAGCCCTAGGAATGTTGGTATTTGTAATTAGGTGCAGCATACGACATCGTCGGTCACGCCATGCAGAAACTTTATGCTTCGGCAGTTCACCCTGTTCCTCCAGGCAGATGATCCTTTTCGTACAGGAAGACCTTTTTCTTACATGTTAAAATGTCTGCTCGAGGTCGAAGCCATCTTGCTAATCGCCATTGTTCTTGCGTCATGTTGAGTTAGTTAAGCAGGTCGTCCATACATGCTCTGTTTTATTTGATCGAGTTAGAAAAACCTCGATCAGAACATGATATGATAATTTGCTTGATAGCCCGAATGTACCCATAACAATTAATTCAATTTTATGGCCAATTTAAGTCGGACCAACTCAAACATGAACCAAACAATCTGTTTAGTCTTTGTGAGGTAAGATTGGTTTTTTTTTTTTTTTTTTATAAAAGTAATAGATATAACGAGCTTTAACCAAACTATACAAGAGGCTGTCACGGCACCAAAAACTTATGCTCAAAATGACAGAGAGTCAAAGTGAGTGGAAGGGTTCCGGGATGTAAAAAACCTGCCAAAGAGAAGCGAGTACAAGCCAAATGACAGCAAGGAAATAAAAGGGCAGAACAGCCAGCAGTCGTGGCACCCGAATCGCACCCTACGAAAACCAAAAACCCCAACAAACGAGTCCCCAGACCCCGCAGCTGCCAGCAAGGGACTAGTCAAAACTTTGAACCACCCGCCGCACGGGGAAAGCAAAGAGGGTCCTCAACAGCAAGGAGAGTTAGCGTTAAGATAGAGGGTCGACTCTCCCGAAGAGAAGATAACCGGGTCAATGCCCTAGCTACGCTGAAACCTCCTGTTCCTAGTAATATTCAAGAACATTCCTGAAAGTCACAGCCTTGTCTCTGACTGACTTTGAAGAGGTGGTTCTTTAAAGCTGGAATCGCAAGAGATTGTTCTCTAAAGAGAATGCTAATCCTGATTTTCCATATGATATGACAAAGGGCACCAAAAGATAACCGTGCGATACATTTATAGAAATCTCTGCCAGAAAGCAAAAAGTATAGCCCAATGAAGATTCTCCGACCATGTTCTGTTACGCCACGGGAGATTGCATTTGGCAGCCCAAAAAAGAAAGCAAGGCCAGCGATACGACAACCAAAAATAAATGATCTATGGAATCCGGCATTGCATTGCAAAGGCACACGCTCCGCTATCAATTCTCCCATAAGATAATAGAAGTGCTTGGGTAGGAACTATGTGCTTGGTAATAAGCCATAGATTAAATTGATACTATGGAGAAATCGAGTTGTTCCAAATGAACGCATGCCACGGAACTCGTGCCTTCTTCCACCTAATGGCCTCCCAAGCCAACACTATCGTGAACAGGCCTCGAAAGAGCTCTCCATCCAGCTAACCCGTGCCTTCTTCCGCCTAAGATTGGGTTTTCTATTGCCTTTTATTCGTGAAAATGACTTGCCTTATATGATTGTTTACACAAGATCACATACTTCTACGAAAGACCATATAATAGTATAATGAGCACTCTATTTTGTGGATAAATAAATGCAATGTCGATTCTAAGTCATTAGAAAAATTCCTATTGATAGTTCCTAAGCAAATTATGATCATGGTTACTACTTTTTTAATTGTCATATTAGTCAGTAGCAGTAGACAATATCAAAAAGGATGGTAATAACCGGATCAACTAATTGAACTCAATTCAAACACAACCCATCAATTTATCATTTCAAATCTCTAATCAAGTAACTAAGGGTGATCGAATCACAAGTGTGGATTGGCTCCTACTCTAGAATCTAGAATCAAATCGAACAGTGGTCAATTCCTAATTTATGGAATAGTGAAATGACACACTCAAACTTGAGACCGAACTGACCTCTCCAAACCGTCGTCAAGGAACTAGTAATTCCTTCTTCTTCTTTTTACAAGTGGGAAATTCCCAATATTAAAAGTCTCTTCTATTATTAGGATCAAGATTCTCTTCATTAGGAAGTAAATCAAAGGGAAATTAACATTTATAACAAACAACCTTATCCATCCTTAATTTGAGGATTTTAATGATTCACTTTTTCACTAATCATCAAATCATTAGTGGATCAAATTTTTTACATATGCTGTAATTACTCCAGCTTAAACTACTCCATGAAAGGGTGAAATCTTGATGGGCAAGTAATTTCAAATACTCTGTTTTGAAAGATGCCACATTAATGTTTGCCATTTTCGATGGCTAATGATTCTTTTCCACCTTCAATAATTTCTCCTCTTTTCTTTTTCCTATCTATGTTTTTCCTTCCTTTTCCTTTTCTTCCAAATGCTGCGGCTAGCAGCGGCGGCAGGCATCTGGAGGTGGTGCCTAACCAGACAAGGAGAAGAGAGAGGGGTACTTGGGGCCAAAGATCTATGGAAAAAAGACATGAAGTGTAAAAATGCTTACGCTTTTTCAGTTTTTACTCTCGTACGAATGTAACCTCTTTTTGTTATGTCTTTTAAAAACTCATCAAAATCTGGAATATTATATAAATTTTAGAAAATCATGACAACAGTTATAAGTAAACGTACTTGTCGACACTTGTGTACTATATTATGAAAGTTTCAGGAGTTCTAGGGCCAAGAAAAAATCAAAAGCATTCGTTGTAATCTAAACTAAGTAAAGAGCAACAAAGTAAAAGTCTATTCATATGCACTTTAACATCCGAGATTTGATTTTATTGAATAATAAGGATCCGTTCATTTTGCAAAAATATCACGTTTTCTAAAAATATTTTCCTAAGCAATTTTCCAAGGAAATAACTATATTTTCCGTAGTAGCCGAAACCGAAAAAGAGTGGAAAATATTTTCTATTGTTCATTATCTGATTTATTTTTGGGGAAAAATTATCAAAAATCGAATTTTAATTTTAATTGACCAAAAAGTTAATTTAATTTTTTTTTATTTTTAAATTATATTTTTAATTATTTTTATTTTAAAAATTGAATTTTTATTATTATAATTTTCCTTTTTTCTTTCTTTTCTTTTCCTTCCTCCTTCCTCCGTTGCTGCGTGCCTTGATGATGGCCCTTCACCATCGACAAGACACGATTGGCGAGCTCGAGGCTTGGCCAATCTAGACTAGCCTAAGCTTTGTCAAACCAGGTGAGTTCAAGCCTTGCCCTCGCCGAGATCTAGCCTCGAGCAAGGAGCTTGCTGGTCGGAAGAAAATGAAAAAAATTAAAACTCAATTATTTAGAAAAAACATAAAAATAAAAAAAAAGGAAAATGTGTGTTGGGTTAAAGAATGTGAAGTGGAAGAAGTTATGGAAAATGCTTTCCATTTTTTTGGATGTGTTTTTTCTAATAGTGAAAAATATTTTATTTAACTAGTTTATTTTCCGTGAAATGAATGTCACAAAATTCAGAAAATATTTTTCCCAAAGTTATTTTTCGTGAAACGAATAAAGCCTTTTAATCATCTCGACTACTTTCTTTTTTTGATTTTGTGGATACGATCATTACTCGCACTTGACTTGCAATAGTCTCTCCAAATACATTCTTACGCCACTACTCCAAAGGAACCAGAAGTATGCATTTCTCTAAGTTAAAACGGTAGTATCTGGTTTTTGTTCGTGGATTGTCTATTTAGGAAGAACCTATTCCGATGGATTGGACCCTCTCTTTCGAACTGACCGACATTGCCCTCAACCTCGATCAAGATTGATCAACACATCCCTTTGAATGGTCATGTCGATTCACAAAACGTGCTAAGAATCATTTATACGAGGATGCTATGAAGTCGAAATTATTTGGGGGAACTGAGCATAAGAAACAAAAGAACCATCAACGACTACTATTCTAGGTGTTTACGAGTGGTCTGACATAGGATTTGCTGAGTCAATTAGTGAGTTCCCAGGAAAATTAAGACCCCCATCACATGTCTACAACTCTGACGAAGCTATACAGGCTGGTCTCGCCCCAACAAACACCACCACCAAATGGGAACCTCGGTATGGAGGTTGACAACCATCCTCAACCTCCGAAAATCCTAGACTGACGTAGATATGAGGCCTATGGCTTCTAACAAGAGACTCACAATGACAATCATTCTGATCAAAGACTGACATTAGAGTACGTGTGTATGTGCGCGAGAGGAGAGAGAGAGAGAGAGTTGAGAGAGGGTTTAAAGGATTTGGACTTGGTGATATTTCCTAAAGTAACAAGTGGACGTTTACGCACGACATATATTCGACGATGCATCGAGAAGGGTAGGAGATGCGGATAGAAAACGGAGCAGGCTCCGCTTCCATGACTTAATCAAAACTGTCTAGAAGAATCGACTCTTCTCTTTCAAACTTGATTAGTTGATAATGCATCGACTCATCATAGAAAATCTCCGATTATGTCTATCAAATGATGCGATGGTGGTCACATCCTTTAAGAGAGATTTCCGTGCAAAGTTCTTTCTATATTTCTCGAGGGCTTCCTTGCTTCCTTTCTCTCTTTTTTGTGGTTGGAAGGTTTAAGCAGACATTTGTTTGAATTTTGTTCAAATTTTGGAAAATGCGTCTTCAAGTCGACGTCATACCCTTAAACCTTCTTTACAACTCTATATTAGACAAAAGGGAAGGTGGGGTTGCATAGCTGGTCATAATAATCGATAGAATCTTGGGGGAAACCAACATGGACCGAGTAAAACCACGAGTGGGTTAGGTGGTTCTTCCCACGCAAACGCATATGATATTCAAACTCGCGTTAAGAAACGTGTTTCAGAAAAAAAGAGACCGAGCTACGATCTTGACTTTATACATAAACTATTAATATGTATTAGACCTTGAATTCTAATTTTCTGGCAGCAAACCGTGTCTTGGCAGTAACATATATCTCGTTTCGCGTTTACCATCCAATAATAAACATCTCTCTTTCAATCCCTTTCGTCTCCAAATCCAAACCATCTCCTTTCTCTTTCTCAAATCTCCAACCATCATTTTGGAAGCAAAGAGTGCTTGAGGCTGCACATAATCCTCAGGAAACAGAGACGCCTATGTCGAAGCTGACGAGGCTCGTAACCTTGTCCCACAGTTTGACTGGCGTGGATGCCGGTCGGAGAAGCCGTTTGGCAACGGCCAGACAGATGGATCGTTGCATATTTGCAGATAGCAGGAGCTTGACGTCTCTCAGTGCTCGACAGAGTGCTCGAAGAATGTGAGTATTATCTTTATTTTCCACGGTTTCAGGATACTAAGTTCTGAAATTAGTTCTTCTGACTAGATATCAGCAGATTTAGAACTGATGTCTTTGTATCTAGGGATGTGGCTGTTCAGAGCAGTGTCGATCCGGTGCCACATCTTCCATCCGATCCATCTCCAGGTTCTTGGTAAGTTTTACTGGGTCCAAGATCTTTCTAATTGATAAAACCAGGTCCTGGTATTCAAATATACATTCGCATGGCTTTTCTTCCTTTTGTTAGCTCTTGCTGAAACTGGAATTAGCTCTTTTACATGGCAGGAAATTATGGGTTCTGGGGCGTTCGTATCGGTGATTCTACCATTTTGGAGGAACAAATGGGGTCCTTGTGGAAGCTGAAAAGTGAGTCTAACATCGACAAGCTTATTATTGTTGAAATCTGAGCATGAGCTTGATAAGCATGGGAAATGAATTTTGAAATTCTGGCAGATGAGGCTGAAGCGGTGGTCGAGACGATGGACCACGTAACGGAAATCGTGGAGGAGGTGGCAGAGAAGGTGGAGAAAGTGAGGTGGCGGAGGAGGTCGCCGAGCACCTCCCGGACGGCAAGCTGAAAGATGCGGTGACCTCGGTGGAGCATGGCGGAGATGGCGGCAAGGATGCTCATCTCGCCGAAGATATCATCGACAAGGTCTCACCTAATCCCACATCTTTCTTCCTCAATGATAAAAACCCATTTTTCTACAATTTACAACCTTGCCTAGAGTTGTTGCAGAACGTCTAGATCTGCCAAATTTGATTACATAATTTGGTGCTTGAAAACAACGTTGACTAGAATTTTGGGGGCTATTATGAATGCTGATTTGATTAACACCTAATCACATGCAGGAGGTCAAGATAATTTTCATTTTGCAAAGTGTCCATTTTTATAATTAGAACAAGTTTCCAATTTTTATTTTTATTTTAAAAATGAGATCCGAGATGGAGAATCTCTGTGCAAAATATAACCCACTTGCTTATAACCTTTTGACCACCGCCATGTATGAGCTTGCTTACATTACCTTCTTTCCAAGTCCCGCTAGTCCAACTCAACGGCGTTGATCATGTAAAATCATTATTAGACGACGGCTGGGATTATTGCCGTTTCTCATGCAATTTCATTTTTCACCCATTAATGGTGGGTTTAATGGGGGATTAAATCTATGAATTATACAAATGGAATTTGAATCTGATCGTGCCAAACGAAATTTGAATTGCAGGTGGAGAAGTGGAGAAGGAAGTGGACTCGTTCATGGAGCCAAGCAAGGTTAAAGACCGAGATGGCGAAATCTCCAAAGGAGGGGATGAACAAGAAATCTCCAAAGGAGGGGATGAACAAGATCAGAAGAGCTAGCAGTTTTTATATATAAGGAGGTTCTTTAGCATTTCGTGTTTAAATGTAAATTTTGATTTGTACCCAGTAAATAACATTTTTTATAATAATGAGGAAGCTCAATTTGGATAGGCAAATTATATTTCCTGTCTCAAATAATAAAACATGTGTCGATGCCATAAAAGACCCCGTTTTTCTTGTCTCAACTCTCTACGTTGTAGTTTTGAATCTTCTTCATGCCCCAAAGTCGTTAAAGCAAGGTTTGAAGAGTTGGCGCCGACTCTTGCTCATCAACTTCCTTTCCGATTTGTAGTTCTTGCTTTAACGTCTCTTTAAATCGTGTTTTTCGCTTGGATGCAAGTGCGGCATCAACAAAAGTATAAGCATGGGTACCTACATTCGATTTCACGACACCAAGTGTACATAATACATAATCCCACATCGAAGTCACTAATTCGAATTTCAATATGCATCTCACCAATCATAAGATTAACATAATTTTTCTCCGTTCGGGGTAGAGAGAGAGAGATTCCTGCCCGCCGGGTTGGACCCGGAAGGGACTGGAGTTCAATCAGACCAGGTGAAGCGGATTCAACTATCCAGATTAGCTACGTTGTGCATATGTTAGTCACGAGATGATATGTGTAAAACAATTAAGTCGCACTTGCAAGATCACAGCAAATGAAAAAAGAAGAAGAAGCTTGGGAGCACGCTTTATACTTTGTGGATGGAATCTTACTTCGTAACCATGGAAGGAATGATTTGCATGCATGCTAAGAGGTCAATCGAGCCGTAACACTTCCTGTTATTAAAACAAAAAACAAAACAAAAACAGAATGAATTCAAAATTGATGAATTCTAATAATTACCTTAAATTTGATATTAGCACGATGATTACGTGCAAGATATGCAGTAATATCTATTATGGTACCATTTAATCTTAAGGATAAGTGAACTGAAAATTCTAAAATTTATCGCAAAAATACAATTGAGTCACAAAACTTGGTATATTCAAGTTTAAAACTTGTCATGAAAATGTAATCAAATCCTAAAATTTTCAAAAAGTACAATCAATGAAGAGATTTTTTTGGATCAATTAGACAAGTTTTAGAATGTAATTGCATTTTCTAAAAATTTTACAAGTCAAAGCACTTTCTTGACAAGTTTTAAAATTTTCAATACACTTGTCTCTAAATCGCTTTTAAAATGCCAAATTGACAATCTCTATCTTTGGCAAGAAAATTAGGTGGGCAACATTTTTGAATCGGATTCTACAACTGATCTAAAAGCTGATGCACAAGCGATTGAGAAAATCTCTTGTGGGCTTGAATCACACTCTTAGAATTCCATTTCCATTTAATTTCTAAAGAGCACGATAAGCAAATTGAGAATGTTCAACGAAAGTTTTTATTTTTATTATCATTTCCAGCTAATTGAACTCTCAATTATCGTGCCGGTATAATGTTCGGGGAACACAAATGAAAGTTTAAGCCAATTAAGATTATGCGAGATGCTAACGAGAGCTCCGATAAGGACTTTGATTGGCGGTCACCTACTCTAATATTACCCGTACGTAACTCTAAACACAATTAAAAAATTGCTGATATCACCAAAAATCCTAAAATTGTACCATTATTACAGCAATATTCAACTTTTGGTGACGACAAAATTACCAAGCGTTTTTTTGGTTAAAAAAACCCTCAATTCTACCCATATGAAATAAATACCCAAATTTATGTCATGATGTTATAAGTTTGAGTTATCGATGACACGAAAATAAATTTTGGATATTACTATCGTGATGGAAAAAGTTTAGGATTTTTAATAATAAATCGTATTTTTGTCATCCTGGTAAATGTTTGGGGTTTTGGTGAAATAAAAAATAATTTGTAACTCACCCCATTGTAGGCGAATTGGCTCTAGGGTACGTTGCCCCCCCGTTGGACAGGGTTCGATTCCCCAACTCGTTCCGTTGCGCGACTTAAGTGGGATGCTGTGGAAGGTGGCCCCCACGATCTTACGCCGAGTGATTCCTGCCGTCGGCATGAGCGATTTCACTGTGTCACAAAAAAAAAAACAAAAAATAATAATAATTTGTATAATTCGGGTGGCAATGGACATAATTTGGAATCAGTGGTGGTATTTTTCAGGAAAAAAAAAATTAGCAAACTGTAAAAACAGATGGAAAAGAAAAGTGAAGAAAAGACCAAAATCTTCAACCCTCACTTTCTCCGTTCGGGTTGTTAATATGGACATAATTCGGGTTGTTAATATGGACACAAGTCCTCGCACTCAGACGGCCGAATCCTATGCCGTCGCTTTCATTGCCAATGCCAGGTGACGCCAGACCGGCCTGGCTTTTTATATAAACTGATCCGTGAAAGAAGCAATAAAGCCATCAATCAGATACAATCTCACAGATAAAATGAAACCCCAATTCCTCATCATCTTCCCTCTAGCGTCCACCACCACCGCGACCAGCCGGAAGTATCAACTCCGGGGATGGCGGCCGATCAAGGAAATCGATGCACGCATATCGGAGAAATAGCCAAGCTTGCGGTCACCGAGTACAACAAGTCAGTCCGAGGCTAGCCTGCCGTTTACAGAAACCGTTGAAGGCAAGAGTCTCGAACCGTCTCCGGGACCAATCACCAGCCTGTCATTGCCGCGAACGGACGGAGGTTCGATGAATGAATACGAGGCTGTCGTCTGGGGAGGAGCCATGGGGAGCATCTCACTAAGCTTGCATCCTTCAAGCGGGAGATCTGGCAATTATTTTCCTTGGCGAAATCAGGAATAACAATCGAGGATATGAAGTGGCGTCAGCTTGTGTATTTGTCTTCGTGTTACCTTGCGTAGTACTTGTGTTAGCGTCGCGTTGCTTGATCTTTAACTTAAAGAGAGTGCACAAGCAAATGCTAGATATCACTGAAATTTTACGCTGCCAAGTGACCTGACAATTACAGGTGCTTCAACAAGCCAAAATCATTCAATCCATTGATTATTACTTGTTTTAGCACTCAATGGAGACATATCTATGACTCGGTAAATGGGTTTTAGTGGGACTTGTCACGCCTGTTTAAAATTTCTCAAGGTCTTCAGCAATTGCTTAGTTGCTGTGACCTCACTAATGTCTTCATTAAGCTCATCAAATGGGCTCAATGGAAATAAACAGGCATTTGTATATTCCAAACCCATCCATGGCAAAAGAATATTATTAAACATCTTTACAAAGAAACTAGTAAAAGCGAATGCACATATATCTATACCCAGAGGGAAATACAATCCAAGTCCTACAGCTTGTCCTTAATAGATTTTCATGCACTAGAATCTACGCGACTTTCCTATTTGTCCTGACCTAGAAAATCAATTAGAAGGCACATGTGAGTTTTTGATATAGAAACCCTCAACGATGACTTTAGGATTTGATTGCATGTCCTTTTCTTGAGTTAATAATAAATTAGCCAAAATCAAGCTTTAAATACTCAAATGATTGACCGTCAAAATGTTAAGGTAATTCCGCACTCTTCATACTCCAACAAGCTAGTGCCACCTCCGCCAAACCATGAGAGTAGCCCGTCCATGGTCGTCGAATCTCTCTTCAATGTTGATTACACTACTCGCATACATTGCCCAAAGAAATAAAATTTCTTTTTATCTGTCCGAAGATTACATATATAGTAGATCGGAAAATGCATCAATTAAAAATAAATTTTCAAATTTATAAAATAGCTTTACAATTTTACGACTCAAGCAATAATTTATGACAAATTTTCCCTTTTCCTCTCTTTATTTTTTTTTTTTTAAATCATACCTATTTAGAGCAAACATTTTACAATGATTCCTTTTTCCCTTATTTCCTCCGTTTTTTTATTTTCTTTTTTTATTCTCCAACGCGAATCCACCTTAAGTACGGTCGGTCTCGCGTCTCAAACTAGCCCCTTCTTTCAATTTTGAATCTCTTCAGTCTTCAGAAAGACAACGCTCCGGAAGAAACGAAACGCTTCCCATTTCCGAACTCTTTGAACCTAATTCTTCCCCCCAAACTCCCTCGCTCATCCACCTCGTCTTCCTCCCCGGATTCCCTGACCCCATCGCCGGAGGCTCCTCTTCCCTTCAGCCCTCCGCCGGCCGGCCAGCCTCGACGATATCGGGTTTCGCCGGGAGCCGCGGAAAAGAATGGATCTTTCCCTGCAGATCGACGACTGCATCAGGGACGCGATCGATCACACCTTGGGCCTCCCGTGTCGGCGGAAACCCTCGGTCGAGGCTCCGCGCCTCCGAGGAGGTCCAGAAGCGGCTCCGCGAGGAGTGCTCGCTCCCTCCGCTCCAGATTGAACGAGAAAGACGGCCTCGTCGAGCGCGCGCTAGGAGTAGATAAGATGACTCCTCAATTATGTGTTTTTGATGTGTTCCTCGTAGACTTTTGCGCGTGGGTCGAATTGGGTTGGTTTTTTCCTTTCTTTCTTTCTTTTTTGGGATGATGCTTATGGGTGTGGATGGGGTTGGTTCTGCCCCCATGGGAATGCGGCAGCCGAGGCGTGCATGAATGCGCAGGCGTTGAAGAAGTTTGTGGAGGAGAACCAGAAACTGGCGGCGGAATGCGCTAATTTGCTGGCTCAGTGTAAGAGATTGGAGACCGAGTGCGCCCTGTACGACCATGATCGGGAGGCATTGATGGATTTCGGCAATGAGGTAGAAGAGCGGGCCAGGAGGCAGAGGCGAGGGTTCAGGAGCTGGAGGAGGAGGTGCAGCGGTTGACGGATGAGGTGCAGTATCTCAAGCACAAACATGAGACTCTTGAGGTATTCATGGTGCTTTCTTCTTCCTATGTTAACTCATTGTGCTCGTGTGCTTGTAAGCACTAATTTTTTTGCATTTTATATAGCCTTTCCATCAAATAGGTGTATCAAGTCCTAATCCTTTGATAGGTTTTGTTCGATTCATGAACCCTTACTAACTAATATTTTGAAAAACAAGCATTGGGTGGGAATTTCTCTTGTGAACTAATGGTAATGTCCCCTTTTTTATTACTTTGTGATGAGTCATATTTGCAGAGGGTTGCTTTTGTTTGCAACTTGACAGTAATCATATTAAACAATGATCGGTCGAATTGAAGCTGAATGCCTTGAAATATCGAAGTCTTAGTTTCTTGGCGTTGGTCCATTGTTTTTCTTTTGAAATTTGGTGAAGAATCGATTACTTGTTTGCAAATTGCGGTAATATCAAAAAGGTGTTATAGTACTGCTGTTTTGTGGGAAGGGCTCTAGGTGGTCCTTCTTTCTGGGCAGAAAGAATGAACAGCATATGTTGTCTCTCTCATTGTAAAATAGCTCAATTTGCATGGATAAATTAGTGGCAGATATCTTGGTGTCATGTAAATTAGTGTGAACTCCTCGTTTTATATATAGTGATTAAATGTTCCAGCAACCTTAGGATCTTTTATAACAAGTTTATGCAGATAGTTAGGAGAGACTGTGATTCTTTAAACAAAACGGTGCTGGAGGTACATATGAGATTATTATGCTTACAACCCAGGCAAGGGAGTCCTTGAATTTGGTCATTTCTTGATGGGACCTTTCATCCGAAACAGAGTTTTCTTAGCTAGATTTTTGGCTTCACTTCACTTAATTCTCAATGCGAGTAAATTTTGTTAGGTGAAACTATTTGTTTTTATTTCCATGTGGGTCTTGGTGCACCATCTTTAATGGATCTGGACATAAAGCAACCTTTGCATATATGTACCATAAGGGTTTTACTCTTTATTAGTTGCAGAGGATTACTCATTTATTATTTTTTTCGAAGGATGAAGAGACTTCAGAGAAAGCACCACTGTGGAGGAGAAGTTAGTCGAATCAATCATCTCAACATTGGTTAGTAAAGATGCAGGAGCATCAGCATATTCATTTTGGAGGCAAATAATTGCACATGAATCGTGTCGAAATTGTTAAAAATGTGGAACCAGTGAGTGCTCATTTTTTCAGTTGCCTTTGTTTGTGTACATGCTTATTTCCCACACTTGATTAGATGCAGCCACTTTCCCTCACTTTTGATGGCACTGCTGCAAGATGCAAAGATGACATTCATTCAATGCAAAAATGAAGTTAAAAAGTGACACTCTTGTTTATAATGTAGCCTAAGGCCAGCAACCCAGATAGTTCTTTCGTTGGCTGCTGAAATGGGAGCACTGGAGAAAGATAAGGAAAATCTCAGAATTAACCTTCATAAAGCTGAGGGAGGGAGAAAAGAAGTTCTTTGAGGGAAGTTTAAATTGTTGTAAGATGTCTTTCTGAGGAAGAGTCTTAGCAATATTTAATTTTTGTAGGTAAATCTTCTCTTTCAAGAAAACAATGTTTTAGATGAAGAAAATAAGAGGTTAGTGAGGCACTACCAGAAAGAAAGGGAAATTTCTGGTTCTGGTGGGAGAATCACAGCTAGTGCTCCTGCAAGGTTAGAACAAAGATGAGAGCTTCGCTTAATTTTTGCACCTGCAATTCTGAACTTCTGCTAAGTTGACTTCAATTGGTTGCAGTCTAACAAGAGAAAATCAAGCCCTAAGATGAGTAGCCCAGTCGAGAAGAGGATTGATCTCAGTGATGTGGAATCACCAAGACGGCCTTTTGTCACCGTTGAAACAGAAATTCTCTGATTTTTAGGATGTACAAGTAGAGGCTCATCCACATGTATCAACTGACCCGATCTTCTCTTTCTTTTTCTTTTCTTTTTTTTATGCCCGACCATTCTTTGTACCTGAATAGCATCTTGTCGAATCAAAGATCGATTGAAATTACTGGCAAGATATGGGGGGTTATAGTTCTTGAAGCAACTTCAATTTTCTTCTCCTTTCAACAACAGAAATTCGTGTGACGTGATGCTCCTGTACTATCTTGAGATGGTGAATTTTGTTTCACGTTACTCATATTATTGTGCTTTTCGAATAGAATTGATAAGAGGAATGAAGACCTACTGATGCCTCTTTATAAATCGTTCTGGATTGGCACATTTCGGCTCTACTAGATGTTATGCTTTTGCTACTTTTAGGGATGTTTATGCCTGCTGATTTCATTGGATGATGAGGAGTGAACCAGTGCTCTACCTGTTCGTACCATCTTTGCCTGTAAATTTTCTTCCACGCTCTAAAGCTTTTACGTGTTACTTCATTAATGGAGTTTTCTTGTAAATTTTAATTTTGGTTAAAGCTCTTGTACAGCTCATTTCGCATAATGCACGACCTAAATAGATGCTAAAGTGCGGTAGTGACGTAGTAATTTATATTTGTAACATAATATTTTATTTGTAAAGTAATGTACCATTATAGTACGCCCTCAAAAGATCAAAAAGGAACACGTCATCTTATACCATGAAAGGCGTAGTCCTGTTATTTTGAGTCCATGGCTTTTTCAAAGTTGACCCATCAAGAGCATCGATGAACTCAAAGAAGGCAAAGGGGGACATGGTAAGTTCATTAAAAGAATCGCTTATAATATATTTCTTTTTTCAATGGCAATTCAAATGAATATGTAAAACAAATGAATAAAAAGTATTGGTTTTTAAAATTAAATACAATAGTGGCTTTGTGACGACATCAAAAGTAAAACCCTCTTCGATAAAAAAAAAAAAAAAAAAAAAAAAAGAGAGAAAACTCAAAACCCTCTCTGACCAAAACAGCAAAACCCTCGTACAGTGGACAATCCTGTTTAGGGCAAAGGGGGCGACCAGGACTGGCGGGGGCGAGAGATAACGGTCAAGGCTGCAACTGCCGTCAGCTCTTCTTCTTCTTCTCCTCCTTCTCCTTCTTCGTTTTCAAAGAAGCTTACTTTAACGACATTGATTTAAGCTCTCAAGCCCACGCGCCGTCGCCCATCTCCCATCACGACCTCCCTGGCATCGCCTTCTCTGTAAATCTCCCCTCTCGTCCTGTTCTTGAAATTTCTTCTCTATAGCCCTTCTTTGCTGTGTTTTTTCTCTCTCTTTTCGGAATATTGGGGTGTAATCTTTTTGTTTGGGAAAACGTTCGGTGTAAATAGTTTGCGGGTGGTGCGGGAGGAGATAGTTTGGATGGCGCTTCGCTTTGAGGTTAGGCTCTTTCCCGCTTTTTCCTTATTGCTCTTTCTTTGCCTCTTGTTTCGTTGTGATGTCATGGAGCGTGCGGACCTGTGTAGTTCTTGAAATGGTTACGGACATGGTTCTTGAATGCAAAGAAACTGACTTTTTCTCGCATTTGAAGTGCTTGAGCGATGAGCATGGAAGCCCAGTTGATTGGAAAGTATATCTGTCCTTGTTTTCTAGTTCCTTCATCCCTCGGTAATTAAGATTTTCCCGGCAGTCCCATCATTGTGGTTGCATTCCCTGATGTCAGCAGTGTGTTCCAACCATAACTGTGCTGCTGATGATGGAATTTATTGGAGTGGCGATTGCTTTTTGCATGAGTTGGTCTTGCTTGCTGATTACTTATTGAACCAGAAGACAATGCAGCTAATGATAGAAAGAACTGAAGTTTTACTAGTATAAGTTTTACTATATGCAGCTAGTAAAAAGGGTTTTTCTTGTAACTAATGGGTGCACCAATAAACAAGCTCTGCCTTTGCCTTAGCAAGAAGTCCGACATGATTACCGAGAACATGGTGATTGCTCATCCTTAATTGCATGCTCAGTTGTGTCTCTGATTTGATGCTTTCATACTTTTTGTACTAGGTTCTCGGGCGATTTAATCGTGCTCGTGCAGCTCAACTAACACTCCCTCATTTTGTTTGTCAAACACCTCTGTTTATGCCGGTGGGACACAAGGTTTATCATGTTTTCACCTTGATAGAGTATTAGGGACTCTTTTGTATTATCAGGAATACATCGTCCATGCACACTTCTTTGACATTCCCAATCCTAGGATTTATAATTGGATGTTGAATATGAGTGCACTTCACAGGATGTCTTACTATGTTGACTTCCTATGGATGTAGACTAAGAAAAATGGGACTTGCACAGCTATAAGTATAATAGAATAGTTTTGGTGAGAAGTGAGCATTGCAACATCCTTTCGTGGTTGAGGTTGCTGAGTGGAAATGGCTTTTCAGCCACTTCATCTTGTTGTCGACTCTATGCAGTGGGGAAGAGGGAGACTTGGTTAGTGAATATTGCTGGATGCAACTTGCACTTATTTGTATCTCTTTCTAATTATACTTTGACAGCTATGCAACAGACATTCTGGAATTGTTCGACAACTTCATTTGCTTTTGTAGGGTACTGACGACCTGTGTAAGAAAGCAACTCTGCTAGGAGCATCCTCAGTTCATTGTTTTTGGGGTTTGTTTTGTTTTTTTACATTTATTCACTCATAGCAATACATAAGTAACAATGAAATAGGAGTTCATGCTCATTTTTATCGTGTGTAACTCTTAGGTTGGTCAATTTTGCTCTACACCCTGCCCCTTCATATTCACTGCATTCGCTTTTCCCTTGTTTTATTTTTCTCCTTTTCAAGCATTCCTGAGCTTATGGGAAGAGGTGGCAGTGGTTGCAAAATTAACGAGTACACTTTTCTTTTAATAACAGGGACAATAAAAGGACTGACAAATGACCAACTTGAGGAAATTGGTTGCCAGATAACACTAGGAATACCTATCATTGGCACTTCGTCTAACTTCTGAGCTAATTGATGAGTTGGGTGGTCTTCACAAGTTTATGAACTGGCCTAGAGCGCTACTTCACCGACTCTGGTGGCTTCCAAATGGTTGTCTAGTATGCGCAGATATGCAGTTTTTTGTGACTTTCTCTGAATATGTTGTCCGCGTGCTACCAGATTTAATTGACAGTTTTTGTTTATATTTTGAATATTTTCCGTATCATGATAGATATGTGCATATGCTGATCTATAGTAGCATGACGGTGTGCCTGTCTTTTTTAAAATGTGATTGAGTCTCCCGGTTGGTACCTTGCAAAATTAATTGTCTTTGTATTTAGCTTCAAGTATAGCGTTCTTTCTTCTTATGTTCATTTATTTTCAGACAGATTTTCTCAAAGAATTTTAGCGATTTTTCTCAGTTGTATTGCATTTATAGTCATCACATTCGTTATAGTGGTACTAGTAGATGATTTTCCATTAAATTGAAAAATAGAGACCTTAACACTGTCTCTTTGAAACATGACCCATAATTTCATGTTGTGAAATTAGTTATCCCTACTAAAGCTCTGTTTTAAATGTTTAACTACCGTAATTTTTAGGTTTTATATGTCAGAAATTGGTACTATGAATATTTGTATTTTCAGGTATCCTTGCTGCATTTAGCCGATATCACTGAAAAGGTGTGTAACTTTTCCAGGTGATTTTTATATTATAGTTTTTCTTGGAGGAGTCGTCAGCCGATGTCCACTTCATTGGGTGGTTCTTAGTTCCTCTTCCTCTCTTTCTGCACGATGATCAGATCATTTAACATTGAGCATGACAGGTGTAAGGAAAGTGAAATGTACTGAATAGTTGATGTTCTGTCTTTGATGGGTTTACTTTAGCAGCTAGTATATTAGTACTAAACATTGTCCGTTCTTTTGTTCTTGCTGTAATAAATGTTTTATCTGAAACTACCCAGGCTGCGTCTTTGTATTTAGTCTCTCCAATACAGTCCGTCAACATAGCTTGCTTAATTGGCCTACTCCTATTTGCATCCACTGGCTATTTTTATTAACTCTTTCCTGTTGTGTTTTATTGATTCTTGTCTTATTTATTGAAACTTTTTTTCCTTCCGTTTTTATTCAGTCACCAGTTGATGGAAAGCCAATGCTTCTAACACCTGAAGAATCAATACAAATACAGGTAGGCAGAACTTCTTTACCAATTCTTATGGACTTGATTAATGCGGTTTTCCCCGGTGTTTTTAATTTCTTCTTTACGAGATTAAATATCTATTTGTTGGCTATACTTAATTGGGAATGAATAAGTATTAGCAATTGGATGCAGGATCCTGGAATGTCTGCTTTAATGTTCTTAGAGGAAATGATTGGAAATCCCATTATGAAGTTTCGCTTTGGCCATTTTGCAAATATCTTGTGAAATGTCTGAGTTTTCGGATAGAAAAGAAAACAACAATGGAGGAGCTAGTAATACACATACTTTGTGTCCATGCCTTGGATTTCATGCTCTCTACTTCTTCCTGCCATCTATTATATTTGCTTTCTGC